>JAAVVG010000003.1:658567-1317135 GCA_012976225.1 Golubevia sp. BC0850
CACGTCTACGTCTATCACGTAACAAAAAGACAGGTAAAACCAAGCATTACGCATTCATAGAATTCGCAGATCAAGATGTCAGTGTCATTGTTCAAGAGACTATGAACAATTATCTAATCGATGGACATCTTTTACAAGTTCGAGTTGTCCCTGCTGAAAAGGTTCATTCAAATCTATGGATTGGGGCCAACAGGAAATTTAGAAAAGTTCCAAATGATAGGAAGGAAAGAGTTAAACATGATGGAGATAAGACTGTTGGACAGAGAAAAGCTGTTGAAAAGAAATTACTGAAAAGACAGGAAGAGAGAAGAGAGAAATTGAAGGAAATGGGAATCGATTATGAGTTTGAAGGTTACGTGAGTTACTATTGCTGGAGATTGAGAAGGTTTCATGAAACTTCATACTGACTGGGCTTTCATCTGTATATCTCTCTCTCTCATCCCCTTTGCCTCTTATCAGACCAAGTAATTGGTAGTCCAAGGTTTCAAGATGGAAGTTGGGATCCTCAATTCTCGGTGTTTCTTCTACTCTCATTCTGGTTCTCTTCTCTTAATGTTTCTCCTCTCTCTTTCCCTTCTCTCCAATAGATGTAACATTTTTCTTAACTAATCTCATGCCCACGAACCTTCGAAACATTCAGCCGAGATTTGCAATCATTTCTATGTTCAACTGCTTCCCAATCTCGAAATGATCACGCTCTCCAATCTGTTGCATCTCCACCTATTGACACCAAATCTTCGGCCCTTCTAATGGAATCCGACTGACCTTTTGTCCTTCGGTGAGCACCGAGTGAACTGCATGTCGTGCATCGCGAAGAATCAAGAAATCTCTTCCTCTCTCGCTAACCATCCTATCAAACTTCTTCAAGTACATCTCTGATTCAATCTCTCGTCGCAAAGATGACTAGTAGCAACAACAACAACAACTCTCAGCTGATGGACCCCAAGCTAGCTTTACCTCCAGAAATGTTCTCGCAACTTCTCTCTTTTCTCAATCCTACCGAGATCTGTACTACAAGTGAAACCTGCAAAAGTTGGAGAGAAGCCATCAATTCAAATCCAGTATTACATCAAGAAATCGATCTATCACGCCTAGATTGGTTTGCTCAAACCGATTACTTCCTTCAAACTTTCCAGCGACTTTCTGCGTTGGCACTCAATCGTCCATTCAAGATCACTCTCAACCTCAGCTCCTTCTACAGAGATTGGATTAAGTGGATTGAAAGCAGAAGCTCAGCCCCTTTCCAACGTTTAGATGAACTACTATCCTCAGTTCAAACCTCAAGCGAACAGCTGCAAGAAGTCTCCATCCTAATTGTTCCAAGATTGGACGCTCGAGATTCCCTTCCTTTTCTTCTACCGCTGGTATATCAACTCTTCGAGTATCCTGAAATGAGACGAATCTCGATTGAAGCTCCAACATTGGTCAAACTAAAGGCTGGAAGTTCATGTTCTAAAAGCTTCGACATAAAGTCCAACGCTGTTGAGCTTGAAGAGGATCCTCCAGGACTCCCTCTGTTCTTGAAGAGAGTCAAACAGTTTGTTGGAAGCTCTTTGGTTGAGTTTGAGAAATCGGGGGATCCTTTAGTGGCAGATGCCAGTGGAATTTGGGAAGAGCTATCAGATTCTAAACATACGCTTAAAAGATTATGTCTCGACTCAAATAACTTCTCGCAGTCTCCAAAAGAAGTCTGGGAGTTTGGATGGAGTTGCAATAATTTGGAGGATCTGGATTTGCAGTTTTATAACAGAGACAGAGATGAAGACGACAGTGACGAAGAAGAGAATCAAGAAGAAGAAGAAGGCGAGAAGTTGGAAATTAAGAAAGGTTTAGACAAAACAGTGGGACTCAACAATTTCAAACTCTTGGTGGGAAAGCATCAAATAAATTGGGAGAATGTTCCAGACCGTATCGGCAACGTTCTAGAGAAGCTCGAAATTTCAATGCGTTCCTGCACGAGGGCAGGAGATTTAGTCACCTCTGATGCCTTGAATTTAATTTTATCAAATTCCAGAAACACTCTTAAAGTCATTCAACTTAAAGGATTCTCAAGTGAGGTTGATAAGGATCTGGCCATGAATTGGTCTACTTCCTTCCCACATCTGGAAGAACTATCACTTTACAACGTTGAAATTCCTTTACTAAGATATTTTTCGAGATTGATTTCTCCTAGACTTCAAAAACTAGGATTGAAATGTGATAAAGCACAAAATAAAGTGATTCCTCAAGAAATGTTCCAATGCCTTCTGGAATTGTCAAAACTTTATGGATCGGAATTAACTCAGCTTCGCTTTACAAATGCCACTCAAATCTCTATTCAACTTCCTCCTTCAGATCTTTTCAGCTTCAACTATACTAAAATGAGGTCTTTGAGTATTCGTTGTAAAAATGAATCTCTGGAAGATTGGCTTTCGAATTTTTATGATCTTGAGAAACTGGAGGAGAAAAGGAAAATCGGCATGGCATCATGGGAAAGTATTGGTTGGAGGGGATTAGGGTGAATCTTTGTTATTGAGCCTTGACTGATTGATCTAAAAGAATTCACGTAGATCGAGAAGGTATATTGAGACCTCGGTTTTTTAGGTTTTGGAAAGTTTCTTGTTTAGGCCCTTGAGAAGTCTAGCTTATCTCTTACCTTCAAGCATTCGATTGCGGTCTCTTTGAAAAAAGCGAAACAGATGTTCCACCCAAAAAGAAAGAACTTCGAGTTAATCAGTCGTAGTAGGCAATCATTACTCGCTGCTCCAAATCCTATACTTCATCAGATGAATACCTCAACTCTCAAGCTAGCGATACAAGGATGAAAGACTGGGATGAAATTAGTTGTGTACTATCGATTAATTGACTCTCAAGTTCTGTTTCCTCCAAGATTTCACTTTCTCAGTCTCAACATGTCGCGTTCCCTGCTAGTCTCAACTCAGCTCGTTGCTCCTCTTTGCTTTCTTTTAGCTCTTGTAGTGGTTCATGTGTTTCTTAAAAATTCGTTATCATCAGAAAGACACAGAAACTTTTCTTTTCGGGTTTGCTTTTCGGGATGCTCGCGTTTAGAACGGAAAAATTAACTCTGCTTTGTGGCGACTCAGAAAAGACGACCACCTTTTCTCAGTTCCAACAGCACTCCATCTTCTTCATCACACTTACTTCCAAACTTCAATGAGATTGCAAAGCTCCTATCTTATCTTCAGTCCATCCATCCAATCTCCTTCACTTCAACCAATTTTCCAACCCTTCCCAAACCTTCTCTCTTGTAAGTCTATCGTCAACACATTTACTGATTTCGACTGTATTCAACTTGGTTCCAAAGAAGTTACCTTCTCCAGCGCTCAGGTAACGATTCCCTTCTGGGTTGTTCAGTAGATAAAATGGAACTTCAGCGTAGCCTCCAGGACCTGGCTTAGATCCTATGATTGGACCAAAGACGCTTGCTAACTGAGGTAGTGGGAAAGGTAGACCCGAATTGGCAGCTGAATCAGTAGCAACGAATCCTGGGAAAAGATGAGCGAAGAGTAGGTTTGGATGACGTTCTGATAAAGTCTGAAAGTAGAAAGAAAGTTGATATCTAGGTCAGCAGTTTTCTCTTTTGATCGTCTCCTGTCTCACTCCTTCTAGCAGCTCAATCAAACTCACTTGAGTAACACTATCCAAAACGGCACTATCTCTTGCACCAGTTGCCATTAATCCGAATACGCCAGGTTTCCATTTGCCAGTTTCCTTTGCATTCTTAAAATCCAAATCGTCGGCGTCGATTGTTTTACCTCCTCCTCCTGGAGCTCCTATCATACATGCTCCACGTTTAAGAACTCCTTGAGATGCTAATTGTGAGGCCAAAGTGAAACGTGAGAGACATTGAACTGCGAAATGGAATTCTGGAGATTTGGTAGTTGTGGCTGGCTTGTAGGAGCCTGAAGGAGGTCCACCTGTGATTTTTGAAAAGTGGAATTCAAATCTTCGTGAGTCAGAATTTCTTGCCTTCTGTCTATATACCCTGGCTGAATTCAACGCTGAGAGAGATTGATACTTGGTTATCTCATGCACCCCCGCTCCTCATTGCAGGAGGTTCTTCTCGTCACTCTCCCCTAGTAAGATACCTCTATTGATGTTCAGACCGAGACTTGGAAGTGCAGATGTGGTCCCAAAAAGCTGAAAAGATCCTCTCTAATGCCTCATCTCCTGCAAGGCTATCGGATCTGACAAAGCTCTCCAAGCACCTATTCTCCCAGTCTCTTCCTTCACTTTGCTCCCAAACTATTCGACTTCGAATGTTTTCCATCGTAGTAACTGACCTTGACACTCGATCAACCAATCGATTCCTCTATCACCAGCCTTCTTCCTGACGTCCTGAACTAGTCTCTTGAGTTCGTCCACGTCACTGAGATCAGCTTTGATGAATTGATGATCAGGTTCTGCTGAACCATTTGATTTGTTTCCATTTTGTTCTCTCCTCCTTGAAGCTTCAGCTGAAGCCAACTTCAATTTGTCGATCAACTCTTCAGCTTTAACCTCATTTCTACCGATTAGCCACACGCTGGCTCCACCTAAAGCGAATCGTAAAGCTAAACCTGCTCCAATTCCTTGAGTGGCACCACTTATAAGTGTTCTTTGACCTTCCACATCGATGTTCTCGTTGAGCTTTGTTAGTTGACGTTGAGATACCATTTCACAAGTGTTGTGGTCGAGTGGAGGAGGTTAACTAGTAACTTCTTCTAACCTTCCTTCCACTCACCAACTTCTACACCAAGAGGCCCCAACTTGACCTTGAAAATTGATTCAATTCAATTCAATTCTACCCGCTTCTTCAAAAATGAGCTCAACAAACAAGCCCTCTGTGCTGATGGTGTGCCTTGGAAATTACTGCCGATCTCCTCTGGCGTACGCTTTGTTCCTCAACTACATCACAACTGCAGGTCTCAAAGACCAGTTTGGAAAGATTGATTCAGCTGGAACTTCTTCCTACCACGTCGGTGATCGACCGGATCCAAGGTGAGTGGTAAAAAGAGACTTGAAGATGTGCATGTCCAGCACAGGTAGAGCAGAGCAGGTCTGAGGACAAGCTGGAAGAAAACTGCAACATCTCTCTTGGTGCTGTTTGCACTAGGAATAGCACGCAGTCTATAGACCAAGAATCAATCACTGGCTTCTAAAAGAGACTGCAGGCCAGAGCATCATTTCACCAACCTCTCTCCCATCTTTCCATCTCAAACCCCCACAGAACAATCTCAACCTGTCGCAAACACAACGTTCCCATCTCATGTATCGGTAGACAGCTGAACAAATCAGACTTTGATCAGTTTGACTACGTCTTTGGTATGGACGATTCCAATGTCAGCAACATCAAGAGAGTTCAGCCAAAAGGAAGTAAAGCTCAGGTTAGACTTTGGGGTAGCGTGTGAGTTTCCAATTCAGAATCCCACCATTTTTCTTTCTTTCAATCGGAAGTTTCGAGGATTGAGGAGGCACCATCTTGGGATTTGGTTTTCAGAAGTTATGACAACAAAGCTCGAGAAGATTCTCATCCCTGACCTCCCTCTCCCTTTCTGTGCTTGTTCCCTTCTCAGTGACGATGGAAAAATCATCGTAGATCCTTGGTATGATGATGGATCAGATGGTTTCGAGAGGTGTTACGAGCAGTGCTTGAGGTGAGTGTCTCTGCTGCGTCTCTTGAAATCCTCTCTTGTTCCCAGACATTCGACTGAACGTGTTTCATCACCCTTTGGATTGGTTTCTTCAGGTACTCAAAGGCGTTCATCAAAGAACTCGGAATGGAGCCAAAGGACTCCTCTCTTTGAAAATGAAGCGAATTTGATTAAGTTAAAGTAGGATTTTGCGTCACGTCGCACAAGACGGCCTCGTCGGGCATTCTGTTTTTCTTGCTGTATTTTTATTTCCTGGTGACAGAAACCTTCGTTTCAGAGTCTTATCTTACTGATGGAAGATTGGAGGATTGGAGGCTTCCCCAAAGAGCGCGAGAGAGTGAGACATCCATCTGGAACGAAAGGGAATCTCGAGTCTGACTTCTCGACGGATACGAAGAAGAGAACTGCTGTAGAAAGATTGATCCAATGATTTGGAGTCGAGAAGATGAACTTATGATTGCCAATTCAGCATCAAACCGAACGGAAGGAAGAGAATCGAAGCTATTCATCAAATTAGGTTTGACCTTTTGACGCCGTGAGACAAAGTCTCACTGACTTGCGATTAATAAGTCTTCACCATCTCAGGCCTCGACAGTAACGGTTTTCTTTCAATCAGTATGATTTCTTATCCCTTTAAAAGTATCCCTTCTCATGTCAAAGGTATTCAGAAAGGTTTCGCTTTGTTTGTTTGTTAGTTGTCGCGGAACGAACCTCGGGATCTCCGATTGCCTTGCTCTTCCCTTTCTTCTCCTTCTCTTTCTTTCTCCTCTTCCTTTCCCTTCCTCCCTCCCTCCCTCCTCCCTCCTCCCTTCCTCTAGAAGGCATTTCCAGAACCAAGTAAGGACGATCCTTCAATCGTGAGTGCGTTGGAGCGAGCCCGATTTATATCAGATGCCCTGTTGGATGCAAGATCATATTGCCGTCTACCTTCAATTTTGGCCCCCCTATTTCCTGCCCTCACTAACCTCCATTTAAACTCATCCTTTCCCCCTTTCCTTGCTCAGTGTCATCAGTCAACCCCCCTACTTGACGAATTTCACGAGAATCAAGAGGAAAAGGTATGGATGCTTAACACTTTCTGTACTTAACTTTCTACGACCTTTCCTCGTCTACTTCTCTCTAACGAACCCTACAAGACAACTTATCAACGAAACCTAATTCATTCACGATTACGAACATACGATTCGACTTCTATTCTTTACTCTATTTACTTTCCAGTTTCTATTTGAATCTTTTTTACGTTCTCCTCCACCCTCAGACCAAAGTCAAAATCTTCAAAGCTACCATCCAAGGTCAACTTCAGTAGTAAGCTCCTCTAATCAAAGCTCTTTAATACATTCAAGACATTCGAAATCCATTAAGATCCATTAAACCCTGAAGTCATTGACGAACAGGGGGTCAAAATCGTAGAAATCGAATTTAAAGTTCATCGGGTGAACTTGAAAATGGCTGGTACGCGCCTGCACCAGACCCCATCCACCAGCAACCAAGCTTCTTCTTCTCTTCGAACCAGCCATCCAAGTCAGGTTAAGAACAATAGTCCATTAATTCAGACACCAAGTCCAACTCTAGACAATTCAGAGCAATCAGCATCTGTCACTGGAAGGTTCCCCATAAGGTTCAAGCGATCTTCTTCTCTGATCAAGCATCCAAGCAGCCATCCACCTCCAATCCAACCTGAAAATCCTTCTCCACCAAGAGTTCAAGTTGAAGTTTACGGTAACGCTAGTATAGAAACTTCTCCTCTACTTCCAGAACCTGTCACTGCTCCAACTTCACCACTCTTGGAACCAACCACCGGTCCTCCACCAAGTACTACCACTGCCAATCCTACCAACCTCGTCAGACCCGCTCATCCGTACGGTGTCTGGGATCAAGCAAGAAGAGAACCTACAAGTCTGCCACCACCTCCAAGGTCTCCTTCAGGTTCAGCAGGCAGAAAGCGAGCAGAGCAATTACGCAAAGCAGCTTCCTCACCTTTCATCTCCGATCTCGACTTGGATCTAGTTGGATACGCAAATCAGCCTCCAGTCAAATCGAGACCTTTCAGATCAGCCAGTGTAGACGCATCCAACAAGAACGCTAGCAACAAGCACTTTAGGTGGAACAGCTCAGCTTCTGGAAGAAATTGGGATTTAGCAGAGCAATTCAATTCCATCGGTGAGACACTCGATCAGGGAAGAAGGAATTCTGGGGTAAACAAAGGAAAGGATAAGGAGAATAGTCAGAGCACTTTTGGTCAATCTGGTAGAAACAAGAAGAGGAGTTCTTTGATCGGAAATCAATCTTCAGCTACTTCAACCAAGAGGGACAGTATCAGGCTCTCGAATTCTTCTTCAGATAAGAGATTATCCGCTTTCTTCTCCAGGAAGAAGCAACCTCAATCGTCTTCTACAGAGCAATCTCATTTCAGATATCCAACCAATTCTAGTCAGACATCAACTCAAAGAAGGTTCAGCTCTCTCATCTCTTCAGTTCAAACCTCAAGAGCCTCCATCCTCTCTCCTTCAGACAAGCCAACAACCAGAACCTTGTCTTCTTTCTTTCGACCTGCCAAGTCTCAAGTTCAGTCTTCTTCTGCTCCATTTAATTCAAGCTTCATCGATCGCTCTGAAGGACCGTCACTGCCGTCCTCTTCCACTCCTGGTTCCCGCTTCTCTCTCAACCCAAGAACGCGTGCCTCAGCCTCCACCAATTCAACCAGTCAAGAGCCAAGCAGTGAAAGTGCTTCTACCGTCGTTCCTGCCTCAACCTCTAGAATCTCTCGAACTTTATCTAAACTAGCGCCTCGCGGTTCAAAGTTACGATCTCGTCGAGATACAGGGTCAGATCAAGTAGCTCCATCTTCTTCAACTTCAGTCTCACGACCAAATAAGCTCAAAGATCAAGCTAGCGACCACTCCTTCGAACTCGTCGATCTAGAACCTGAAGAGAAGCGACTCGCAGATCCACCTCAATCTACGATCACTCCAATCACAGCTAGTAGTGCCACACCTCGTGCCACCAGGTTCTCTGATCCAGGATCCAACGCTCATCTCAGAGCCACAGCCCAGAAGCAGCAAGAGGAGGAAACCGCCTCAACTTCCAAAAAACGTCCAAGACCTCATACCGAACCTTGTGGGCAGAACTGTTCAGATCGTGAAGGAAGTGGCAGCGGAGAATCATCCAATTCTTTCGGAAGGACAACTCAACTAGTCTCAGCAACAACCAACCGAATGAGCAGCATGTCGACTAGTACTAGCAGCGTCTCAAGACGCGCTTCCCTCTCTCAGAGCAGCTCTGGTAGATCTCCAAGTGCAGGAATAGGCGGATCTCTGTTCTCCAACATTCCAACCTCTAGACCAAGAAGAGGCTCAGCTGCTGCCTCTACTGCCACCACTGTCAGCAATCAACGAGGAGCCACTCCAAGTTCTCAAAGAGGAGGAGCCACTTCAGGACTTCCTCGATCCATTCGTTCGGCGGACGGAGAAATGGGGAAACCTTTCGGAATCTCTTTTGCGGAAGCTGAGCAGAAGCCAGTAGCTTCCTCTCGAACTTCTATCGTCAATCACACCCACGCCATGAACAACTCAACACCAATAGAACGATCCCACCAAGCTTCTGGCAACACTTCAACAACTGGAACTCCAGGATCGAGAAGGACAGCCGTCAGTCTTATCAATACTAGAGATCCTCGATTCCCAGACAAGACCGAGAGGAAAAGGACGGAGAGCGAGAGTAGAGCCGAGAAAGCTAACAAGATCGAGGAAAGCTCGATTGAAAGTGATAGCCAGTGAGTGAAGTCGAATTGAAGAAGAGTCAGACTCGCTTTTGATGGCGTCGACTGACCTTTCTCCCTTTGCTTCTCTTTCTTTTCAGGCGTGGCTTGCCTGCTCCCTCGCCTCGTGGTGGAACCTTTGCTAACAGTCTGCGAAGGCTGATGAGAAAGCCTAGCGCTCGTCGAAGCAAAAGCGGAACTTTTAGCTCTCTGCCCGTTCCCTCAAGTTCAATTCCAGTCAGAGCTGCAAACGGAACCACTCCTTCCCGTACTCCAATAGACTCTCACGCTGACGAGTTCGGTAATTTAGATCCTCTCACTCCAAAGAGAGAGAACGCCTCGCTACCTGCCACTTCACCTGCGAAAAGTGTAAAGTCTCGAGGAAGAGAGATTGAAAAGAGTCCTTCCAGATCTTCTAGAATTCTTTCTCCCTTCCGAGCTAGGGACAACCCATCAGAAACCTCTTCCAAGATCAAAAGCAACGGAAAAGGAAAGCAGAAGTCCAAGTCAATTCCTGCGCCGACGAACGAATCAGAGAGGGAGAGAAATGGAATCGCCGACGCTTTCGAGGATGATATCTGGCAAAGCAATGGTCTTGAAAAGAAGGAGATGGAATACGAAGAGACAGATACGGAAACCGAACTTCCTCACCTTTGGGACTCTTCAAGAACTGGAGAATCGGAAAACAGAGTCGGTCTTGGTGAAGGACCGCTTCTTCGTCAGAGAAATGAGACTGCCGATGCGAATCAAGATGCTAGTCTTACTGCTCAACAGTCGTCTGTTCGATCAGCCACCTCTCCGTCTCGAGGTCCTTTCGGATCCCTCCGATCTGGAGGCGACCGATCCCTCACTCTTCAAGCTCTGTCTCCAACTACAACTCGTTTAGGTCAAGGTCTCGCAAGTCCGATTTACCACACTCCTACTCAGCATCGAAGTCCCACCTCAACGCCGACCAGAGGCAAAGAGTACAACGGGGAGAGACGAGGCAGCTTGGCGAGCGGTCTGTCTGAAGAAGCTGGAATGGGAGTCGCTTTGACATTAGGCCAAGATAGTACTTCTCAACTAGGTGAGTTTTTTTGCGATGTTCCCCAAACAGTTCTCTCTGTCGAGAGCTTGGCTGACCTCATTCCTTCTCATTCTTATCTCTCTTTCCACAGATCTGAATGCAAGTCGATCTCGTCCTCTCTCCACAGTTCCTTCCCCTCAGAACAATTCCATTCCTAACATCTGGAGAGGAAGCGGAAGCGGAAGCGGAGGAGCCTCCAGCATGGCTCGAGTTCTCTCTGCGCCAACGCATTCGTTCCAAGCAGCTGACGAGAGCGGAATCCTAGATCCGGAGACGGAGTTTGGTCATCCTCACTCTCGCTTCAACACTTCCACTACGGAAAACAGCGTCAGTGGATCTTCCTTCGTCACAGCACCTTCTCAAGATACTCCTTCTAGCATGCCGGTCCCTCTTCCAGAACTCGACCCCAGAATCGAGTTCCCCACGATCTCCGATCCATCGCTGGAGGAGAGAAGCAGAACTTCCTTCAAGAAACGCTCTCAGGCCCGTCTAACAACCTCTCTGGATCTTCCCTCACGAGAAGACGCTCGGGCTGGAACTGCAAGTCCACTCTCAAACCTGATGGTCTCTCTGGATCAGATGCAAAAGAGTGGACATCGTTCAAAGACCCTCGACTCTGCTCCTAGCTCTCAAGAACGTCGATTAGATGCAACCCCCGCTATCGCTGGTGGTCCAGCTACCCCTTCTAGAGCTCTCTCTGCTCATTCTGGAAGAGACTCTCTAGCCGTCACTCCGGCCTGGACAACGATTTCTTCTCTATCCGCTTCTCCTCCCTCAGCTTCTCAACGCAAGAGACACACTTTCGGAGGAAGCGAACATGGAGGAAGTGGCGAGCAGCACTGGCGAGGAGAGCTGGCCGATGTCTCTGTGCCTCATTCCAACTTCTCTTCTTCACGATCGCATGCTCGTGACAGCTCTCGAAGTGTAGACCTTTCAGAAATCGAAAGCAACGTTGCAGCAGTCGAACAAGCTCTACGCCAACACACCGTCTCAGGAAGTTTCGATCCATCTTCAGTTCGAAGGCGCTTCACTCCCTCAGAAGCTACTCACGCTGCCGCCAACAGCAACAGTAGTGCTCCTCACAACAGCCTCGTCAGCTCTCCGGATGAGCAAGCCCCTTCGATGATCCACCAGTCTTCGTTCCAGAGCACTCCTAGCCGAGTTGTTCTCCCGCCGGGTTCTCACCGAGAGATCGAAGCAGCTGTCACTCAAGTCAGAAGAGCCATTAGCTCCTCTCAACTCCAGCGCGAGAAGGAAACGGCGGAAAGAGAAGCTCAATCTAGCAATGGCATCGTCAATCGTGGATCAAATGATGTCTCAGAGCAGCAGCTCAACGCTGACGGGTCAATTGCAAGAGAGACCACGCCGGCAAGAGCTGCTAGAGTGAGAGGAGTCTCGATGAGGGAGGTTGAAGACGCTTACAAGCGAATGACAGAAGTCGTATCTGCTGCTGCTGGTCTCACTCCTTCCCCTGCCGTGGACAGAGGGGTCTTCAGCATCCCGACCGATGCTCACCCTCGTAGACGAAGCACCCAAGCTGCTCCAGCTCCACGTCAGCTCTTCAACATTTCTTCAGAAGACTCGAGAGAGAGAGAACGAACCAGAAGCGCGGGAGCCATTTCCCTGCCCTCTAGGCCGGGCAAAGCAATTCCTGGAAGATTCAGACACGGCTACTCTCGATCTGGTTCTGGGGTTCCATCTGTCGCGTCTCTCATGGGCATGCCTGCTTCTCACTCAGCGGAATCGACCACTACGCATCTTCGAGGGCGTTCCAGCAGCACCAGCATGGGGTCGAAGCGCGCTGCTTCAGAGTCTCCTGTTCGTCCTCAAAGACATATGGCCCACCAGCCTGCAGAGCTGGCCAAGGAACTTCAGTTCGCCTTAAGAGCAGCCTCAAGACCTTCAGAACACTCGGAGCGAAGGTCAGCGTCGCCCTCGCCACCTCCCGCGCCTCTCCTTCTACGTACCTCGGTCTCTGGTCCACCTCCTACGCAGCAAAATGGTCAACGGACAAGCATGGAGACAGCTGGAGGTGGTTCAGGTCACTCCCGCTCTGTCTCTGGCGGAGCTGGAGGAACCTCGCCATCTGCCACTGCTAAGACTCAAGGAACTCCTCGTTCCCTGGCCACCGATAGAGGCAACCTTCGCAACAGCTCTGAATGGGAAGATCATGCGGCAGTTGAGCAATCTCATCGTCGAACTGGAAGCCGAGTCAACGAAGCTGATGCAGCTAGGACGAGGAGACAAAGCATGGGATTGGAGGGCTCCACCTCTGGATTCGAAGCTCGCCCTCTCACCCTCAACAATCACTCTCAACCGCGCAAGACCAACACCATAGATGAGAGGTTCGGAAGCAGATCTCACTTCAATGGGCAATCTGACTCAATGAGATCTGCTAACTCTCGTCGATCCCCTACTCCTCTGGCGCCTTATCGAGAGAGCAATAGCATGCAGGATTGGGCTTCAGCTACAGCATTGGCGCCACGTCCTGTGAGCCGTTCAAGTGCTGGAGCAGGACCTTACGGAGCTGCTTCTCGCTTCTCCAAGAGGCAGAGCATGGGCGGATACGACAGCTCTCGCTCTCACACTTTAGGAAGAGAGCCTTCCGAAGCAGAGACTGCTGCCTCTGAATCTCAACGACGTCATGAACTAGAACGTGATTCTCTCCTGGACTCTCTCCAAAAACTCAGACAGAGTCTCGACGACGCTCGATCTCAACTCCATGACGAGGTCACTCGAACTTTGGAGCTGAATAGAGAACTTCAACGTCGAGAGGCAAGAGAAGCACAGTTTCAAGAGCAGCAAGCCGAGTACGAGAATCGAATCCAGGAGTATCAATCTCAGCTCGAAGATTCCGTTCTTGAGCGTCACCAGCTAATTGAGGAGGTTCAAAATCTACGTAACCAGCTAGCTCGAAAGTCAACAGATCACAATGGCAGAGACATGGATACGAGCTCTGAGCTGGACTACCCTCGAAGCCTCGACTTTGGAACTAGTACCGACGATTCTCCTCAGCGAAATGTTCCCGTTCAACCCCTCACTCGCCGTGCTCTTGGCTCAACTTCTCAACAAGGTTCCAGACCTACTTCCGGAGGATCTGGAGCTGGGGCGAGCTCCAGAGCTAATGCCTCGACTCGACCTGGTTCTGGAGGAGACTCGTCTCATTATCCACAGTGTTATCCTTCTGCGTTGGGCTTCCAAGCTCGAGGTCGTGAGCCGGAATGGAACGAAGAGGAGCGGTCCCCGGAAGAGAGAAGAAGAGAATCAAGCTCTGAAGAGGAGAGCTTAGGCGGTGGAATCATGACCAAGTGGAGTCAAGATCAAGCAGAAATGGAAGGTCTCAGAAGGTCGATGGAGGAAGGAGACTTGATGCAAGAGCCTCTTCCCTTGATGGACGATGTTGACGACGCCTATGATGATGAGCAAGATGCTGGATCCATCCCAGACGAAGAGGCTTCTTCTAGCCACCCGACGCCCCCTCCATCTCGAATTCCCACCTCGCCGTCTCGGATTCCTACCTCACCTTCAGGAATTTCAAGCATGATCCAGTCTAGCACCAGCAGAAGCACTATCGGTGGATCAAGAAGAGTTCCAAGTGCCTTGCCCTCCAATCCAAGCATTCAATCCAGAATGGGTCATCGCTACTCGACAAGTGGGATTCCTCAAAGCACTTCTAGGATTCTTTCCGCTGCCACGTCTACTAGTGCTGGGGGTTCCAGCTTCACCGCTCCAAGCGCTCAAAGCGAAAGTCCAATCGGATCGTACATTCATCGCTTCAACGGCAAAGAGGGATTTTGGGATGAACGAAGGCCAGCTGGTAAGTTCAAGAATCGCCCTCTCCTTCCTTTGCCCCCTCCTCGCAATGGCTAACCTCATTCTCCTTTCCATCTTCAGGATACTCTGCCACTCAAATGCCGAATCATCTTTCTGAAATGCTCTCTGACGATGATGATTCCCGCGAACTTGCTCAATGATGCATAATCACTGTTTCACTCCACTTCAGCATTTCTCTTCAACACATTTACACCCCTTGAGATGTACAAAGCTCGTAATGTCTATACAAGCCTAGAATTGCACCTTCCATCAAAGCTTTCTCTATTGTTTCGGCCCTGCGCTTTTTTGCTTCTCGGATTTGCTTCTTATTCTTATTGTATCCCTCCCTCCTGCTCTGCTCTTCACTTTCCCCCTTTCCTCTAATCAACGAATCGATGATCAAAATGTCTCTCAAGATGTCTTTACGACTTGGCAAATTAACAACAATGAACAGCTTTTTTCTTCTGTGGATCTGATGAGAAAGTGTTTTGATTATTACATATTAAGGATACATGGCGTGAAGGAAAACTAAACAAATGTCGAAATCATTAATTCTTTCCAACAGTGTCACCGCTCGACTCCCTTCGTTCTTCGAACCCCGACTCGTTGTCCTCTCCCAATCCCAACTCTCGCTCGATCTCCTTGACTCGAACCTCTCTCAATTTAAGGATGTCCTCATACTTGATCTTCTCCTTCAACTCTCCACAAGCCATCTGAATAAGCCTGTCCACGGAGAAAAGTCTGGAAGTCATACTGTGAACTAGACCGTAGAAAGCAGCTGGCGATTTGGTTGCTAGAAGGGCATCCTCGTTGATCTTCAAAATGGCGATGGCAATTCGGAATAGAATGGACATTCCTTCAACAAACAGGACGTCCCAAACTCGAAAGAGGGTCTGCAGGGAAGAAAGTATCGCTTCAAGTTAGTAAGAGTCGAATCGTGAACCTCTCGAGATTCCAGACATGTGAAATAAAACTCACCTCCACTGGCAAACAGTCCGTATAGAGACTCAAGAACCAGGCGAAAGTCACAGCCGGAAGATCTACTCCCAGATCCTCCATGTGAGAGGACAGTCGAGGCATCAACTTGTCCACCAAATCTATCAGCACTCTCTGGTCGGCTTGCGAGACCAGCAAGTGAGAGGTGTAGTACTCGGAAGGCAAGATTTTCTGGGATAAGAGGTGAGGGAGTGGAGACACGTCAGAAGATTGAATCGAAAGCAGGAGAGGGTATCTCGAGCCGCGACCTTCTAACTTACCTCTATCAAGCACACCAGCACCCAGAAAGCTTCTTCTTCTGTCGCATGCGTGAGCAAAAGAGTGGCTGCCAGATTGTTCATGCCTGAAGAGAGGTTCCAGTAAAGAAGAGAGCGCTGCGTCAGTCACTTTGTTCTCGATCTCCAACCCTTCTCGGTCGGCAGTGGAGACGGCCTTTACTCACCTTGACAATAACCGCACTCTGGATTGTACCATGAGAAAGCTACTAAAAGTCTTCGTAGTTTTGCAACTCCAGGTCCATCTCCTCCGAAGTAGATGTTGGTCGGCATCGTTCGATGGACGTCGAGATCGATTTGATTCGTGCAAGAATTGCTTTCTCCTTCGTGTTCTTTCAAGAGATCGAGATACTTTCCAGGTTCCATAGCCTCGTTCGCTCCAGAGCACTCTTGCCAGATTCGAGACCTGTAGATCAGAGGTACTCCAGATTGACAAAGGTTTAAGAACTCTTTCCAGTCGGACCTAGAGGACTTGGTAGAATGATCTCCCATTCGTGCGATTCCAACCAGCCCGGAAGACCAGCCCTCCTCTGGATCGTGAGCTTGATTGGGAGAGTCGGAATTGAGAGTTGATGCCTTCGAACCTTTCGGAGCTTCTTTGCTCTCTTTAGAGGCGATTGCCGCTTCCTTTTCCTTTCTTCTTTGCAGAAAAACATCCCAAAGAGCTTGCTGGTCAGCTTGCTGCTTGTCATGCATAGCCTGGAGTTGTCCAAGAAGAGATTTGACTGTTTGAGAGGCGGCTGAAAGAGCCTTCTTGTTCTCGCCATCCGCTGCTGAGGTAGTGGCAGACGAAATGGAGGGAGTCGCTGTCGTGTTGGAAGCATCGGGAGCAGAGGTGCTGGATTTGGGTTTGCTTCTGGTCCGTTGGATACGTTTGGGATCGGAGAACGAAGGGGAGTTTTCAGACTTGGCAGAGGAGTCGTCCATCTGAATCGATCCGCCGGTCTCGCTGCCAGCGGAAGGAAGCGCGAAGTCCAGTTCCTGAGAAGGACTGGTGGGTCCAGAAGAGAATGAAGAGCAGAAGGCAGCACTCAGAGTTGATGGTTCTGCGAGAGGCTTGGAAGAGCCAACAGGCAGAAGACCACCAGTAGCGGACGACTTTTGAGAGGTTTGACTGGTCATTGAAGCAGCATCTGATTGAGCACGATTCCCGATACCAATAGAAGAATCTGCCGTCTTGATGGAAGCCGATCGTCTTGCTGCGCTTGCGCTCGATGGGCTGCTTCCCGGCTCGTCGCTCTCGGAAGCGCTGCCGTTCTCGTCGAGACTGATGTTCTCCTTTGGGATCCCGATCCCGTCCTCGTCGTCCTCATCGACTCCTCTGGCTGTGACACCGACTCTGATTCCAGTGAGACATGCAGGGGCGCTGGTGGATTCTTTCCTTGCTTGTCGAAGGAGTTTGACGTCCTCTGGGTTATAGACAAACCCATATCGATCCGCCAAGTGTTGAGACGCATCCTCCTCCTTCGAGTCGACTGGTTCTGCTGAAGGATAGGCTGGAGGCTGAACCAAGCCCTTGCCTCCGTAGACTTCGAATTCGTCTCCAGAGCTTTCCTCTCCTTCTGAGAGCGATCCCAATCTTCGTGCTCCAGATTTGGTTTCTTTCTGACCTGAATTCTCATTTCTCTTGTTGTTTTGACGGGAGAAGAGAGCGAAAGTTGGAGGCTTTGTGTCTAGAGGACCCATCGATTCTAGCTCAACAGAGATTGGAGCAGCCTTTGGTGTTTGAACCGGCACCGAGCTCTCCTCTCCTTTCCCGATGCTCCTGTCTAGCTTGGAGCTGCCAGCTACACTCTTGACGGAGGGAGATGAGTAGGAGTAGAGATGAGGAAGCCGCGTAACGTTCGGCTGAATCGTTCCAGTTGAAGCAGAGGAATCCTTGTAGCGACCAAAAGCTCTGCCCAGAGTTGCAGCGGTGGCTGCTGTGGTCAAAGAAGACTTGCGAGAAGTCCTTTCTGGAACTGGGGCGTTGGCAGTGGAGGTCGAATCTGGCTGATCCTCTACGTGCGTTTCCAGAGTACTCGTGGGAGTACTGACTCCAGAAGAGACCTTCCTCAAAGACGAGGCAGCATCCTTTGACTCCTTCACTCTCTTGGAAGGAATCTCATCGATTACCTTCCCTTCCTCGCGCGCTCTTCCGACTAGAGATAGAGCCAGCGTAGCTACGAGATCGCCAGTTCTCTTTCCGCTGTCAGAGACGATTGAGGTGGGATCCGAAGTCATGATCCTTGTAGCCAGAAATATGGCTTTGAAATGAGGAGGTTTGGGGAGAGAGCCAGTCGAAGTCGATGCACCAGAAGGTCCTGCAGAGCTCACTCCCAATTGAGCTTGAAGTCGTTCCGTGACGGGGGACAGAGGAGGAGGAGTCCCGATCGCTTCATACAAAGCTGTCGAGATCTCTCGACCCGAGATAGTGTGAGATGCTGTCGGTCTTGAGCTTGGGACTTCGTCTCTATTCCTCTCGACTTCTGTATCAGATTGAAACTTGAGCGAAGGAGTCGACTCGTTGATATTGACCCTAGGCGACGTAGATCCACTCGTCGGTCTAGGAGAATTTGGGTCTAAAGTCGCAGAGGCTGAGGTGGAATCAGTGTGCCTCGATAGCTTGGAAGAGGCGTCTCCTACGTCGTGGGTGATAGAACTAGAAGTCGAGTTCTCGGTGCTGAAGTAGCTTGAGAGCGAAGGCTCTCTTTCAACAGCAGTGGGGGAGAGAAGAGGCGGAGTCGGTTTCATGTCTGGAGGATCCTGAGTTTCCCTGATTCCCTTGGGGATTGAGGGATTTACCTTTTTTCTCCTCCAAGCCAGAGATCCCAGCAAGCTCAATCCCCCAGTGCTTGGCTTGGCACCAGAATTCGAAGGAGTTGAGGATGTCTTTGAAGTTGAGCTGACCTTGGCGTCTGTGGCCTCAATTGAGATAGAAGAGGAAGTTGATCTAGACCGGCTTGGACTAGCAGTGTCGGTTGGACCATTTGGGTCGGGAGACATGTATCCATCAGCTTCGACTTCTGCAGGACTTGTACTTTGAGTGATGGCTCTAGCTTTCCCAGCTCGCCCAGGCGTCGAAGTTGCTTTGCTGGATCCAACCTTCAGAGAATCGGTGGCGACGTTGGAATTGGAAGCTCCCCAAGGTAGAAGTCCACTAGCCCAGCCACCCAGACCACCTGCACTCTTGTCAGTAGACGTGCTAGAGACACTTTTCGACCTATGACGACTATCGTTGGAGGACGAGAAGGCTTCAGTTGGAAGGGATTTGGAGGAGGAGGAGTTCTGCTTCTTGAGACTTGAAGTCTGTTCTGGATCTGGACCTCGACCACTACGATCGCTCGAAGGTGGGTCGCTTGACTTCGCAGCGCTTTGGTGCGAGGAAGAATCTCTGGACCTAGTGGTTGAGATGGATCTTGAGCCTGGAGAAGATGTCCCTTTCCTCCCGCTGACTGAATTGCTTGGAGTGACACTTCTACTTCGATTCCGACTGGAGGAGAAAGGCGGCGGGCTAGTCCCTAATCGATCCACTTGGTCGTTCCCAGAAACGTCGTCGAGCATCGCTTCTTGAAGACTGCTGAAAAGGTTCGAGTCCTCGTCCTCCCTTTCCTTTCCTTTCGTCCGACTGGGTGTTGCACCTCCATTGGATAGTGGCGTTCTAGACCTGGCCTTGAGCGGAGTAGCTTCTATCACTGGGGCACTGGCCCTTGTAAGAGCTCTCTTGATCTCTCCATCAGTGATTCCCCCTCTCTCTTTGCAAAGTCCTTTCAAAACTTCTTCCCTTGCGGCGCTCTTGTTTTGAAGAGTCCGTAGAGCAGATGAGCTTTCCGCTTCCGAGCTTGCTAGATCGTCTTGAAGAGAAGAACTGTCAGAGAGAGAGGTTGAAAGAGCTATCGAAGTAGACCTTAAGAGTGAGAATAGAGATGATAGATCGAATGAGGGATCTGTCTGAGGCTGCTCCGACTTTCTGGGCTCCAGAACGGACTTGGACAGCGCTCTAATTTCCAGATCAGACATCAGATGAAGAGAAGAAAGTAGATTTAAAGATGGCTTGAGTCCCTGAGAAAGTTGACCTCCCTCGTCGTCCATCGATTCATCCTCTTCGGATTCCCAGATAGGTTGATCCTGCCTGCTACTTGTGCTGGATCCTCCAAAAAGAGAACTGTTTTCTTCGAAGGGAGAAGGAGTCCCACCTCTGCTGATAGAGGGAGGAGCAGGAGAGAGAGTGGCATCTCTTGAAGAGCCATTCCTCCTTCTCGGAGTTTCATTTGCACTTGGAGTATCCCGGAAAGACCTAGCAGGGTTGCTGACCTGTTGACCGAAGAGATGATTAGAGTTGAGGCTCCTGATTCTTGGAGATAAAGGAGCTGGAGACCTTGAAGACCTTGGAGTGAGAACTCCCTGAGGGAAAGTGTCACTTCTCTCTGATTCATCTTCCGACTCGACTTCTCTCTCCTTTCCCTTCCCCTTCCCGAAGACGTCGCCATCTGCTGGATCTTGGAAGTTGATCTCTGAGTCAAACAGACCCGAACCTTGTCCTTGAAACTGAGTCCATCTTCTCTTTCTTTTCTCATCAATCTGTAGATCCCTCTCTCTAGCTTCCTGCTTTTCCCTGAGCTGTTCGTGAGCTTCTACTTCAGCCCTCTCTAGCTTCTGAGTGAGACCTTTGAGATCGAAGTAATTTGGACGGGTTGCAGTTGGCGCTGGTTGACGTAAAGAGGAGAAGCGGGTAGAGTTGGAGATTGGATTGGTTGAAGGGGTGGAGTTGCTAGTAGAAGAAGAGGGACTTGGAGAGGAAGATCGGAAGGAGGCCTTGAGGTTTGTGACAGAGTTGACTCCTAATAGAGGATGAGAAGAACCAGATTCTTCAAGCAGAGGATGGTGCGATTGGGATTGAGGAGTAGCAGTTGCACTTGGAGTGACAACCTCTACTTGCTCTTGATCTTGTTGTTGCTCCATCTATTCTCCTATCTCTAGCTATTGATATATGATATATCTTGTTATCTTGTCCAGCCTCTCCTGCCCCATCTAGTTGAAATGAGTGAAAGCACCTGCTTGATTGTGTGTTGGGGAGAGAGATGATGATCTCCGTTTCTCCCTCTCTCCCATCCCATCCCATCCTCAACTTCAAATGGGAAAGCGTAAATCAGCTCGTAAGCCAGGTGCTGGAAAGAAGAAAGCAGCTCCTTTAGACGTCACATTCACTTGTCTATTCTGCAATCACGAGAAGAGTGTTAGTTGTAAAATGTGAGTGTCGCATTTGGAGCTCTGTTTCGATCCTATCCTCCCCCTTCCTCCTCTCTTTTTCCTACTTTTCTGAATGGTTTTCGTTTGGATCTATATTCACTTTGAATTCGACGCAGCGATGACAAGACTAGAATTGGATATCTGAACTGCAAGACCTGTTTCCAGAAATTCCAAGCTGATACAGATGCTCTCAGTCAACCAATTGATGTTTACTCGTGAGTGTCAGTTCAAGTTATTGATATGAATGGATAACACTTGACTCAACACACCCCTAAGGTGGACAGTGGTGGAGAGAAGATGATGAAAGCCAGATCTAGAGGTGAATCGGATGGCAAACTTGGAGATCTTTACCTGACCTTAATCCAGTAGGGAAGTCTTTCACTATTTCATGAGCTCTAGACTACTTAGCTCCAGAGCTTAGAAGGAAAGCATACTCCAGTGATAGCTGCTGTTCCATCTCATCCCACTCTGGCTCAGCATCTAATCTCAACCCTTTCTGTCTCCCCTTTTCTCCCTCCGTTCTCTTTCGATCTTTGCTGTCATCATCAGACAATGGATAGATGCTTGCGAAGGGGTCAACGAAGAGAATTGAATGCGTTACATCCTTTTATCCTGCCCTGTTGTCTCCAAGCCTAACCTCTATCTTGTCCGTATCCTCCCAAGAACTATCTAAAAGGAGTTCTAAGAAAGCTAAACCCAGCCTAATACATTCCATTTCTCATTTTGCAAGTCTTCTTATTCTTTCCTAGCTCTGTACCAGTATGAACACATTCAATAATCTCATTTTTCAAGTCTTATTCTGTTCGTGACTGCTCGAGAGCTTCTTTGTGCTTCTTTAAAACTCGAGCTACTACTCTGGTGGAAAGACTAGCTCGAATCAAGGAGAAAAAGAGTGTGCGAGCTCTCGACTTGTTTCATATTCCAAGTGGACTTGATACGTTCCCTTTTTCCTCTTCCCAACTTCTCGCTTCAAATCCCCAAAATCTCAAAGCCGCAGATCTTCAGGAAGCTGAAAGATGGACAACCAATCTGTTCCGAGAAATCCTGATACAGAAAGGAAAGACGCCAACCCACGGCCGCTCAAAAGAGAAAAGGCAGAAGTAGCAAAGAAAGAGAAGATCACTTACGACGATCCTCTTCTCAAGGCCTTCGCTGAGTTCAGAGATGAGATAGACGAGAATGTGAGTAGTTTGATTAGGAAAAGTCAGCGTATTTCCCCCCAAAGAAGAACTCAAGGCCAGAACTTACTTCTTCCCACGTTCGTCTTACATTTCCAAATTTTGAAGAATGATCGCAGAGAAAGGCTTATCAAGACCTCTCGAGATGTGACCTCTTTATCTAAGAAGTTAATCTTCTTACTTCATAGATTCAAGCCTGATGATCTCAAATCATCTTCGATTCTGAAACAATCTAAAGTCAAATTGGATGAGATCGTGAAGATTCTGAACGAGATGGGGAAGACGGAAGGCTTGGAGCCTCCAAGAAAGCTGGATCCTGTGGTAGAGTCAAAGCAGATTTTGGAAGCTGAGCCTGATGAGACAGAGGCGTCTGGAGAGAAAGACGGATCGGACAAGAAGAGGAAGAGAGAAGATGGAGATGACGAGGATTCGAAGGAGAGCGGCAGATTTTGGAAGTACGAAAGGTACTTCGGTCCTGGAATCGAAGAATTCGTGAGTGCCAATGATTCGGACAAGCCAGAGTGTCTTTTAGAACAGTATCGGTTGACCCGCTCCCTCTTCAACTCTTCCATTTTCATTCCTTTCCTCGCTCCCCTGGCACCTCTCTTCTCTTCCTTCAAGATCGAAGGAGTTTCATTCTACCATTTCCTATCACATGGAACCTTGATAACCTATTCTGAAATCCAGGCCCTCTTCAGATCTGATTCTTCTGCAACTGAATTTAATGTGTGGATAACACCATCAAGATATGTTCTAGGGCTCTCAGATTTAAGTGGAGAAATAATGAGGTTCTCGACAAACAATGCGGGAGGCAAGATGGGAGGAAGAGAAGTCATTGAAGTGACCCTTGGCTTCTTGAGAGAATTGTCGAACGGTAAGTGATGAAGGGTTCAAAATCGGAGATGCTAGTCGCCATGGTATCGGCCAGTGTTTCCGCTTGTGATCTGCTTTATCTGTATGTTTATTCTGCCTATTCTCTGTCTATCAGGTCTGGGTGAGTTTTGCAACTCGATCAAGGACATGCCGAAGAAGCAGGCTGTGACCGAGCAATCTCTCAGGAAGATAGAAATGCGTAAGTACCAATGTCGCTTCAAACCAACACGGCGCCCTAGAAATTGAAATAATACTACCTCATTCCTACTTCATCGCACTTGAAGGAAGTAATGCTAACTGTTGTCTCGATTCTTTCTCTTCCTCCCGCATCTCCTCCCCCCCAAACAGTGGCATCAACAATCAAGATCCGCTCGTCAGAATTTGCGAATGAAGATCCTGAAGTCGTGCAGGAAATGATTCGAAGAGCCTTAAACTCTGGGAATGGGGATGAGAATGAATGATGAGAGAACAAGTCGGAAATGAAATTGTAGTTCTCTTCTTCGTTCGTTATGTGTCTGAATCTTTGAGGTCGCTGAGGTCTAGAACATCTTCAACGAAATCGACCGCATTTTTTAAGAAGAAATCGAGGGCAAAATGCAGCTTGACGGCACTAGTTTCAAGCGACGAGCGGTTCTCGAAAACGAAAACGTACGCGTTGAAATGGAACTCTTCCAACTTTTCTCTCCCTCTCCCTCTTCCATTACTACTTTCCAACCAGCCAACCATCACCTTTTCTCCTCTGGATCATGTCTGACATCGTTCCAAGTCCCGATCCTTCAACCGTCAACTTGAATCCAAAAGAGAAAGTTGAAAACGAGAGCACTCTCGCCGATCTCTTCGCTCTTGACCCAGTGAGTTTCCACTTTCCTCTACTTCCATCCACCTTTCGTTGACCTTCTTTTCCCACGTTCACCCTTCTTTCAAAAGTACTCTGAAGTAGACTTCCAAAAGAGCACCGCTCTTTCACCAGAGGACTTGTGAGTCAGAGTAATCGAGGTCCAAAGCTCAGTACCGAGTCTCGAAGGCTGACTCGATTCTCCACCTGTCTACCTTTTTCAAACCTTTCGAAAGCTATGTGGATGATCAAGACAGTCTCGGAGACATGTAAGAGCGAAGAATCTGACGCATACATCCAACTTTCCGGCAAGCCGTCGACTGAGCTGCAACTTGTCTCACTTTTCTTCTCCATCACCTTCTTCCCTTATCCTAGCTCTGCCAAGTCCAAACGTCTAGCAGAGGTCGCTCTCAATGGAATGTCTATCGGAGTAGCCACCGGACAACTCTTCAACGTCAGAGGACAGAGACTGAACTCGGTTGAGCTAGGTCGCAGGTCCTTCACCTCTCTCGAATCACTTCAGTATCGTGCTTGGGAATCCTCGGTGCCTCTTCCTCACTTCAGCTTCAAGCATGCTAAGACGCTCCAACAACGTGCCAACTCTGGTGGTGGAGGAGGAGGAGGAGCTAGAGCTGGAGCTGGAAACCCAGGTCCAGATCGCAGATCCAACTCGTCTCACTCTCGTCGCTACGATCCAACCGCTCCAACTCAGCTCTCTTCTGCCAACCAGCACGGGAATGTATCAGAAGGCTCCGGCTTGGATCTCAAGGGCCAGGCTCTCAAGGAGCTGTATCGCATCACCGGCGACTTGGTCGTCACTAGCGCCGACGTCTCTCACTTTGAGAAGAAGTACCCACCTCTCAAGCCTCTCCGTGAGTTCTCCGTTTGAGAAGGAAGAGGAAGAAGATGATGGAATGGAAGGAAAAGAGAATACTGACGTTCAACTCATCTGCTCCTTTTCTCTCTCTCTCTCTCCTTCCTAGTGAACGCTCAACATCGCATCGTTTGCATCAGAGAGGTGAGCTAGAACTGATCCGGGGAGTCACTAGAACGATCTACTGCTGATCTTTCTTCCTTGGCTTCTCTTCACACTTTCATCACGCAGTCTCAAAAGATCGAGCCCTCCTTCGACGACGAACGCAGAGCGAGCGAACAGACTGCCTGTCTCGCCTCTTACAATCGCATCAAGGACCATCTTGACCAAGTGATGAGCTTCGCCTTCAAGATGCAAAGCGAGATCCACGAGAACCTCAGAGTCATCGAGGACAGAGCCAGAGCGGTGGGAGTGGACGACTCGAAGTCCAACGACGTAGCTCCGCTGCTTCTGAGAAAGACTCCCAGTCGCTCTTTCGATCAATACGGAGAGGTCAGAAGAAGAGGAGGCGAGTTCCCCGAGTTTCTCCCACCCGCAGCCCGTCTCAACCACCGTCAACAAGACTTTCCATCTTCATCTCAACAACTTCAGATCCGTTCTAGCTCCCCTCCTGTTTCTGGAGGTCCAGAGGAAGCGACTTCGGACAACGTAGGTCCTTCGAACGTCGTCATGCAGAACGGTGAAGGGGATGAGAATGGGAATGGGAATGGGAATGGAAATGGGAATGGAAATGGAGTCGATCGCTCCTCACGTCAAGGCTCTCCAGAAGCAGCAGAGAAGGTCGACAACAAAGAGGGAAGAAAGGACGATGAGGCAGCCGAGGTCAACTCTGGTTCAGACGGCTCCGCAAAAGAAGAAGATCAGGAAGAGAATAAAGGTCAAGGAGACGTCTCGATGACCAACGAGAAGGAGACCGTCGCCGTCGCCATCGTCATCGAGGCTCAATCCTCCTCCCCAGCCAAGCCAGTCGAAGACATCCCCATCTACGACAGAGCTCGTTCCGGTTCTCTCTCCTCCCCACCTTCCGATCCTGCAAAGACCACTGACGCTCTAGGATCTGAGGCTGGACTGCAATGCGATTACCAAACCAGTCCTGGTCCTTCTTCCGGAGGAGCTCTTAGGAAAATGGAAGGCGTCCAAGGAGACGAGTCCGAAGAAGAGGAAGAAGAGGTAGATGAGTTGATGGAGGGACCTTCTCAAGGCAAGACTGGTCTCTCTCAGAATCAAGGTCAGAAGATGGAGATCGACGAGGAAGAGGACCAATCGAAAGCGGCAGACGCAGCTCCCTTCCTCTCTTCTCCTGATCGTCAACAAGCCATTTCCTCCCCTCAACGTCAAGGAAGTTCCTCCTCTTCCTCTCCTGAACGTCAAGAGAACGCTAGGCCCTTCGCGATGGTCAGAACCAACTCTCTTCTCAAAGACAGACTCTTTTCAAGAGGTAGAGAGAGATCCAGTCCTGAGAGAAACTTGAACTCATCCAGCGTCACTCTCGTCTCTCAAGAGGTCGTCATGGAGAGAGTGGAGGAGAGTTCCTCGAGTCCACTTCAACCTAGATTCGCAATGCAGACTCAGATGGACAACGGTCGAGTCGAATCCTCTTCTCCTTCCAACTCTCCAACTCCTTGGAAGAGTTCCAAGCCTCAAAATTTCTTCCCACCCTCCGTCTTTCGCAGCAGTGGGTTGAATCCAGCAAACGATCCGAAGACTCCAGAGGGCCCAATCTCGACTCTGTACTCGAATCCAGATGCTCAATCTTCGAAGGATCAAGAGAAGCAACTCGCAGTCGACACTTCAAAGAGACCCACCTCTTCAGGAGGTCTTCAGTTCTCCACTACTTCCAGACAATTCGTTCCAGGTCTTTCTGGTCTTCAGAACCCTCCAAGCTCGAACACAATCAAGGAGATCACTTCTGGTCAGATGGAGGGAGTGGACGGTAGAAAGAAGACCTCGAGTCTCGAGAGAAAGAAGAGTGGCGGTGGATTCAAAGGAGGAAAGCCAGAAGCCAAGAAGCCCCCCAAGCTTCTTACTTCTAAAGAGCTGGCGGAATTAGAAAAGGAAGAGGAGAAGTGAGAGAGGGGTGCTAGATTGAAAGAATGGACCGAAACGAAATTGTCGACTCTGCCTCTCATGGTGATTGTAAATTCTCAGATACGCAAAACAGCCTTTGGTAATGGATGGACTGATTGAAACCAGCCAGATGAATGAGATTAAGAGAGTACGAGAAGAACATTTTTGTTGTTACATACAGGAGACAAAGGACTAACAAAAGGGTTTTTCATTTCCTTTTTTGGTCACAAGAGAGAGTGGATGAAATGTGCGTTTTAAGGAGGAGATGATGTGGGGACATTGTAATTTCATGGAGATTCCCCAACAGTGAAGGACAAAAGAAAAAAGAGAATGGAGGGAGAAAAGGGGTTGAAGATCTTGAGTGCTTTCTCCGACTTTCGAGTCGTGGCGTTCAAAGGAGAATTAATTGAGATTTTGAGAGAATTGATGAAACTCTAAGAAGTTCCCTGGAGGCTTGAGGTTTTGTTGAACTTTGAGAATTCTATGAACCCCTAGTTGTTTCCGACTTTCTCCTCCCCTCGAAGTTTCACTCTTTTTTCATTTTTTATTTCTTCCCTCTTCCTCTTCCTCTACCTCTTCCACGACCTCTACCCGTACCTTTAGAACTCGTTTCAGCTTCTTTTTCTTGATCCAAAGTAGTTGCATCAATTCCATCTTCTTCATCTTCAACTTTCTTTTCAATTTCTTTCTGATCTATTTCCATTCCTTCCCCATTTTCATCTCCATTTGTTTCTTTCTCTTGTTCCTGTCCATTCCCATAACTTTCTTCAAGTTCAATTCCATCCTCATCCTGAGGCATAAACCCATCTCTCAATTTCTCCTCCAATTTCCTGATTTCTTCCAAACTACTTGAATTTTCAATCAACCTTTCTAAATTCTTTCGTTCTCTTGGTGTCATTAATCTACCTTTCCTTCCTGCTTCCCCTTCCGAACTGGTCTCTTTTCCATTGGTCTTTGTAGAACCAACTTCAAATGTGTTTGATAAAACTATAGACTGATCCTTTAAGATTTCATCTTGAGATTTGGTGGTTAAAGAAATTGAGAGAGATGAAGGACGACCGTCTTCTAGCTCGAAGAGTTGTTTTGAATGAGATCGTTCCTTTGAAAAGAGGAAGGGGAAAGAGGGGGAAAGGAGAGGGTGGGAGGTAGGGAGAGAGAGGATTAGAATCCAGACATCAAGGTCGGTCTAAGAGTAAAGGCTCTTCCTCTCCTCCAACCCCTCTTGGACCTGCAAACGTGCTTGCGAGTTCATCAGCTAGAACTTCACCATCCAAAGCCGTCTTGCCATGTGACTCACCTTATCCTTGATCCTCCTAAAATCCAACACTCTCAACCCTTTACATTTCCAAACCAAGAATTCTCTATAATTAGCCAATCGAGCGACTGGATTCCCCATCAAACTCAGGTATTCAAGTCTCGGAAACTTTCCCAAGGGTACCAGACTTGAGATTGTAGAGAGATGATTGTTGTTGAGGTTGATGGTGACCAGGTTTGGTAGAGTGAAAGCTATAGTAGGGGATAATAAAGAGATTTGATTGTTTGAAAGTAATAGAATCGATAAACGAGATAGTAAAGGGAAGTTTGTAAGGTGATGGATGTCATTGTCTGTTAAATCTAGAATATCATTTTGATCCTGGAAGAAATGGAAGGATGAGGATGGGAGATGGAGAAGGTTCAGTCAAGGCAGGTAGATGAGCAGTGATCTCTCCCTTCTTTTGCCTTCTTTTCCCTTCTGAAATGACATTAGAATTTGATTACTAACCTTTGTTACACCCAAGTTTTCGATTGCGGGTAATTTCAAACCTCTAAGATCCAGTTCTCTCTGTTTCAATGGGTTTAACTTTGATGGAGCTTGAGCTATAAGCTCCGGCGTTAACTTCATCGAACTAGAAACGTCTGTCTTAACTTGATTTTGCGATCTGATTTGCCAGAGATTTAGATCGACTGATTTGAATAGAGAGAAGAATCAAAGAAGAATCGTTGGATGCTATACGAAGGAAGTGGCTCTGGCTGCTGTTGCACTAAGTTTCCTCGCTCTTACTCCCTCCCACCTTCCCAACCTGCTGGACTACTCCTCATCCTACTGCAAGTTGATCTCACTTCGATTCAAGTCTAGTAACTTTAATCCATCAACTAGACCAGACCAATCCTTCCTTCCATCAACCTCCAATCCCTTCATCCTTCGCCACGACCATGTCAAGCGCACAATCCAATGGAGCCGCCCCAGCAGCTCAATCCAATGGAGCCTCTCGTAAGAAGTTAATGGGTTACGTAGGTTTCGCCAATTTACCAAATCAAGTTCATCGTAGATCTGTCAGAAAAGGTTTCCAATTCACAACCATGGTAGTCGGTGAATCTGGTTTAGGAAAATCAACCTTGATTAACACTTTGTTCAACACAACCCTTTACTCCAAGAAGGAAGTCCCTCCTCCTCATCATGATAGATCCAAAACTGTCGCGATCGAATCCATCTCGGCTGATATCGAGGAGAATGGGGTTAGGTTGAGATTGAACGTAGTTGATACTCCTGGGTTTGGTGATTTCGTTAACAATGATGATAGGTGAGTAACCGGCCAGGAGGAAGGACGAGCGAACACAAGTCTGACTGGGATCAGAGGCTCTCGTTGAGGCTTAGACAAAGGTTGGAGGGGATGAGGCAGTTTGAATTGGTTCTGAGATAGATTCGAAGATGCCATTGAGAAAGCAGGTGTACTGCATCTACAGAATTGGCTAGAGCCAGAGCGAGCGAGCGAGGTCGCTAGCCATCTCGTTCTTCTCGAGCCATCAATCAATCAACCTTCTTCTATTCAACTTGCTCAAAGTCTCAAGTGTATCAATCCGAAGTGATGATAACTAACTCTACCCACTTTCTCGCCTACTTCCCGTTACAGTTGGAAGCCAATCGTAGACAACATTGAATCCAGATTCGATGCTTACTTGGAACAAGAGAACAGAGTCAATCGCGCAAAGATGGTCGATAACCGTGTTCATGCTTGTCTTTACTTCATTCAACCTACTGGTCATGCGTGAGTATAGATCATCTCAGACGTAGGGAAAGAGGAGGGTTGAAGTGGGGCTGTAGCGAAGGTACGGAGGAGAGGAAGCTAAATGGCTAAAGAGGGGAAGTAGAATAACCCTTCCTCAAACGAGAAGGATTTCTTAAATTTCGAAGATCAAGCATCATTGAAACAGAGTTCTAATGCAAGGTCGGATTGTATCGCGATGGCTCTGTCCTATCCCCACTTTCTACTCCATTCTAACCTCCCCCTTTCCCCCTCTCTTTTGGCAAATTTTCAGTCTTCGTCCAATCGACATTGAATTCATGCGTCGTCTACATGAGAAAGTTAACCTAATCCCAGTCATTGCTAAATCAGATACCTTGACAGATGAGGAGATTACTACTTTCAAGAAGAGAGTTTTGGATGATATCGCTCATCATAGCATTCAAATCTTCCATGCTCCTATTTATGATAATGAAGATGAGGAGACTGTGGCAGAGAATGCTGAGATTGTTGTGAGTATGAGCTTTGAGGAGAAGGAGGGAAAGTTTGGGAGGGTAGATGGGAAGTGGAAAGTGGAAAGATGAGTGGATAGAAGAGGTTAGAAAGATGAGGTTGAGTTTCTTGGGAAGGATTGGAAAATTGAACCTTGTCTTTCCGTTTTCTCAACTACCCAACCTTCAGCGCAAGATTCCATTTGCAGTGGTAGGATCCAACACAGAAGTCGACACACCAGATGGACGTCGCGTTCGTGGACGAGTTTATCCATGGGGAACCATTGAAGTAGACAATGAAAACCACTGTGATTTCGTTAAATTACGTCAAATGTTAATTCGTACTCATATGGAAGAATTAAAAGAACATACTCACAAGACTTTATACGAAAAGTACAGATCTGGAAAATTGGTTGGAATGGGAGTCACTCAAGACATGTCAGTCTTTAAGGAAGTCAATCCTGCTGCTAAAATGGCAGAGGAAAGATCGTTACATGAAGCTAAATTATCCAAAATGGAAAACGAAATGAAATTGGTCTTTCAACAAAAAGTGGCTGAGAAGGAAGCTAAATTGAAACAAAGTGAAGAAGAACTTTATGCTAGACATAGAGAAATGAGAGATGCTTTGGAAAAACAAAGAGCTGAATTGGAAGATAAGAAGAGAAGATTGGAAAGTGGTAGACCTTTGACTCCGGAAAAGGTTTCGGTGAGTATCTTGAAATTTCTCCTTTCACCCTTTCTTTCGCTACTTCCACTGACTTGCACTCCTTTCTTCTTCGCTTTTTTCGCTCACTTCAGCAGCAACAAAAGAAGAAAGGTTTCTCGCTAAGGAATTAAATCCCCTTCTTTTTGTTCGTCGAAGTCAAGAAGGACTCTTTCTCTTTCTCCCTTTCCCCCCTTCTATTTGCCTTTCAAGCCTTTCCAAATCTCCAAACTCATCTCGGATTCAATTCGAAGGAATGATTTCATCTGAAATACCTCAAATTCAACCAAAAACAAGGTTTAAATCCTCCTTTCTCAACCCAATCTATTCTTCAACTTTCTCCATCCCCTCGGTCCCCTTTGACGCTTTTCTGCAGGAAGATCTTGTCATTTTCGTTTCCTCCCTTATTGTTTCGATAACACAAACCTCTCCCTTTATTTGATGTTTCTCTCATGCCCCCTCTTTCATGAAGTGCCTTTCTCTCTTTTGAGTTCCCCAATTTTCGAAACTTTCTCCTCTCCTCATTTTTCTTTCTCAATTTCTCTTTTCCTTAGATAATGCTTTTCTACTTTCTCCCACTCTTATTATTTCTCTGTCTCCTTTTCTCTATTCTCCTTTCGAATCACAAAGACCAACAAAAAAACAAGTATCTCTCTTCAAGTGTCGATTATAGTGAGACTCTCTGGTGCTCTCGAAGGAACCTATCCCGCCGGCTTGAAAAGATCTCTAGTCCATCCATTATCAAAGGCTGTTTTGCGTATCTGAGAATTTACAATCACCATGAGAGGCAGAGTCGACAATTTCGTTTCGGTCCATTCTTTCAATCTAGCACCCCTCTCTCACTTCTCCTCTTCCTTTTCTAATTCCGCCAGCTCTTTAGAAGTAAGAAGCTTGGGGGGCTTCTTGGCTTCTGGCTTTCCTCCTTTGAATCCACCGCCACTCTTCTTTCTCTCGAGACTCGAGGTCTTCTTTCTACCGTCCACTCCCTCCATCTGACCAGAAGTGATCTCCTTGATTGTGTTCGAGCTTGGAGGGTTCTGAAGACCAGAAAGACCTGGAACGAATTGTCTGGAAGTAGTGGAGAACTGAAGACCTCCTGAAGAGGTGGGTCTCTTTGAAGTGTCGACTGCGAGTTGCTTCTCTTGATCCTTCGAAGATTGAGCATCTGGATTCGAGTACAGAGTCGAGATTGGGCCCTCTGGAGTCTTCGGATCGTTTGCTGGATTCAACCCACTGCTGCGAAAGACGGAGGGTGGGAAGAAATTTTGAGGCTTGGAACTCTTCCAAGGAGTTGGAGAGTTGGAAGGAGAAGAGGATTCGACTCGACCGTTGTCCATCTGAGTCTGCATTGCGAATCTAGGTTGAAGTGGACTCGAGGAACTCTCCTCCACTCTCTCCATGACGACCTCTTGAGAGACGAGAGTGACGCTGGATGAGTTCAAGTTTCTCTCAGGACTGGATCTCTCTCTACCTCTTGAAAAGAGTCTGTCTTTGAGAAGAGAGTTGGTTCTGACCATCGCGAAGGGCCTAGCGTTCTCTTGACGTTCAGGAGAGGAAGAGGAGGAACTTCCTTGACGTTGAGGGGAGGAAATGGCTTGTTGACGATCAGGAGAAGAGAGGAAGGGAGCTGCGTCTGCCGCTTTCGATTGGTCCTCTTCCTCGTCGATCTCCATCTTCTGACCTTGATTCTGAGAGAGACCAGTCTTGCCTTGAGAAGGTCCCTCCATCAACTCATCTACCTCTTCTTCCTCTTCTTCGGACTCGTCTCCTTGGACGCCTTCCATTTTCCTAAGAGCTCCTCCGGAAGAAGGACCAGGACTGGTTTGGTAATCGCATTGCAGTCCAGCCTCAGATCCTAGAGCGTCAGTGGTCTTTGCAGGATCGGAAGGTGGGGAGGAGAGAGAACCGGAACGAGCTCTGTCGTAGATGGGGATGTCTTCGACTGGCTTGGCTGGGGAGGAGGATTGAGCCTCGATGACGATGGCGACGGCGACGGTCTCCTTCTCGTTGGTCATCGAGACGTCTCCTTGACCTTTATTCTCTTCCTGATCTTCTTCTTTTGCGGAGCCGTCTGAACCAGAGTTGACCTCGGCTGCCTCATCGTCCTTTCTTCCCTCTTTGTTGTCGACCTTCTCTGCTGCTTCTGGAGAGCCTTGACGTGAGGAGCGATCGACTCCATTTCCATTCCCATTTCCATTCCCATTCCCATTCCCATTCTCATCCCCTTCACCGTTCTGCATGACGACGTTCGAAGGACCTACGTTGTCCGAAGTCGCTTCCTCTGGACCTCCAGAAACAGGAGGGGAGCTAGAACGGATCTGAAGTTGTTGAGATGAAGATGGAAAGTCTTGTTGACGGTGGTTGAGACGGGCTGCGGGTGGGAGAAACTCGGGGAACTCGCCTCCTCTTCTTCTGACCTCTCCGTATTGATCGAAAGAGCGACTGGGAGTCTTTCTCAGAAGCAGCGGAGCTACGTCGTTGGACTTCGAGTCGTCCACTCCCACCGCTCTGGCTCTGTCCTCGATGACTCTGAGGTTCTCGTGGATCTCGCTTTGCATCTTGAAGGCGAAGCTCATCACTTGGTCAAGATGGTCCTTGATGCGATTGTAAGAGGCGAGACAGGCAGTCTGTTCGCTCGCTCTGCGTTCGTCGTCGAAGGAGGGCTCGATCTTTTGAGACTGCGTGATGAAAGTGTGAAGAGAAGCCAAGGAAGAAAGATCAGCAGTAGATCGTTCTAGTGACTCCCCGGATCAGTTCTAGCTCACCTCTCTGATGCAAACGATGCGATGTTGAGCGTTCACTAGGAAGGAGAGAGAGAGAGAGAAAAGGAGCAGATGAGTTGAACGTCAGTATTCTCTTTTCCTTCCATTCCATCATCTTCTTCCTCTTCCTTCTCAAACGGAGAACTCACGGAGAGGCTTGAGAGGTGGGTACTTCTTCTCAAAGTGAGAGACGTCGGCGCTAGTGACGACCAAGTCGCCGGTGATGCGATACAGCTCCTTGAGAGCCTGGCCCTTGAGATCCAAGCCGGAGCCTTCTGATACATTCCCGTGCTGGTTGGCAGAAGAGAGCTGAGTTGGAGCGGTTGGATCGTAGCGACGAGAGTGAGACGAGTTGGATCTGCGATCTGGACCTGGGTTTCCAGCTCCAGCTCTAGCTCCTCCTCCTCCTCCACCACCAGAGTTGGCACGTTGTTGGAGCGTCTTAGCATGCTTGAAGCTGAAGTGAGGAAGAGGCACCGAGGATTCCCAAGCACGATACTGAAGTGATTCGAGAGAGGTGAAGGACCTGCGACCTAGCTCAACCGAGTTCAGTCTCTGTCCTCTGACGTTGAAGAGTTGTCCGGTGGCTACTCCGATAGACATTCCATTGAGAGCGACCTCTGCTAGACGTTTGGACTTGGCAGAGCTAGGATAAGGGAAGAAGGTGATGGAGAAGAAAAGTGAGACAAGTTGCAGCTCAGTCGACGGCTTGCCGGAAAGTTGGATGTATGCGTCAGATTCTTCGCTCTTACATGTCTCCGAGACTGTCTTGATCATCCACATAGCTTTCGAAAGGTTTGAAAAAGGTAGACAGGTGGAGAATCGAGTCAGCCTTCGAGACTCGGTACTGAGCTTTGGACCTCGATTACTCTGACTCACAAGTCCTCTGGTGAAAGAGCGGTGCTCTTTTGGAAGTCTACTTCAGAGTACTTTTGAAAGAAGGGTGAACGTGGGAAAAGAAGGTCAACGAAAGGTGGATGGAAGTAGAGGAAAGTGGAAACTCACTGGGTCAAGAGCGAAGAGATCGGCGAGAGTGCTCTCGTTTTCAACTTTCTCTTTTGGATTCAAGTTGACGGTTGAAGGATCGGGACTTGGAACGATGTCAGACATGATCCAGAGGAGAAAAGGTGATGGTTGGCTGGTTGGAAAGTAGTAATGGAAGAGGGAGAGGGAGAGAAAAGTTGGAAGAGTTCCATTTCAACGCGTACGTTTTCGTTTTCGAGAACAGTGCCAGCGTGCCAGACGATCAATGCTGAAGCGCTGAAACGTAGACCTGTCTGGCATGAAACTTTGGTTTTAGATGCTTTTTTGATTACGAATTTTGATTAAAAGAGAGGGGATGAGGATGTAAAATTACAGATGGAGTGATAGAACAGATCGAGTGATGGAAAAGTCAAGAAACTCAGATTTTTCTGATTCTGACCGGTAATTGGAAGCCCAAATGCTCTTGACCAACCACGATTGGTCTCGAGACAACAGCTTGACGGCTGTCAACAGGGTAACGAGGAGATCAGCAAGAAGTGGGTTCAGAATGGGCGATGATTGCTGCGTGGACCCAGCCAGACCCGAACTCGTCATAGCTACTCACTATTCCACCTGAACTCTTTCTTTTGGCGGTAAGAACTCGAAGTTGGAAACGACACTGGCGATGACAGCCTGAAATTCCAGAATAGCCACTGCAAAAGGGAAAGAATTAGAGAAGGGGTTGATCAGTTCCCCTCTTGGGCACTAGAAGATGAGATCTCGCATGCACTTACTTCTCATTCCAATACAGTTGCGAGGTCCAACGGTAAAGGTTTGAAGACCACTCCATCCATTCTTGAGGTTCTTCGCTTCGTCGATTAGACCGCCTTCAAAGAATTCGTGTTCTTCGTCCTCGATAAACCTCTCCGGTCTGAAAGTCATTCCATCTCCCCAGGTTCTATCTTCAGTGTTGAGAGCATGAATAGGCAACACGATGATGTCTCCCCTTTGAACTCTGATAGCCGAAGTCGTGGAACCATCTTTCAAGGTGATCGGGTGGTCTAGGGGAATTAAATCATCTTCGGTTGCTGATCTACTTGTCGCACGAACCGGACAATGGAGTCGGAGAACTTCCTTAGTGACTGCAGATAGATAAGGCAAGGACTCGATGTCTTTAGCTGATTGGTTCCAGGTGGGATTCGATTTGAGTTCTTGACGCAGTCTACTTTGACTTTCCATTCCTTTTTCTGAAGAAGTGAAAGCGTATGCGCACCAAGAAAGAGCTGTCGAACTTGTCTCGTGCCCAGCTGCGAGCTTTTGGGGCGGAAAGATCGAGGAGAAAGAAAGTCAAGAATCGTCAATCTCAGTCGAATTGAGTTGAATCAATTTCTGCGTCAAAGTGGCCTCTTGGAGTTCAGTCGAGGCTCGAGCCGTCGACGAACATCAACTCACGAAGGTTGGAACGAAAGAAACAATCTCGTGATCTGAGATTCTCTCCGAGGCCTTCAAATCGCTTGAGAGATTAGATCTGACCAAAAGGGAGAGAAGGTCTTTTGAAGCAAAGGAGTCTTTCTTGACCTTTCCATCTCCTAATTGAGCTTCTTCGACCGCCTCGGCTTTGGCTTTCGTTACGAGCTCCAAGGCGACTCGATCGACGACCTTTCTAGCTCTATCCAGTTCCTTCTGTTCGGAAGACAGATAGCTTCCGAGCCATTGGACCAAAGCAAAGTTGTGACGCAAGAGAGCGTAGAGACTGCCAGTGATCAAAAGACTGAAGATCTTTTCGAAAGCTTTCGAGAGGTCTGATTCCTTGTCTGACAGAGAGTCAAAGTCATAGCCAAAGCCTGCCTTTCCGATGATATCCAAAGCAGCGTGGGTGAATTCGTTGAACTGTGGGAGAGATGATTGTCAGAAATGGGATTCGTTCTTCAGACCAGCTTCCTCAACTCACAGCGTTGATAGGGGCCCCTTCGGATGCCAGTTCTGGAGTTTTATCGATTAACCTGTTCCATCTTGCTACCAGAGCTTCTCCACTCTGAACGAAGAGAGGCGTCAAATCATTGATTGCCGTTTGAGTAAAACTAGGAAATGCCACCTTGCGGTGGACCGCATGGCGTGGTCCATCAACACCTAGAAGTGATTCTCCGAAGAAGGTGGATAGGACACGAAGTCTTTCCGGAAGAGAGGAGATCGGAGAGCAAGGAAGAATTGTTAAAGGTTTGGTTAGTCTGGCTTCCACCTATCCCTCATCGGTTTGGTTGCCACTCCTTTCTCTCCGAATCATTTCCCTCCAGTAGATCCCATCAGCCAAATTGATTCATCTGCCAGACTATCCGCAATTCCACGATGAGGCTCAAGCTCGAGCCCCTGTGTCTCTCTTTCAGTTCCTATTTCCTCCAAGTTTGACTCACGAAGTAGCGGGCTTGACGAAGGTTCTACTCTTTGTGAGAAAGACATGAGCCATCGCTTTCCTATCTTGAATGACTACAAAAGGCAACCTTCCATGTTGTACAGCATGGTAGACTCCTCCAAATTCTTGTCTCCACTTGTCCATTTGTTGAGTCCCCTTGCTCTCCTTCAGAGCCTGTCTGTCAAAGCTTCCGTAGTACCAATGCGCGAATGAAGGGCCTTTCAAGGCTCTCAGAGGAGTAGTATGAGAGTTGAAGATCCGTCCATAGGGAAGGGAATAGAGCAGGAGTGTGATTAGGAAAAGGAAGATTGTATGGTAGACCGACATGTTGAAGGAGAAGGCTGAGTCGGAACTTTTAGAGAAGACCATTTTGAAGACTTCCAGATCTTGAAGACAAGAGTATGTAAAGAGGAAGGAGGAAGGAGGAAGTGACTAATACTAGAGAGAGGTTCGCAACTTTCTCATCCGGGCCGGCATCGCTTCATCGTCATCCCTTCTTACTTAGTTCTTCCTCCCCAACAAAAAAAAAGTCTGAGTTCATCATAGAGCGATGATCAATGATCCGATGGTTGATGATCTCAGAGACGCAGAGACGGAGCTGAGATGCTGAGAAGGGTCAGATCCATCACAAACTCAAGCTCGACTCGACTGCTGCATTCGTCAACTGCTTCTGTCACCTTGAAAACAAAGGAATCATTCAACAGTATTTCAATCCCAAAGAGAGAGTCTTGATTTGCCTCCGTCACGAGGGCAAAGGTGGCGAGACTGGGTCGGTCTCGCTGCGGTCCAATACTGATCTCTCCCCTTGTACCAGTCGAGTTTGGTCTAGACAGCTTTCTAGAAACCTCGGAAAAGGTATAAATCCCAGTCGGATTCTAGCAAGGCTAAGAAGAGAAACGATTCCCATTTCTTTCCCTCCTTGTCGAGTATCAAGTCAAGTCCACTTCTATCAACCATCAAGACCATTCTTCAACCTCAATTTAGTCAGTAAGATTCACAATGAGCCAGAATTCTCACACATCTAATCAGCATCATCATCATCATCATCATCATTCTTTGGGTGAATCGTTTCATCGCTGCACCAACAAAGTTTCTTCCCTACTATCAAGAAAGTCCTCTACCTCTAACACTGCCATCAACACCTCTCAAAGAGATTCAAAAGATCAGAATCCACTATTGCCTCCAGATTCTGGAAGAAACGAAGAAATGCCTGCCTTGCCCAAGAACAAGAAGCAGGGACTCTCAATCTTGACCAACATCAAAACGAAAGTCACATCGCCAACTCCATCACCAAGAAGCAGTTCCTTGAAGAAGACGAAGAAAGAGGCGGAAGAGCTTCGGGAGAAAAGAAAGGGAGGTCACAAGAGATCCGCTAGTGCTTTTCCTTCGCTCTCAACTTTCAAAATTGACGAAGCTTCTTCGCCTGCAAGTAACACAATTGCCTTGTCCTCCTCATCTAACGACAAATACAGTTCTAGTTCCGCGGAGAATCAAGAGAACTCTTCTTCAGTCAGCAGAATACCGATGATTAGGAGGATGTCTGATGGAAGCACCAGGACTGTCGCGGTAAGGGGTGGGAGGAGAGCGAGCGTTGGAAATCAAGATAATTCGAGGTCAACTTCAATTTCAAATGAGAATCAATTCAAGGAACTTTTTCCAGCATCTAGAATGCATCTCCCAGATGAAAGAACTCAGGCTTCAACTTCACGTCGAGGGATCGATTCAACTAAAAGGGGCAATCCAGCAACACTGGCTCATCGTCGACAAACTTCGATGCCAATTCAAATGCTACCTTCCAGGAGCTTTACAAGTCTGAAAGACTTTCAACTTCAATATCCAAAAATTCCGCCAACCTCTGAGAATCCAGTTCAAAAGATGTCGAAGGGCAGTCCCGTGGCCAACGGCGACATGAAGACCCCTTTCTTCGCCCTCTCGAATACGGAAGGAAAGAGAGAGCACCACAAACGAAGTTTCTCTGGAAGATCAGCTGGTACTTTTGGGAGAGAAGAAGTAGAACGTTCAGCTTCAACTTCAGTGGGATCGGAAGTCTCTTCAGTCTCGAATTCAAAATTGGCCACAGAATTTTCAACTCCTACGCAAGAAACCAAGTCTCAACCTCTCAATTCAAGTCCTTTCAAAGGTTCACCTTCAGCGTGGAGTCCTTCTCTTCTCAGCACAAGCTTCAGCTCCCCACCAACTACTCGACCGCTTCCAACACCTATTCTCAAACGATCTCATTCTTCAAGTACCTACTCTTCAAATTCTTTCGACTCTTTCAGGTCGACTTCTACTTCACCTACCCACAGCCTCAGAGAGTTCAAGATGAGCTCTCTTTCGACTCCATTTTCCATGAAGACATTAAAGAAGAAGTGTTCATTTGACTCACAAGTTCTCAACATTTCTCTGGCTGAACCAATTTCTCCTGAGCTCTTGAAAAGGTTGAGACCCCTGAGTGCTGATAAGAACAGGGAGTCTACGTCCGGCACTAGATGTCCTGATAACAGTCCTACAGATCCAATCTTCCCTGGAGGCGTTTCGAATGACGTTGAGGAGGAGAGCACAGAGGAGATGGACAACACGTCTTCGTCGAATAGAGACCAGAACAGCAAGGCATTTTCAAAGATCAAGGGCTTCAGTCAAAGTAGGCCTATCCTCAAACCACTAGAAATCAAGTCCAAAGCCAAACCTCTTCAAGAAAGCACTACTTCTCCTTCATTTTCTCCCACTAGACGACATTCCTCAAGTGCAGGCCTCCAAACTTCGATTGGAGATTCCGTAGAGTGGAGTCTTGACTCAACCGACTCAGCCAAAGTTGATCAAGACTTCGACTCGACTTCTCCAGATTCGACTGATTCCTCTGTCACCTTCTCTAGATGGCAAGTCGATTCTTTCAGTCCTGATCGACAAGGGTCTGATTCAAAGTTGCATTTGGCATCCATAAGTCATCTTCCAGAATCTCCTATGAGCTCTCCTTGTGGAAAGATGAGGGCTATCAGAGAAGAAAAGGAAGTCGAGGAGCAGGAGGATTTGATGGAGAGGTTTGGACGTTCAATCAGAGCGAGGGCTGCTTCTGATTCTGCTTGTGGATCTGGGGAGATCAAGGAGTCTTATGATTTATCGATGAGTTGGTCTTCCTCAATTTAGAAAGAGAAGGGCTCAAATGACGTTGCTCTCCTCTCTAGTTCCGAGACTCGATCTGTTTCATCTTTCTTTTTTCCATCGAAAACTTTACGCTTGAGATTTTCCTGCATTGACCATTGAACACAAATATGTACCATATAGATTTGAAGTGATCTCATTGGACTGGATCTAGATAGAATCTGCTATGTGCGATAGCAATCCTTTCAAAAGTAGCTTTCACAACACTGGAAATTGCATCTCTCAACCTGTTCGTTTCTTTCTTCCAACTGCCAAGCGATCAGTTGGAATTCTATCCGATTTCCAAAAGGTATACCAATTCAACTGGCTTCCATCTGTTTTCGACTCCCCTCTTTTGCTGTCTCAAAGTCTTGAACTTTCCTCTCCACTCTTGCCCCATAGATTTTCTAGCACGTTCATAAGACCCAATCTTCCTTTGGCGGCGTTAGCACCGAATCTTCCAAAACTTAAGTCTTCAACCTTCCTGGCAGCAGAAGCTAGAATGCCATCTAAACCTGCACATTCGATCAGGGCTCTTTGATGGAATTGAGTTGTTAGCGGAGAGATTGGTTGATACGTGATGTACTCTTTCACTAAGAGATACTTTGAAAGCGAGAGACTAAGAAGAAGACGGAGGGGTTAGAGTCGGAGGGAACAGGACACCGAAGGGGAAAGAACGTTCAGAGACTCACTTAGTACTGGTCATCTCTAAGCTCTGTTCGCTAGGATCAATCATTGTGACTTCTCGAACGTATGTGTCTTCAGACCCACCTAGCATCTAAGGGAGATCGAAGGTCGAGAGAGGAGTCGAAGTCAGTCCTTTGAAGACGGACGAACGTTTCAAGAGCGTTCCTTCTGTGTGCCTGAAAACTAACTCTCACAGCCCAACCTGGAGCACCTTGTTTGACACCGATGACCCTTTCCAACCGTAAGAGACCTGTTTCAGCATCGAAGGATTGATCAAGGACGTCCATCGAGACGACATGATCTGCATTAGGATTGGGGTATTTGTGCAGAACGCCTGAGTTCGTTGGAGAGCGTGCATCGGGAGGAGGACCAAAAATGATGAGTCGATTGATGAGCATTTAGAAAGAGGGAGAGGGAGGGAGAGAGAGAGAGAGAGAGAGACGCGAGAAAGGTGAGTGGAGAAGGATCGAGGGAGAAAGGACGAGAGACTCCCTGTCTACTTACCCATTGCGCTCTTGTTCCACTGAAAAGGGAAATCCGACTTAGTTTCAAATGAGCGTGGCATGATCGAGCTTAAGAGAAGGGAAGAGAAAGAAGAAGAATCTGAGAGAGCCCATACGAAAGAGTGCCGAAGGAAGCTCGGCAAGCGACTTTTTGAGAAGTTAAGTGCTGGACCTTCTCCCTCTTGCATAAAGGATCAATTATCACTTTTGATAGATGAGCGATAGCAATTCTTCAAGCAAGCGAGCTGCTACATCTTCACCTCAAAGAGAGGTTGACCCAGCTTCTTCCATTCCCTCAGCAAAAATCGATCAAGCAACTTCAACTTCAGATGAGTTGAACCCAACTTCATCAACCTCATCTGAAGATTCTTCTTCAAAAAGACTCAGGTTAGATCATCAAGATATGCATGGAGAGGGAAAGAGAGAAGAGAAGGATCAAATCCAGGTGGAAGATGGAGAAGAGAAGAAGAAAGAGCAAGTGGAAGTGGAAGAGATCAAACATTTGACAGAAAAGGATGTTGGAATTAGCTGCTACATAGAATCTACAGTTCCTGCTTTTGAGGCTGTCATCAAACAGAGGTGAGTAAAAAGGGGGAGAAGAAGGAGAGACCTCGGTAAGAGACTCTCGTGATGAGCAGTGGGCAAGGAGGGAGGCAAGGAGGTCATGTCTGGAAGCTTTGAATCAAGCAACTTCGAGCAAAGAGGCTCAATCTTTATCGAATACTCAAACTGAATCTCAGAGAAGCTCTTATAAGCCGATGGGAGATGGCACAGGGGACTCTAGAGCTCTTCACTTCACTGCACTCTTCTCACCTCCTTTTCTCTGTAATCTGCCTTTCTCCTCTCCAGGTTCAGCGATTTCCAAGTCTTCGAGGTTCCGCTTTCAAAAGACTCTTCAGCTCCTTCAGAGCTACATATCACTTCCTTAAATCCACCTCCAGGAGAACTTCTCACTGAATTAGAATCTCTCTTAGCAGAGGAAAAAGACCCGTCTCTTCGAGCTAAGAGATTCGACGAAGAAGCTGAAAGAAGAGCTAATGCTTTCCAAGATCGTCAAAAACAAGAAGCCGAAGCTAGAGAATTCGAAAAGAGCTGGCCTGGAGATTCGCAAACTTCAGAAGGAAAGGAGATCAATCAGAAATTGGAAGGTTTCTTTGGAAAGGAGAAGACAGAACAGATCAGAGAATTATGGGAGAGTGGAAGAGAGGTTCCGAAACATTTGATTGTCAAGGATGAGGAGCCTCAGGCAGAGGAAGGTGGGAGAGGAGATAGAGGCGGAAGAGGCGGGAGAGGTAGAGGGAGAGGCGGGAAGAGAGATAGAAATGGAAGAGGAGGGAGTTCAAAGAAGGATCCTAGACATGTCGTCACTGAGGTGAGTTGTGGATACAGAGACGAACCTGTGGGTTTGAGGAAGTGTGCCTCGCTGATCATCTGAAGTCCTCTCTCCTTTAGCCACTGCTCTCGAAAGAATCACGAACGACAGCTCATCAATTGATCAGAGAAATCTTCGGAGGTCGTCTCTCAACCGAAACTGCTGAAGTAGCTCCACCTCCAACAGCCGAAGAAGAAGAGGAAGCAGCAGCAAATGGTTCAGCAGCGAAACCTTCGCAGAACGCTATCAAAGGATCAGTCATCATCATTAGATGGAGTGGATCAAGTGGAGCTAAAGATCGATGGGAAACTGACACAAATTCTCAGAGATCAAAGACTGACTCTTCAAACCACCCACCGTACATCAAATTCTTACTTCAAAAGGCCAATAGAGATTCTCATGACTCTCTAACGATTCTAGCTCGTTCACTGGGCTTACATGGGAAGTCTCAAAAGGATCTTTCCGTTGCCGGAACTAAAGATAGAAGAGGTGTGACAGTTCAACAAGTTACTTTTCAAAGAGGCAGGAAAACTGTCGAAGACGTTTACAAGTCTTTGAACGGAATTGGAAGAGAGAAAGATGGAGGTGGAGGGGTTAGGGGTGGACGAGGAAGGGGAAGGGGAAGAGGTAGAGGTGGATTTGGTGGTAGTGGAGAAAGGAAGACACTGCTGGATGCAGTCAGAGAAAGAGGTGACAGAGGGATGAGAGTTGCTCACCTCGAATACGCTGAGAAAGGTTTTGGATTGGGAGACTTGAATGGGAACAAATTCGTTATTGCCCTCAGAAACGTCAAGGTAGAGAATGAAGATGTTATTCATAGATCGATGAAGGTTCTTGAACAGAGAGGTTTCATCAATTATTATGGTGAGTCTTCGTGGGTTTGCTACTCGCAAGGAACTTAAGCGTCACTCACTTTCTTCTCTTTCTCTGGCCCTTCGACTCACCCCCTTCAGGAATGCAACGTTTCGGTACCTCTATGGTCTCAACACATCAGGTAGGAATCCCAGTTTTCAAAGGTCAATTTGAAGAAGCTTGCAAGTTATTGCTTTCTCCAGCCCAAGCTGGCGGAGATCTTTCAGAAGTCGAAGAAGCCAAGGAATTCTTCGCTAAGGGAGAGCTCGACAAAGCTCTTCAAGTACTACCTAGGAATAGAGTAGGTGAAAGGGCGATTCTGCAAACTCTCGAGAAGATGAAAAGTGATGTGAAGACGGATTGGAAGGCAGCTTTCCAATCAGTGAGTTCCGTCGATCGAGTTCACGACATGACCAAAGCTCTCCCGGAGTTGAGTTCTTCTTACCTGAAACGGACCTCTCCATCTTCTCTCAGATTCCGAAAACTCTTCGTACCATGTACGTCCATGCCTATCAGTCTTATCTATGGAATCGAATGGTCTCAGCTCGTATCGAACGTTTCGGTTCAGAAAAGGCAGTCGCTGGTGACTACGTTTTTGTGGATCAGGCTGACGAAGACGCTCAAGGAGACGAAGTGGTAGATGGAGACGTTCCAGAAGGAGGAGCCGACGAAGCAGACGCTATGGACGTGGACGCTGTTGCTCCCGGAGAACAAGAAGAATCCGAGGTCATAGTAGAGACGGAGTCAGTCAAAAAATCGACCAGTGGTCTTCCAAAAGTCAAGATTCTCACCGAAGATGAAGCTCCAAGCACTTCAATTCTGGACGTCCTAATGCCAATGCCAGGAAGCGAGATCGTTCTGGAAGAGAACCACTGGTTGACCAAGCTTTACATCGAGATGCTGGCAGAGGACGGCCTTACTCCTGACTCTATCACCAATTCAAAGACTCCGTGAGTGACGAAGTCTTCTCTCTCTGCTGTCTTCTTAGACAGATCTGACTGACCTTCCCTTTTTCCCGCTTTCCCGCTTTCCCGCTTTCCCTCCCTCCTTCCGCAGAGAGTTCGCTCTTCGTGGAGCTTATCGCAAAATGATCCGCAAGCCTTCCAACACCTCTTACGAATTAATCAGATATACAGATCCAAACGTAGCTCTTTGTCAATCTGACGAGGACAAGATCTTGGGCATCGATTCTCCTCCAGAATCCGATCCAGAAGGAGAATTCCTTGCTCTCCTGGTCAGATTCACTCTTGGAACCAGTTCTTATGCTACTATGGCTTTGAGAGAAGTCTTGAAGACTGAAACTAGCTCGAACTTTCAGAAGGAGATGACAAAGAAAGGTGACGATCAGAAATTCAAGGGAAACTTCAAGAAAGAGGGAGGTGGAGATAGGAATGCTAGGAGGGATCATGGTGGAGATAGGAACGAAAGAGGTGGTAAGAGAGATCACAAGAACGGAGACAGTGGTTGGGGAGATAGAGGTGCTCATGTCAATAAGGTCAATTCTTCAAAGCAACGTCAATGGGGAAAATCTGAAGGAGCTACGGACTCGAAATCTACTAATGAACGTCCGGCTGAGATTAATGTCTCTTCGGCTGCTACTGAGGCGTTTCGAAAAGCAAGGGAAGAGATGGAGAAGGAGGAGAAGTTAGGAGACGAATGATTCATTGTATCTTAATCACCAATTTTAGCCCTTTGCACTGCATATCCCTTTGGCTTCATAACTACTTTTCCAAGTTCATTGTGATGGAGGAAGAGCGGCAATTTCGATTTTGTGTCAGGAGAAGGTCTGGCGACAGGTTACTTCAGGAGGACGATTCGATGTCAACACATCTCGCGTCGTTTGAGTTACAAGAAGATCAAGGGACAGAAGGGATAGATTAAACAAGAGATGCGTATAAGTATGCAGAAAGTAGTGTGGCATCGTGTATTACATTTAGAGAGCATAAGGCAGAATAAGTAGGGATAGAATGATAACGATGTCATCGACCAGACTCAACGTTTCTCAAAACTGTTCTCCACCTCTTTTCGACTTGAGCTTCAATTGGAGTCCCATTCTCATCAACTTTGCCTCTTCCTCTGTACCTTCTCAAAGCTATCACCGGTTTCAACCAAAACTTGACCACGTGATCTAGGAGGAAGAATTCGTAGAGAACTGCCAAAACGATTTGGACAAGAGCCACTCCAAAGATTATCCCTTGGAATCTAGTCGTCAGAGGTACGAATCCAAAGACGTCGAACAGAGGACCTGACTTCATGAAGGTGAAGTAGATAGATAATGCGGAGAGCACGACGACTGCGGGGAAGAGAATCCAGTTGTAATAGAGAGCTTTGCGATGGGGAGGGCCTAAAGAATACGCCGTAGCTGCGATCATGTAGGAGTAAAGGGACGATAGGAAGACTGCAGTGTTATCTTGATCGTTTAGTTGCAGGTTGGCTGGATCCAGCTCGGGAGGAATGTAGAAGGACTGCTTGTGAAGGAGGATGTAAACCGTTGCTTGAGATAAGATTAAGAGAATCATTTGACCTATTAGAGAACAAACAACTCTTCGACACATCAGTCTTGAAGGTGGAGGAGTAGTAGCTAGCTTCTTCGATGGCCATGAATTAGCCATTCCGAAAGCGATTGGAAGGACGATGAAGATATCGATGTAGAGATACTCTCCATTATCAAAACTTGTGGCTTGACCGTAGAGCAAGAGGACGCTGAAGTATTCACAGATGCTGTAAATTGCCATAAATCGGAACATGGAGGAGGAAGTCACTAGAGTACTGCGACCTTCTCCTGTGAAACGGAGAGAAAAGGGAAAGACGCGCTGTGAGATACATTGATACATTTCACACATGAAGATCGTCGCAGATGAACAGTCAACTCACGGATAAGATACTCCAAGCAATCGATGTTCTCTTCAGAACTGGTGAAGGGAGCGGCGATGCTAGCTTCAGCTTCTGAAAGACTCAGACCTACGTCGGCACTGAAAGGAATAGCGAAGAGAGGTTCATCAGAATGAGTGTTGGGACAGGATTCGAATTGAGAAAGAAATCGGGTTAGCAATCTTCTTTCAGTTTCTCTACTCACGCTCGAAGGGCAACGACATCATTACACCCATCTCCGACAAAGGACACAGTCCATCCTAGTTGATGAAGATTTTCTACCAACTCTCCCTTCTGTTCTGGGCCCATTCGAGCGAAAATTTGAGCATGAACGAGGATCCTCTCCAAAGTTTCTTTCGGACAGTGAGCAAGCACGTGAGCGAAGGTTTCCCCAGTGATAGCCATCCCGATGTCCCTCAACTTGAGGTTCTTCTGCTGTGAATCCGAGTCTGTTGGATCCAGAGTGTAAGGATCCAAAGTTTTCGCTCCGTCGTCAACATTGACCCACTCGATCCCATTCGAAGACTTTTTCTCCTCCATTCCAGAACCTCTGAGCCTTGGCACGTAGACAGGAGCACATGTTGGAATGATACGAACGTCTCTAGCACAAGCGATAGCAGTAAGAACGGCATCACCAGTACACATCTTCGTTGGAATCTGAGCTTCGGATAGTCTTGAGATAGTTGCGGGAGAGGAGGGCTTGAGAGGATTTTCGAAGATCAGGAGGCCCAAGAAAGTCAAATGAGATTCGGCAGTTGCACTGAGAGAATGGTTGGGGGTTGAAGAGAAAGTTAGAGAGGGGAGGAGGAGGTCAAAGGAGGGAGAAGTTAACTAACCGAGTCATTCTCTGAGCTTCGTCCCAGCTCAAGTCCTTGACTTTCTTTCCAGCCAGAGCGAGAACTCTGTAACCAACGTGAGTGATGGAATCCAATACAGTTTGGAAGTCATCCGGTAGAGTAGCTGGATTGATGATGTTCCCAAGAGCCTCTGGAGCTCCCTTCACATAGACGATGCTGTCTGTCGATTCTTCTGGCTTAATGATGACGCTCATTCTCCTGAGAGATGAGGCAAAATCGTACTTGTTGACGAGTGCGAACCTCTTACCTGAAGAAGACGACTTTACGACAGAGACAGTTGCGTTACCTCCATCGAGATTGCGACCCTCGCCTTCAGAGACTCCATCTCTCGACAGAGCGACCTTGTGAGAATTCTCTTCCAGCTCATACTTAGCCCATTGAAGCATAGAGATTTCCAAAGGTTCTCCAATGAGTTCACCATTCAACAGGTTGACATCATGGGTACATCCCAAAGCGTCGGTCAAGGAGGGAGAATCAGAGGCGGTGTCTCTCTCATCGAGATCCTCCACAGACGACTGAAGGTCACTGAAAACTCTTCCGCTTCCATGAGATTGTCTGACTCCAAGTACCTGATGAGGAAAGGACAAGGTGAAAAAGGTGTCAGAAGCTGAAGCTGTTGTTTTACCCTCCTCCTCAAGTCTATAAACTTCTTCTATCCTCTTCTTTCGGCCTTTTGAGCTCGATCGAGAGTTTTTCTTTAAGACGAGAAGCATTGCAATCGGGTTCAAGCTTATCGAAGATCCTTTCAAGTCACCTCCTTCGTCTTCCTCCAACGGGCTGGTCCCTCTCTTCTCCTCTTTCAGCTACGCCGAACTCACATCCAAGCCTTCCAGTGTTAGTGTCCCTGTCTTATCGAAGACCACGACTCCAATCTTTCCAGCGACATTGATCCTTTGGGGCGACGTGCAGTAGATCTTCTGCTTCTTCAATCTTGCAATACTGAAAGTGATACAAACAGACATAGCGGCTGGTAAAGCTGGAGGCACACAGATAGTGAACAGATCTGTAAATCGGATTTTTTAGGTTGGATAAGGAGGAAGGAGAGAAAACAAGAGAGGTGGGGGGAGTTAGTGCGGAGGGTTCGTCTTGCTCAGCTACTTGGTCTACAACCATCCGACTCAAGTTGATCTCTCACCTAAAGCACGGAGAGCAATTTCTTCGTCGTCAACTCCAATCTTCAAGAAATAGACTAAAGCACCCATAAATCCGACGACGGCGATGACTACGAGAATCAGAATGAACTTGAAGGCGTCAGCGTAGAATTTCTGATCGACCGGCTTAGGAAAGAGCATGCTTCGGATCAAGGATCCTTTTGCAGTGTTGAAACCAGTCTTGACCACCAAAGATCGAGTAGCAGCAGATTGAATTGTAGATTGATCTTCGTCTTGAGGCGAAGTAAGGTCTTCTTCTCCGGGTCTGACTCGAATGAGTTTTGTTCCGCCGGACAAAAGATGCTTTTCCATACTCTTCAGATCCTTTCCATTGCAGAGTACTTCTCTCATAATCTTGGTGTTGGCTCCGGACTTGACGACAGGGACCGATTCTCCTGTGAGCATACTCTCATTCACAATAGCATCACCTTCGAGCATGATACAATCGCAAGGTAAAGCAGCTAAAGAGCTAGCTTCTCCGTTTTCATCCTCTCCGTTTGACAGAGAATCGATGATATCTCCAGGGACCAGTTGATCTGATTCGATGATTTTCCATTTGCCATCTCTCTTGACCTTGACGGCACAGACGAACCTAGACATCTTTCTCATTCTGTTTGAAGCTCTTTTGGTAGTAATCGTAGTTGTGGCGATACCTGCGACGGAAATTCCAGCAATGACACAGGCATATGGTACTGAAAAAGGCCAGATGGGAGGGAGGAAAGGAGAAGCAGAAGACGTCAGTCTTTTCGCGACCTTGTCGGAGTTATGTTCCTTCGACTAACCATAATCATCATAAGACCATAGGGCAATTGAGAGCAAAGAAAAGATGTAAAAAGGATGGGTAGCTTCGATAATAAAGATATCCCAAGTCGAAGCTCCAACTACGTCAATCAAATTGGTCCCAAACATAGTTCTCCTAAGCTCTACTTCGTCACTAGTCAGACCATCTTGAACTGAAGCTGCAGAGGTCCAGCTTGGGTCTCTCCAAGCAGAAAGAAGTAACAATTTCCCAGTTGGATGAAGAATGAGATTCATAGACTTGTAGTCTAGAGTCTTGATTGAAAAAATCATCTCCTCTCCTTCTTCTTCTTGAGCGGCCGTGATTTCCTTTTCGGAAGGACTGTTGTTTTGAGAACTGAGTAGAAGATCGGCTACTGAAAGTTGTTGACCTGAACTGGCTTCAGAAGAAGAGGTAAAAGGGACTGACATGGAAAGTGGGAAGACGAGAGAAGAAGGCAGAGGACTTGTAAAGGTACTAGTCTTGAGAGGTACCAATTCTATATCTTCGTAGCGAGTCTGGAGTGGAGAGAGAGGAGGGGTCGAGAAAGCGAGATGAGAACTTCTCTCCAAGGTCGATTCCTTCTCTGAGTCGACTGTCTTTGAATCCTTCTTGTACCAGCTCCTAGTCAAGTCCAAGTCAAATCCTTTTTTATATTCCGAGAATCTTTCCAAATCGAACTCACCTTGACTCCAACCCTAACCCTTCTATTCTCATTTCCCTTCTCAAAGATTCCCGCATCGACTGGCTTACAAGTGAACCAAATGAAGAACTTAGGAACCCATTTACCAACTAAATACAAGACCCCAACAGTTAAAAAGCACAGGAAGTACCAGAGATAAACCTTTGATCTAGATTGAAAGAAAAATAAGAAATCTATTTCTCTATCATCATCTTGAAGATAAATGGATTGAGATGCGAAACCTCGAGGGATTGAAGAACTTTCCCCTTCATTGTCTTTCTTTTGAGCTCCAGATTTCTCCAAAGTTCCAATTTGAATTCTAGAATCTATTCTTCCCAACCCAGCTTGATCATTCTTCTCTTGATTTGAGGTTGAGTTCTTCTCACCAGAATCCTCTTCTGCAGAGATTGATCGTTCCTTTGGGTTCTCACCTGCAAATGCAGTAGTTGAAGGTCTTGAAGAGGCATTCCCGTTGAGGTTTGCTTCATCTCTCTTGAGCTGATCTAGCTTTCCATTCCCACCTGAAAGGTTGAGAGTTGGTACAGTAACTTCTCCTGAACCTAGATTAGACTCTTCTACTGCCAGAGTGACTGGATCTGATAGCGGTTCTGATTTAGATTCTGATTCGTCGTTTCCTGAAAAGTTTGATTTTGCAGGATTAGCATCTTGTGGCTGAGCGGGAGCAGAAGAAGACTTCTGAGAAGGTTGTAAGAATTTGAAGACTGATGGTACTGAGACCGCTTTGACTTGATTGTCAGGTGGAGATGGTTCAGTTGGATTAGAGTTTGACATTCGTTAACTTGAAATTGAAGAAAGGAAGAAGGGATGAGAGATGAGTGGAAGGTTATAGGTTATCTGGATGGCTGCAAGGAAATTGGAAAGAGCTGCTCTATGATCTTTCTGCTCTCTTGATAGTCCAAATTGAGATCTTGATGGAAAGCACAGAATCAAGTTTCTTGAAAAGAAATAAGTCAAGCAGGAAGAGGTGGTCAGGAAGGAAATTCGAATAATTTTTTTTGATAGCACCCACGGATTCTTGAGATTGCCCTGATGAAGCCGACGATTGAGCGGTTGTACCACGCGAGCAAACATGTGGCAAAACCTTTGAAAGTTGAAACGTATGGAAATTCTGACTATGATGATACAACAAAAGACTGAAACTTGATTACAAATTACATTTTGAGATTTGGAAATGCACGACACCACCCTCACTCTTCATCATCTTCCCCCCTCTCTTCACTCTCCTTCTCACCTCTAGCAGCGGCTCTAGGTTTCGGTCTTGGTTTCAGTCTCGAAGCTGTTCCACCTCCTCCTAGATTGACTTCAGCATCCATCACGTCGTCCAGATTGTACTTCCTAGCTTCAGCCAACCTTTTCTTGTTGCTACTTCTAGCAGGAGAAGAAGAGGGGCCGCCTCTCCCTCTTCCTCGAGTACCTCTGCCTCTTGATCTGGCAGCCTCACCTCTTCCCCTAGTCTTGGAAGCTTTAGTTCTGAATTCAGCATCATCCTCATCCTCATCAGTAGGAGATTCCAACTCATCTTCTTCGCTCTCATCCGTCTCCATCTTCCCCTTTCCAGCCGCCTTTTTCTTCCCTTTCCCATTTTCTGCAGCTTTCTTTGCAGCTTTCTTCGGAGTCGGTCTCTTTCTCTTGCTCAGACTCTTCCCTTCCAAAGCTTCGATGTTCTGATCGAGATTGGCCTGAGTCCCTGGTTGACCTCCGTCTCGCCTGACAGTAGGTCTCTTGAAGCCCTGATCTCTTCCTAAAGTAGCTTCATCTATCACTTCGAGTCCATCCGAAGATTTATCATCTCCATTCTCATTTTCTTGATCAGAAGCGCTGATCAGATCGTCATCTTCTCCAGCTTGCTTCGACTTCTTAGCAGCAGCTTTCTTCGGTTTTGGTTTTCTGGAGGTTGAGGGTTTGCTGGTAGAAGACTTCTTGTCTCTTCCATTCTTGCTTCTGAAAACTTTGACAACCTCTTGAAGTCTATTACTCTTGAACTTGGGAGCCTGTCTACCAGCGTAAGATCCCAAACCACCAGATCTATCGAAGTAACCGTTTCTATCCAACGTAGTTTGCTTCTTTTTACTTCTCCTCCTTTGAGCTTCAATGACTGGAAGTAGATGATGATCAGTCTTCTCTTGATCCCAACCCAAGAAAGCCTTCAAGACGGTTCTTAACCCATCTAGATCTGGAAGTCCCCAAGTGAAAGGTTCTTCAGATTTGTCTACTTGTGGTTCATAGTACGCATCCAAAACTTCTGGTTCTGGCCAATTGTCTTCCAGATGAACCTTGTTTCGAAGAGTCTTCTTGATCTTTTTCATGGTTTTTCCTCTAGTGTCTTCTGTTGAATCGGAAGCTGATTGAACCTTGACCCACCAATCTCTAAAATTGACGAGTCCATCTTGACCATCGAACAAGGCTAAGATCTCCATTGCCAGCACCGGTCCTACTCCTGTTAGACCTTCAGTGTAATCCGATCCCAGAAGATAAGCCAATTGAACCAGCTTCTCTCTATCGATTCCGAGTTCTCTTTGGAGATCCGAGAGGACAAAGCATTCTACAACCTTGTTCTGATTGAACATGTTCTTGTAGACTCTGTTTCCACCAAAGAGGAAGACATCCGAATCGTCGGTGATGATTCCATCTACCAATTTGAGGATTCCCAATTCGGCACACTGAGCTTCAGCTTCTGCAGGGGCAGTGATGAAAGGGATTCCAAACAATCTCAACATCGTTTGGACTTCTGCTGCCATCTGTCGAGTGATGTCTTCTTCTGATCTGACGGAAGTAGCATGCTCAGCTTTGAGAGCAGCTACCTCTCTCTCGATTTCTTCTCTCGCCTCGTTGAGTCCGACAGAACGAGACTTGCTAAGGAACGAAGCGAAGTCTCCAGTCGATCCACCTAGCTCCTCGAGATCCTCAGCTTCCATAGCTGCCAGCTCTTCTGCTGTCGGGAGAGGGAATCCGTCAGGTCCCAAAGGTACTGATGCTTCGTCGTCTTCATCCGAGTCTGAGAAGGGAGTTCCGCTATCGCTATCGTACTGAACGTTCGGCTTTCTACGAGAGGTCGGCGATATCATCCTAACTCTCTTATTATCGGAAGAGGGCTTGGTGATTTCGGCTTCCTTAGATGAAATGTTGTCGAGAGCAGGTTGAGCGATGGGAGCTTCTTCCTTTTCCTTTTCCGGATCCTTCGATCCTTTTGTCTCTTCAATTCCCGTCATCTCCTTCTCTAGTACCTCCGGGTTTGCTCCTTGAAAGAGTTCTCGAGGTCGAGACACTTCCTTTGAAGCTTCAGCAGTAGAAGCTTTCATCTCCTCTCCCAACTCATCCCCTCTACCGACTCCAGCCGCCTCCTTGGCCACGTTGTCAGCCTTGGATGGTTTGACTTCAGCTAGGGGCTCCATTTGCTCTGCCCCGTCTTCGAGAGAGACATCATCGTCAACGTACTGAATCTTGGCTTTCGCCCCAGCTCCTGCGTTCCTTCGAGAGCCAAGTTGAGAGGCGCTAAGAATATAAGTCTCTTTACTCAAAAGACTGTCATGCCCTACCACAGATTCGTCGGGAGGAGGAGAGCTCGTCGGGTAGTCTGAAGGGGGAATGACTTTGGAAGGCGATCTGGCTGAACATTGAGAGAACGGCAGGGAAGAAAACTCGGCTTGAGAGTTGGGGTGCGATTTTGAGGGTGACTTTGACGGAGATTTAGGGGAGAATTTTGAAGGAGATTTGGAAGTAGATGCGGATTCGGCAAGTCCATGCTCGGCTTGACGAGAGGCAAGTGAACTTTTCTCTCTTTCAGCGACGCTGGTAGAGCTAGCCATACATTTTTGATAAATGGCTTTAGAATCTTCTTCTTCCCCTTGATTGGAAATGAAGATATCCGGCGAAGGTTCGCGATCTTCTCCAACCTGTACCTCGTCCATCTCCATTTTCTCGTCATCATCGAGGTTTCGGATCTCTGGACGTGGATCTGAGATTCCTAAAAATCTTCGATCTTCACCTTTGGATTGGGAAAGCCGTACCTCTCTGTCCTTTTTTTGCTCTCTGCTTCTGTCTTCCGTCTTTTTAGCTGCCCTAGAAGCTGCTGACTCCCTTTCCAACTCCCTTTCCATCTCCTCCCTCTCCTCCCTTTCCCTCTTTTCTCTTTCTTTCCTCCAACCAGAAGTATCCAATCTCACAGGTTCGCCAGTTCTATCTTGATATCTAAAGCCTAAAGCTGGACCTGAATCTGGATGAGTTGCTCTTTTCTGAAAGCTTGACCTGGAGGTATGCTCATTGGAATTCGAGCTCGAATTAAGTTTTGAAGGAGAAGGATTTGACTTTGATAGAGCACTTAAGGCAGCTTCATAAGCTGCCAAAGCAAAACTTTTCTTCTCATCTTCTGTGAGAATCAAATCTCCAGTTTCGACTTCTTCCATTTCCATATCTTCATCATCTTCTTCAAATCCAATCACTTGTTTCTTGGCCAAAGATTCGTTTCTTGAAAGTTCTAGAGCTTGATTGAGATCGTTGATTTCACCTACTTCCATGAGATCATCGTCTTCGTCTCGATTAGTTGCTTGAAGTGGAGGAAGTGATTCGTCTTCGAAATCTTCAGCTGCGAATCCTTGATCTTGATTTCGAGAATTGTTTAGAAGTGATGCAGCGTTTTCCCAAGCTATATCTAAATCTTCATCATCATCTAATAGTTCATCTTCTGTCAGACCTCCAAGACCGCCAGCGGCTCCTACTCCTCTTTCAAGTAAATCATCATCTTCGTCATCACTGTCTCCTAGTTGAATTGCGTTGTCTGAAGGCGATCCGCCGGCCTTGTCAGAAAGGAACAAAGATGCTCCAGAATGTTGATTGATTGGAATTGATTTAGAGAGTGACCTTCGTCGTCTTCCAGCCATACCTTTAACTTCTTGCTCTTTCCTCAACCTTTCCAGATTTTCTCCTCGCATCTTTCTCAGAATTTCCATTCTCTTTTCAGGATCGTCTGCAATCATTCTACCTTCCTTTCGAGCTTGGTCGATTTGAGATTGATTTAGTCCTCCTCCATCTGAATCACTATCATCTCCAAAAGTGTTTCTGGTAGAATGAGTAGCAGAATTGATATCGACCTGTTCAAATTCCGTTCCATCTTCACTTCCGCTTCCATCGTTCTTTCTTCTACGATTTGCTAAGTCATCTTCATCGCTATCATTTCCTACAACGATGGCTTTCTCCTTACTCATTCCCTGATCTCTGACTCCTAAACTGTAACCAATAGAATTCTCATCATTCTTGATTAAGACGTATTCTCTATTCCTTTCGCCTGAGACTCTAGTGCTACCGATTTTCTGTATTTGATTGTCACCAATATCATCGCTGACAGACAAGACTTTCTGAGTTAATGTGTTCCTGGTTTTCAATCCTTCAACCTGAGCTTTTGAGAAATCGATAGGAGTAGGAGCAGAGGATAACATAGATTGTAATCTTTTATAAGAAGTCCCTCTAGATTGAGATCTCATATCTCCCAACAATTCATACTGTAATTCTGGAGTTAAAGATTGAAAGAAAGAAGATTGAGTGTCTAGATCTGAAGGTTTCAATTGAGACATCAGTTCTCTTTGTTCAGTTTCAGTAGCGAACCTAATGTCGGTTCTATAACCTCTTCCACCTGGATTCGATCTCTTAGTCTTTCTACCATTCGTTTTAGTAAGTTGTGAAAAGTCTTGCTCCATTTCAGGCAAAGCATACGGATCTCTATGATAATCATTCTTCTTTGCTGGTTTCTTGGTTGGTGAGATTGATCTTGAATTACGAGATTCTGACTGACTTTTCCTTGTTCTACTTCTTGTGAATTCAGCTTCGTCCATCCAAGCATCGTCATCACCGTCTAGATCTTGATCTCTTCGGTTACTTGTAGATTGATGACCTCTATCGTTGCGAGATCCTACACCTCGACTATCTTCTCCAGCTTCTTCTAGATCATCGAAGTAGACTGTGTTTTCTCCTAATCCTCCATCATCTTCGTCTGGATCGAATTGCTTGTTGGTATCGGCTCTCTTTTTTCCAGCGGAGCGAGAGGAGACTTCTTTGATAGCTGCTTGACGAAGTTGAGCGTTCAGCAACTTCTTGGCCGTAAAAGTGTGAGCATCTCTGGCACCTTCACGAACTTGACGACGTTTGGCCTGTGGAGGGTGGCAATTCGAGAGGGGGAGGGGGAGAGAGGCAGGGGTCAGTTTGAGCTCGAACTGCGCCAACAATGGCTCCCTCTTTAGAGATGAGGGGAATGGGAGCTTGCTCTCAACCCCTCTAAAGGCTGTATGAAGATCCAAAGGCTTGCGCAGCTTTTCTCTGACCAATCCTGTCTCTACACATCGTGCCAGTTCCACCCTCCGACTTGTCACGCCAGTCTTCTACTTACCAAAGTTCTTCTTTTGATCTTTGGAGCATTCCCGTCAAAGACAAAGACTGGTCTGATACCATAATAGAGCAATTTGAGGATTCTGTAGAAGAAACCCAAGACATGAGCGTTCTTCAAAGTCTTTCCATCTTTAGATCTCATTGCCATTCTGAAGTGATAAAGCCAGATTGAAGAATCTATGGCTAATTTCCTTCCCTCGAGCGTTGGCAGGCTGAACACAGAGAGAGAGACAGAGGACGGGAGGGAGAGGTTGAGAATGAGCATCAAAGGAGAGCTAGCTGGCTTTGAGTGGATTGTTGAACTGACTCTATAGGTCTTGCTACTGGTTGAATTAAGGACCATAATCCTTGAACTCCCATCTCGAAAGATGATCAGAGTGCAAAGTGGGATGGTTCAAGATGGTGTGGGTGGGGAAATGGGAACTTGGGAAGCTGAAGTCATTTAATCTCTTCGCAACCTCAACAGCTCAAACAAGAATAACCAAGAATCGGGTCGGATTGAATTGAATTGAATCGATTTTAAGAAGTGTTTCTCCCACATTCCTCAAGAAATACATGGTCCCCAACGACAGAGCGAGCAGCAGCAGCAGCGATGGAAGCAGGTCTGAATTCCCTTTGGTTCAAGCTGGGTCGACTCTGCTACTTCTTACAGCCATCTACTCTCTTGGTTTGAAGTCTTCAATTCTTATCTTTATATCGGCTGGGTTAGTAAGGAGCTGAGATTGATCCAGAATAGGAGGAGTGAGGGACATTTGAACGACTCTAACCTGACTTCCTCTGCCTGACGCTTCACAGACTTTTGCTCTTGAATCCATGGATTCGGATACTACTTGAACTTCCATCCAGCTCATCATCTCCAAAGCGATCTAACGTGAGTCGATCGTGCAGCTGCACTCTATCTCCCCACTTCTTCTCATCCATCTATGTCTCTCCAGCAGTCTTCTCTATCAAGGTTCGACCCAGCATATTACCTGTCCTCATTTCATTCTAAAGACGAATCTCAACCCGAATCGGAGCAGGTAGGGAAATTCACTGAGCCTACAAGCAAGTCCACTTCAGTTCAGAGAAAGCTCTCCTTGTCTGGCCTTCCACCTCTCATTACAAGCAGGCTTAAGATCACCGTGCCTTTGTTGGTCAGAGACTTTGTCAAGTACTGGTTAGTCTTAAAAATCGAGAAGTTGGGCTGTCGGAGTCACCAGAGCTTGGATAGGAAATGGTTGCGAAGATGAGAGGGGATACCTTTCGGTCTTGTGATGATGGATAGTCATGCATGAGGAGGTCCTGGTTTTCTTTTCCTTGAAGAGAGATCTTGACTAATTCTGCACTCTCGCTCATCTCTGGTCTGACCTCCGGTCCGCAGGTACGATCCTTTGACGTTCGCCCATCCTGCCTTTCCTTCCGAGGCTTCCGCGACGATCGAGCATCTATGCGGCAGTGTTTACACGAGAGTAAAGAAGAAAAGGACTGTAGATGTGGTAAGTAACTGAATCACTCGACGGAGATGAAGAGACACAATGACGTTCTAGCCAATCTCTAATCATTCCCTCCTTTGCCACAGGCCTCGAACCTCCTCTTGACTTCTTCTTCAGTGATTCTCTCAGCCCTTAGAGCTCGTCGTACGGAAGGATTCAATGATCTTAATTCAAACTCCACATCCAATCAACCTCGACCCCCAGCAGCCAATCCCTCCCTTCCACCAATTCATTCTTGGAATTCCACTTCCTCTCGGATTCAATCTCTTCGAATCTCATTGCACAAATTTCTTTCGATCCATCTACCTTCAGACACGAGCTCCTCCCCTTTGGTTCTAAGTGTCGTGACTGAGATTCTGGTTAAACAACTCTGGGGAATAGTTCAAGTAGTCGGTGATCCTGATTGGATTAATCAGAAGATCGTCGAGAGTAGCATAGAGAAGGAAGACGGAAGTGAGCCGCAAGTAAACTCAACTCCTGCTGTTGGATTAGGACTAGAAAGTAATGGAGTTAAATCGCCCGAATTGGATGTAGATCCGTTAGCAGATAGGGAGCTCTTGAAGAAAGCTCAACTCGAAGCAAACATGAACATGGAAGATCAAGAGAAGTTCACTCAAAGGACTCAGCCTCAATTCCGGGATCAGATGAAGACAGGAGGCGATCAATCTATTGGAAGCTCGGGAAGCCTTCAAAGAACTTCTTCACCCAAGCCTATGCTTCCAGACCGTCCCATCCAGCAATCTCAGTCTTCACTGAGCGGTAGTCACAGGAACTCATCCGAACAGCCCTTAAGGTCTGGCTCCAATGATCCTTTAACTTCTTTAGGGAACTTGGGTCTCTCAGCTTTAGGATCTGTTGGCAAAGCTGCTGGAAAGACAATGGGAGTCATTGAAGGAGCGGTAGATGAAGTTGGGAACACGATAATGGGAGGAGAAGCTACGATATCCAATAGAAACGGAAGCAGCTCCAGTCTAAATCAACCTGATCCTCAATCCAAAAATTTCGATCAGAGAAGAAAACCAGCTCCTTTGATCAACTTCGACGACGAACCAACTATCAAGAGACCTCCCTCAAATTGGAACACTGATCTACCAACTAATGATTCAGGAATTCAAGAGCCCCAACTGCCTCAAAGCCTCATAGATTCGATGAAGGAAAGAAAGTCGATAGATGGCTATGAAATCGGAGAACCGGAACAAGGACGAGAAAATGATGTGCCTACTCTACCTCCTAGAACCCCTGTCCTTTCTTCATCAACTGATCACAGCTTCGACTCTTCAAGATTTCCACCTCTAACTTCAGTCCTTCGGAGAGAATCTCCGGAACTTTACGATAGATTTGAATCCTTCTTAGAAAATCGGTCCAGCTCCTCTTCGAACGAAGGTGAAACTCTACTTCGACTTCATACTCAAATCCAAACACTAGCTCAAATCTCGGAAATGTCATCTCCTGATGAGCCAACTTTTGTCAACGATGCTCTCGCAATTCTAGAAAAGGTTAGAACGTCTCTTTCTCCTGGAAGTGAACTCAGTCTGGAAATGGAGAAAACCGTCTCGAAGCTACAGGTCGACGGAAATGGGAGCATGAGAAGTCTAGATGGATTGAAAGAGAAAGTTCACGATGGATTACAGAGGCTCTATCACCTCTTCTGTCAAAGGCAACAGGAGAAATTGGATCAAGACAAACCTTCCAATAGTTCTTCAATTCCCGCGACTCCTTCGAATCTGTCAACTAGACCTTCTGCTCCCTCTTCCGTCGCTTCGAACGCTTCAGCTCAAAGGTCTAATTCCCCAGGACTGAACTACGTTACTCGTGGATCTGTACCTAAAGCTCAGCCTGAAGCGCCGGTGCCTCTTAGTTACACTCCGAGAAAGAAGAGCTCGAACTTTCCGTCCGCAACCACACCTTCTACTTTAGACCCGAGTAGCTCTGCCATTTTCGAGCAGCGACAGTCCTCAATGCCTCCGCCTCCTCCTCCTAGACCTCAATCTTCTCTATCTCAAGTCTCAAGACCTTCAGAAGCAGAAAATGATGTTCAACCTTCCAAAAGGATCTCCTTAGATCAGTTGTCTGCTCATCCAGGCACTCCTACTTCATCTTCCAGGACGTCAAGCGAACAGTCAACCAGACCGCCTTCCATCGAGCAACCTTCTTCGTCTCCCTCTCCAATCTTATCTCTAGAAGTCAGCATCACCGACGTTTCGCCATCTTCCAATGGACCCAACTCTTTCATCGATCCAAGGAGTCTAGAGTTGATGGTTGCTGTGGAAGGCATGGCAGCTTCTGGTGGAGGATTCGTCCTAGTCAGACGATGGGTCGAGTTCGAAGGATTGGATCTAGAACTGAGAAGGTCTCAGGTTCCAAGATCAACGGTCCCTCAACTTCCTAATCTCAAATCAAAGACATCTATGGCTGCATGTCAGCTGATCGAATCTTATCTGATCAAACTGCTAGCTAATCCTGTGCTCTTCGATCTGGAGGCGACGAAACGATTCGTAGACAAGACCAGGGCTGGAGCCACTGCCGAAAGTGAAGCTGTCAAAGCTAAAGGAGGTCCTAAGGCTTTTATATCCGGCATGGGAGCTTTTGGTGGAACTTTGGGGAGAAGCGTAGCTATTGGAGCCTCAAGCGTTGGAGCGGCTGTTGGCAATGTCGGAAAGACCGCGGGTCAGAAAAGTGGGCTGGTGGGACTGGAAAGAGACAACTCAGCTTCAAGTCGGAACAGCGACGCCTTGTCGACGAAGCTAGAAAATCTTTCGAGTCTATCAGTCTCTTCTTCTACATCAAGTTCTCCGACCTCCTCTCCCTCTATGGGACTATCAAAATCCTCTGAATCAAACGCTCAACTCTCGAACTCGAACCCAGCTTTAGCGTCACCTCAACTTGGCGCTGAGGCTCCTTCTTCAGAGTTATCAGCTCAAGATTTAGATGCTCTCCTTTCTGCCGTCTTCTCAGTCGCAGATGAAGCGTTTGATCTTTCAGGAGGATGGACTTTCAGAAGAGGAATGTTGAGAGTCTTGGAACAAATCGTCAGAGCAAGTTATGGAACTACAATCATCAACGCGTTCAACCACACTGCTCAAAGTTTGAGTTCTGAAAGTCTAGGGAACCATCTGGAAGGTTTGACTGATAGTTTCTGGCCTATTCAGAAAGGGGAGGATGGCCAACTGACTTCGTCGGAACTATCCAATCGAGTTTGGGATTCTACTCCATCTCCATCTAGAACTTTGGAGGAGAGGGAAAAGACTTCGAGAGAAGCTAGAATGGTGGTTTTGAGTTATGCTCCAACCCAAGCTGCTTATCTCCTAGGTCCAGGTGGGAAGCAAAGTTGCGAGCGAGCCCTTTCGGCTATTCATCAAACTGTTGAACATCCGATTACCGCTCTAGATCTAGGTTTGACTATTGTGCTCAGAGTGCTGGAAATCTCTTGCGAGTGATCTTTGGAGGTGGAATTATTCCAATATTGTACTTTATACTTCTCATTCCAACGAATCTGGGCAGACGTTCGTGAACGAGTGCTAAGTATACTAGGTCCTGTTCTCTGGTATGCTTGTTTTCTGCAATTGAAAAGCGAAAGCCCTGAAACTCAAGGGTTATGTTGAAAATCAAGGACAATTTGAGTAAGAACTTTCAAGAAGATGGGCAGAAGGAAACGAGAACTTGGAACTTCTGAGTCTTCTAACCTGCTGTCGATTGTCAGTAGAATGAGGAAAATCGAAAACTTGAGGAGACATGACTTTTTCTTGCAATCGAAGCAATTGCATTCTTCATTGACTGATTTTTGGGAGCTGATGAAGCAGAAGAGGGAGGTCAGAGAAGGATCCTTTCGCGCTCTCCTGTCGACACGCATAACTCTCTCTGGGGGTTTTTTTTTCTTTTTTTTTGTTTTTTTTTAGGAAACAATTCAATTGGGTAAAAGTTCCAGAATTTCTAAGGGCCTTTTTCTCTCTGAAACCTCTCGACATGGCTATCCAGAGGGGTCGAATGAACGTTCAAGGCCAAGAGGGGCGTCAATTTTGCCTTTTTCATTTTCTTTTGGGGGCCAGACTTCGTTGAAACGATGGGGCTGAGGAAAAATTTGATTTTTGGTGATTTGAAGAGTTTGTTGAGTAGATCAGAATCTCAAATTTGATCACTTTTAGAATTGCTCCGATTTGTCTCGCGTAGCTCAACTGGTTAGAGCGTCGCCCTTATATAACACCATTTTATACCTGAAGCGAGTTCGAATCTTGCATTTTCCCAAGGCGAAGGTTGAGAGTTCAATCCCCTCCGTGAGAACTTTATTTTTCGCCATCATCTACAGCCCTGACCCACTTCCACTCCCCTTGGTCTCCTTTTACACTTTTTGATGTCCAGTGTACCCAAGTCCATTTTTTGATGCTCAAGACGAAGATACTCAGCCTCCAGGAGAAGCCCGTAATGACCAATGCTCACCATAGATCGATTTATGTATGAGCTTCTCGAAGTCTGAAATGTGCTCCTCCTTGCGTTTCTGGGCAGGATTTGCTCCATCAGAAGATGATTTCTCCACTATGAATCTCTTTCTCTACAAGGTTGTATCTCGCTTGAGATTGGTCCAATAAGAAAGACTACCAAAACAATGTTAGATTTCAACTCCATTGTGTCAGCAGCGAGCAGCTGTTTTGACGCTCACAAGTTTAGAATGAACAGTACCGATTGGGATGATTAGAGACTTGGAGATAGACCAAGACAGGAGAAGAAAAGGGTAACAGATTAGTGGCGTTGGTATAGTGGATAGAGAAATGCAGGGGTTAGGTGCATCTCCCAAGCTCTCATCTCTTTTGATGATGAGAGCTCAAAGATTCCGAAATTGGGTTGCAGTAGCGCTTCACTTCTGACTCGTTGGGGAAGATACTTGGGTAAGGAAGAAAATCGAAGTCCTGGCTGGATTCCTGGCTCTGCAGTAGACTTCTTTCTCTCTTTTCATTTCTTCGCTTACATCACAAACTAGGGTCCCTAGTCCCGCCCTTGGAAAGTTTCTATGATTCGAAATCAAAAATTCAGATGCAAATCTGCCAGTATCTGCAGATGCCCGCATGACCACCCCTTTCTGCCTAAGGCCTTAGCAAGCTCCTTCAACGTCTTTGTTAGCTTTAATGCCTCCTTCAAAAGAATCCCTTTCTTTCTGAAAATATTTTTCTCAAATTGCCCCATTGGAAGCAAGATAAGAAGGAAGATGACAGTGGGTAGAGTATGGTGGGAAGGATCAAGCTGAAGCGCAATAGTGGAACTGTTGAGGATGAAACTTCGGGAGCAGGAACAAAAAAATGGGGTTGGAAGCGTATCTACTGGAGATGGAGGATGATAACGGGTAAAGGGGAAAGAAAGAGAGGTAGAGGGCGAGACCTCTTCTTTGCCACAATGGAGTGAGCACAAGTCACCACCAAAAGAATGCTAGGCAACACCGAATACACTTTTGGTGGGGTCTATAGACTAATTGAGTGGTCTGGATTGTCTGAGCTGCCACTAGCTTAAGAAGAAGAGTGTGATAAAGAGGTGGTAGCACAGTACTACCTTCTCTCCCTCTCTTCCTTAAGATCGATTTCCCTGCACACTACTTGTTCTTATCTAGCTATCTGAGTTCTTTAGGATGAAGATAGATCGCGAATTTCACTCTTGAAGTTTGGTTTTTTTCACCCATCCTTTTTCAAGGAGGTCGCCGAAAAGCAATTTTTTTTCGGTGGCTGCTTGACTGGTTCATATTGGAGTTCTCTCCTTTCTGCTTTCTGCTTTCTGCTTTCTGGAAAACGAAGCAGAACTTCCAACCCGAACTTTTCTCTTACTAGCTCTTTCATGTTGAAACTGTATATGGGCCTCAACAACTAAAGCCTTCATCTAGCAGCTCTTCTCTCCACTCTGCAACTCAAACGTCACTACAAAAAAAAGTTCGGACTAAAAAGATGATCCTTTCATTTCCATTCTCCACCTTGACTCCATTCTCAATCAAAAGATACAGCAATCACCTCAATCTACCCCATCGTTTCTTACTTCCCCTTCTTGCCCTTCTTAACAACCTTGAACCCGAATCCAGAATCCGGCTTAGCAGCCCCAGAACCTTTCAAAACATCACTTGAACTTCTCATAGAATTTCCAGCATAACCAGAAGGACCACCTCTTCCAAGATTTGGAGCTCCTCTACCAGAAGCGTCCAATTTACGTTTAGCAACGAAATCAGCTGCGAACCTCCTTCCGTCCAAAGTTGAAGAATTGGCATAAACCGATTCAGCGATGATTTCAATGACATCTGGAGAAGGATCTAATGGAAAGGAGAGTAACATTTCGATGAAGTCGTCGACTATGTGAGGGAAGAAGAGAGTAAAAAGAGAGGGTTAGAAACTTGACAGGGAAGGAATAGAGTTAGTTGACTTTCGAAAAGTGAAAACTTACCCTTGATGTTTAGACCTTTAAGTTGATCCTTACAGTATTTGATGAATTCTGTACTTGGTTGAGCATCTCCAGAAGGTTCGTTAAGTGCAGCTTGAGTTCTACTTTTTGAAGGAGCAGTTTGAGCAGGAGGTTTAGGAGGTACAGAAGCTGGTAAAGTTGGAGGTCCACCATTAGTCTTTGAACCAGCAACAGACCAAGCACCACCAGAAGTTTGAGAAGCTCCAAGACTAATAGCACGTTGAGTTGAAGGTTTAGCAACAACGTTAGCAATGCTTTGAGCTACAGGAGGAGTAGTAGTAGTAGAATTGGTTGGAGTTGAAGGTTTTCCACTAGCACCAACGACATTCCAACCAGCACCAACAGCAGCAGCAGTTGAAATTCCAGTCGAAGTTCCTTGTTTCGAAGCAGAATCAGCATAAGCTTTGCGAAGACCAGCTTGAGCTTCTCTAGCTCTTTGAGCTCTTAGTCTTTCTTCTTCTTGAATTTCCATCAAAGTCTTTTTTGGTGCTTTCGAAGGAGCTGACCAAGCTGAAGAGGCATCTACGACTGAAGATTTGGATGAAGTAGCGGTTGAAGGAATGGAAGCTAACCCCCAAGACATGTTGGTTGGAAGAGAATCTCCATTGATGCTGGCGGTTGGAGATCCAGAAGATTTTCCAGCTCTTTGAGAAGCAGCAGCACGTAAAGCACGTTGAGCTTCAGCGCGACGAGATTCAGCTTCTTGAATCTGTCTGAGACTCAAACCTTCTTCCTTTGACGATGAGGTTTGACCAGCCCATGGAGCTGCTTTGGCGGTGGCGCTAGTTGGAGTTCCAGAACCAGATTCAGGCATCCAGGCAGAGAGAGGAGCTTGAGTAGACCCGGGAGTGTTGGCAGAGGCACCACCTTTATGGAATTGTTCTTCGCTTACGACTCTGACCGATCCAGAAGTTGGACCTCCACGAACTGGACTTCCGGACCTCGAATCGTCACCGTCTAGCTCCAACTTCTTGACTGATCTACGTGTCTTCTTTCCTACTCGAGAAGCGAAGTCATCGTTACCACCAGTGTGCTGTTGAGCTGATGATTGATCGGCAGAGGCATCGCTGACGAAGCTTGGCTCGGAAGCGAACTCGACCGCTGAAGGACTTTGAGGCCAAAGCTGCTCGATAGCTGGCTCTTCAGCTGGAGGAGTCTGAACCACCGGCTTATCCTCTTCCTGCGTAGAGGTCTTGATGGAAGGAGCTGCAGCTTCTTGTGCGATAGAGGCAGCCGGCTCTTCCGTGGCGACGGTGCTTGGAGCTGGAGAGCGAGCGCGTCTAGGAGTACCGATTGGTCCTGGGACATGAGATTTCTCACTAGTAGCGACGCTTGAAGTTTCATTATTAGCATCCTTCAGAGCTTGAATCCCATCCCAAGGAGCTTGTTGTTGTTGAGCTTGATGAGCGTGTTGATTAGCTTCATAAGGAACTCGAGGAGATCCCCAAGCTTGTTGAGGTTCCATTTGAGGAGTATGTTGGAGTGGTTGAGGTTGTTGATTGAAACGATCAAAGAAGTTAGGTTGTTGAATTCCTTGTTGTTGAAGATTTTCCGATTGTGATTGATGCATTAGATTTTGGCCTCCATTCCAACCAACTCCACCAGAAGGATCCCAACTTTGACCATTTCCGAAAGGATCTGAACCTAGTTGACCGAATTCAGGTCCACGAGAGGTTTCTCTTTGTTGATGAAGAGAGTACTCATCTCTAGGTCCACCGAATGGAGAGACTCCGTAAGCTTGTTGAGGAGCACCGAAAGGAGAACCGGGTAGAGCTCCTGGACTTTGAGCGCTTTGTGAACCTCCAAATCCTAAATCCAAATTTGATAGCCAGCCTCTTGGGTTCACGTCTGGACCTCCCCAGCCATTACGACCTAGATCCGCGCTTTGATGGAAAGGCGAGCTGTAACCTGGTTGACCTGGAAGAGCTTGATCGATTGGGTTGCGTTGACCGAAGGCACCTATGTCAGATTGTAACTGATCTCTGAGAGGAAGAGAGGCCTCTGCGGCTGGGGGAGGAGGAGGAGGAGCGACTGGAGTTGGAGCTGGTGGAGGTAAAAGGAAGGGCGTAGCGCTATTCCCTAAGAGCGCGATGATCTCTCCCAAAGGAAGGAAGTCTGATTCTTGTTCTCTTCTCATGAGAAGGTCGTTGTTGAAGTAGCTCTGAGCATGCCAGTCATGCATCGTAGCTGCTGGGAAAGGGCCTTGCTCATTTCCAGCTGGATCTCGATAGAACCATTGTTGATCTTCGACTTTCCATTCTGGAGGCGGAGGGGCTGCTGCTGCTGCTTCACTTGCGAAAGTTCCATTAGTTCCTGAACCGATTCCTAGACCAGCTTCCTCGTGAGCGTCCAGGCTGAGAGACCCGAGGATAGAGGTGGCATGAGAGGCTAGAGCAGAGTCTGCATCTACATCCGCTGAAGAACGAACTCCATTCTGAGCCTCTGAAGAGTCGTCTTGGAGAGATCCATTGACGTTGGTAGCAGGCTCAGTTGTAGAGGTAGAGACGCGCCAAGAGTCTGCGTCTGAAGAAGCTCCAGCTAAGCTAGGGATTCGTTCACGCTGAGACGAATGACAAAGGGAGTTGGAGAAGAGAAAGAAGAAGGGAGTCAGACAGAGAGATTCTCGGCCAAGACCTCTCCAACGAAGCGGAAAAGTGGAAAATGAAAACTCACCCGACTCCTAAAGCCAGCACTACCATCAGCAGGAGGTCCCAAAGGAGTATCTCTCTTGAATCTCGAAGGTCTAGCAGCCGAATCTGGTTCTCCAACTGGAGGACCTTTATCTGAAGACTTCCCACGAAGTTTGGCAGAAGCATCAGTGACGCTAGAAGTACGACTCCAAGTTCCTCTTTCCAAGTTAGGAGAAAGAGAGACCTCGGATTCTCCTTCCTTCTTCCTTCTGACATTGGGACCAACTCCAGATAAGACACCACCTTGAATGCCAGCGAAGCGATCTCGATGAGATGAAGTAGCGGTTGGAGAATGAAGAGCAGATCCAGTCCCACCAGAAGGTCTTTGAAACAATCCACCACTACGTTCTCTTTCTCTTTCAGTTCTATCTCCAGTTCCTACACCTCCTCCAGTAGAGCGAGGATTAGAATTGATAGAGGATGTTCCACCAGATTCGACCCCATTCGGAGAACGTAGGGAAGAGAAATCACGTTCTTGAGCTCCAGGGACCTGTAGATAAGGAATTGAGAACCCAAGCAATCAGAAAAATCAGTCTTACTTCCGAGTTGATTTGTGTAGAGATGGGACCTTCGATGATGATACGCCCTTCTTCCTCCTCTCGAGTCTCATTCCTCACTCTACATCTCAACCCCTGTTGGCCTTCCCAACTTGCACTCCATCTTGACTTACTTTTTTCTTCAATCCAGTTCCATTGGTAGTAGGAGTACTTCCAGGAGAAGTAGGGTCTACAGTAGCTGCGGCAGTAGATTGATCCAAAGGATTTGTCGCTCCACCAGCATACAAGCTCAAAAGACGCTCTCTACTATAACGTAGGTTTGAATCCTTTTGATTAGATTCAGCTTCATTGGTATCAGCAGTCAAAGCTGAGGAAGCTAAAGGAGAGGAGAGAGAAGTTGTACCTGCTGCACCTCCAGCAGCAGCACTGGCAGCAGCAGCGAAGGAGAAACCACCAGGGGAACGAATTGAAGGGTTCTTGACTGGAGTTGGACCCGAAGAAGGTTGATGAAGTGAAGATAAACTTGGTTGACGTCTTTGTTGAATAGTTGAAGAAGAAGAAGAAGAAGAAGTAGAATTCTTGGTTGATTGAGGATTTGGATTGGGATGAGGAGGGGAAGAATCTAATAGTGAATCTGATTCTTTGTTAGAAGAATTTGATGCGCTTCTGGTTGATCCTTTACGCATCCATTCAGGTCCAAATTGAAGTGAAGCTGACATTTCTAAAGAGAGAGAGGGGGTTTAGTCAAAGCTGAAAAGTGGGTGGGAAGAAGTTGAAAAAGAAGGAGGAAAGAAAGGGATTGACCTTTGCAATGAGTTTAACTCGGCTGCTTTTTTGATGATTGGAAGTTCAAGATTGAGAGTAAGACGAGGATGAAGTTCTCGTTTTTGGAAGTATCAGAAGGAGTTAATGATGAGAGAAAAGAAGAAGAAGAAGAGAGAAGGAGATCTTGGGCAAGCAAATTCTCACTGGGCCACCCAAAACCATCTCACCATCTTCCATTGATTCGCATCTTCAAGACTCTGAAATCATGAGTTCAGTAGAACTTTCACCTATAATTTCCTCATTACAATCCTCTTCGAATTCACTCGCCTCTAGATTCCGAGCCTTATTCACCTTAAAAGGATTAGCTTCACTCCAACCAACTTCAATTTCGCAAATCATTTCCTCAATCGGTTCAACTTTCACCTCAGATTCTGCGTTATTAAAACATGAGTTAGCCTACGTTTTAGGTCAAATCAAGCATCCACTAGCCGAACCGATTTTGATTTCAGTTTTATCCGATCTATCACAAGATGAAATGGTAAGACATGAAGCAGCAGAAGCTTTAGGTGCAATCTCTTTAACAAGTAGTATACCAATCTTGGAAAAGTTTTTAAACGATGAGAGTGTTAGCGTTAGAGAAACTTGTGAATTGGCTATTGAGAAAATCAAGTTTGATAATGATGATGGACAAGGTGAATCTTCAACAAGTCAAATTAGGTCTGGAACTGGTCCTATAGATCCAGCTCCTTCTCTTCAACCTTTAAAAGATCTACCAACTTCTGATGAAATCATTGAATTGAAGGACAAATTGTTGGATGATGAATCTCCTTTGTTTTTGAGATATAGAGCTATGTTCAGTTTGAGAGACGTGGTTTTAAAAGCTAGAGAAGAAGAATCTGGTCAAGGGAAATCTGAGGGTTTGAGAGAAGATGCTAGATCCAAAGGTAGAGAAGCCACTTTGGCTTTGGCAAGAGGTTTGGGAGAGGGAGTCAAAGGTGGAGCTCTGTTTAGGTGAGTAGAGAGAGAAGTAAGGCTGGGTTGGGTCACCGGGGGACTCAAAGAAAAGAGATACCCCTTCTCATGATCTTTTTCCGAACAAATTTTCAAGATACTCGACAAATGTCTGCTGAGATTGGTACTTTTTCTCTTGGTTCTTACCTCTCTACTCCTCTCTCTCTCCTCTCAAACTTCTCAGACACGAAATCTGTTTCGTCTTTGGAGAAATCTCACACAAATCTTCAATTCCATCCTTACTGAAGACCTTACGTTCTTCAACTGAACATGAAATGGTTAGACATGAAGCAGCTGAAGCTTTAGGTGGAATCATTGAAGAAGAAATTGAAGAAGGCAACCTAAATCCAAATCTGAAAGACACTTCAACTGAAGTAACGATTGGAGATGGAGAAAAAGCTTTGAATCAATTAGAAAGAGAAGAGAAACAATTGATTAAAAACGCCATTGAAACTTTGAGAGATTTTTCAAAAGACATGGAATTACCTAGAGTTGTTAGAGAAAGTTGTGTGGTTGCTTTGGATGAGATGGCTTGTGAGTTTCTAAGTTTCCTCTTTCTTTCTTTCTTTCTTTTTCGTGTGTTTTTCTTTCCCATTGCTTTCCTTCAACTGTTTCCTCCCTCCTCCTTACTCAACCTCCCTCCATTTCTCCCCACATCAGATAACAACGACCCAACTCAATTTCATCGTCTAGAAACTGAAAATGAAGAAGCGAAAGAAACTCAATTCATGAAAAAACCTTCTTCTGAAGTGGATCTACCAGAAATCAAAGATCAAGTTGGTGGTGGTTCTGAATCTACTGCAAAGGAAGATAGGGATTTGAATAAGTTGCAGGATTTAGCTGGGGCTCATGCTTAAGCTTTGTATCTTTTTGAACGACAACTTGATCACTTCAAACTCTTAAAACAGAACACGAGTCGCGGACATATCATCTCCAAACCATTAAAAAACAAAACAATGCCTCCTTTTCTGTTCCGTCTGCTCTGTATGCTATCATCCCTCTAAGACTCGTTCGTTCCCTTCCAATCTCAGAACTATATTGTATTCTGCTTCACATATGTCTCCTTCCTTGCTCTTCTGACTAATCTAGATTTTCTTGTTTTCTCCTTTCTCTGTGTTTCTTTGAAACGTCTGCTTCTCAAAGTCAATCAGCCATGGCTGCGTAGTTCATTTCTCATCAGTAGAACTCAAAAGGAGATCGATTCAACACTTGTACTTGAGCAACTGAAATCGGGCGAACAAGAGGTAAGGGAAGATGGCATCGTAAACAATGATTCTTGATTAGAGAATGGCTTGGGGCAAAAGCAAAGGGCAAAGAGGCGAAGATTTATAAAGGCAAAGAAAGACCGAAAAATTCAAAAGACTGTTAGAAGAAGCAAAAAATCGAGCTTTGAAGCGAAAAGAGAGAGAAAGACGGAGAGAGAGAGAGAGAATGGATGGCGACAGACTGAAGGCTTGGGCTTAAGAACGTGGAACTGAAGGCTGACACTGATCTGAGCTACTCGAGAGAAGGTGTTACAGAGATCCAAATGTCAGTTGAGAAGAAATCAAAGGGAAGCATTAGGGACTCAATTAGAGACTCACCCAGGTTAGAACTTCAAGACGAAGCCGTTGTGAGCTTGGAAGATTGGCTCCTGTAGTAACCAATCCTTAGTTTCTGCAGTGGCAGAGACAGGACTCATGACTAAAACTTTGAACAGATGCGAACATCGAGGTCCGGGTGGATCATGATGCATCACAGGGTAGTTTAGATTTCCACTTGCTGCGGACATAACTGAAAGGTAGATAAACCATTGGCAGCAGCTCTTCTAGAAGACATCAGAGAAGTGAGAGCCCTGCCATCTGCCGGAGAAAGAGGAATATAGCTTAGAGTTGGATAGACTTTCCGTTAAAACCACTTCATTGCTTTCTCTGGACATTGGGGTGAGTAGATGAACTAGAGTGTTCCAAAGTGTGTGTGACGTCCTAACACCGAAAGACAAATCTGATAAACTGTTCCAATCTTTAATCGTCTTGATGAAAGAAAAGGCCTTCGCCTCCTCCCCTACAGCTGTTCCACCTAATATCACACTACTTATCAAGTATCTCATCGTTGATGTGGATGGAGCTCTGTTGATTGGAATATAACTCCATTATTCAATTCTAGCTTGATGAAGACTTAAGTGCTGAAGCTTGGGGGCATATAACTTTTTAAAGAAGGAGTCGAAGCCATCATTTGGGGCTGAAGATAGAACCAGCCTGAAGAGCTGTTCGCACTTCAATTGCGGGATGAAGTCGATCGTTTCAGCTACCAAATTTATCAGAGAAACTTCTGTCAATTCCAAGCACGTAGAGAGAAGCTGAATTGCGAATCCCGGCGAGACGCTTGACTTGATGAAGACTTGCTTCGATGTGAGAAGTCGTTTAAGCAAGCGATCATCACAGATGATTTGAGGTCCGTCTCCAAACCATACGAACGTGTCCAGGATCGATCTCCAGCTTATAGGACACCTGAGCGAATCCTTACTAACCACCGAAGGAGATCCAATGGGTGATGATTTGCTTCTCCCCGGAAAAAAAAAAAAAAAAAAAAAAAAAAAAAAAAAAAGTCAGTTGGGGCTACAAGGCAGAGAACAATCGATCACTTCGCTCACTCGATCACAGATCTCGATAGCAGTCTTGTAATTTAGTCTTTTCAATGCAGCTTCCGCGTACTCGAGACTCAATCCATCAGGGATTTGCTCTTGCTCTTGTTGCTCTTCTTTTTCTTCTTCACCGATGCCTTGCAATTCCACCTGTTCTTCGCCATCTTGTTCTAGATTGATTGACGCGCGTTTTGCAGCAGGTGTTTCGGTTGAGTCACCGTTGCTTGGTCTTTTCGTCATGATCCGATGAGTGGAAGAAGAAGATGATTTTCGCGTCGTGGTGGGACACGTGGTGCGTCGTACGTGGCTTCTTCGCGGTCCGAGGTTGACAATCGAGTTGAAACCCACTATACAGAAATGAATACCATTATAAGTAGCATTGAAATTGAGTGTGAATTTGGAGCAAAATAAAAAAGAGAGACAACCGGAAAGCGTGGGCGACTGAGGTGTAGAAAAGAGTGTGGGTCATCGAGAGAAGGGAAAGATTGGGACTTAATTTGTAATTAAAGCGAAAGGTACAGATTGATTTTAAGTTAAGGAATGGAAGAGAAGCTGCCCTTCAGAGCGAACGGTCGAGGGTGGACGATAAGGAGCAAATAGAGAAAGAGAAGAGAGAGGGAAGGATAAGGGATCGATTCAAGGAAACCAAAGATAATGAATTTGAGCGGAAGACAAGTACGGACCTCTGGGTATCAAGAATAGAATTTGAGTACTAGGGCGGCAAGCTGTAGAAAGATAGACAAGAAGGAGGCAAGAGGGGTCTGTAAGAAAGATTTTCCAGGAGACAAGAAAGTTTTGAAACTGAACGTCCTCCAAAGATACTCACACAAATCTGAACAATGGACCACCTCAATCTTCTTCGGCACTGACACCATGAACCCTAAACCTATAAAGGCAAGTGAAAGCCTTATTCCCATGGTTGCTTGCGATATGAACCTTGATGAAACTAGTTGGTAAATTTAAACTTCTAGCAACTGAGCTAATTGGAAAAGTCTGAATGGACCTAGAAGCGTTGATGTCGTACTCGAATTGTGTGAGAAGATACATATTAGGAGTAGGATTAACCGCCTTTTTAACATAGTCTTCCATATCTTCATCTTCAAATTCACTTTCCACTTCAATAGCCTCATCATCAACCATTTGAGGAACCTCGATTTGTTGGAGTTTCTTGGCTTTAAGTGCTTTGAGTTTTGAAATGGATTCTTTGTCATGACTATCGACAACTCCAAAGACGAAGATTTTCTTTGGGGCAGAATTTGCTTCTCCAAAAGCTATTTCCTTTGAGATATGTTCTAAAGAGAAATCGGTCGGAAGGACTTTTCTAGCTAATCTGATTGTTAACATTCCGTTATCACCAGCGAATGGCCAACACATTCCAGGAGCATTGTCATGATGAAGAGCAGTGATTGCAGGTCGACCTTTAATTGGAGCTCCGATTAGGAATTCAGGTAGAACAGAACCTAAGATTCCACCTTGTCTTGGCATTAAATAGGTTTCGGAAGTCATTGAAGGAATGACTCTAGCTCCATTTGTATAGAGAGCGAAATCTGTCTTCGATATTCTGTCTGAAGAATAAATCTCTAAAGCTGAATCGATTAAGGTCTTGATTGAAAGAGAGGCATCTCCAGATTTGGTTTTCAAGGCTGACAGATCGTTTAGAGCCTCTTGATATTCCATTGAAGAGGAGCTTTCAGACTGAGTTGATGTAGAACCTTTCTTTTGAGCGATGTTTCCACCTCCTGGAGTCCAAGAACCTGATTTCTGGTAAAGGTCGTTTTGAGCTCTGACTTTCGCTAAAATTGAAGTCTGGAATTCTTCCGAGTTTTCGTTGAATTTTGTTGATAAAGTCTCCTTAGCATTCTCCATCTCAACATGAAGCAGATCTAAAAACGAAGCTTTGCTTAGAAGGGCACCAGAACCCAACTTGTTTTCCAGACCCGCATTCAACTCTTCGGTGAATAGGGACTTTAGAGATTCCTCATTTGCTTGCCTGAAAGCAGACCAATCTAATTCCATCGACCTGACCGGAAGGTCATTCCCACCCTCTTTAGAACCTGCAATTTTCTTCATCGATTTCTCCAAGGAAGCGACTTCATCTTTTTGGGAAAAGACTTTCTTCAATTCGGTCCAAAAGACGGGATCGATCTTAAGCTGACCTGATTTCTTGTCTACTCTGACTGGCATAAGATCTGGAAGTTGTCTTGAAAGAGGTTCTAACGCTTCTTTAGCAGCATCAGCTGTTTCTTGAGCTCTCTTGGCTTGCTGCGTTAAGTTCTTCAATTGCTTGTTAGCTTCCATCAACTCTTTGGCTAAGTCATCAACCTTCTTGTTGATCTTCAAGGTTTCATCCGCAGAGCCTTGATTCTTTGAAGCTCCTTTCTCCAAAGAAGCTAGCTTGTCAGCTTTTGTTTGAGCTTCTTTCAATTCCTTCCTGATGATTCCAACTTCCTCTACCATTCCAATGGCTTTCCTTTCGATCTCCTTCACCTTCATCTCAGACTGAGATCTTGATTCGTTGATTCTGGTTTCTAATTGTTTACTGATCCGAGCTGCTTCTTCAGAATCTTTCTCCAATTTAGTCAATCTCTGGCCCAGATCTCTATTAGCCTTGTCTGCTCTCTCTCCTGCTGATCTTGCGTCTGCGGCAGAGGAGCTTAGACCTTGAACAATTTTCTCCAGGGTACTGAGACGACCAACTAGTTCTTCTGACGTTCGAGGTTTGATAGAAGGAGCTATGTATCCACCATTTCGAGAGAAAGTGGAAGGATCTTCGGAAAAGAGATTCGTTAGAACGGCGGCTGCTACGACAGCTATTGAAGCCAGACCAATCCAATGGTAGAGAGACCATCCAGTAGATGAAGAGTTAGAAAGAGTCTTGCGAGTTCGACTTGAAGATGACTTGCGAGAGAGTCGACTGCGGGACGGTCGAGCCTGTTCTTCTTGTTGATTCGAAGCTTCAGGAGTTGCGTCGTCTGCTCCGAAGGTGAGGTCATCTTCTCGGCCTCTATTGTCCTCCTCCTCTTCCTCTTCATCATCATCTTCTTCTCCGTTTTCACCACTCTTCCTTCCCTTCTTTCCTTTCCTCCTCTTATCTCTCCAAATATCATTATCGTCCCTCCCACCTCTTGCAGTCCTTGAAGAGGAAACCTTCCTAGTAATCTTGTTATATTTCTTTCCTTCTTCAGAATCACCAGAGTCAGAGTCTTGATCGGTTGCAGTAGGTCTGAAAGTTGGGTCCTTCGGTGTCTTTCCTTTTCTAGAAGATTTCGAACCTTTCGAGGTGTTTCCAATATCTTCAGGATCTAATTCTAAATCTAACCCATCATCCTCTTGATCTGAAGGTACATAATTCCCATCTTTATCTTTAGATCTTGACTTCCCACTCCCATTCTTTGGACTTCTACCAAAAGGACTTTTCCAACTCCAACTAGAAGAACCGCCACCATTCCCGTTCCTTCTAGCTTCCTCTTCCACCATCTGTTGTTCTCTTGAATAACTTCTAGATTCAGAAGTATCACTTGAATGAATTGAAGGAGACATGTAATTGTTGTTTGAAGGTCTCTGAGCTCCTCTTAGTAGAGAGCTTGCCATTTCACCTTCCTTTTCCGGAGAAGTAGGCCCTCTCAAGAAAGCGTGGTGCATTTGATTCCCACCTTCATTCGATCTGCTTTCTTCTTCCTCTTGACCACTTCCATCTAAATCCCTTTCAGTCGATTGAGTGACTCTTCTTTTCCCATTCGTACTACTACTACTAGCTTTATTCCCACTTGCCTTTGTCCCACCAGCTCTACGCACAGGTCCTGATCCACCAGCCCCTCCTCTATTGAGTCCCCCAGGATTCAAAGCTTTAGATTCTCTTAGAGCTTTATACCTTTCAGCAGCAGGTGCTGGACCTTGTCTAGAGTCGTTATTCCTATTGCTTGAAGTTTCTGAAGGTTCTAAACTTGGACTCATTGCACCTCTACCATCCTCATCTTGATCTTCTTCACCATCTTCTTGACGACCTGAACCAACGCTTGTATTTCCATTTCCAGACGAGTTTCTAACTCTTTTCGTTGAAGGATCTGGAGGTGCACCATAAGCGTAGCTAGGTTGTCTAACTGTTGTGTCTACAATTCTAGTGCTTCTACCTCCTCCAACTGCTCGATTGGTTGCATTGGATTGAATTGAAGATTCTCTTGCATTCCTTAATTCTGAATCCAACTCTTCAATTCCTATACTTGAATCTCGATTGGAATTCTTTCTTGAAGAAGTTGAAGTAGAAGTAGATTGAACTCCATTGTTGGTGGTTGACTTTCCTCTTCGAGATGGAGGAGGGGAGAACATTCAAGGATGAAATTCAGGTGGCTGGAAAGAGGAGACTAATACGAATTGAATGGAAGAATAATCTTGGAACCTATGCGTTGTTTTTTAAAAGGTTAATGAGGTTGAAGTTGAGAGAGGTGTGCTGCTTCATGCTTCATAGCGCAGTTGCTAACTTTATCGCTACCAACTTGGCAACCTTACACAGCATCTCTAATCAGATCAAGTGATCACTATGAAGGTTTCAACTCAAAGGATCCTAAGACATCAATCGCAATTCAGCAATCATAACCGTCAATTGAGTCAATCCAGCAAGAGCCTTCAAGTTACGGCTGCTTCTGCTTCTTCCTCCAAACCTTCAACCAAAAGATCGTCTCGTCTTGCTAAAAGACCAGGTTCAGATCTAGTTGGCCAACCAGATCCAATCAGCAATCTGCGACCGATCAAGTATGGCTCTGCCTTCGAATCAGACCCATCTTCCTCCTCTCCCAATTCCAACTCGAGCTCAACTCATCCTTATTCGTTGGCCGAATTCACCTCTCCCTCCTCCAGTAATGGGTTGGGATCCAGCTCAAAGAATTCAGCACCCAAGCCTTATTCGAATTACTTTTTGAGATTGGCAGGGGAACTGGAAGAGGCGGAATTGATTCATAGACTCAGAAGATCCAAAGCCGATTCTTTCAATCAGGTGAGTGTGCTTTGAAGTTTCGAGAACTAAGTTTGGTGTGGACATAGAAAGAGAAAAAGAGAGCTTTTCGCAGACAAGAGCCGAGAGGCGAAAGAAATGCACCTGGAGACCGTGGCAGTCTAACCTGACGTTCAATCTTCCCTCTTCCCTCTCCTCTTGTCACTTACTACCTCTTCCATTTCTTCCCTCAGCGGTTCTGGCAAGACAACAATTCCAGATTTCAATCCGATCTGAAAAATTTCACCTCAGCCAACAGCAATCCATCTCAAATTCCAGCTCCATCGTCTCAATCTACATCTTCGAATTCACCTTCTACCTCTATTCCCACCTCAACATCTTCTAGTCAACTTCAAGCAACTTCCGCAAAATCCGCAAAAGCTTCTCCGGAAGTAGATCTAGCGCCTTTCTATTCCGCTTGGTTGTCGGCCAATTCTACAAGACATCAAAGATACAATCGAAGTTTGGTTGGCCAGATATTCAGAGATTTGGGACCTGCTGCTAGATATTCGGTGTTGAGGAAATGGGTTGGAGTGGTTAGGAAATGGGAGGAACTACGGAGGAGAGGTCCGGCTTGATGATTGAATGGAAGGAGAGGAGTCTATAGGAGACGGGGTGGCGACGGAGAAAGCAGAAAGAAGCCGTGGAGGGGGCAGAACTCTGTAACCAGCTTGCTAGCCTGTGAAAACGATATCTTTCAAAGTCATGGCCGATTGGGTTGGTTCGAACTCGAGAGAAACGCTGAAGAGATTGGTGAAAAAAGACATTACGATTAGTTTTTTGCGAATGCTATGACGAATCTATTGTAAAGAGAGAGCTGAAAAAGTTACTGGGCATGACTGAAAGAGAACAGAAGGGAGACAAGGCGAGGGTGCTGGGAATGTGACATGAGCAAGCATAAGGGACAGGACGACGGGACTAGAAGACAACAAACGAGCAACGGAACATGTAAGAGAGCAGAGGGGAATAAAAGAATCACAAGGCTTAGTGTTCAATAGAATAGGGTAGGATTGGATAGGATAGGATAAAGTATGGACGAAAGACAGAAGAGAAACGTTCAAGCTACGACTTAACCTCCACTGACAGGCGGGATGATTGCGATTTCTTCACCTCCCTTCAATTCTAGACTTGCAAATTGATCTTCATCTATCATCTCTTCATTCAAAGACCACTTGACTCCACTCTCTGAGCTTAATATCGATTTGAGTCCTTCTAGATCTGAATTTGATGGAGAGTTGATTTTCAGTTGAGAGAGGATTGAGCCTGGCAAGTCTCTGAATGGTAAAGTAGAAGCTTTCAAGGCAGATTCAGATTCAATGGTCGAAGAGATGGGAATGTTGATGTTGAGAGAGGAAGTTCCAGCTGCTTCTTTGGCGGAAGCGAAGAACAGAACTTTGACGAAAGTTGCAGTTGTTCCGCTCTCTTTCATTTCCGCCTTCTCCTTTCCAGTTTCGTTAGAATGAGAGATCCCGACAATAGTAGGAGCAGCAGTACTTGTTCCCGCAGTTGAAGCTCCGTTGACAGCCCCGGGAGTAGCGGAAGTGGTCGGACTGATCGATCGTTCCGAAGTTGAACTCTTCGATTTACTCTTCTTCAGGTCTTGACTGTTTCTTCTGCTTTCTTGATGTTGATGGACCATGTCTTCGAACTTGTGAAACTTATCACCAGTCTTCTTGATCGACTTGTGCATGAACTTGGAGAATCCACCTTCACTTCCTGAATTTCTCTTTTCATTTCCAGCTCCATTAACACCTTTCTTCCCGACGTCTTGTTCGTCTTCTTCGGCTGGTCTCTCGTGAGTTGGATCCAAAGCTGAGCTTTCAGCTCCATTGGCGGCCGGAGTAGTCGCACTCTTCTCGTTTCCACTTGTACTGCTGAATGACCTTTCTAGAGGGTTTTCATTCAAAGTTTCAGAAGGAGTTTGGAAAGCTGAAGAGTTAACTGCTAATAATGAACCTGTTGTTGTAGTCTTCTTGAGGTCTGAGAAGCCATTTTCTTGAGTCTGTTCAGGTTTCTCTTCTTTGACTTCCTTCTCATCTTCATTCTTCTCCTGATCTACTTGTCCTTCTTTTTCATCTCCTCCCAAAATAACCCATTCGGAAGCTCCAATTTCTTCCCCGCATTCTTCCTTGAACCTCCTCTCCATTCCTTCTCTCCTCTCGGAGCAGAGAGTGACTAGTTGTTTCCAATAGCTTTCATGGACTTTCTCATCGTACTGGAAGTTCAAAAGACCACCGAAATCAGTAGTCAATTGTTGAGGTGGGACTTCTCCCTTTATCGCTTCGTCGAATTTGCACTTGGACTTGGTGTTTGGATCGATGAAGGATTGAATGGCGTTCCAGAAGACTTTGAAAACCCAAGGAACTGAAATTAAGAAAAGAATTGAGCAAGGGAATTGATGAGCAAGGGAGGCACACACTCATGTTTCGAAAACTTGGCATAAAAGTACTCACCATTGATGCAAAGAGCAACTCCCAATCTTTCAACGTAATGATTTTGTAGAATGTATAGCATTAATTTGGCATTCGCGATCGACGTTGGATTCCTAGAACGGGAATCGAAGTTGATGAGAAGAGCTAATTGTTCTACTCCGGGTGGCATAAGGTCGATACATCTTTCTAGAATCTGTGAAAGTGATGGAACACAAGATGAATGATTTGCAATAGAGAGAGGGGTAAGAAGAGAGGTCAGTAAAACGGAAGGGACGGGAAGTCGATCCGTACGCTACTCGGTCCGTCTCACTCCTCGAGCAGAGCCCAGCAAGAAGCGCTGAATCTTGGAGGAAGAAGTTCAAAGTAGATCTCCTTGGAAAACTTTCGACTCTTCCCAATGAGTGTTGTCTTTGTTGGAGATTTGTTCCTACTTCACAGCTCATCCTCATGCTCTCTTTTTTCCCTGTGGTCCTCACCTCCCTCTCTTGTCCAAGTACTCACCCAAACTGCAAATCTCATCTGCCTGGGGCCTTCCTTTGTGTTGTTTCTATGAGGATGCATCATGTGTAGAGGTCTTCCCAACTTATCGTAACCAAGAACACTCTCTTTCCCACATCTTGCTTCTTCTTCCACCTCATCTTCCTGAATCTCATCAACTCCAAATTCCCTTCTCCAAGAGATGGTTTCTTCCAATCTCCTCTTAGCTACTTCCGAATCCCATTTACTAGCTCTTAGATATCTCAGCAACGATTCTCTACAGAGCAAACGAAGCTTTTCAAAAGTAGTTGGAGGTGCATAATCATTTGAGAGTGGAGCTTTCAAACCCTTGGGGAACCCTTTTCCAGAGGCAGCTTCCTTGAAGTAAGAGAGCATTGAATCATACTTGGTTTGCTGATCTGAGGTTAAGTCCGGCTTGGAGGTGTTGGGAGGAACTTCCGAGGAGGTTGAAGCTGGAGGAGCTGGATGTGGAAAGACTGTCTTGAAAGGAATCTCACTTCCTGAGAAGTTCGACTTGATTTGTGTGATCGCAGGTCTATTTGAATCTTTGCTTCTGACTCTTCCGACTGTTGAAGATGAAGGCTTGGAGGATTGAGAGGTGCTAGTTGATGCTCTTGACATGGTAGAATAAGCTCGAGTTAAAAGCCGAGACGTCGTTGTTCCAGATTGAGAAGGTTCGGTTGAAGCCATCTTTGACAATAGAATTGAAAGGTTAGATAAGAATAAGGAGGGGAAGAGAAAGAGGAGAGGAGACGGAGGTTTTTAAAGAGGAGTGGAGAGAACAATTCTCATCTGTGGATTTAAGAAGCGGATCCAAGTTCCCTTCCAGTTGCTTCGAACTTTGCTTCCACGCTTTCGCCCTATCCCCTCCGAAACCCTAGTCTAGCATAATCAAATTAAAGCTGAAATTCATCAAGGAAATAACAACGCCGAGAATTCTCGCTCGAAGTTGTCACTGGACGGACGCCTCGTAGACTCTCGTTGAATACGTCCTTCACAACAGCTTCCCTGGAACAATGAAACAGATCAAAGGATTGTTTGCAGGGATTGTTTACAGACCAATAATCGGGTGTCACATTCCTACCTGCCATTCATCCAAAGCTCAGAAGTTTTTAGTTTTTTTACTTCCTTCTCGCCACCCACCCCTTTCCCTTCCAATCTCACGTAAATCGTCAAGTCGTCAACCCAAACCTCTCTCCCGCGGGTTTTGAAATCTTTAATCGAGATTGAGAAGAAGAACATGAGTAAAGAGAAACGGTATAGTTTGAGAGATAAGATTACAAAGGAGGTGAACGCCGTTTGCGGAGAGTCCTGGAAGAAATCGAAGAAGCGTGAGAAGAAGCGAGAAAAGAAACAAGCCACAAAGTAAGATAGCTTTACTTGGCAGTTTGGGTCGCTCTGGCAGTCTCCATCCTGGTTCTAGTTGCTTGTGCCTTTGGTGGGGGAGTGAAACCTAGTTCTGGAATTGGAATGTCGATGGTTTCTCCTGCGATGATTCCTTGAAGAGTAGCACCTTTCAATCCCACAAAGTCACTTCCGATACCTCCATCAGCGTTGGCATGTCCACCAATGAGCCCCTCAGGGAGAGGCGAGAAAGGGAACGTTGGTCGTCAGCATGTTGAAATCGTTCGTCGATCAATAAGAGACCACTCACCAGGGTGAATCCTCCAGAGGCTGATAGGTGAGCTCCAGTTGGTGCAATTCCACCAGCTACAACTCCAGAAGCTCCATTTGAGCCAATTTGGACCACTCCAGTGGGAACAATGGTCCCTGCGAGACTCTTGCCGTTTACTCCAGCGTTCAAAGCTCCACCTCCGATAGTGACTGGAACCCCTAGAACAGCTCCTCCGACCTGACCAAGTAGTCCAGACTCAGAAAGAACTAGATCACCAAGGTTTGCGGTGGCAGAAACAGGCCCAGTAGCTCCTGGAGCTCCATTGGCGCTGCAGAGAGATGGGAACCAACGTCGAGAGCGAAGGGAATTGAAGCTGACGTCAACAAAAAGTACCACTTCACAAATCATGGTCTTTCCATTTACTCACATTGTGAGAGTTGCGAGGAATGGAATTGGAATAACTTCCGTGTCCATCTCTTGGACTCCACCTTCCAAGAAGTTTGACTTGTTGATGTCTCCTCCTAGAGAAAGATAACCAGTAACGAGAGCCCCATCAGAGGAGCCGACTCCAGTGTTCAAGATTAGGCCCGCGCTGAGCTTTCCATCCTCAATGGCGAAAGTTGGCTTGATTTGTCTTGCAACAGGGGTGGGTTGAAGACCCTGAGGCAGAGCCATTGCCACTGCAACCAGAGAAAGCAGAGCGAGGTGAGGAAACATTGGAAGTTTTTGAATAGGGTGTGTGGCTTAAAGGGGTTGGAGAGTAGAAGAGAAGTAGAAGGAGTGCAAAAGAGTGTGGGGGAATTGGAGTGAGAGAGAAGGAGGTGAGAAGTGTGGGGGAAAGGGAATTGAGCAAACAAGTTGATTCCTTTTATGCTTGTAGAGAGAGATTTAAGGGGAGGGAATTGATTGTGATCGAAGCAATCTCGGTTTCGATCAAGTTGAAGGCGACGCGGGGCTACAAAACTAGGGTGGTTTGAGACGCGTGAATGCGTCTTGGAATCTCCAGCAGTGTCATTCCAGAATGGAATTTCTTGGATTTGGAAATATTCACTCACAGAAAATCCTTCAGAAGGTGTTCCAGAGCAGCACTGAGCTTTGGATTTTGACTGAGATAGGATCTTTGCAAGCCTCGATCCGACATTTCGCTTTCTGTGGCGAAGACGAGGACCACTCTTTTGATCCTGGAATGATCGCGCTAGATGCGAATTAATGAGAGAACCTGATGTTCAGCGAGAGTTTTTGTTGAATCTTGCTGAGCCGCAGCGAACAGAAGGCGGACGAACAGAGTGGAATGGCCTTGGAGATCAAATCGAAAGCAGGAGGTAGAATAGAGGACGTCAATAGTCACTAGAGAAGAAAGCTACTGGTTGGATCATCTTTTCTTTGAGGTGAATCAAAGCAACCTCTGACAGGGGGCGACATACTGCGAAGAGGTTTGAGTCAGCCAGTACTAAAATGCTTAACGTGAGAGTGAGCTGATTTTCGAAGAATCCAAAGTAGAAGACGCTCACGAGTTGGTAATATCAAAATCGGAATCAGTTGTAAGAGGATTTGACGTTGAAGAGATCAATTGATTAGCCTGAAGAGCAGAGAAAGAGGATGAAGGGAAGGGTAGAGAAAGATGAAGGAAACAGGGGGTGAGAGCTAACGACACATCCCATTGACCAGGTGGCCTCCAAGCTCATCCGATTACGTCGAGATTTGTGAGTGGTATTCAGTTGTCCCATGAAAGAAAGGAACTTCGGAGCTACATACTTAAGGGAGGAGACAATCAGAGACTAACTCAGTGAAAGACTTGAAGGGAAGAGAATCGTTAGCATTAGCGAGAGTTTGATCTTTCGAAGATGTGCGAATTTGTGATTGGTACCTACTCATGAAAATTCGACGGCAATGATCCAGGAAATGGATGTGTCTCAAATGTCGAACCGGATCCCTCAGCTCTCTGATTGCCAGTTCCCACAGTTCACCCGACATCTCCCAGTCCTGAGAACTGATCCATCAGGTAGAACCACGCTCATCTCAAGGGGCTTTGTTTGAGAGACGAGTCTTTGGATGGAGTCGATGGACCAGGTAGGATGTGGTGACACGACCATTGAACGGCGAGAATCGAATCAGAGGAAGCGGATGGGGCGGATGGACGAATGTAGACAGAGTTCCCCTGAGATCCATTGAAGAGTGGACTTGCAAGGAGCTGAAAGATGAAAGAGATTAGAAAAGTAGGATTGGGATTGGGGGATATCAAAAGCGGAAGACGAAGAAGGAAAGGAAGGAACAGTTTTCTCTCGACCTTGGAAAGTTCTCAATGACCTTGCCGCGAGTTTCCAGAGATCATATAAGAAACCTCTCCATTTGATCGATTCATCCCCTCGATCCCTTCGCTTTCTTCTCCTTTCTTTTCATAGCGATTCAGCAATGCACCAGATCAACCTCGAAGGAATGCCTCAAATTCAAAGAAGTACCTATTAACAATCGTAAATTTTCGTTTCCAGTTCCTTCTCCTTCTCTCCTTCATCCCTAAGCCCAGTTGCTAGCGACGTCGTCGAATTGGGCTTGAGTCAAAGGCTTGACAACTCCGTGTTTGAGTAAGGTTGGCATTCCAGGTGGGAATCCTAGATCTGTGTAACCGTACTCAGTGATTCCGTTGTCCACCGAGAAAGGATAGTATCCAGCAGGATTACGACCATATTGATCAAGGAAGACTGGAAGGAAAAGAGTAAGATAAGTTTGAAGCCCTGTTCTGCTTTTCAATGCGACTCGGACTCACCGTACCACGAGTCTTCCAGATTGTTTTCGAAGAAGAGACAGGCTGGAGGAAGAGAGAAATTAACGCAAGGGTTAGAGCTTCTGTCATGTACGCGCAGCTTATCAGGTCATTTTCTCAGGCTAATCGGACACCTAAAATGTATTCAGTTCAATTCTTACTCGAACTCGAGCAAACTCACCTTCACTTTGGTCGTTGTTATCGACGAACTGATCAGAAGCTCCGATGTCTTCCCAGTCTCCGAAAATTCCATTGTTGGAAACCTGACCCCTGCATTTGTACTGAGATTCGTCTTTGAAGAATCTTACATACTGGCCATCGACTCCAGTTGGACGCATAGTTAAGTCAATGACTCCCACGGTTCCTAAGTCGATGTAAATCTGTGGGTCCGTGAAGGTCTTGAAATCGGATGTGTAGGAAGAGTAAATCTTGTCGTTGGTGGGATCACCAGAGTGAGAAGCATCAGAGTAGGTGTTAGAACTCCAATAAACCAAGAATTGACCCTTCTCTTCGTCCCACAGCGCTTCGGGCGCCCAAGCCATTCTGAATTCTTCTGGGACTACTTCTACTAGTCTTGGCTCACTCCATTGAGTTAAAGAAGAGCCGGCAGATTCTGGCGAAGAGAGAAAGTCGGCTCGCTTCAAAGGTCAGTCAACAGATCTTACCTCGACATCGCATTCATTTCAGTTCTCGAGATCGGCTCACCCCAAATTGTCAAGCTTCTGCTCAAAAACTTCCCTCCAAATCCACCCACTGCGGTTTGGTTGAGATCCGTGGCGATAATGTAATGTTGAGATTCGTCTGGTTTGGAAATGATGAACAAATCTCTGATGGCTTTTGTTCCTACGTTTGAAGTAAGTAGTGGAGCACCTCCTTTCAGAGTGTTGTAACTTAAGGCATCGTTTCCATTACTCATATGTCCGAACTATAGGGAGAGGGAGGGGAAGAGTGGGTCATATGGGGAAAGTTTAGATGCTGAAGGGGCTTCAACTCACGACTTGTTCTCCAGCTGGGTAAGTAGCATAGACTCCTGGCGATTCGTAATTATCGTAAAAGTGCAAGAAGAGGTAACCTACTTTGGAAGAATCAGCTCTCTTGACTGGAGGTGGTAGAACAGCTGAAGTGACGACTTGAGTGAGAGAGGTTAGGGCGAAGAGGCAGAGAGACGCTTTGGAGAGAAGCATGATGGGTGTGAGGGATGGGGAATTTGGTGAAGGCTTCAATCTACCCCTCCTTTTATACGTTGGAGGGGATCGAGTAGGAGCCATCCCTGAAATGCTCCCGACACGGCGAGTGGTGGTTCCGAAAACGCTAATAAAGTGCTGATCGCGATTCCGTTCAGAGTGTGGTCCTTTCTCGTCTTGTCAACAACCTTTTTGTGGTGTTCAAAGATCCGAAACCCTGGAAAGTCTCGGTCCAATTTTAGGTTTTATCAGACCCGAAAGTTCGAAGACAGAATTGCGGGGAAGCCGAGAGGGATTTCTCGAGGTGGCGAATCCCTGCCCTCCCCTTCTCATGATCTCATTACAAGACATGCTCTCATACTCGCCGTTCCAGTGGATCATATTCTGACTGCACACTTTAGAAGTTCCAGACGGCAAAAGAGGAGAAGTTCAGGGTAGCAGAAGGGAACTTCTCGATTCTCCTACGCCCACTGGCCCCTTCTTCACTCGGCCATTGCAGCTATAGAATCTGCTTTTGCTTTGTTGAGATTACTCATATTTCCCCCAAGATTGAGAAGTAACATTTATATTATCAGCATACAAAGGGGAAACAAGAGAAATAAACATCGAAAATAATTCCAGAATGTCTGTCGATCTATTTATTCATCATCGTGACCAGCAGCCAAGTGACCAGCTTTGGAGTTGTAGTATGCATTTTTTGTTCTTCCCCAGGTATAGATTGCGTATCCTGAGAAGAGTTGAAGATCGGAGAGAAAAGTAGAAAGGGAAGGACGAGAGGATAGAGCATTAGTCAAAGGTCAAATGAAGTCAAAACGGTCAGAGGGGGAAAAACGGAAGAGAGAAGAGATCTTGGGACATAAACTTGAAGAAATTGGAATTTGAGAGAGATTGAGTAGCTTGAGAAAGTTCTGGAGTGACTTGCTGAAAGAGAGCCTGATCTTGGGTTCGTTGCTCTATCTTCCATCTCGCCAATTCTGTTTCTCGTCATGAAGAAATTCTCAGGCTTACTCTCAAATCCAGGATCTATTCGCCGAAGTCTCGTCAGCCAGCCTAGGAAGCTTTCAGCACCTCTCTCTTGAGCCGTCCATCTTCCAAGAAACTCCTTCCATTTTCCAAACCCCCTCCTCTACTCTCATTTTCAATTAAGATCAGTCTAAGATTCCCCACCAGGCCCTACAGGCAGGCTCTGCTGTTTGGCGAGTCTGTTTGAGGCTTTGCCCTTCCTCTCCCGATGACTTCCTTTCCTCATATTGGAGTTCACTTGGATCCTCCACCTCCAACCATTGGTAAGCCTTCCTCTATATCTGAGCAATCTCTCAAAACCTTTCCCCGATTCCGGGACCTCTACTCGACTGGAATAGGAACTTCATTCCCTCTCTCCATGCTACCCGGAACCTCCTTCTCTCTGTATACTAACCAGCAGCGAAAGGGATAGCAAAGTAAGGAGCCTGCGAGATGATACGCTTGTATCCGTAGAAGACATATCCATGAAGAGCTCCCTTCATGGCACGAACTTGGTATGGAGAGATGGCTGAAAGATTGAAGGAAGGAAGCGGTTTGCAGATTTGACGTCACGATTCAAAGAGTTGCCGTTGAAGTTGAAGTGAAGGATAGGAAGTGGAAGTAGATCGATTGTGTAGGTATGAGAGAGATTTCATAGGAGAAGAGGAGGAGAAAGAAGAGATAAGGTGAGCAAAAGAAGGGTAGCACACACCCAGAAAAAAGACGAGACCTATCTCTCTCAAACGTACAGTATTGGGTGATACCTTTCTGTTGAGGGCCACCTAGGTGTCCCCACCAACCCATCTAGAAGGAAGAAAGAGGGAGAGAGAGAGAGAAAGTAAGAGAAAGGTTGAATTTGAAGGTTTGACAATTAGAAGAGCTCTCCTTCCATCAGCAAGCTTAATCTTGACCTTGAGGTTTGGATGGTTAAATCGCAAGTGAATTAAATGCTCACGTATTTTTTACCAGTGGGCATACCACTTTGAGAGACTTGAGAGGGCCTCATGATTGAAATGTGTCGATTGGGTGGGAGGATCAGGAGGAAGCGACTCATCCCGCGACTCCATCACCAATACCCCTGGTTTCTCTCTTTCTTTCTGTATTACTTCTTCCTTGGCGCTTGTGCCAAGCAGAAATGGAAGATCTTCTAGAATCACCAGGATTGCTGGACCTCTCTCTCTAGTCGCCCATAGCCAGCCCGGGTCCGAATAGCTGACAGCTGACTGCTGAACCAGCCACAGACGCATGGGTTGCAGTCAAGAAAGGTGTGAATGCCAGGAAATCTGATCGACTGATCCTTCCATTCTCTGAACTAGTTCAGCGTGACAGCTTTGAAGTGAGAGTCACAGATTCCAGAACATTCCGGTGCTCCCCTATAAGAAGGACTGAGCTTCTCTTTCCTTTCTTCTTCCCCATCTTCTCCCACCACCAACTCATCCTAAAAAGCAATCCTCAATCATGTCAACCACTGAAGCCTCAGCTATCGCCGAACAAATGGCCAATGGAGCTCACGGAGTTTCAGCATCTCAAGCCTCAGGATCAGCACCAGCAACTGATGTCAAGGAAGGCGTTCCAGGATATGACAACCCATCAGGAGTCACCGCTCCAGCTGAGAAGTCAGCCGCCGTTTCAGCTCCAGTAGCTTCAACTGCTACTACTTCTCACGTAGCTGAACCTTCAGCTGCATCCGCTGCAGCTCCAGCTATCGCTACTTCAACTACTGCTCCAGCTATTGCCTCTTCCTCCACCGACACTCCTCTAGCTTCAACTGATGCTCCAGCAGTCGCCTCAACAAAGGATGCCTCAGCTGCTCCAGCTACCAATGGTCATGTAGCTGAACCTTCAGCTACTAACGGTGCTGCAGTAGTCGCTCCAATCGACACTGCTGCTGCTGCTCCTCAAACTACTGAACAAAAGGATTTGGTCACTTCTCCGGAGGCAACCTCTGCCACTGGAGCTGCTGCTGTACCAGTCACTTCTCCTCTAGGTTCAAAGGAAATCAAGAAGTACGACAAACTCTTGAAGGTTAGTAGTCTCGCAACTTTTAACGTGGAAGGGGGAGAGAAGGCTTCGAAAGGATAGGTGAAAAGCGGAGTCTGAAAGTCACTTCCAAAAGAAGAATTCGAGCATGTGTCAGTAGACCACCACTTAACATTTTCGCTGATCTCCTCTCTTGCTCCCTCACTCTTTGCTTTGTCGGTGAATTATGTCTGTTTGGTTGCTTTGGTTGATGTAGTCTGAGGCCAAAGGTGAAGAAAAGAGTATCGCTGTTGCTCTTAAGGATGCTGCTGCTCAAGAAAAGATAGCTCGTAAAGCTCGTGATGCTCAAGCTCAATCTGTCAAGGTGAGTTCCATATTTAGGACTGGGACAAGGTCGTGGGAAAGGATGAGAAGTAACGAGTGGGAGCAGTCCTGGGAGTGGAAGAGGGAGAAATCGGAAAGAAGTGGACAGAGCCACTCCTCCTTCCTCTCAGAGGTTTCTTTAAGATGACAAATGGGCGCAGATTTCATTTTGCCCAGCATAAATTCTGTTTCAAGAGGAGGTTGTTGGCATAACATAGCCCTCTTGTCCACCCAGATCAGACACTCATCTCCAAAACCTACTCCTTCCCAACTCCCCAACAGCGCCACGCGAAAGCAGTTGCAGCTGAACACAAGGCAGCCAAGAACCTATCTCGATACACCACCGAACACGACAAGGCAGCTGCTGACTTGGAGAAAGCCAACGAAGACTTGGAAATCAAGAAACGTCACACCGCTTCAACTCAGGAAGGTTACGAGAAAGCCAAAGCTCACATTGATGAATTAAGAGAAAAGAAGGCTGGAAACGATAAGGATAGAGCTAGAAGAGCCAGCTCTATGCATGGAACTGCCGCTTAAAAGCAACTTTATTCGAATTTCAACTTTTCTCTTCTGGCCGTGCTGTTTTACCACTTCTTTCAAATATTTCAAAAGACAACAAAAACATCTATACCAATCCATCTAACGCTCTCCTCAAATCCTTTCCGAATTAATTTAAAACATCAAGAATCTCTCCGTTCTCAAAGTGGTAAAGCGAAATTGCTTCTTCTATCTTTATAAACCCTTTTCAAATATTTTCTTTATGCCCTCAACCCTTACCCTTGGATATGCTTCGTTATCCATTTCATTCTCTATGCTCTCTTTAATACCTCACTGGAAGAAGGATCCTTCAAATTGGGAATGCTCAACAAATTGATTCCCGACTTTCCTTTCTCCATTTCTATTCATATCGAATTTCTATTAACTGGTTTCTCCATTTCCTTTCATGAAAGGAGAAGATTTGAAACCAAAACTCTATATACCAAGAAGAAGTTCTTTGCTATGATCTTTTCTGCCTTTGTCCTTTTTTCTCTCTAAATACTTTGCCCTCTTTTCCTACTTCTTGATTATTTTTTGTTTGCAATGAGAAGTTTCAAAGCTTGATCTCGACTTTGGAATTCTGAAAAGTTTGAGTTTGACTGAACGTTTGGGTTTCCTTCCTGTCAATCTCTCGTCGCGCCTGCAGTTAATCATCTCTCTCCGGTCCCTGATCTTCTTCGTCGTTACCCAGCTCCCCCGACAGAGCCACAATCTTTCTTGCCTTCCTCTTTACATGAAGCATGAATGGAGACCACAGACCTCTAGAGAACGGCAGCCGCAGAGGTAGAATTTCGCGTTGAGATTGAAGTGTCTGTAACTCGACCTCGTGCTTCTAAAGGCCCTGACACGCTACTTTCCGGTCCATCCTAGAAATCAATCAAAAAAAAAAGCTTCTTCCCACGCGATTTCGAAAACTTTGAGATTGTCAGGCTTAAAAGCACGGAGTTTGTGAAGAAACTTTTTGCATTTATTTCTCTTCTCTCTCCCTCCCTCCAAAGAATTCAACCTTTCCCTCACCACTGACTATCCACTCAAGATGCCCAGAGAATTTACGGCTGATTCAATTACAAAGAACCTGGTCAATGAATTCGCAGCCTCGCTGATAATTACGACGTGAGTTTAGCAATTTAGAGACCGAGCCGGGAATGGGACGAGACTCGAGACTCACTTCACTCAATAGCTCGTGTCCTCCAGATGCGTTTGCCCGATCTCAAAGCTGAGTTTCCAATCCTCTACATCTGGTATCTCAGTATCGCATTCATACTCTATGGGGTTAATATTTCGCAATTCGCAGAGTACCACTTCTCCCTGGCCAAAAGAGATCACATTTACACAAAACTTTGGGTTTCAGTGGTCTTTATCCTCAACACAGCTGCGGTTTTTTATTGCGTATACTTTGATTGGAGCTTTTCGATTACTGGGTTTACTTCCGGCGCAACTGGTCAACTTGCAGCAGTGAATGGAAACCTGGTCTCGCTTTACTCGGTGGTCATCATGTGAGTTGTCCCCTCTACAGGCTTCCTTCATCCCTTCTCACGGAGCCAAGTAATGACGACTTTTTCTTTTATGGTCAAAGGCTCGTTCAACTCTTTTGGCTCGGATGCTTCAAGAGGATGATGGGCTCGAACTCCAAGCAGGCTTGGTTCATAGTATTTCCAATCGGCTTCGTTTCAGTCAGCTCCTTTGTGATCTCCATTGCCGTCGGTGCTCTTTCTCAAGGTCTCGACAGCCCAAACTGGCCTACTCCTACAATTTGTAAGTACACCCTTTAACTCTTCAGCCATCTTGAAGTCGATGTCGCTGGAAATTCCTCTTCGCCTGGCTTATCTATCCTTTCCTTTTCTCCGGGCATGTTCTCTCAGCCATACTCCTCAGAGTAGGTGAGTCAGTACTCTTTGCCTACTAAAACTCTCAATGAACGGAGTCTAGATCCTGACCTCAGCTCCTCTTCTTCATCTACAGTTCTCGCGTTGGACCTAGGAGTCGATGTGGCCATTCTTCTAGCTCTTGTTAGTCAGTTAACGATGATGAGGAAAAGCTCTGATCAGCTCAAGAGGACTGTCTCCAAGTTGAGCTACATCTTCTGTTCCGTGACTCTACTATCATCTATGCTCATGATTGTCGAACTCATCATCAATTTCCCAAGAGTCGTGAGTTTTGAGAGGATATTCTAGGGAAGATGCTCCAACAAAACTGAGAACCTTTCTTCATTTCCATTCTCGATCTCAGGGAAGCGGTCTCATCTCAATCGCAATCACTTTCGCACCTCTTTTTGCGCCCCTTTACACCTTTGGCATGCTGTCTATCCTTAATGCAAGGACCGGGCTCTGGGTCAAGAGACGTAACTCACGACCAAAGTCTCAAACTGACAGCCACAGTTTGATTCCTGGGCTCGTGTTCACTCAAGATGTCACCAGGGTAGATCCACAAGCCATCGATGGTGAGGACGAAAAGAGTCAAATGCAATTCTTCGACCCTCCCAAAGCTAGATAAGGTGAGAACTAAAAGGAACGTTTCCTTTCTCAAGCACCCTTTACTCATTGAACCTCGAAATTTCTTTTAACCGGTAGTCTCTTCGTTTTCTGCAGCTCCACACTGGTGTCCTTGTCGTTCTCACTCAACCTCTGTCCTCTATCGGTCCCCCACTTTGTCAAATGAATTTTGCTTAACGATTGTACCATTCTGTTTCCTCTCGTAGGATCTCGTTAGTTGAGCTTTCTCGAAGAGTGCAATCCCGCGCGCAGGCTTGAAGCCACAGTGACGAACCACCATCCTCGTGTCGAAAATGATGCATGGTCGTGAAGCTTTAGACTGGCGATTATCCAAACTCGACCAAGTGAGGCTACTTGGTGAAGCGCTGAAGTGTGAAGTGAGGCTGTGAAGGCGTCTTCGCGCGGTACTCTTGATGCTTGATTGGCAGGACCTTGTGGGACTGAGTGTGGATTGATTGCAGCCTAGTCTAGATGTACATAACCTTCGAGCTTCGATCTTTCCTTTTCTCTTGCTCAACGCAACAACCTTTTTCATTCAAATTTGAATTTCAAGGTGAACGCGTAGCATAATACAAACTTACAAGGAGGTTTAGTCCTACCTTCGGAGTCATGAGCGTAAGCAACTCAGAAAGAGTCTTTGAGACCCACCAAATCGAAGACATCCTCTTGAGAGAGTTTGCTGCACCTTTAGTTATTTCCACGTGAGTAAAGAGGAGGATCATGTAGCCCTACCATGCGTTCAGTAGTTCGTGTCTTCTCCGAACTTACTGACCTATCAACTCTCTCTCTCTCTCTCTCTCTCTCTCTCTCCTCTTATGTTGTGTATATTCTACATGGATCTTTAAGAGTATCTTTCTTTATTTTTGGCATCGACTGCTTACAGTATATCCGCTACCTTGTCTTGGAAGCCAAAGGAGATCCCATTTTAACTCGGTTTTGGGTCTTCATCGTGCTAGTCATGAACTCCGGTACGGTCTTTTACTCCATCTATTTCGACTGGATTTTTAGTGTGACTGGATTCACTGACGGCGCTACCAGCAAAATTGCAGCCGTCAATGGGAATCTAGTCTCTCTTTACTCTGTGGTGATCCTGTGAGTTTCGCTCTTTCTAGGCTCCATTTTACGGATTCAAAATCGATGGCTGACAGCAATGTTCTCAAAATCTAACAGACTCGTACAAATTTTCTGGTTGGGATGTGTCAGCAAGTTGATGAGCTCAAAACCCAAGGTCTCGTGGTGGATCGTTGGTCCTCTTGCAGGACTGTCCTTCAGTTCCTTCGTAGTTTCAATATCAGTCGGAGCTCTTTCCCGAGACCTGGAAAGTGGATCTTGGCCCACTCCTCTTATCTGTGAGAGATGTCTCGTTCGTCACGGCTGATCCCATCGACTCATCCACGATCCATCTCCCGTCCATAACGACATGATCTGACTCTGTTGCTACATATCTTCCCACGCGTTTCTCATTGGCAGCAAAACTGCTCAGAATCGTTCTAGCTCTGGATCTAGGTGTAGATTTATCGATTCTTCTAGTTTTCATCAGTCAGCTAGCGATTTTGAGGAGGAGCGATTCTGACCACGTCGAACGCACAGTCTCAAAATTGAGCTACATCTTTTTCATCGTCACCTTACTATCCTCTCTAATCGTGATAGTAGAGCTCGTCATAAACGCTCCGCCGAATGTGGGTATTTGCCGAACATCAAAATAATCTCCGTCACTGACCGCTACTCTTTTCATCTGAACACAGCAACCCGGCTCCATTCCGATTTCAATCACTTTCGCGCCTCTTTTCTCTCCTCTTTACACATTTGCCATGCTCTCTATCTTAAACGGAAGATCAGACGTTCGCCTAGACCACCTAATCTCTGCTCCTCATCGAGGAAGCCGTATCCATGCTGAGACATCAAACGATCTCACGCGAGCTCCCAACAGCAATTCCAACGCTGTCCTTGAAAGGAACTCTACAGCTGGTCGCTCAGAAATGTCCGAAGTAGTTGTATCCATGCTGAGTGAGGGCAGAGATAGAAGCCGGCGAGACTTCAATCTTCTGAAGAAAGAAAAGCAGTCGATGGAATTTGGATCTCACAGTGAGTGGTCCCGAGTCGCTGCTTCCGATCCTTTCGACTACTTCTGAAGATTCTCGTCTGACTTTGTGTCTTCTTCCTTGTCTTGCAGCTGCGCATTGAATAAGTTCTCAACCCTTTCGACATTCTGTTCTTACTTTGTAATATATCTGTATTCTGTTTGATTTCAACTGCAATCTTCATTCATTCCTAAATCAAATTGACCAAGAAGAAACTTTGTGCTGAACTCTACCTAACAAGTCCGTCTCTTTCCACATCCTTTAATTCCAACTCTCACCTTTCTCCAACTCCAAAAGACTCTGTAAACTTTCTTCCAAAGTTTCTTCCCAACCTTTGAATCCTATTCCCAATTGTTTCTTAGCTTCACTCGTATCCAACTTGCAGTACTTTTCCTCTCCTTTATCCTTGATAGTTTTCTCAGCTTCTTCCCAACCTTTTGGAAGTCTAGAGATGAGTTCTGGATATTTCTTTGTAATGTATGCGACGGCATGAGCCCAAGTGAAGATCCCACCCCACAGTAGATAACGAATTGAATCGGCTGAAGATGGTGCTGTTAGATAATTGACGTGTGCTAACGCTACGTCGGTGGCGTCTGAGAGAATAGAGAGATAGGAAGAAAGATAGGAAGAGAGATGAGAAGGGAGGATCAAGTATACCCAATACAGGAGAAAGCTACCCACTGCAGAAAAGAGGTAAACGATCTTCCGGCATCTGATCAGCATTCGAAATCAGCTAAACATAGAAATCCAAGAGAAAGAAGCAGGGTCAGTGATCTCACTTCTTCAATCTACCCGATCCTCGAACTCACACTATAAATCGTTTTACTACTAGTATTCAAATTACTCTTCTTAACTCCCGGTTGTTCAGTTTTACCGTAGATCATAGGAGGGTTGAAAGTTGCAATCTTGAATCCAGGTTTCTCCTTCTCTACGAAATCGAAAGCGGCTTTTTCCGCTAATTTCTTTGACACTGAGTAACTGAAGGCTCCAGCTCCCCCTGCTTTGATGGCATCTTCTTCTGTTGAAGGATTCCAATCTTGAGAAGTGTAGGTATAACCTGGTCGGTTAGGACCTCCTTTGGTGCTGATGGAGAAGGAGAGAGAGAGATGGTGAAGTGAGCAGGGGAGTTTGGACGTTTCGAGAGGGGCATGAATAGCTGCTAAAGAGTGAATGCATAACTTTAGAGGTCTTGAAGGACTGAAAGCCATCTTCTATCCTGCTTGATCCCCAATCAGCTTCATCAGCATCTTCCTTTTCTCCCTCTCTTGACTCTCCTTCGCCTCCCACCCAAAAAAGCTACCAACTCACAAATCAGTCACAGCAGCAAAACTACTAGTGATCCCGACTCTCTTAACACTAGGTTGTTTTGAGGCAAATCTCAAAACATTCAAAGTCCCTTCGACAGCTGGATCCAATAAATCTCTCTTTGCATCTTCAACGTTCAATTGATAAGGAGATGCTGTATGCAGAATGAAATGGACTCCGTTCAAAGCATCAGTTAGATCTGAAGAGGCAGTATCTTTGACTTCTATCAAAGTAACTCTCGAACGATCTTGAGGAGATAATCGTGATAGAACTGAATCGATTTTTGAGGTTGAGCGTAGAGTTCCTACGACTTTGAAGTTTTCCGAAGAAGCCAGAGTTCGGTCTAAAACGTGAGTTGCTAGGAAACCAGTCTGAGAAAGGAAAAAGGAGATGAGATGAAGTTGGAGTGGAGTGGAGTGGAGTGTGAGAAGGGAGTGGAGTGGAGAAGTTTAGGATTTCTCTGAAGCTCTGATCAACTTAAGTGCTTTACTCTTCATTCTCGTTCGTGAATTTACTCACAATTCCAGTGATTAGAACAGTTTCTCCAGTCATTCTTTCAATTAGTTGGTTGGGTTGTGGTTCGAAAGGAGGAAGAGTCAATAACTTCGCGGTCGCGATGCCGCACCACCACCGGCTTCAAATATTCTACATAGTGAGGCACAAGATGTGCTCGAATTCCTCTAAAAAGTTCAAGAGCTCCACCATTCGAGCCTGGTGAAAAAGACCGAGGTAGAGAGTCTCAGACTCTCAGGGATGCCTACTTACGAAGCTGCAGACGTTCAACCCCCTTTTCTCTGAGCGTCCTCGTCTTCGTCCTTCGAGTCAATGCTAAAGGAAAAGAAGTTGTTCAATCATTTTTTAACAGTACAGTATGACACTCAAGATTCCGCAGAGATCTTTCTACAGAAACAGAAACTCGAATCACATTTCTTTTGCTCATATCTAATTGAACACCAAACGATTGTACTGCTTTGCCCAATCAGCTGAGACTCCCTTTCCAGATTGGAAACGATGCATAAGTACATGCATTCCTGCATCGCGGTTCCCAGAGCTCACGTCCTTCTTTCCTTTCCCCAAAGCCTCTGGTAATTCAGCTAGAGTACAATCTGTACAATAGACTGGAGTACCTGGTTGTTGTCTCCAAGATTCCGAAAGTGGACCTGCATTGTAAGCATCGAATCCAGTATCCTCGACCAGTTGCATTGCTATTTGAAGGTGCTTCTGATTGTCACTTGAGACTGGAAGAGCGAGTCTGCCTTCAGAACCTTTAGGCTTTCCATTGATCTTGAAACTTTCTGTGTAGATGTTATTCCAAGCTTTAATTTACGATAGGTACACAGAGATAGAGAGCAAGGAGATGGGTCAGTATGTGATGTTATGCCGGTGGCAAAATTTCCTTCCGCGAACTGACCTTTGGTAACCCCTCTTCCAAGTTGCTCAGAAGCCCAGATGCTTTCGACTTTCCCATCCTCAATCTCTTGAATATTTCCATCTCTTAAAGGATAGTGATTGAAAGTGTCCAGCACCGCAACGCTCTCGGGGAGTTCAGACAAGAGAGCCTTTGTCTTTGAAAACGCTGAAGGAGGTGTGGAGATGATGATGACATCCACGTCCTTCACAGCATCTTTAGCCCAAACCTCTTGAACCCCAACCTCTGAGAAGACTTTTGGTAAGGTTTCTGGTCCTTTTGAATTTGCTGCTTTGACTGTATGACCCGCTTCGATGAGCTTGGTGGCTAGAGTGGTACCAATGTTTCCGGTTCCTAAGAGACCGATTTTGAAGGTTTTTGGGGAGCTCATGTTGATGATGTGATGATGTGATGTGAGTGCAGTGAAGAGTTGTTTGTTAAAGAGGAAGAACTGCGATCCAGGGATGTTTTGTAGTGTTCCGGTCTTTAGGAAACGGTCAGCTTACACACATGTTGACGCCCGGGCTTTCTTCCGGAACTTCGAAGCAAGCAACATACAATCTTAAAGCCATTCTAGATGTAAGCTGAATCACTTGATTTCGTAAATTCGAGGTCGCAAAGAAAGCTCCGGATGGTAAGATGATGCCCCAAGAAGCCTATAGGCGAGCTCCCACCCCTAATCTTTTCATATCTGTCCCCCTTAAGCAATAGCGGAGAGAGATGCGTTTCAGAGGGAGAAAAATTATTGTATTGTTGACGGGCTGGAGTTCGTGTATTGAAAAGAAAGAGAGAAAGGCGGAAATGAAAATGAAGATGAAGGAAGAATGATGAGTTGAGAAATACAGAGGAGAGGATGGACGGTTCTTTTCGTTTCGTTTTTGCTTTTCGAAGATTCTATATTTTTATGGCTTTTATTTCCTTTTTTTTTTTTTTTTTTTTTTCTTTTGACTTGCTACTTCAATCTTCTCCACCTGCGATCCCCTCTTTCCACCACCATTTCTATCAGAATTCAAAATTTACAATTCCTCATTCTTCAATCAAGCCTGACCTCCAGACGTAGAAGCTTCAGTTGAGCCAACGTTTCCACCTCCACGACCTCGTCCACGATTAGATTTTTTCTTGTTATTCTTCTTCTTTGGTTTAGGAACTGCTTCACTAGTAATTGGAGTTACTTCAGTCGAATCTTTACCTCCATCTTCTTCACCTTCTCCCTTTTCTCTCTCCAAGATTTTAGAACTTTGTTTCACAGCAGGAGAAGAAGCTGAAGTAGAAGTAGAAGGTGCAGCAGAAACTGAAATAGTTGGACTAGTAGGAGTAGCAGTTGAAGAACAAGAACCAGGTCTTTCTAAAGTAGAAGTTGAAGGTTCAGCTCCCCCATCACCTTTTGAGATTGAAGCTTCAGCTGAAGGTTTTGGCATTTCAATTCTATCGAATAGAGTCTTAGGTCTTTCTTTAACTGGTCCTTTTCCCATCTTCTCTTTCTGACTTTTCTTTCCATCTTTCTCTTTGATCAAATGGGCTTTGGCACCTTCGTCATTAAGCTGAGCTTCAGGAATGGAGAATTCTTTTGCAGGTTCATTCCCGTCCAAAGAAGGTCCGACGTAAACTTTAGCATGAGATTCTGGGATTTCGTTTGATGATTCAGTTGGAGCGATTTCAGGTTCCTTCTTAATCTCTCCCTTCTTCTCTTCAGGAGCACTTTCTTCGACCTTGGCTTTTTGAGAAGGTCCTTGAGATTTAGAGTGAGATCCTTTTCTCTTAACAGAGTTAGGTTTAACCTTGATGTTTGGAGGTAGAGAATTCTCATCGAAAAGAGAAGGCCAAGGCAACTGAATAAAACTCTTGGGTAAAATCGAATTAATAATGACAGTACTTCTTTGCAAGGCAGATTCAATGAATTTGAAAGGAGGCCTAATCAATTTTTCACCTCTAGAATAAGTTCCTTTAACCAATTTATCGCCTTTGTGCTTTCCGGTTTCGAAACCTTCTCTTGCTGCTGGACCTAACAACTTAGTAGCCTTACGAGTTAGATCATGAGCCTTTGAAGAATGAAATTGAGTGGAGAAGGTAGAATTTAAGGAGTAGACCAGGTTTGCTAAGAAGAGAACGACGATGGTGAAGATAGGAACGTAGATGCGATTGAAGCTGGAAAGATCGAAGAAGGGGTCAAGGGGTGCGTCAGAGTTGAATGAATGCAAGTTGTCCTCCACAAACGGAAGGGAAGGTACTCACATTTGATTCACCAGCGGAATCTTTTTGGTCAAAGCTTCAATTGGCCAATCCTCTTCAAAAGAAGTTACGAAGAGAGATTCTCCTGGAACTCTTGAAGCTCTAGTGTTAGAACCATCTACATCTGGAACGTCTTCAGAGTTGAAACGTAAAGTGGTCTTGATTGGAACTGCAAAAGTAATTGGAGAGAAGACAGGACGAAGGAAACGAATGGAATCGATGGTCGCAGTGGTGGATCTGTGAAAATGATAACAATTGGAGATGGGAAAAAGAGATGGGTCAGAAGGAGGCCAAATCGGATAGGATCTCGAGAGAGATGGACGAGTAATGTCGAGAAAGATCAATTTCATCGAATGTATGCCATTCATATGAAGCTTCAGTAACATCAGAACTTGACCATACCATCTCTCCTTCGCCACCTTACAAGGTTTCTGTCGCCTTGACGACCATGCACTTCGCTAGTCCCACCTTCCCGATCTGCAGCTTCAACACTTACGATGAATCCCATTTGACATCTTCCTTTTTCACCAAAGCAGCCTTTCCACCATCCAAAGAGTTCAAAAGAGCAGCAGCTTCTTTGATGATGTGAACTCCATTCAAAACCAAACCGTGACCCTTGTAAGTTGCGTGAGATTCAAAGTTATGGTTGATACAGGAATTGAACTTTGTCGGATCTCTAGAAAGTAGGGACTGAGCTAGCTCTGATGGGGAAGGAAGCGAGAGAGGGAGAGAGCAGGTTAGAAGGGGAAGGGGGAGAGAACAGTAACAAAAAGGAAAAGTTGATGAGATGATTTTCCACTTACCATGAATGCTTGCCTGAATTGAATCATTCTCAGAAGATTGACTTGAACTCATAATCTCGAGAATGTTGAAGTGATGGTTTCGAGGTCAAGAATTGCGAGCTGTATTATTTCTCTCTCCCTTGTGAGAGCAACACTTCAGACTTTCAATTCAAACCATGTCATTACCTGCAACTTCTCTCAAGCACATTTCTACTCTTTCAATTTCCTTCAATCCGCTTTCAACCTCAAAAGGTTCAAGGTCTTTGAGGCTCTTGCTTTCCAGAATTCCCTCAACTCCTCCAGCTGGAATAAATTTGCCTCAAATGATAACAAAGACTGTCGATAGCGATAAGTCAATCAAAGTTGATGTCACTTATTCTGACAAGAACAGAGTAGTTTTGACTAACAAAGATATTTTGGGACTGGGGATTGAAGATCTGATCAGAAAGGTGAGTTGCAAGGAGGGCATTCTTCTCGAAGAATTTGGTAGTTGAGTGGAGGTTCTTTGGAAGAGCTGTGGGTCTATCTTTGCCATAGAAAGCGGCTTCACTCCAGAGAGATGATTTAGCACCAGGTGTGGGCTCTACACTTCTTCGGAGCGAGTCAATAGAGCTGCTGCAAGATGGAGTAGATTTCTTTCTGAGGAAGTCCTTCATACTTCCGGCTACCTCTTGCTTTTGACAGTGTTAGAGTCTCGCATGATCTACATTGTCCTTTTAACACCGTATGAAACATCTGGTGGTTAGAAAAAAGAAGAGAAAGCGGTCAGAAGGAGATCTTCTTAAGATTCTTGATTTCTGTTCTGCTCGGATCCTATTGAGCCCATCTAAACTAGATGTTTACTAAGGAGAGACCTATTCTGAGCTTCTCTCGAGATCAAGAATGATTGGAAGCCAAAGCTGTCCTATTGAGTGAAGGCTGACGAATGTTCCTCCTTCTCTCTCTCTCTCTCTCTCTCTCCCCTCATTTCCCCTCTCTCCTCTTTCTAAATACTCTTGTGACACAGGTAGAAGGACCAGCTAGAGCACTCCGATTGAAGGAAGAAGGTTTATGAGCACTTCAATTGGGTTCTGCCGCTCTCATCTCGTCTTCCCTTTGCCCTCCGTCCTTTCCCTCCCTCTCCAGAAGTAAATCAACCCCCCTGCACTCCATCTCATTGTACTTTTAGAATTTTTTCGTCTTCATTTCTCTAATCGAAACTTCATTTCATAGAACTCCCAGACTGCAACTTGTGACTAAATTATCCACTACGATTGGAGGAAAGAACCACTTGATTTCAAAGCTCCCGACCTTCTCCTCCCATTCCCCACCATTCATCCTCTCCCTTTCCACAAAGATGGCGTTCAAATCGACCTTGACAGCTTTAGGCTTACAGAATCAATTACTACGTTCCAACCCAATCTTCCGTCCATCATCAACTCTACGCTCTCTTTCTGCCTTACCTTCAACCTCTTCAACTTCCCTTAAAGTAACTTCAACTTCCACTCGTTCTCTAACAACCAATCGTGCCTCAACCACCTCTTTGAGTCAAGATGAGAACTTGAACTTGTTGAACAAACAAAGAAGTATTAGACCCTCAAGTCCTCATTTCACCATCTATCAACCTCAATTAACTTGGTATGGTTCAATCGCTAACAGAATCACTGGGGTCGGTTTGTCTGGTCGTGAGTATTGACCTTATATCATTAGCTTCTCTTCCTTTGTCTTTCGGTCTTGTCCTTCAAAGCAGTCCCATCCTCTTGGGCTGGACGCTCGATCTAAGCTTACCCTAACCTTCCCTTCCTCCCTCTCCGATCTCTCGCCTCGTTCTAGTTCTATACGTGTATGCCATCACTTACCTAGCAGCTCCATACGTTGGTATCCAAGATATCGTATCTTCTGCTGGTCTAGTCGACACCATCTCCATGGCTCCTTTCTGGTTGAAGACCACCTTGAAAGCTCCTTTGGCTTTGGCTGCTAGTTTCCACTCTTTCAATGGTTTGAGACATTTGGCTTGGGATTGGGGTTACTGTGAGTACTGTATTCTAAAGGCTACTGACAGATATGATTGTCTTGCTCTAAGCGTAATGAGTTGGGAGATCATGGTAGGCAGCAAAGTCACAGGCACGACGAGGGACGAGAGGAAGCCGGAGGAAGACAGTCGAGAGTCGTTCCTTCGGCTGATTGGAGCTTGGTCAGAAACTAGAGACCTTTAAGAGTCAGTCGAGAGTTTGTTAATGGAGAAAGCTACGCACGAAGCCCCCCGGGGGGGGGGGAAGAGGGAGAGAGATTAGGTAGGATGCTCCTCCTTTCTCTCTTCCTTAAGACTTCTCTTCTTCTCGAGACTTTCGCAACTCTCCTCTATTCTAATAGAATCTCAAACTTCATTCTCAGATGAGCAAAATCTCTCATTCGCTGACCGTCTTGCCCTCCCCCCTCCCCTTCCTTTCGCCACTTTCTCTTTCCTTTGTTCTACGCATCTCCTTGAACAGTCCTCTCCCTCAAGGGAGCTTACGCTTCCGGATACGCAGTCATTGGAGCTTCCCTTGTGTCAACCGTTGGTCTCTGTCTACTTTAGCTAACCTTTAAGTAATCCAGATCTCGTTTCGTCTTCCGTCTTCATTTGGTCGCAAGCTTGTCGTCTGGCTGGAGCTCACTACGTCGCGGATCAGAAGATTCTGTTTTACAGCAGCAGGTGGTTTGTCGTGCTTGTGCTTCGAGACCACGGTCGGTGCTTGCAGTTAGTTGCCTTTGATAGATCTTGTCAAAGCTTTTTGGAGTCTATGAACGCAGAAGTCGCACGAGAACGAAGGATTAGTGAGAAGAAGTATTCGAGCAGGATGCCACAGAGCTTTGAAGCGTGAGAAGCTGGAAGTTTGAACGGGAGAGAAGAGGAGGACATCGATGACCGAAGAAGTTTGCAAGATCAGGCTTCTCTTTTCACCGTCTTGCGCCGTGTCGGATTGGAAAATGACAAGATGGCAATCTTATTTGCAAGAAAAGAAGATTGCATCTCATCCCTGAAATGAAGCCTCGAGCGGGCGCCAGTTCACGAACGGTCGAGCGGAAACAAGGGATGAGAAAAACGTTCACTGACGAAATTCTAAATTTGCCACACAGGAATCCGGCAAGAGCTCGCAAAACCCTGAGATCAGAGGAGGAGAAAAAAAAACCTCGATCAATCCAGAAGGAAGGCTTTGAGATTCCTGGGTTGCGACCCTCGCCCTGTCTGGCAGGATGGCGCAATGAGACCCACGCATGAAACTTCCTGCCAAAATTTGGTTTCCTCCTCTCCTCCCTTCTTTCTCTCCTTCAAAGTATCTGAGATGCAATTGATTAATTCCCACATCAATGCAACTGTAACTCCTACTCCTGCGAAACGTTTACTGCCCCCACGGTGAGGAAAGGTATAAAAAGGGGGTTTGGGATGCTGAATCGTCTCCCTCTTCTTCATCAGCTCTCCTCTCCTCTCTAGCTCTTACTTTCAATCTTTCAGATATGTTCTTGCCAACCAACGCCGTCGCCACCACCCACAACTTGGTCTCCAGAGACTACGACCTCGCTCAAGTCGGCAGAATCACTCTTCCAGAAAACGCAAACACCACGCAAGTCGCTCCAGCTTCTTTCCCAAAAGGATCAGCTGTCCACTCAAACGTAGTTGGATCTGGTCACTACGTTCTATACCAAGACGCTTACTCTGCCATCCCAGCTGCTTCCGACATTGTGAGTGCAAGAAAGTCGACCACCAGATACGCTAGTTTTCTTCTGACCAGATTTCCCCTTCTATCTCAACAGGCTTCTCAAGGATACAACGTCTACGCCCCAGCTTTCTGGCTATCCACTAGTGGACCATTCGATACCCTTCTCCAATTCTGCAACGCTCCAGACAAGCAGTCAGTTCTCGACTCTTACCACGCCGCCGGAATCAAGGTTATTGCCACTGCTTTCGGATTCACTGATAAGCCACAAGACAAATACCCAAACGCTGCTGACGCTGCCAACGCTATCGCTGACTTCGTCACCGGATGTGGCCTCGATGGAGTTGTGAGTTTTTTTTTTGTTCTTTTTCTTGTAGAGGGCGATTGTATCCAGTCCTCTCTTTCTGAGCGCCTTTTCTCACCTTCGTTGCTCACCTCCCTCACTATAAACACAGGACATTGACTACGAGGATCTAGACCGTTTCAACAGCGGACAGGGAGCTTCTTGGATCATCGACCTCACCAAGAACCTGCGCAACAGACTGCCTCAGGGACAATACTTGCTCACTCACGCTCCTCTAGGGTAAGTCTCACTTTTGATTTCTTGTAGGAAAAGAGTTGGAACTTTGGACTGGAGGTCAAGCTGATGTCAGGGTAGGAAATAAAAATACTCATTTCGATTCTCTCTCTCCTCTGGTAGCCCCTGGCTAGCTCGTGCCTTATACCCAAATGATGGAGGATACGCTACTGTCAACGATCAAGTTGGTGGCTTGATCGACTGGTACAACGTCCAATACTACAACCAAAACGATGCGTACACTACCAAGGACACTCTTCTAAACCAAGCAGCATCCCCCTTCGTCGGATCAGCCGTCAACCAAGTCATCCAGAACGATGGTTTCGACGCTTCAAAGATCGTCATCGGAAAGGCTGCCACTCCAGCTGATGCCCCATCCGGAGGATACGTCGCTCCAGGAGATCTTGGAAGTTGGTTGAACGGTGCTTCCTTCGCTGGAATCTCCATTTGGCAAGCTCCTCATCAAGGAACTTACCTTAGTGAAGCTAGAGCCGCTGGAGGATTCTAGATTTTCATTTTCCCGAACCTTTTATACCTACCTGCTTCTCGTCTTTTCGACTTCATGCCTCGCATCTCATTTGACTTAACTTTTGTATCATCTATCTTAGAAGGAAAATGAAACGGAATTGAGAAATTACACTACCATCTTCAGTTCCTTCGCGTGTTTCATGATTCGTATTTCCTCAAATTCTCGATACTGGCCGATCCATCCTCTCAGTCTGACTCGAAAGCGCTGTCGCACAAGCTTCCCAGGGATGATGACTTTGTGTCGACAACGCTCGGGTCGAACATCGCGAACTCTATCAAAAGTGTGAACTCATACATAGCCTTTCAGAAGAACAACGTCGAGTTGTTGAATCGAGGACAACACCTTTTCCTTTGTCCTGAAAGGTGTAAAGCCCGACTATAAAGAAAGAGATCTCTCTGCTTACCCTCCACGCCCAGATATCATGATCGACAACAGCAAGAGCATCACGCTTTTGGAGAAGCAATATGGCTCCAATTTCAACGATCTCAAGACTGTTTTTGTAGTGAAGTGTAGTTCTCTTTATTGTTGCTTGTCGCAATGTGCGTTCATATTTCTGAAACCTTAGATCAAACGAGGGCGCCTTGAACGACTGAATTGCGTGAGAAGACTCACTTCTTTCAAGGCTCTTGAAGCAGGAATGTTCGACCGATTTTTCCATCTCTCGAAGGCTGTGCTGGCGTTGGATCGATTATGGAATGGAGCTCGCAGTCGGGATTGTTCTGAATGCAATCTACGATTCTGAGTCCGATGAGACCTGCAGCTCCAAAGGATGATTTGCTGATTTTGGAAGTTGGAGAAATCATGATTGTGTTTTTGGAAAGAGTATCTACTGTGACTTAATGAGAGGCTTGTGCTAAAAGTCTTTCCCTGACTTTTGCTCGACTGTTTGCTCGTCGTGGCAAGTGCCTACTTCTCCTAAAAAGACAGAAGAGCTAAGGGATGTCACGGATGGAACATCAAATTTTTCACGTCAAGGGGGAAAGGAAGAAGTGTTCAATTTACCTCTCACGTCCTCACATCGCCTGTTCTTTCCCCATCACTCTCAACAAGACGGATTTGACGATCCTAAAATCTTCCTCCCCATCTTCCTCGCCCACACCATTCTCGCCATCCCATTCTTGACGTCTCCAACCAGTTGCCCAATTCGAGACCGCCAATCTGACCCCTCCCACCCCAGCCCAAACTGTTTGGGTGACGTACATCTCCCTCGTTTCTTTGATTCTACTCGTCAGCAGCTCGTGACCATTCTTCAGAGACCTGAATTCCGTAATTGGACAGGTTTCTGGGTTGGGCCTGAACAGAACGATCGTACTGATTGGAAAGGATTTCGCGGTGACGACGGAATAGCAGAGTTTGGCGACAGGATCTTGACGTAACCAGTCAATCAGCTTTTGAGCGAATTGAACGTTTCTCAAAGTCATAGATTTGAAGCCGGATCTTCCAAAAGATAGTAGAGAGGCGAATAGAGGAAGAGCTCGAAACCTACGGCTGTTCTCCTGCGTAGGGAATGAAAGAGTCGGAATAGAAAGATTGAGACTCTGAAACTCTACTGGAAAAAAAGATTCCCTACTCACAATGTTACGAAAAAGAGGTGAAGGTATCCCCTCCGCAAAGGCCGCTCTTTGAAGAGCCTCATCGCTCTCATCATCGAGAGGGACTAGCGACGAAGAAGTAGCGAGGTAAGCTGGAGCTCCACCACTTCCATTTCCCAGGACCTCTTCCAACTCAGAGACATGTTTGTCCGGTATTTCTTCTTTTCTCTTGACGAAGAAAATACCGGCATCGTAAGGTACGTTCAAACCTTTATGTCCGTCTGAAGTGATACTATCCGCCATTGCCATATGCTCAGAAATCCATTCTTGACCATCTAGTAAAGAGATAAAAGAGCTGAAAGCGGCATCTAAATGTAACCAAGCATTGTACTTCAGGCATAATTCTTTAATCTCTGGAGTCTGTTTACTAATGAATCCCGTATTGACTTCGCCAATGCTAACCACTACCACGGAACCTTGCCTTAATTCTCGAGATTTCTTCAGCTCCTCTTCCAAAAGAACAAGGTCGAAATCCAAGCACTCAGCTCTTGCTCTGGCTAGCGTCTCATAGTCTTGCTCATGTTCATCTGTAAATGGAGCCAATTTCTTTCCCAGATCCTTGACTCTAGATCTTCCAATGCCGACTAAAGCTGCACTCTTCTTGATCGAAGCATGAGCGCAGGCTACATAGATGTTGATAGGTGGAGTGGCCTCTGAGAATCCCTCTTCTGAGAAGCTGTAATCTGTTTGACCAGGTTTGGAAAGAAGATCTCTCAAGACACTCTCTCGAGCGCAGGCTAAGCCGAGAATGTTGGAAGAGGTTGCTCCAGTAGTTATGGTTCCCGTGAACTTGGAGACCGGTAGAGAAAGGAGTTTCAGAAGAAGCGTGACGGTGTGGGCCTCTATGAGAGTCGATAAAGTCTCTTTCTGTTCGAGTTGGAGCGAGAGAAAGAAAGGTGAGTGAAGGATCTTCGAAAGACGGGCGGGGCAGACAGGAGAGACTCACAGGTAAATGAACTTGAATGTTAGAGTCAAAGATAGTAGTCATAAAATCTGCCAACTGAGAGATAGGTGTGGTTCCTCCAGTAACGAATCCGAAGTATCTCGTTGAATTCTGACCTGGTGCGAGAGTCGGCAGCACTTCTTCGAATAGATACTGAACTGTCTTGTCCAATCCCCAACCTTCCTGGGGTAAGTCGTTCTGTAAAACTTGAATTCCTCTGGAGAGTGACACTGGAGGTGCGATGGTTGGGATAGTTCTGAGCTCTGAATGTCTTGAGGAGGCAAGATCGAAGACTCGTTGGAGCGCTTTGCTATAGGGTGAGGATGAATCGGCGCTAGAAGACATATCAAGGAATATCTGTGCCAACGGATTTGGCCAGGGGAATGTAGGAAAGAAGAAGAGAAAGAAGAGAAAGGGGGAAAAATGACAGACCGATGAAACCACGTGGAATAATCACGCTCAAAAAAGCAAAGGAGACTCTTAAATTTCAAGCCAAAAGAAAAGAATACGCAAAACTACTACAGGGAACAAAGCTAAGGTAAATACGAGAGAGAAAAGGATAAAGGGGAGTGACTTTCGAAAAAGGAGGAGGGGGGGGAGGAACGAACAAGACTGCAGGGGAACAACCAAAAGAAACGAAAACAAAAGTGGCTAAAAACAACCAGCGGCATAAAGAGAAAAATTATAGAAGAAAAGAAGGAGAGAGCAAGAGTTCGAGATATCAAGGTAACGAGGTTGGGTGGAAGGAGGGTTCGAGCCAGAGTCTTTTAGAGGGTATTTGTCAATTTTTCAATGAGTTTGAAGTCAAAAGGGGTGGTTTGAGGAGTGAGCTGATCAGATTTGTTTAGGATTGATTCTGGTAAAGTTTTGAAGAGGTTTAAATCCTTTAATCGAATTGATCCAATTCACGATACTTTCCCCATCTCCCCATGATTTCAAACCCATCAGAGAATCAACTATTCGTAAAAACGGCCCAGTTCGCGTGATCGTCTTTTATTTTATGTTTCGTTCTTGGGTTTTTGTCATTTGTCGTATTGAGCGTAAATCATTCGAAGAAAAGATTTCCATTAAAGTTTAACCTTATTCTTGGATTCGAATAAATCATGATTTGAAGGGTTGAGAGTTTAAAAAGAAGATTGGAAAGAAATGAAAGGAAGGAGACTTTTGAGGACCAAGAGAAGGGAAGGAAAGATAGTTCTAGATTAAATTGAGCAAAGAAAGAAAATCGTCATAAGAAGAGATGGGAAAGTACCGAGGTTTTGAAATAATCTCCTCTCATTTAGAAGAACCAAGATCCAACTTGAGTAGCACCATTTTGAAGAATTTGCATAGCAACATCTAAATTTCCACCGGCAACCCAAGCTAAACTTGCAGCACCAACAGCCACCCCAGCTCCAATAGTACCAGTAATAGGTCTTCTTCTTGCAACTCTAGTACCACGACGGAAAGTTCTAATCACAGCATTTCCATCTTCTTCATCATCATCTAAAGTAGAACCTTCAGCAGTTGGAGCATCATTAATAGCACGACGTTTACGTGAAGGAGTTGCAATTCCATTAGTAAGAGAATTAGAAACCTTGTTTTTAACATCTTTGACTAGGTTTTTAGAAGCTTTGATTTGTTCTTCAATTTCTTCAGGAGTTAAAGCTGTACCATCTGAAACCACTGAAGTTTCAGTTTTCTCAACAATCACTTCTTCAACTCCATTTGGTTTAATTGATTTAGTAGTTTTGGTTTGAACTAGAGCAGGAGAACCATTTGAGGTTGTAGCAGAAGTAGAAGTTTCAGTAATTGAATCTTCATCTTCTTTGACTCTTTGACGTTTCCCACCTCTTGGAGTAGCCTTCACAGAAGAACTTGAAGAATTTTCTTTAATCAATTGAGGTACAGTTTCACCAGCTCTCAATTCGAACTTAGCTTCGATTAAAGGACTAGCATAGATTGCAAGACCGTATTCTTTTGCCAATTCCAAAGCGTCTGAAGAAGGAATCCAAGTACCTTGAAGTTTAACTCCTGTTGAACCTTCTGGTAATTCACCTTCGACCTTGTTTTGAGTCTTCTTTCTACCTTTTTTGGAAGTTGATCCTTTGGTTTCATCAATGTTACCTCCATTGGCTGCTGAACAATCGAAACGTTCTTCTAAGTAGGCCATTTCTTTACGTTCGGCTTCTTCTCCTGCGTAAGGGAAAGCTACGCGGAACATCGAAGAGGCTGCCATGGCATCTGTGTCGAATCTGAGTAGACGGAAGGATCAAGAGAGTCAGTCTTGAGGGTCCCAGCTCAGAGAGGGAGAGACACGCGACTTTTCAAAGGTCGATTGAATGGGACTCACCTCCTCAGAAGGAAAGCATGATCTGAAGAATGGTTGACTGTTGGAAGCTTGACACGTCCAATGGTGATTTCTCTGAAAGAGAGAGACAGAGAGACAGAGAGAGAAAGAGAAAGAGGGAAAGTCAGAACCACCCACGCGTAGAAGAGTGCATCCCCTCTCATCCTCACGCGTTCCTTCAACCAACCCAGTTCAAGCTTCTGCCTATCAATTGAATACAATCAGCTCTTGGGTGGACTGCTGACCTGAGACTGCGCGCGATCCCCTTCCATCCAAGGATCTGAGTGTTTGTTTCCCTGTCTCCGATTCTTGACCATCTTTTAAGCCCCGTCCCCTCCCCTCTCTCATCAAAGAACTGGAACTCACTTTGTCTCACGACGAATGATTTGTAGCTTGACTTCTGGAGCCTTTTCTGGTAGAACTGGATTCAAACGCGTTGGCAAAGGAGGTCTGGTTGACTTTGAAGTTGAATTCGAGTTATCCTTCTCCTTGCCAGCAGTCGATGATTTCTTTGTAGATTTACGAGTTGAAGGAGTGGTAGTGGAAGTTGCTGAAGTGTTTGAAGTCACTGAAGAAGAGCGAGCTCTACGTGGAGTGGAACGACGAGGAGTTGACATGCTCTGAAAAGGAACAGTTGTAGGTTGAACGACCGGTTAGAGGAGGAGAGGGAGAATGGAGGGAAAGGTCAGCCTCTTTTGATGATTGCAGACTTGACTTTGAAGGTTTCTTTGAGGAAGGAATCGTACTAAACTCTCACCAAATAGGATTATAATATGGAGAAAATCGATCGATGATGGTGATTCCGAGAGTAGAGACGATTGTTTGAAAGTCGCGTATTCTCGTCTACAGCTCTGGTGGATGGCAAACCTCTCCAAGTACCCCGCTACCTTCAACACCCATTCAATCTTTGATTTCATTTTCAACGTAAGTCATTCAATTCAATTCAATTCACTCAAGCAACCCGTTCAGATCAGCAAGTTGAATCCACCCGGATTCTCTCTCTCTCTCTCTCCCCACCAGGCACAATCAATCCTCTCTGTTCTCCTCTCCCCTCCAACCCAAGCCACCCGCACTTCTACTCCTCACAACAGTAGAACCCTCAACTTTAACCAGAACCATAGCGCGGTCTTCTTCTTCTTCCTCTCCTCTTCTCTCTAACAAATTAAAGGATCAGAAAAGAGTTGTGAGCCTCCATCCAAACCAACCGTTCCTTGCCTTTCCGCATTCAATCAGGACTCACTCACTCACTCCCTTATCTTTCTCTCTCCTCTCAATCAGTCTCTCTTTTCTCCTCTACTTCCCTCAATCATCTCTTCAACTCTCTAAACCTTTTCACTTTCAACTTTCTCGGGCTTGCAAGCCACGCAAGTTCGACTTTCCTTTAAACTCAAATCTCTACCTTTGGTTGATAGTCTGCCTAACTCCATTAGACAGCCTCAATCTTTCCACTCGATCCTCAATCTTTAGAATCTCTCTCTCATTCGCTTCTCATTCCATTGGTGAGTTAAACTTAGATGACAGACAGAACAACCTTTGGAAGAGAGGTGGCGGTGGCAAGGACAGAAACAGAGAGCACGTTTTGGGAACCCCCTCTTTCTTATCATCCAACTCGAACCCTCGATCCTGGTCGCGTTCTGAAGTATTGAAGGGATGAGAACCTATTCATAGATCGGAAAAAGAACATTAGAAGGCGCATAAAGTCTACTTTCACCCTTGCGCGGGAGCTCCCAACAGTTCAATCTTTCTCCACAGCCACCATTCTGACCCCCCTCTCATCTCCCTTATCACTTCCAGTTTCAAACCATGAAGTACTTAGACTACCCAGAGCTGGAACTCCTATCACGTGCTTTAACATTTGAGTCATCAGAATGTAAAGTCTTTACTCGATTAGAAGCCTATTCCTGTAAAGCAGTCACCAAGGAGAAAAGGTTATTCAAAACTTTAGAATCAGCTTATTTACGTTCAGCTTCAATGTCACCACCTGAACATTTAGATGCAACCTTAGCATCACCTTTTGGTAGATTAGATCAACCTTCAGCTAGAAAGACCTTGTTTCTTTTGATCGCCACTTTAAATGGTGCGTTCCCAGATCATGATTTCAGTGAAGTGAATCCAGATGATTTTAGAAAAGAAACTTCTCCAGCTATGGTTTTAAATAGTTTAAGTACTACTTTAAATTCTTTGAGAAGCAATTCTAATGGGCCTAGAAGTTATAGTTCTTTACCAAGTTCTTATGACCAGAGGATTTCAAATCATGGAGATTCAAAAAGCGGACTCAATAGAATCGGTGCAAATTCTTTTTCAGGTCCTAATACTTATGGTTTAAGTCCTTCTTCAATTGGTTCTCATCCTGCTTTGGCTGCTATTATGGATGATATCATGTGCGTTTCTGAGTGTGAAGTCTTTACTTTTCATCCAGATGTAGATTCTGATCCTCATGCTACTGCAGATTTAGATGAAGAAGGTGCACCAGATGAAGACACTTTTGATGATGCTTATTGGAGTGAAGATGGAGATGTCAATATGTCAACTATAGATGATACAGAAGATGGAGGTGGAACTCCAAGACAAGATCTTTATGATAGAGAGGATGCTCCTATGTTCGATGAAGATTTCGAAGGTGGTTTCGGTGGATCTTCAAATCGAAATTTCAGTTCAAGTGAAGCAAGTTCTGAACCTAGGACTCCTAGAACTCCAACTTCAACATCTCAAGGAACTTCAAAATCTTATTTCTCTTCTAAACATCCAACTCAATCTACTTCTCCTTCAAATTCAACCCTTTTTTCTAGTTTTGAGAATCAGAACCAAAAGAGTCTCTTAGGGATGACTGAAGAATATGAATATGAAAATGAAGAAGAATTGGATGGAACTGGAGCTGGTTTACTTTGGGCAACTTATGCTTTTTTCTATAATAGAAAATTGAAAAGAATTCTTTTCGTTTCGGTTTGGAGTAGAAAGAATTCCAGAGAGGTTTATTCTAGTTCTCATCATCAGTCTCCAATTCAAGGAGGATTCTCCAATCAAACAGCACTTTCTTCAAGATCAGAATCAAATCGACCTTCAAGTAATACGATTGCTAATAGAGCTCTTGGTGGATCTCAAACTCAAATCTCAAATCCTTCACCTGCAAAACGAGCGATTGCAAGAACTAATTCTTCAAGATCTTTAAATGGTGGGAAAGGTAGAGGTAGAACTTCTTCTGGTTCTCCTGCTCCCTCGGCTCTTTCTCCATTTCCACACGCAAGTCCTAGAGTCTCTAGAGGTCCTACTCCTCTTAATTCTCCAAATTCATCAAAACCTGTCACTAGTACTGGTCTTGGAAATGCCATTCAGAGTTTTAGTGCTCCGAATTCTACTACTGCCAAGCAATCTCAAAGTCAAGTTGACCCCACTTCTACTTCTACCATAGATCCTTCTCAATCTCAACAGCCGAATAAACGTTCAATCGAAAATCTGGAATCTAATCTTTCGGAACATAAGAAGATTAGAACTTGATTTTTTTTTCTCGTCCCTCTCACATCCGCTCTCCTTTCCCTTTCCCCTTTCGCAAGTTTCGTTTTTGTGTAAATTTTACTTCCCTTTTTTTTTCTCCTTTTGTAATTTTGTTATTATTTCTGTCTGTACAAGTAGGTGTATTAAAGAAGGTATCGCTTTCTCTCTTGCGTTTTCGATACCCCCTCAACTCCTTTCTTTTGCAGCCTCTTTCTCTCTTTTTCTTCCTTGAACTCGTTTTGTCTTCTTTTTGGCTTCATTTCTTGTACAAGTAAGTTTTGCTTCTTTGTTTTTTTTTGACTCTTTTTTTGTAATTCTTTGTAAGTTTCGTTTTTGTACTTGAGCTTTTGAGATTGCCCTACGAATGCATACTTTCTTCTCTCACCCACATCTCTTGTCGTCAGTTCTCAGACTATAAATAGTGAGATTCGGAGAAAAAGGGGATGATTTACATTAAGAAGGAAGGGGGTCCAAACATTCCTCAAAGCCGGTGCCGGCTGGTGGATGAGCGCGCCACCCCCTTGCAGCTTAAATTTCTTGGGCCTGCCTAACAAAACCAAACACCTCTCTCCTTCTTTCTCCTTCTTTCTCTTATCTTTCTCTCTACTATTCTCGTCTCTCCCTGTTTCGTTTGTTTGGTTCTTACGGTGCTTCGCTGTATTCTGCTCTCCAATCACCCACTCTTCTCGTTAATTCTCTCCCCCAAATCACATTCTTTTCAACTCCAAACCTCCAAATCACCTCAAACGACCAAACAAACACTTCTAAATCAACCCACGTTCTTTCATTCTCTCACTACTTCCAACCTCAATCAAGCCAGCAACCTCAATCTCAACCAAATCATGAAGCTCTCAATCTTCGCCCCTTTGCTGCTTCTATCAATCACCTCCCAACCTCTAATTTCAGCTCTACCAACTTCCAATTCTCTCGATCTCCTTCCAGAAGATCAAAATTCGATCTACCCTAGAGATGCATACACGAATTTACGTTCCAATTCATCAGACGTTCATTTGGACGGAATGGGTAAAGCTCCCAAAGGAGCTTACGTTAAGACAATTCCAGTAGTCAAAGGTGGAGAGATTCCAACTTGGTATTCTGAATCTCCAAATGATGAATCTAAAGCTGAGAGCGCTTTCATCATCGTTCATGGGAAATTGAGAAATGCCAATAGTTACTTTACGGTGAGTTGAGAGACATCCATCCCTTCGACTTTGGTTTCAATAACCTTAGACTGAACTGACTCTTCTGTTCTTTTCTTTTCATAGGTTCTAAACAACGTCTATACTGCTGCTAATGGTCTCAAACTCGGTTCAGCCGCTTCCAACGCTATCTTGGTAGCTCCTCAGTTCTTCTCTGAACTCCACGACAAGGGGGCTTACAATGATACCACTCTAGGTGAGTGAAAGATCCTCCTTCTATGTTCTATGCTACTCGGAGCAAGTCTGACTGACTGTATTCAATCTTCACCCAATGTTAACTTCACAGCTTGGGGAGACACGAACGCCTGGAGTGGAGGAGACGCTTCTACTCATCCGAAAGGAATGGCTATCAGTAGTTTCCAGGTTCTAGACGCCTTGTTGGCCAAATTTTCCGACAAGTCTGGTGAGTAGTCAGGAATTGAATTGATTCACAGTTGGTTTTGGAATCTGATAAGTCCGGGCGCCAGCGCCTAATGCTTCGGATCCATCGTCTCTGACGACGCTCGTTCAGTTTGCCACACAAACTAGAATCTGACCACCTTTCATTCTCTCATCCCTTTCCATCCATCAGCCTATCCAAAGATGAGCAAGATTTCTTTCGTAGCCCACGGAGGAGGAGCTCAACTAGTCCAAAGATACGCCGTCATGGGAAACGACAATCCAGACCAATCTCGTCTTTCAGTTCGCTACATCGTTGGAGATCCTTCCAGTATGCTCTATTTCACTCGAGACAGACCTGTCGTAGTTGATGTCACTACCTGCCCCACTTTCAACAACTTCCGGTATGGACTCGAAGGTCAGTTGTCGTTGAGTCATCGTAGGAAAAGCGGAGGCTGTGAGTCCTAACTTGGCTCTCTTCCCTCTTTTATTTTCCAATACAGCCTACACCAATCCTTATCCAAATCCTTTCAAAGGAAATCCAGCTGAACTCTTCGCAAGGTACGCTCAGAGAGACGTGAGATACGTGGTTGGTCTGGACGATGTCTCGACGAAGCTTGGAGATCAACAATGTCCAGGTAAGTCCCTTTCCTTTCAATGGATGTAGATCATCAGAAGTTTCTCTTTCTTTTTCATTTGATTGACACAAACTCATTCTTTCCATCCTTTGTCTCCTATCTCCTTGCCTCCAGGTAGAGCCGCTGGCGGTGCAATGAGAAAGAACAGATCTCTAGCTTATTGGAGATACATTCACCTACTAGCCGGACAGAACGTCTCGGATACTAGTAGATTCCCAGGTCGATTCCCAGCCCTCGAAAAGCTTCATCAATACATCGATGCGAATCAAACTAACGCAACTGTGGCTGTTGGAGCTGATGGACAAGTCTCTGTCGGATTGGATCTACCAAATAACTCTACCAATACTACAGTCATTCAAAGATCTGTCAACAAAGAAGACGAAATCTCTACTAGACTCGGAAGGATCGCTAGAGATATGGATAGGAGACTCGACGTTACTCATCACTTCATTCTATCTGGAACTACCAAAGTCTCACCTCTCAACACTCTTCCAACTCCGATCAACTCAACTGGCATACAGCTCTCACAAGGTCAGGCTTATAACATCTCGGTTCCAGTCTCAGATCCAAAAGATTTAGTTGGTTTCACAGGTGTCAACATTACTCATCATTTAGCTACTGTCAGTGGAGTAGGTCATAATGCAGCTCAAGTTCTGGCTTCAAAGACAGGTATGGCAGTACTATTCTTAAGCGCCGATGATCTAGATTCTCACATAGACAAACCTGAAGTTCCAACTGATTCAGGGAACGTTTTAAACGCAGTCATCGTCACTGCAGACACTTGATGATTCATCTCTTCAACTACTCCTGCTCCTGTTCTCGTCTTTCTCCAAACATTCTCTCTAGCTTTTCTCTATCGTTTCTTTTTCACCGAAAAAGAGGATCCCTTCCTACAGCAGTCTCTCATCATGTATTTTTATTCTTTTACTTTCTCAACTTTCTCTCGCATGTTCTCTTTCTACTTTTTCTTCACTAAAACTTTTTAAATTGACTTTGAAGGAAACCAATTTTTTGAGAATCTTTTTTGTTTGAGTGCGTACCGAAAGAAGGAGGTAAGCAGAATACTCGAAATAGAGAGAAAGAAGCGAGTGAAGTACGTGAAGTGAAGCAGGGGTCGGAACCTGATCGGAAGTTCTCTCCCTTCAAAATAGCTGACGGACGATCTAGAAAGGTCGTGCAAGGATCGAAACGTCGGATTTGCGAATCTAGAAAGCTCGTGCAAGGATCAAACCGTCGGATTTGCGAAGATTCTTCTTTTCGAGTACAAAAAAGTGTTTCGTCCCTTCTTCCTCTCTATCTCTCCCATTCCTCCAACATGGTTCGTCTCAACTCCCTTCTTCTTCTCTCCATCTCTTCTCTCGTAACTGGTGCTTCGATCAAATCAACTCCTAAAGCCAAGATTGGAACAGGTGTAGCAATCGGTCAAACTGTCGATGGAATTGACTCATGGAGAGGAATCGACTACGCCCTACCGCCAGTGGGCTCGCTCAGGTTGATGCCGCCTATCAAATCCAAAGGTTTCAAAGGGACTCGAGATTTCTTCAAGGATCCAGATTCTTGCTTCAACCTGAACTCGACTGTACCTGTAGCCTCTTCTCTAACTGAAGCTCAAGGAACAGATCTACTTTCATTGACAGAGGAAGCAAAAAAGACTGAAGTCTATCAGACTATCGCCGCAAATGCCATGACATCAAGTGTCATCCAATCAGAGGACTGTCTTTATCTCAACGTTCATCGTCCTTCAGGTACTACCAAGAAGTCCAAACTTCCGGTTGTAATTTGGGTCTACGGAGGCTCTTTCACTTCTTCAGACATCACGGAATTCAGACCAGAGAATCTCTTGAAGAGATCCATCGAATTGAATTCAGAGATCATCTTTGTCTCGATGAATTATCGAGTGGCCGCTTACGGTTTCCTGTCTGGAGAAGATGTTGTGGCTCATTCTGCTACCAACAATGGTCTCAAAGATCAGCGATTGGCCTTCGAGTGGGTCAAGGAACATATCACCGAGTTCGGTGGCGACGCAGGTGAGTGGCGAGTTTGCAATCTTTCTCCTTCTGCGTCTTCTAGCCCCTGATTTCTTCGTTTCTCTTGTTTTCAGATGCCATTACTCTGTGGGGTCAGAGTGCTGGGGCTATTAGTCTTGGATTGCATCTTGTTCATGAAGGGAAAACTTCTGCTGAGGGCTTGTACCGCTCGATGATAATGGAGTCGTGAGTGAAAGGTTCGGAATCTGGCGGTTCACTTTGGGGACTTCTCTGACTCCTCTCCATTTCTTCCATCTCTCAGTGGAGCTCCTATTCGTCTTTCGAGCAGCTCTTTTAATGCCACCTACAGCCAAATCTCATCCTCTACCGGCTGTGATAGCTCTTCAGATCGCTTCAAGTGTCTTCAACAGCTTTCTCCTGAAAATTTCAACGTTGCTATGAACGCTGCCGCTGCTTCTGGTCCAGTCGTCGATGGGGCTTTCATTCCGGATTATCCCGATCAGATGGTGAGAGACGGTAGATTCGTGAAAGATGTGGCGATCCTCACCGGTAAGTTACGCGCCCACCCAAGCAAGACCTGGTTTGATGTTGACTCCGTCCCTTCTTCACTTTCCCTTATTCCAGGGAACGAGGACGATGAGGGTGCATTGGTAAGTCTTTTATTTGGCTTACCTAGGTCCTAGGTATTATTGACTCTGAGGTTTGCTGAAGATGCACCTCTCCACCGCTTTCCCCCTGAACCTCTGCAGCTCACTCTTAACATCATCCAAAGCGTCACGTCCAAAGAAGCCTTTGATTTTTTCCTCCGCAGTTCCCTCGCTGGGCTCACCGAAAGTCAATACTCTCATCTCAAAGAGCTCTACCCTTCAGATCCATCAGCTGGAGAACCCTACGGGACAGCAAACGACTTCAATGTCACGGGTTGGAACAAGGCAACAGCTTCCATCTACGGTGAGAATCTCACTCCTCCTGGATTGTAGCTCTTCTGTTCTAACAATTCTTTTCCATCTCGCAGGGGACTTTGCTTTCCAGTACCCCCGTCGCTCTCTTCTTTCCAAACTCGCCTCTTCTGACAACGCTGGTATCTATAGCTACCTTCATTCTACTTTCAAGTCTACTCCTCTCTTAGGAGCTTATCACTCTACTGAGCTAGTGAACACTTGTGAGTACAAAAGGCGAATCATTCAAGGCGACGTCTCCTATCAGATCGACTCTGACGACATTCACTATTCTTTGTCCCCTACAGTCGGCTGGATGAAGAGCAGCACTATCTCTCGCGAGATGACAGCTCGTTGGATTGGCTTCATCAATGATCAAAAACCTAATTCCAAAGGTTATAGCAACTGGCCTCTCTACACTTTCGATGGGAAGAAGCTTCTACACTTTGGAGAGAAAGACTCCAACGTCGAGAAGGACGACTTCAGGAAGGAGCAGATTGACTACTTGGAAGAGATCGCAGAGAGCCTTACTTAGATCTCTGTCCCGGATTCTTTTGCCTTGAACATCTGTATCCAGTCCTTTCCATCGCCTTGGGCTACCACCACACTCTTTTATTGAAACTGTATCACCCTCAATTTAACATAGCAGTTTTAAAAACTCGATTCTTCTTCTTCTGAAGAATGTGAGGTCAGGTTCTGATCAATTAAGCCCTCAGTCGCTTCAGGCTCTCTAAGTTTCAACCTGCGACATGGAGGAGCGCGGTAGAGAAATGGAGATAGAATCGTGTTCCTTCCTCGCTATTCTCTCAAAGTCTGCTTAGCTCTGTACTTTCCTAGGAGTTGGTATCTATCCATCTTTCCCTTTTTCTTCTCCTTTGTATACCTTTACCTGGGACCTACCTCGAAGCTAATGAAGAGTGGCAAACTTCAGGGGTCTGACCCCTGGTCAGAGGGGTTGGACTCGTCTTTCAAATTTCAGCCATGGCACCATCGGTCTTCGGGAAGTCACTCTTGAACAGAGGCATCACTTGACAAACACATATGTAGTCCATTAAAAGTCTTGTAAGACCTTCAATAATAAAAGTCGACGGAGAAAGTCTCCGCCTTCCCTTTAGTATACTCCATCTTTCTTTTTTGGAGTTCTTGATTTCCCTCAATCAGACGGATTCTTTTCTCCATCTTTTTTCAGTACTCACTAGAAAGAGTGTGGGGTCCCAAGAACAATTTCGGCTCTTTGCTTGAAAGGCATAAAAGGAGAGGAGACTCGAGCATTCTTCTTCCTTTTCTTCCCCTCATCGCCTCATCTCTTTCTTCTTCCCTCTTCCTTTCCTTTCCCCTTTCTTCCTCTCTCTCATCATGGGTTTCGAACTCTCTCTTCTCCAAGCCACATCTCTCATTGGAGCCAGCACTCTGCTATCTCAAGTCGCCGCCGCACCTTTTGAAGATGTCGTCTCACAGCCCTTCCTCGCCAGACAGACCTCAGGCAACTACACTCACACACTCGCCACGGGAGGTACTTGGAATTCGGGCTGGGCAAAGGCCCAAGCTTTAGCCGATCAAATGACTATCGAAGAGAAAGTTAATGTTACTACTGGTTACACTGGAAAATGTGTAGGCTTCTCAGGCGAAGTGAGTGAACTAGGGCCTCGACTCCAAATTTGTTCCTTTACTTGAACTGAATGGCATGTTTGTTCTAAAACTTTCTCTAGGTCCCGAGACTCGGCCTAAGAGGTCTCTGTCTACAAGACGGACCTCTAGGTGTGCGTCCAGCCCGTCGTGTTTCTCAATTCCCAGCGGGAGTCACCGTGGCAGCCTCCTTTGATAGAGATTTGATCGCTAAGAGAGCTGAAGCTATCGCTGAAGAGTTTGTTGAAAAAGGAGTCAACATCTGGCTAGGACCTGTCACTGGAGGACCGCTAGGTCGGGCCGCGAGAGGTGGAAGAAATTGGGAAGGTGAGTCGACGAAGAGCATTCGTATTCCTCTTTGCTTTGAGTCTGAACCCTATTCTTCCTTTCTGTCCCCCAGGATTCGGAAGCGATGAGTACCTCCACGGAGAAGCGTCTTATCTCTCGGTCAAGCATGCTCAAGACAAAGGAGTGTTGACTTGTGCTAAACATTACATCGCTTATGAGCAGGTGAGAAAGAGAAGAGTCAACAGGAAGAACGAGAATCAGTCTTGCTTACTTTTTTCTTTCTCTTTCTCTTTCTCTTTCTCGGGTCTCAGGAAACTTATCGTAACCCCTACAACTTGAGCGAGCCCTACCAGGTCTTCGATTTGCTAGAGCAGACCCCAATCTCTTCGAATTTGGACGACAGATCTCTCCATGAAGTGTATCTGCGTCCATTCTCAGAGGCCATTAGGGCCGGGACTGGGACAATCATGTGCAGTTACAACCAGGTGGGTGAGAACAGGAAATTGGGGGATGAGAAGGGGTCCATAACGAGGCATCACTACTGATTTCCTTCCGTTCCGACCTGCTCTCTTCGTTCTGTTTCCAGGTCAATGGGACCACCGCTTGTGGAGACGATCATACTTTGAACAAGATTCTAAAGACGGAGCTGAACTTTCAAGGTGCCGTCGTTAGCGAGTGAGTACAAGTATAGGACTTCAAACACAAGAATGACATCGCTTTACCACATGCTCACCTCTCTGCTTCTTCTTTCATCTCTAACCAACAGCTGGGGAGTGAGTTAACCTGATTACCGAAAGGACGTGTTGAGTGTTCATGAAAGCTGACCTTTCTTCTCCTTTTCCTCTTCTCCGAAAGGGTACTTTGTTTGTGTCTTCTCTCAGAGCTTTGGTCATCCATTTCTTTGGAAATAACTGACTCGATTTTGTTTTCTTTCAAACAGTGACACCGCCGCAGACGCCAACGGAGGACTGGATGTTAGCATGGTGAGTACACATGATGAAGAGAACGAGATGCGCGTCTCACTTATTTCACTGCCCTCTTATCTCTCGACATCAGCCGGGAACGGCTTTTGGAGGTCTTTTTGGAGATTTTTTTGGAGACGGTGAGTGAGGTCAATGTGAGCTCATCAAGCACTTAAATGTGGGAGACTGAACCGAATGCTTCTCATTTCAGAGCTTGTCCAAGCTGTCCATAACGGTTCCGTTAGTGAAACTCGACTCACAGACATGGTGATGAGACTTTTGACTCCAGCATTCGAGCATCAAGACCTCGATACTTGGCCACAACCTCAATTCGATGTCAGAGATCTGTTAGTATGACTCTTCTCCAAGCTCTCTCCCCCTTTCACTGACTCCTCCTCAAATTTCAATATCAGTACCCTTCCAACCAACAATGTCCGAGGAGACCATCACATTATCATCAAGAAGATAGGAGAAGAGTCGATCACTCTTCTTAAGAACGAGGGTGGTCTTCCTTTGAAAGCTAAAGAGGACATTCAGTCAAGTGAGTTCTTTGCTTTTGCCTTTTTCTTCTTCGAGGTCTCCTCTGACACTTCTTTTCCTATCTCTCAGTCGCTATCATTGGACAAGATGCAGGTGACAATCCAGTTGGTTGGACTTCATGTGGTGAACGTGAGTGCGATGAGCGTGTTGTGGAGAGAACAAGGGGTTTTGCTGATTCCCCAATCTATCCACCTTTCATTTTCGGAGTGGGACGATGCGAGCTCGACGCTTTCAACGGAACTTTGACCAGTTCAGGAGGTTGTGAGTTCAGAGAAGAAGAAGGCTATCCCGTCTCGTCTCTTCTTACTCATCGTCACTCTTCCCTTTCATCCTCACTCTCAAAAGCTGGATGGGCCTTCCCTCCTTATACTATCTCTCCATTAGCAGCCATTCAACACTACGTTCGCTCAGCAGGTCCAGATATCAACATCAATCTCGAGAATTTCAACACTACTGGCGCCATCGCTCAAGCTGCTGCCTCTGAGGTCGCCATCGTCTTTGCCAATGCTTACGCTACCGAGAATCAAGACAGACAGAACTTGACTCTTTGGGCCAATGGAGACAACTTGATCAAGGACGTAGCTGCGGTCAACAACAACACCATCGTCATCATTCACGCTCCAGGTCCGGTTCTAGTCGAGGAGTGGATTGAGCACGAGAACATCACTGCGGTTCTTTTCGCGTACCTTCCAGGTCAAGAGGGCGGAAATTCTCTTCCAGGAGTTCTGTTCGGAGAAAAGAGTCCTTCCGGAAAGGTGAGTATTCATTCGATCTCTCTTTGCACTCATCCCGTCACTTCTCTGACCTTTCTCTTCTCGCACTCCAACAGCTACCTTTCACCATGGGAAAGCAACAGTCCGACTGGTCGCCAAACGGAATCGTATCTGATGCAGTCTTGGAACCTCAAGCCAACTTCGACGAGAAGCTTCTAGTCGACTACAAGTGGTTCGACGCCAAAAATATCACTCCTCGTTTCGAGTTCGGATTTGGTCTCTCTTATTCTACCTTCACTTTCGGAGACGCTTCCATCTCCAAGGCGTTCAAGACCGACCGCACCTCTATACAACCTACCGCAGAGAAGTTCGCTCAAGACGAGTTCGAGGGTGAATCTCTTTACGATGAGGTCTTGGAAGTCAAGGTCGAAGTCACCAACTCTGGAGATGTCGACGCTGCTGAAGTCGCTCAACTTTACATTCAGGCGAGTGATTTAATCGACGTTCGACGCGTTTCTCCTCAAGACTAACCTGGCTTCTCCATCTTCCTTTCCACTCTCCCAGTTCCCTGAATCTGCCAACGAGCCACCTTCTCTTCTTCGTGGATTCGAGAAGCTTTGGCTCTCCGCAGGAGAATCGAAGACCGCCACCTTCACTCTTCGTCGTAAGGATGTCTCTGTCTGGAGTACTCTCACTCAGAGATGGCACATTCCTTCTGGAGAAATCACCTTCAAAGTCGGACCTTCAAGCAGAGACTTCAAGACCTCAACTAAGTGGTCGAAGGCTTGATTCAGAGCCACTCAATCGTCTCCCTTTCCTTTCACGTTTCACTTTTCTACAAAAGCATCTGGTTTTATCTTCTATTACATTCGCCTTCTAGAGACTCCAACTTTTTATCTCGAAGTACCTCTTTGTTAAGGTAGACACGCCGCTTCTCTTTTCAAAATGTCTCAAACGAGAAGAACTCAATTGAATCGATGTACGAGAGATACTTAACTGAATCGGCATGTTCACTTTCTGTGTCGTTGCAAAAAAGCCAAGAGAAGGAAATTCGCTTATTGAGACGGAGAGAATCGAGCTGATATCTGACAAAGACAACTCGTCGTTCAAAACTAGTGGAAGGGTCGAGAGAAATCTTCCATTCACTACTCTTCTCTCTTCTTCCCCTTTCAATCACATTTCTCAATTCTCATATCTACTACCTCCTTCAAGGTTCACTCTTCAACGTAACACGTGGAACATTGTCTACGTTCGTCCATCCGCCCCGTCCACTTTCTCTGATTCGATAGAAATCTCACCGTTCAATGGCCGTGTCACCACATTCTACCTGGTCCATCGATTCGATCCAACGACTCATCTCTCAAACAAAGCTCCTTGAGATGAGCTAGTTTCTAACTGATGGATTGATTCTCAGGACTGGGAGGTGCTGGATGAACTGTTGGAACTGGCAATCAGAGAGGTGAGGGATTCGGTTCAAATCGGAGAAAAAGCCGTGTTCTCACTCAATAAGGTCTTGGAATGATCTTATAGATTTTAGATAGGTTCTGCTAATCATTTCGGGGGTAGCTCTCTCTCTCTCTCTCTCTCTCTCTCTCTCTCTCTCTCTCTCGCTCGCTCGCTCACTGATGACTATCAAAGAACTGATCAAGAATAAGTCTCGTAACCATCCACTAGATATGATGGCCTTTTGCGAAACTTTATTACCTCAAAGACTTGGATGAGCGGTGAAGCCAGTGGCAAATCGGAAGAATCGGCGGTCAAGCTGTGCACTTGTTGTACTCTCTTTCTTTGACGATACATTCAGAATCTGATAGTGATGGGATAATCCCAATTCGGTATAGCTTTGGAATCTATTTGAAGTCGTGTGAAGACACCGAGATCCGGATGCCAGCTCCGATCTCCTCAAAGCCAAATGGTCAAGAGTGGAGTAAGTTCTTCCTCTTCCTCAAATCAACCATTCTTCAATCTTTTTTCCTGCTCCTTTTTGGATGAAATGAATCCATTACCGCTTTCACTCTCTGGTGAATGTAGAAAAGCTCAAAAGATTCTACAAGGTGAGTAGAGAAAGATAGTACCACTCCCATCTAATCGATCCGATCCATTCTCATCAATCCGATCTTCTCACGACCTACCATCCTCCCTTCTCTCACAGCCTTCGTGGATCCAAGCAATGGTCTAGATGGAGTCGTTCCAAACTCGGTCTTGAAGAGAGCAAAAGGTTTTGCCCTTTTCAGCGTATTCCGAATTGGCTTCCTCATGAGTGCAAGAGCTGGAAGTGGGATTGTCATTGCAAAAGATGCTGATGGAAGTGAGTGTTCAATAGATGGCTGCTATTATGAATCAGATGGTTTCCTCTTGTGAAATGAGAAGGAAGGCGAGCTCACTTCTCTCATTCCTCTTCTTTCCTTCAGAATGGTCAGCACCCTCGGCTATAGGAATTGGTGGATTGGGAGGGGGCTTCAGCGCAGGAGCAGAGAACACAGACTTCCTTGTAGTTCTCAATTCAAGAGCTGCTGTCAAGAGCTTCATGAATACTGGATCTTTGAGACTCGGAGGCAACCTCTCTGTCGCAGCTGGTCCTCTAGGTCGATCAGCAGAAGCTAGCGGAGCTTTCAGTTCTAGTGGGGTGGCTGCTATGTTCAGTTATTCAAAGAGTAAAGGGCTCTATGCCGGTGAGTGATCTGGTTCCGAACTACTTTGAGAGAAAGATGGGAAGGAAACAGCCAGAAGGTTCAGGTGGAATGAGGATCGAAGGAGAGTGGAATCTGAGATCTTCTCTCTATCTTGTTCCTTTTTCCTCAGGAATTTCTCTGGAAGGAACAGTTCTAGTTGATAGGAGTGACGCAAACTCGAAAGCGTACGGTCGAAATTGTACAGCCAAACAGATTCTATCAGGATCGATTCAAGCTCCCATGTTCGCTCAACCTCTAGTCTCAACTATCGAAAAGATTACTTACTCAGGAACTGAATTCAATGGAGAAAGAGAGAGCGACGATTTCAATCAGGATCAGGAAGGGTACATCGGAAGAAAAGCTGAAGTAGAAGACTTCGGACCTGGTTCTCCATCTCGAAGGGATTCAACAACCTACTTCGAGAAATCCGATGCTTTAAGTCAAGAAGAGAGTTGGACAGCTTCTCAAAGAAGAAGGAGAGACGAGAACGAAACCAGAAATCTTGGATCTTACGCCTTTGGAAGTCCACGAGCAAACGGAACCAATTCTCCAGCTCAGGCAACTTCCTATTCTTCAAGTAAGGACAAATCCAAAGCTACAGATTATTTTAGTGAAGACCCATTCACTAGTAATGGTGACTCATCTCCAAGTAAGAGCAGACCGAAAGGAAATAGATCTGCATCAAGTGGATCCTTCAGTTTCTTAAGAAGTTCAAACAAGAGTCCCGTCAACTCGAAGAAACCTCCTTCTCCCGTAGCCAGCAAAGCTCCAGTCGCAAGTCCGAGTACCAGAGCTGCCTACTTCCCAACTAGTTTCTACGCTGCCTCAAGTAGCGAAGAGGAGGACAACATCAACAGGAAGGCGAGTCGTGCTGCTGAAGACTACGACAGCATTGGATTCCATAGAGAAGGCGCGACTAGGGAATCAAGTTTGGATTCTTGGAGTGAAACGCAAGATCTAAAAGGTGGAAGAAACAGGGGACCAGATAGAGACATTGACACAACTCCGAGGCCTTTCTCTCTTTACTCTGATGGGAACGGACCTGGAGTTGGAGGTGGCGGTCGAAAGCTCTCGACATTTGATGGGATGGATTCTCTAGATAAGGAACTTCAAGGAATGAGTACCTCCTCAAGAAAGAGTGAACCTCCTTCCCTTACAATGAACAAATCGCATGCTGGTAAGGCCGCAAACGGAAATTCAAACAACTGGAGATCCATGTCTTATGGTGGTTCATCTGCTTTCGGATATACTCAAGAACCCGAAGAAGAGTCTCAGCATTCTATAGGTGTCAGAAATAGAGCTCTGAGTGGAAACACCAAGGTCGATCCTTTCGCTACTCTCTACGACGATGAGCTCTCATCTAGGAGGACTGAAAGCAGCAAGAACGATGATGGCTGGGGAAGTGGAAGGCTCAGAGGCTACAGGCGAGTTGTTCGACGCGTTCCATGTCAGGATCATAATAATGCTCCTCTTCTCTAACTTCCCTCCTCTTTTCATTCTTACGTTTTTCTCAGTGGTTCGACTCCAAGAGGAGTTGTCAATCCTTCCTTGGCTCACCAATCTCTCGCAACTCCACCTTCCTCCTCAACTTCAAGTTTCCATCAATCCTCATTCTCTCCGAATCTGAAGAATTCTTCGATTCCAGCTTCTCCCTCAAGTCTGAGCACCGGAGGCTCCGCTTCAGTGCACATCAATGGGAGAGTAATCGCACTCTTTGATTTCAAAGGGCAGCAAGTCGAAGATCTCAGCTTCGATCGAGGTGATGTGATCGCTGTTACTGGTAGGACTAGCTCAAGACAGGATTGGTGGACTGGAATTCTCAGAGGCAAAGTCGGAAGGTGAGTAAAGCATCCTCAAGTATATTCAATTGGCATCGCTGACTTTCCCCCTTTCTCGTTTTTCTATTCAGTTTCCCTGCAAATTACACAGAAGACGCCTAAGTGAAACCTCAATTCTGAATTCAATGTAAATAATTCTTCTCGAGAATCGATAATCGTCCCACATCAAAGTCATCATCCTTCGTCAATCGACCAAATTCAAGCTTCTCATAATATGGTTCCCTTCTTCTCCGGCCCAATTGCTCAAGTACATATTGCTTCTCTTCTTCATTATCGTCCTCAGTGAAACAAAGATCTCCTCCCGATTCCCATCTTACAATTCAAATCTTTTATTGCTCTTGCTTGTTGTACTTATTTCAGACCGATTCTCCAATTCTAATAGAAGAAGTCATTCCTCTCATCAGTCTGTCTCTACCACAAAAAAGTATTGGAATAGTGAGGGTTTCCGATTTTCTCTCGCAACCAGATTATATGTACATGTTGTAGATCGCCTTTGCGGTTTCGAGTCGGTAAGATACAGGTGAAATAAAACTTCTCTAACCGTATCCGAAATCAAGCCTCCACCATTATCTGATCTTTCCCTTCTTCGAGCACTGAACCACTACCAGCTTCGACATGATCCCCATGTTTTCCTAGGAAGAGGCTGCTCGATAAGGGATTCTGGAATTTGAAGGTATCCACTAGAGGCGTGAAGGTCGTGGAACCCAGATTCACGAGCCGTTCGATCTTAGATCGGAGCGCTGAGGATCTCGAGAAGACTCTCTGAAGAGGGATGAAGACAAAGGGTAATGTCAATAAGTGAGACTCGGAGGCAAATTCTCGAACGCCTCTCGATTCCTGCAAGGGAGAATCGTTACTCACCATCGAACTGAAATCCAGCACGGCGGGCTGATCGTTCAACCAGACTCTCAAAGCTGGCCTTCTGGGACCTTTGATCCCTCTCAGTAGATCAGTTCCCTCCCCTTTTTCTTCTTCCTCGATCTTTTCCGCCTCTGCATCTTTCATCTCTGCATCCCCCTCTGTCTCGCCAGTCTTCATGACTTCATCTTCCCCATCCACATTAGATTCCTCCGATGCTTTCTTTTTTCCATTCTTTGCCTTTTCCTTCTCTGTTTTCCCAACCATAATCTCTTCCACATTACTCTCACCAAAGTGAGCTTCCAAAAGATCAGTGAAATGTTCGATCTTAGCAAGATTGACAGCTTGAATAGTACTTCTAGTAGCTTCATCCTCTTTAAGGTCCTCAGAAGGTGAAAAGGAGCTTGAGAGAGCATCAGCATAAGGATGCGGTTCTTGAGGGCTGATTTTGACTGGCTGATCTTCTCCTTCCGTTTCTTCCTCTTCCTCTCCTTCTCCGTGAGAATGGCTGTGATTGTGAGGTTTTGTAGTCAATTTGATAGTAGCAGGACTTGAATCTATTCCTAGTAGTAAAGCGACAGCAGAGTCTGCGATCATGTCGTTTTGATTTCCAGCCATCCATTCCAGAACCAGAATCGTTTTACTTTCTTTACTTTGCTTGACGTCTAAAACCTCCATGACTCTCATAGTTTTCGTTCCTTCTAAATCAACTCCTTCCACTACTCTACCATACATTCCTTCTAAATGCCACCTAGCTAATTCCCAAGTGACTCCAATATTGATTCTTTGTCTCTGAATGATCTCCGTCGTACTCAGACCAGTAAAATCTGTCAGATCTTTTGGATCGAGGATTGTGAAGACGAAGTCTTTCGAGACCAGTAAACCAGAAAAGACTGAGTTGGAATTGTTGACTGTTGTGATAGCGTTTGATTGAAATTTCGGATCCGATTCGTCATGAGGTTTGTACTTCTCAGCAATAGCTCCAATAGCTTTCGCCGTTCTCTCTCCTCTAAAGGTGATGAATAAAGGATCACAGTTCTTCGGAGCATAAACCTTGATGTCTTGTTCCTTGTCTGAATATTTACTCTGCAAAGCAGCTCTTAATCTATTCATAGTATTCCTTTCCCCATGAACCAAAACGATATGATTCGGTCTAACATCATCGATGAACTTGGAATTTTGAGTGTAATCCACATGGGCCGAGAAGGAGATGTAATCAACTGACATTCTTCTTTGAATCTTTTGACCATTCTGAGCTATGATCTCATCCGGATCCGTAAGAATGTGACGAGCCATCGTTCCTTCGACCGAGTAACCAGAGACGATTAAACCGTTCCTAGCATCTGGAGCCCATCTCTCTAGAAGTTCTCTTGATACACCCGACTGCATGAAACCTGGAGAAGCCATCATGACACAGGGTCCTTTGTCCTCGAACCTTTCCAAATTCTTGAGATTGGAGATATGCTTGAAGACGAAGGGATTGTCTCTCTTATTGAACCTCGAACGAACATGATCATTCATAGTATGGATATATGTCTGGTAGATCGAGATGGCCTTACGAGCCATTCCAGAGGCGTAGTAGACTGGAATTGAATGTAGATCTGGATGGGCTGACCAGTACTCGTCGAGGAGAAGTAGAAGCTCCTGAGCTCTTCCTAGTACGAAGACTGGTAGAAGAACTCTTCCGCCTCGTCGGATAATGTTATGAATGAGAGCTGGGAAGGGTAGAAAGGAGATCTTAGTCAAAACTACTGAAATCGACACGATAGGCTTCCGAATCTCCGACACACCTTCGAGTACTCACTTGTGAACCTCTGCTCCTTCTCCAACCTACTATCGTGACTCTGAACTCCATAGGTACTCTCACAGATCAACACATCCGGTTTCGAAGGGGGTACCTCAGCCTGAACTAAATGTCTATCTTCTTCTCTACTATAATCTCCAGTATAAAGAATTTTCAAACCAGCGATTTCAATAAAGAACATGCAAGCCCCAAGAACGTGACCTGCATGATAAGGAGTAAATCTCAATCCACCATTAACTACCACTTCTTGATGGAAATCCACAGCTTCGATCTGTTTCCAAGAAGCCATCATTTCATTCTCATCGAAAAGTTGATCGTCTGTTCCTGCTGATGAAACTCTCACGAAATCAGACATTAAGATCCGATAGACTGCTTTGGTTGGATGAGTCATGTAAACTTTTCCTTTCCCATCTTTGAAGTTTGTCTTTTCCATTACGTAGGTTAAAGCTGCTGCGTGATCTAAATGGAAATGAGTGATTAGAAGTGCATCTACTGTACTCCAATCTAATTCGTCGATGAATGGTAGAGCAGCTATTCCTGAAAAGGCTGGATGAACTCCTGCATCACAGACTATCGTCTTGCCTGTGGGATGAGGGAGGGGAGAGGGATCAAAGGTTGTGAGATGGACTTCCTCCTCATGGGAGGAAGCTTCTGAGCTCTCCTTCTCTGCTGCTGTCTGTCTAACATGGATAGCTGAATCAGACCATTGGATTCTACCTAGTTCAACTTCTACTTTGTCTCATTGCCAGTGTTTCACTACTTGGCTCAGTATCATCTTGCTCTCTCTCTCCATCTTACTCGCTTTCACTGACCTTTATAGGATAAGACGCAACAACTCCTTCCAACTTCCTGTCCAGCTCCCAACATTTCAATTCTCAGCTGATCTTCATTCCCAGAGTTGATGTTAGGATCATTGATTGCTCCCATAGCTGCTGCTAGAGCCGCAACTCCTTCAGCTGTCATGGCAGCCATCTTGACGTTGAAGCTGCTTGCTACTGGCTGAGCAAAGAGTGACCCTTCCCTTGGAGGAGATCTGAGTTGATCTGAGTTGAATCCTTGAACCAAAGGAATACCCTAGAGCAAGTTATAAGAAAAGAATCAAATGATGGTCGTGGTTTGGAGGTCGCAATTCGAAGAGAACTTTTTGGGTCGACTCCCTCCTTGCCTCCTTGCTTCCCTTCCCACTTCCCACCCACCAGCTCTTCTTCTGATCAAACAACTCTAGAACTAACACAAATCCATCGATATGCCAACTGCAGTGCCAAGAAAGCAAGATCAACCAGCCTCAGAGTCAGAGACAAACATTTGGATAGCTGCTGCTGATGGTGACTTGGAACGCGTAAAGTACTTGGTAGATGAAGAAGGTCAGTACAATCAAGCAGAGGCGCAGAAAGCGTTGAAAGAATGATACTACGTGGAATGCTTGTGGTAGAATTCGGGGAAGGAGACACCGTAGCTCAGAGGTTGGGAGATCGAGGTAGCAGAGAGAAGAGTGAGCTTGTCCTTTGGAAAGGAAAGGGTGAGAGCAACTGCTTCTTCAATCAAGTCAGATCCATCTCTGCTTTGATCATATATTATCGTAGATTCTCTTGTCTGATCAGACTTGGTGAAGATCAAGCGGAAGAGGACATATCGCTGGAAGAGCTCAGTTCTTGTTCCATAACTTTACCCTCTCTCTCTGCCTTCTATTGGCTCTCTTCTAGAAGTTCAACTCTTTCTCGACTCATAAAGGACATTTCCAGTTTCAGAACAAGTTCTGGAGCGTGAAATCACGTCCATACTCACACACTCTTTCCTCATTCCTTGTCTCTTTCTCTCAGGTCTCAGCCCTTCCATTGCAGACTCGAACACGTATACTCCAATCCACGCAGCTGCCTCTTATGGAAAGCGCGACATTCTGTGAGACTCATGAATTAGAGAGGCGAAGAGTAGGTCGGTTCCTCGTCTCCTCATCTCCCCCTTCACTCTGACTCTTTGCCACCTTTCCCAAACCTTTTCAACGTTTTACCTTCTCAGTCGATTCTTACTCAATCACCCAAAAGCACCAGTCAGTGCTGTCGAGACTTTAGATTCAGACGGAGATTCAGCTCTGTTCGTAGTTGAGGATTTAGAGACTGCCAAATTACTTGTCGAAGAATTCAAAGCTGAAGTTGGACGAAAGAACAAAGAAGGAAAGACAGTGAGTTGTTTAGCAAATCTCTGAAGTCCATTTCATTCATTTCAGTGCTTATGCAAAGGCTGATGAACTTCTCATCTCCTCCTCCCTTCAACAGCCAGCAGAAGCAGCCTTCGAGAACGAGCACGAAGACATCTCTCAATATTTCAGAACTCTCCTAGGAGAAACTTTAATTTCTCAACCAATAGTTTCGCAAGATCTAATCAATCAAGCCGCAAACCTAAATTTAGTTTCAAGTTTCTCAACGACCAATCCAGACGGAGATGAAATCGATCCCGCAACTGCTGGGATCTCAAGTGAAATGTCAAATGCTATTGATAACAGAGTTGAGAATTTGATGGAAAGAGTTAGTGTGATTATGAATAGAGCTTCTCAGAGGACGAGAGATGAGAGGAGAGCTGCTGCTGGAAACTCAAATGGGGAGGTAGAAGATGAAGATGATGAGACAGAGGAAAGAGAAATCGAATTGACTGAAGAAGAAAAGGATGAGATGAGGGCGGTGGTTGGAGAGGAGGTTATGAAACAGATTTTGGAAGGTTGGAATGGTGGAGATGGGGGAAGTGAATGGGAAGAAAGTGATGATGATGAGGACGAGGAGGAAGAGGAGGAAGAGGAGGAAGAAAAGTGATTCATTGAAAGAACAAGTCGGGCAATGATTGTGACTCATTTCGGGTTTTAATGACTATCTCAATACCATAGAGCCTTTACCTTTTCGACCATCTTGAAAGATTGAACATGACGATTCTCTCTTCAGAGCGAAGTCGAAATTGGCATTTGAGCAGGGGTTCTTTCTTTTTCTTTTTTCTTTCTTCTTTTTGGAATGGTGAAAGTCAAGGACCTCTTGAAAGTCCAGAATAGATGATAGATTGGGGTGGCAACAACTCTAGACCTTCATCGTTTTTGTGGCTCGAAGAAAAATTTTGCAATTGCAAGCTTAGAATCAACACCATGACGCAAAATTTGCTTTAGCGGAAAGAAATGAGCGAAACAAATGAAGGAGAGATGTCGGTACGCTTCATTACTCTGAGCTCACGCCGCTCCTGCACTCCCAGACGGCAAAACCAAACATCACATTCCCTCACAAGTCGCACATAAGCTGGATGGAAATTTTCCGTCCAATATCATTCTGTCATGCGACATGCGAGAGAAAAGAGTGCAAGAAAACGGTTGAAGAATCCGAAACTTCCTTCTGTCCTTTGGATTTTGCTGAAAAGACCTCGTGGTTTGATGCCGTCCTACCGGTGGAAGTGGGAACCCCTGAACCGCTGAACGCCTCAACGCCTCAACCTCACAGCACTTTTTTAGTGCGTTTGCCCCTGGAAATCCACGCGGTACATAGCCCTCAGTGAACATATGGGGGAACTTTCTAGTATCTAAACAGAGATCCGACTGAGGGGGAGGAATGGTACAAAAAGGGATCCCCCACTTTTTCTGTTCTCTCTTTTCCCCTTTCGACACTCCTCCCACCCAAGATGAAACAAATCTCCAATCCATACATTCTCGCGGCTCTAGCCTGTACTGGTAAGCTCTTAGAGATGGGGTAGCAGTTCGTTTCTCGACAAAGGCTGACTTGTTCTTTCATTCTCCGCAGGGGGTCTGTTATTCGGATTCGACATCGCGTCGCTTTCTGCTATTATTGGTACAAAGAATTATGCTGTCTACTATGCTGATAGTCCTGTCACGCTCAACGAGCAGACTGGAGTGCTCGAGACAAACGGAGTCTCAACTTCCCTTCAAGGGTGAGTAGACAGAAGAACGGAGGATGAAACAAAGGCTGGCGCCTCTTCTTCTTCCATTTTTTTTCTCTTGTATTAGATATGCTTCACTCAGAGCTTATCGATACGCCGATACAAAGTGTATCATCCTGCACGCCAGCCGCTGACGTCCACTCTCTCCCACCTACTCCTGAAGTGGTATCACAGCTTCAATGCCAGGAGGATCATTCGTTGGAGCTTTGGCCTCAGGTATCATCACTGATTGGGTTGGGAGACGCCAGTCTATCGCTATCTCTTGCGTCATTTGGATCCTTGGTTCCATCCTAAGTTGTGCGTCTCAAAATGTCGCTATGTTGGTCGTGGGAAGATTCATCTGTGGTATCTCCATTGGAATTGCCTCTGCTCAAGTTCCAGTCTATCTTAGGTTAGTGTTTCGCATGGGAAGGAGCAGAAGGGGTCCAAAACGAGAGCTAACTCATTCCGCGCTCTCATCTTTTCAGTGAACTGGCTCAAACTCACATTCGTGGAAGGTTGGTTGCTTTACAACAATGGGCCATCACATGGGTGAGTCAAGAATCACTCAGAAACAAGTCTGACATCGAAATAACAATCTTCTTCCAACTGACTTTGTTAAACTCTGTTTCGCGGGTTTTTCTGGGTTCCATCGTATTCAGGGTATTTGTCTGTTCTACTACATCTCCTACGGATGCAGCTTCATTGGAGAGCAAGATGGCAGGGGTACGGCTTCTTTCCGTGTACCTTGGGGGTTACAGATGATTCCAGCTATCGTTCTACTTGGATTCATTCCTTTCATGCCTCGTTCTCCAAGATGGCTCGCTTCGAAGGGAAGATGGGATGAATGTCACGACGTTCTAGCTTTAGTCCACGGCAACGGAGACAAGAACAATCCTCTAGTCATCGCCGAATTCAAAGAGATTCAAACCTCGTTGGCTGAAGAGAAAGGTTCTTCATGGCTGGATCTCTTCAGAGGTAACATGCTCAACAGAACTCACATCGCAGTCTTCACTCAAATTTGGTCCCAATTGACTGGAATGAACGTGATGATGTATTGTGAGTAGATACAGATCAATAAAGCTCTCCCATTCCGGCTGCCTGATTCCAACCCGCCCCACCCCTTCTTTCTCATCCAGACATCAGCTACGTCTTCCAAATGGCAGGACTTAGAGGAAATATCAATCTCCTCTCTTCTTCCATTCAATACGTCATCAATGTCGTCATGACCGTTCCAGCTCTCGTTTGGCTCGAGAAATGGGGAAGACGTCCAACTTTACTCATCGGAGCTGCTCTGATGATGACATGGTTATTCGCCAATGCTGCCATCTTCAAAGTCTATGGTCACCCTCATATCCCTAATCCAGATGCTGGCGAATCTAAAGCCGTCTCTTGGAGTGTCGAAGGAAAAGCTGGAAAGGCTGTCATCGCTTGCACCTACCTCTTCGTTGCTTCTTACGGTAAGTCGTTCGACTCACATCTCATGAAGCACCGGCACTGACTCTCAGTCTTTTATTTCCGATGTCTCTTACTTGTTCTTCTAGCTCCAACCTGGGGTGTGAGTACTTACGTCAAAAGTACAGTCAACGACTTGAGAGCTCCTTCACTGACTTCTCTCATTCTCTATCTCTCTTCCAACAGCCTGTCTCTTGGGTCTACCCTCCCGAACTTTTCCCAACTAGAGTCAGAGGAAAGTGAGTCTTGGGTTGATTCTCTAAGTGCAACTCTGGAAGGAGGCTGACTTTCACTCTCTTCTCTTCGCTTCGAGGGCCGTCGCATTGGCTACCTCAGGAAATTGGATTTTCAACTTTGCTCTAAGTTACTTTGTCCCACCAAGTTTCGAACACATTCAATGGAAGACCTACGTGAGTTAGCGACGGCGGTGGTCGAGAGTTTCCATTCAGCCCAGATTCTGACTTTCCACCGATTTCTCCTTTGTCAGATTGTTTTCGGTGTCTTCTGCGCCACCATGTTTATTCACGTTTTCTTCCTGTTCCCTGAGACCAAGGGTCAGTTAAGAAGTTTACCTTCCGCTTGTGCTTCTGTCTCTCAAATCGAGGAGTCGCTGACCGTTCTTTCCATTCTCCCTCATCTGCCCTACCCTTTGCCTTCTTCTTTCTTCCAATTTTGCCTTCTCTCATCAGGTAAATCTCTCGAAGAAATGGATGAAATCTTCGAAAGTGGCATCCCAGCTTGGAAAAGTGGTAAACTGTCCAAGCACAGCAAGCTCCAAGAGATGGCCGCCGCTATCCAAAGAGGCGAGGCGGTCGACGGTGGAAAGGTTCTCGACAAGACCGATTCTCAATCTGACACCACTCCCGATGAAAAAGAGAAGCAACTCGCCTAGGGCTTCCCTCTCGCTTTCCCCCTCGCTTTCCAACCCATCACTGCTTTTGTCCTTTTGCCACCCATTTATGAGTTACCGTTTCTTTGATTCCTTTTCCCATCGGTCCTCAATTCTCTTCTTTGGGCTCAGATTTTCTTTTGACGCTATCCTATCTCTTGAAATGCAACGAAATACGATCTACTGTAACGCCATCTCTGAAAATCTCTGTCATGAACTTTCCTATTGGAAAACAACCTTTCAAGAACTACAGTGAATGCACTCTGTTTCTCTGTTACTTCTCTCGTTGCCTCTGAGGGTTTCTCTTGAATCCGAGGTGCTACTCACTTTCCACGTTCGCAGGAGGATACATAGTCTCTCCCTCTTTCAGTGAGATGAGCGTAAAGAGGCTAAAAGGGTTGGCACCTAGTCTTGCCCTAGACCTTCCCCCAGTAATAGGCAGCGCTCAGTAATGGGCATTCAGTGTGGTCGGGAGAACAAGGAAGGGAAGGGGGAGATCACGGGATCACATCATCCAAGCAGCCTGGAAGGTCTTGTCGCCAGAAAGTTCAATTCCCTTGTCTAGCCCTTTTTTTGACCACCTCAAATCCCACCTCCTAACCGTAAAGTTGGATTTTTTTTGACTAGACACTCTCACCTCTCCATTAATAGAAAAAAAACTTCCGAGAAAAATAAAGCCGTAGAGAAAGAATTTGCCATGGTATGAGCCTCTGAGTGAGGCCCAAGTGGCCCTATCGCTAGCCCTGTTTTTTTTTGACACCTTTTCAGACGTCCCGACTTCAGTCGCCCATACCATGGCAAATTCTTCCTCTACGGTCCTAGTTCTTTCTCAAATCAGAGCTTTGTGTACTAAGTATTCGAAATATCGGATTGGGAGAGGCGATCGATAAGTATTGTTTCTTTGAAAGTGGGTGTTTCCAAACCACTTTTTGGGCCTTTTGCCTTTCCTCTTCGAACACCAGTAGTAAATTTTTAGTCAGTGAATCCACTCCAAGGCCTCAAATACTCTTCTTCATATATATTTCTAGAAATTGAGAACCTTTGGGGTATCTCCAGACCCCTTTGGGGTGCAGATAGCTCTTGTCCTTCCCTGATTGTAGCTGGCGTGAAAGATCTCTTCTGTCCTCGAACAGAAATGTCTCGACTCCTCGGACCTGTTATCATCAATTCTTTACTAATCAGTTAAAAGTCCATCGGAGATGTTTGCAGGTCCTTAGAAGGCGACAGAAATGATTCATCACACACACGGTGAGCACCCAGCCCAAATTCTTCAACTTTGCCCCCCTGCTCACATGGCAAAAACTCTCTTTTTCGTTCTTCACTCTTAACAAGCTTTCTATATAAAGACTATAGCTTTAATCTGGAGGAATTCAAGCAAAATTGAGGAAGTTAGGAAATGGGATTTATGGGTCAAAAAAGAAGGCTAGACAAGGGAATCGATCAGCCTGGCGACAAGACCCTCTCCCCCAGGCTCCTTCTCACTGCTGTTTCCTTGATGTCCCGACCTTACTGAACGACTCTTACTGAAGATTGCTGGACTCTTGCTGAAGATTGCTGGAGCCTGGCTACGAAGTAAGGGAGATGGTCTTGAACAAGACTAGTTGGCACCTACGGTTGCGGGATCGCGACTGAGATACTGAGTAGCTGTCAGAGTGATTGAAAAGATGTATCTTCCTCCTGACGACCACACTCTCCTCTCCTCAGAAAGTTGAAGTCTTGAAAGATGTTCAGAGGATTCTCGCTGAATAGGAATACTAGTCAACCCGTCAGAAGAGACTCTTGCTCTTCTGCAGAAGAAGATAACCAAGGTATGTTTCAAAGCAAAGTGTTGTTCTAAATTGGGAGGACAGAACTTGGTAGGATTGCAATCTACATATTGCTCAGAATTCTTATCCATTCAATCTCTAACATCTTCAGATCCAAATCTATTCGGACCATTTGGTAGAATTCAGCAAGAACCAGAGACCGTTGAATCAACAGAGGTGGAAGAAACTGGAGCAGGTGGTGAGAATGGTAGTCAAGCAGAATTCAACAATCAAGGTCAACAACGATCAAATCATCATTCTCACACTCATAGATATTCAGAGAGTACTGGTTGGCATCCAATCGAGAGTCACCATCATGTTCATCATCATCAACATGGTCAATCTCAATCTCAATCCCAATCCAGACCTCTAGAACCAATTCAGAGTGCCTCTTCAAATCAAATAGCCTATGGAGCTGGAAGAACCTCTTCTCAATCGGAAATCAATCATTACAATGATCAAACTACTAATAGTGAATCTCATCTGATGACTGGTCAAGGAAGGAGACCTTCTGCTCCTGACAGCAACGCTACCGCCCATAATAGACCTGATGTTCATAGAAGTCAGACCAATCTTTTCGATTCGGTTCATGGCAAGAAAAAGAAGAAAGATGGAATATCTACTAAAGCTCATATCGTGAGTTGATAAGAAAAGAGAGAGCAGGAGGAGGGGGTCAGTGAGGACGGGATCATGGAACTGAACTCAGGGTCCTACTCTATAAGCTATGGAGCTCGTTGGGCAAAGCGAAGCTTTCCCGATCCTCTAAATCACATGAACAATTGAATGAGGAGTTCATGAATGACGCAGGACCCATAAAAGCAGCTCGCAGTCAGCCACTCATCACCCCCAATCCCTCTCTTTCTTTCCTCTCCAGACCGAGCATTCAGCCGATCTACCAGTTAGAATAGGTCATCTATTCAAGAGACCTCTGATTCGACAATGGCTTCACAAAGGAGAGCTAGTCCGTGAACGAGACGAACGAGAGCCAAGTCGATTTGAATTATTTTTCGACTTAGCTTTCGTTGGTGTTATCCATACTCTAGTGGAACCAGCTATGGAGCATCCTTCTGGTATCGATGTAGCCAAGTTCGTTCTGGTCTTCTTCCCATCTTACTCCATCTGGACTGATACGAGGAGGTGAGTCCTCCCTGAACCGCTTTGAATCGATCCCATCTTTCAGCTAAACTGACAACTTGATCGACCACCTTCTTTTTTCTTCTTTAGTTACATTAACGTCTCTGGAACTGACGACGTTTGGCAAAGAATCTACATTCTAGCGATCATGCTTTGTCTTATCGGTTATGCTGGAAACTCAAGTGCTATCCTCATCGAGCATCTCTCATCAGCCGCTGAAGCAGGTGCTGAAGCATTAGGTGAAGCTCTTCATGAACGTGCAGAACATGCTGCTGAGGCAGAAGGGGAAGCAGTAGTCGGAGCTATGATTAACGGAACTTACTTCTTTACCGAACATTATTTCTCTGCTATCAGAAGTGCAGTAGCTTTCTATCTAGTTGCCAAATTGATGAGATTAGGTTTATTTATCGTCTATGGAATTCTTCTACCTAAATTTCGTAGGGCTCTTTTCCTAGCTGCTCTTAGTTTAGTGGTGATCAGTTGTATCTGGCTTCCTTTACTATTCGTCAAGTCTCCAACTGCGATTATCACTCTGGTAGTTGCTGGAATTGGAGTTGAATTGGCTAGTAGATATGTCTTAGCTGCTGCGATGCAGATTCTCCATGGTAGGAGTAAGCACAAGAACGGAGGTGTAACTTCTTCTTTGTTCATCCCTGCTATCTCTATTGAACATCTGATGGAAAGAATGGTTTGTGAGTATAACTTGTTCTTGCATTGACTTGTTGATCTGCCTCATAGCTAACAATTGCTCTGCTCTTCAACCCCAGTATTCACCATCCTTATCGTCGGAGAATCGATTCTAAGCTCGACCTACACAGCGACCGGCTCGGCAGGCTTTGGTCTGACTGCTCAATTCGGAAGAGCTGCTGTAGCTGTCGCTATTGCGTTCCTCTTGATTTGGGTGAGTGTTTTGGGTGAACTCCCGGCTTACCTCCTTGCTCTCTTCTGACTCGCTCCTTTTTCAATTTTTCTCAGCTCTACTTCGACTCGGATTCTTCGAGATGCTTCGCCCATGCTCTCAGAAGACATTGGAGTACTTCGATCTCTTTCTCCAACATTCACTTCCCTCTATGCGCTTCGCTAATTCTGATGGGAGCTTCTCTGACTGAACTGATAAACGAGGAAGAAGTAGAAATCGGTTACCGATTCTACTTTGGTGGGAGCCTAGCTACAGCGGTATTTTGCATTGGAAGTGAGTTCTTGCCAGCGATAAGAAGGCGAGATTCCCGCCAGAAGAACTGACATCCTTTCGCTTTGTTAATTGGACGCCTTTCAACAGTCCTGGGACTACTTCACAAGAACTTAGACGTCAGTGGAAGCTCGCTCTTCCCCAAATGGGCTAGAGTCGCTGCTCGTTTCATCATCGCAGGCGCTATGGCCGTCTTGCCTCTCAAAGAGCACTTCGATGATTTGAATTTCTTGGGAATATACATGGCCCTACTTGCCTTCCTGGTGTTCTTCGAAACTTTCGGAAAGGTGAGTTCAGAACGTCGACGTTCCCTGGTTCTATCGTCCACTCCCACTCTTCTCTTCTCTCACCGTTCACTCTTGCCTTTTTTCCCCTGTTTATCTTTCTATACTTCAGCTGGGCGCCGTTGGTCGGCACTATGACGAAGAAAAGACTAAGGAACTTCGCCAACGTAGACAGCAAGCTTTGGATTCGATCGAAGCTGGTCAGAAACCAGACATTCGCAACGAGTCAGAGATCCCTTTGTCTAGATTTGAAGCTAAAGCAGCTCGTGTCGATGCGGATGGTGACTACCATACTTCGTTCGGAGAGAAGATTTCTCAAAGACCAACACACTCCAGAGCCAACTCTTTAGGAGCTGCGTCTCTCTTCAATGGAGCCAAGGAGAAGCTAGCTCAAAAGTGGGACAAAGATGAGAAGAGCCCTGACAATGGAGATTGGCATGGTGAGTTGAGAGGCATTGGGTAAACAAGAGATGCCATTCTGACGTCGATCGATCTCCTTCGCCTCCACTCTCAATCCAGAATGGGAAGATCTTACGGGAGCCGAACGTGGGGAAGAGGATGTAGGAATCGAATCTGAGCTGGGTAATTTGGAATGCAAGGCTGTCTCGTCGTAAGTATCGCAAGGGTCAGGGGTGTGACTTCGAGTACAGATGGATGTGACTTCGACTCAGTGATTGACCAAAATCCTTCCCACTCCCTTTGCCTCCCTCCCGTTCTTCGCCTTTCTTTCACATCCTTTGACTCTAATCACAGTTCTCAAAGATGGGCATTTGCTGCGTAATTTTGACGTCGTCTTTCAACTTCTCACTTCTCCACTTCTTGCAATTTTGTCATGGCTGGACCGACTTCTTTCTCCCTGGTCCTTTCACCTCTTTCATTTCAGTCCAACTCTACATTTAACAAGTTCACTATCTTCCGATGACCTCATCCATTTTAAATACGACCCAACTTCTCTTCCACTTTTCTCATCTTGTTACACACGGTTCGAACTCTTGCAGCCCAATTCCACATTTCATGCGACTCTTCCTTTCTTTCCTCAAGTAGGAAAATACTTTGTCATCTTTTCAGGCGGCCGAAGTGTAAAGCGGTCCGAAACCAACTGCGCGATATAGAAGAAGCTTCTAAAAGATTGACGTTTCATCTTTTGACTGTTCCTTTCACCCGTTCCATCCTCATCCTTCTTCAATTCCAGGAGGAGAAGATGAACAACCTCTACTCCTTTCAAGACAATTCCTCAGGTCCAATACCAGATCCCAACATCTACCAGCACTTTTCACACGCTCAAGACACCAGTATTGGTTCGATGAACTCAATCTCTTCCTCAAAGCCAAAGTCCAAAGCAGCAAAGAAAGATTCCGGGGACGAACCAGACAGTAGTGGGAAAAGAAGGAGGGTGCAGAGAGCTTGTGATGTGAGTAGAGGTGGATACCATCAGCATTACGAGAGGATGATAGAGTGAACATGGGGTTGCTGGGCTGATGGTGGTTGGAAGTGTCAGCTCACGGATGAGAGGAATCCAATCTAATTCAGATTTCTCTGCCTCTCCAAACGCTTCTCTGTCGATCAGATATGTCGTAAGAAAAAGATCAAGTGTGATGGAGTCGAGCCAGATAGACCTTCTTGCACTCATTGGTGAGTGTCTCAATCGAGGAAAGGAGTATAGAGATCTGAGCCTTCTCGGGCAGATGCAATAGGGCCCATGCTAACTCCCTCGGTACGTCCGTACGTCCGCCCTCTTCTTCCTCTTCTTTCTCTACTTCTTCAGTGTTACCAATGGACTCGATTGTACCTTCATCGATCAGTCCAAGAAGCGACCACCTCCAAGAAGCTACATCGACGCTCTCGAACTCAGAATGCAGAAGATGGAACTCCTGCTGGATCAGATAGCTCCTGGAGTAGACTTCACCGATAGGATAGGTCCTCCAGTCAGGTTACCAGACGAGAAGGGCAACGAGGTCCAACCTGCCCCCGCAGGACCTCATCTTCAAACCTCCGGTCTAGAATTAGGAACAGCAAAGGGAGCAGCTTCGCCTTTCGGTTCACCGAGATCTACCATTCGAGAGAATTTCGCAGTCAAGGAGGAAACAAATAGCGAGCTTGACTCCGAGGACGAGATGGCTTTAGTTCAAACTCGAGTCTCGAGAACTCACCTCGATGGAAGCAGTGGCGGCCAGGAGATTTCTGATCTTCCTTGTTACGGACCTTCTATCAAAGGTAGCAAGAGCGTTCTGTCTATGGGATCTGCCTTGGCTTTGGTTCAAGACGACGAAGACGAAGAATCCTCCAAGGGAAAAGCGGTCCTGGTCGACCACAGAACAGCAGGTTCTTCAGCAGAATCTACTTTCGAAGACAGACAGCAATTCATCGGGAAGGCTAGCAGCTTTCACATCATTCCTCTACTCAGTCGCCTCCAGAGCGGCGGAGATGCCTCAACTCAGAGAGAGCTCGCGCTCCAAGCTTTCAGACCTCAATTCTGGAAACACCCGCCTCCTCTCAGCACCCCTCAAGCACATCTTCCCAGCATTCTATCGACCTGGCCAGAACAGGATCTGGAAGCTCAGCTGGTCGAAAGCTACTTCAGACACGTCCACAGGGAGCATCCTTTCCTCAACGAGCTCACCTTCCGAGAGGAACTTCAAAAGCCAGAGCTTCGCTCCGACTTGGACTGGCTGGGAGTCGCTTTCGGAGTCTTCTGCTGTGGAGCTCGCTTCGTCGACGACGAGCGCTGTCTGGCTCGTGTTCCAGGCTCGGAAGAAGAGCCGCAGTGCGGTGACATATGGTGGAACTCAAAGACAATGCTGGGAATGACGATCAACAGTACCGGATCGAGTCTCCATCACCTTCAGTCGATGCTGATGTTCGCGGTCTTCGTATTCGGAACCCCTCTCGCTACAACTCCCGCTTGGGCCTGCATAGGGGTGGTGTCGAGACTTTTGATCGATGCAGGTATTCACAGGAGGATGACTGCTAGAAGTCTCAATCGCTCGGTCGCAGTTGATCAAGCTTACCTCAGACTCTGGTGGTGTGTCTACGTCATCGATCGAGAGATGAGCGCTGGTTTGGGAAGGCCGATCTGTATTCAGTGAGTTCAAAAAGCTTTTTGTCGGTTTTGGTCTTGCGAACTGTCTCTGAAGCCACTCCTGCCCTCATTTCCTCTTACCGCCTCTCCATCTCCTGCAGAGACGAAGACTTTGACGTAGAGCATCCTATTGAAATCGACGATATCTACTTGAACAATCCAAGCTCGTCTATCGCTCAGCCAGCAGGCAAGCCTTCTCTGATCTCTGGATTCAACTGCCAGCTTCGACTCAGTCAGATCATAGGTCGCTGTCTACGTACGGTGTATGCTATCGGAAAAGCTAAGGTAACTCGTGGCTTCGTTGGAGAGCATTGGGACCAATTCATCGTGGCTGAGGTGAGTTCTGCTCGAAGGCTCCCCAAGCAAGGCGTCTTGTCAGACTCTAATCTCGATTTCCCCTTGATCTTTGCCCCTTCTTTCTCCTTGTCAGATTGACTCCGCTCTAAATCAGTGGTTAGATACAGTTCCAGACCATCTACGATACAATCCCAACGAACCAGACGAAGGCTTCTTCGTCCAATCATGCATGCTTCACGTCTCCTATTACCATGCTCAGATCTTAGTCCACCGTCCTTTCATCCCAACTCCCAAGTCTAACTCCAAGCTCAACTTCCCATCCCTCGCTATCTGCACAAATGCAGCTCGTAGTATCACTCACGTTCTTTGGCGTCTGCGAGAACGGAACCTTCTTTTGTCTGCTGGAAGCATTGCTATCTTCAGTGAGTAGGATCGATTGGTCGGAAGTGAAAGTTAAGAAGCGGAGTCAAAGGGAGAGAAAGAAGAGGTGGAACTCAGCTCGGTCTCGCTTCGAGGCTTCTTCACTCTCTCTCTTCCGTCTCTGCGTCAATTTCTCAACGCTGGGGCCCAATTGACGTAAATCAAAATTCAATTCAATTCAATTTAATCTCCTCTCTGACCCTTCACCATCATCTTCTGTGCTTTCTCCCCAACTGCAGGATCATTCACTTCCGGAATCGTCCTTCTCATCATCGTTTGGAGTTCCAAGACCGGAGGAGCCAAGACTTCAACGTCAACTATGAACGACGTCCGCAAGTGCCTGCTTGTTCTCCAGACCTTGGAGAAAAGGTGGACTGTAGCAGGTAGAATGGCAGATATGCTGTCTCTCCTCATCAAGTCTAGCGAGCTTCCAGTCCCAACTCAAGTTGTAGAGCATGGTCAAGGGCAGAAGCGCTCTCACCAGCCAGAAGAATCGGAGGCAGAAGATCACGAAGAAGATGAGGATTCGTCTTACTCTCCATCCTCGGCGCACCCGACCAACAACTCCGCCAATCGCTCAAATGGTAGACGCAAGGGACGTGGGATCGGAAGAAGATCAGCAAATACTTCCTCGTCTTCTCTTCCAGGGGCTCGAGGGGGATTCCATTCTTCAGCTCAAGATCATCTGCCTCTCTCTACCAACGAGCTAGTCAGAGCCTACCAGAGCCAAACTCCAAGCGACACGACAGCTGACAGTCCGAGTCAGCAGTCTGGGCTACCTCAAACGTCCTACAACGAGAATTCAGCTTTCGAGTCTCTCTTCGGAACTGGATCAGAGAGCTTCTCAGGCAGGTTCACATCGATGGAAGCCACCAAAGCCGCTGGAGGTCAGGACCGGCTCCCACCCACTGCTAGAGATATCTATGGATCGAGGAATTCCTTCCCCTTCAACTACTCTGGCTTTGGAGACCCTCGCTTCGAACCCAGTCCAACAGGAGGAATGAGCTCGGTGGATCAATTCCAGCAACAACAATTCGGTGCTTCCCCAAGCTTCGCTTCCACTGGTCCAGACGCTCTTCAGCGTATGTTTGCCGCCGCCAATTCGATGGGATCTGACGACCCGAACCTGTTTGGAGGAGGGCCATCTGATGGCAATCATTTCGACGAGTTCTCTTACTATGGAGCCGGTCTCACTCCATTCGGGGCTACCCCTGGAAGGACTCCAGGAAGAACACCTGGTCCTAGCGATCCAAACGTAGGGCAAGGATTCGATTCTTCGCAAGCTAATTCATTTTGGCAGAATGGTGAGTAAAAGCGAATTGACGCACTTTTCCTCCTGCTGGATCCTAGCTCACACTTCGTTTTTCCCTTCTGCCAGGCTGGAATCCGAACGTATAGCAACAGATTTTTTATTTGATACATCAATTCGGCTTTACTTTGAATGTAACATCAGTTTCTCCGTTGGTTCCGTCTAAAGTACTCCTTTCCTTAATGATTCCCTGTACTCTTGTTTTCCTGAGCAAACACGTTTAGAATTGCAAAATTTGTAAAAGAATCGATTCATTGATTTTATTGGGCAATTTTCCTTTGCAAAGATATTACATGAGATTACATGAGATTCCGCAAGAGAGGAGGAAGAGTCGAAAGATAACCAACAGGGAAAGGAGAAACAAGCCATTTATTGGTTGAAGGGTAGCGCATAATGTGGGACGATTCGAGGATGGATTCGGGAAATAAATAAAATGTATGTACAAAAGTCTGAAGTTTGGCTTCTTAACCCCACAGAGCCTCGTTTGGCAAATCTTTGAATTTCGCGACAGGAGTCGAAGCTTCTTCAAACGAGTCCTTGGATTGCCTTCTGAAATCTTCATCGTCGTTTTGATAACTTCCGTTCCAGTTGTTGTCGACGCTCCTCTGAGAATCGATGCTCAGGTCCCTTTCATAGTATGAGGGAATGTCTCTCTCCTTCGGCTGGGAAGTCTGACGTTCTTGCTCCTCCTCCTCCTCCTCCTCCTCCTCCTCTTCCTCTTCCTCGAAAGCAGAAAGTCGACGGTTTTGGATCGATTCAAGCATAGAAGGTCTCGGAGTTGGATCTAGAGGTCTCCAGTTCGAGCCATGTAGGTTAGAGGAAGCGACACCGACACTTGAGGTTGAAGAGGTAATGCTTGAGATACTTCCATTAGAAGAAGAATGTGAATGTCTTGACGAAGCCACTTTCCCATTGACGGATTCCTTGGGATCGAAGCTCTCTGAGTCAGGAGAGTAAGCCTGAGAATCCCAGCCTCTGCTACCGGAGGTTTTCTTCTCAGTGGAATAATCCTCTTCGTCCGAATAGTTGGAGTCACTGTAGGCTTCATCTGTCGAAGGCTGGGAGGATTTGGAAAGGCTTGAGCGGAGATCCTTTTGTTCTCCCTCTTCGACGATCTCATCTTCATCCTCATCGTCCAAGAAGCTTTCGTCTTCCTCTTCGATAGTGTTGTCCAAATCGTCTAGATACCTCTCCTCTCTGGCTCTGGTACCTGGAAGAGCGTCGAAAGCCTCGAGACCATCCAAGAAAGATCCGCCCATGTCGCCGCCCATGTCGCCACCCATGAACTGATCTCTACGAGCTCTAAAAGAGTCAGCGTCAAGATCCTCTCTGATCCCAGCTGCAGCTCTGACCTTCTTTTTAAGATTCTCCTGGAATTCTCTCTCTGCCAGGTCGTCGTCGAGGTCGCCTCTGATCTCACGATCGTCAGGAGAAGCAGGCTCCACTGGACTGGATTGAGAGGACGAGCTGTTCGAAACGTTCTTGAGTTCCGTCCACTCTTCAGGTCTTGGAGTTCTGAAAGCATTTCCCTCATTTGGATCGGTGTTTAGGAAAGCGTGTTGCAGCTTGTTTGGACGAGGAGTGGCTTGGTCGTCGGACTGAGAGAGAGCTGGGGACGAGGTGGTTGGAGTTGAGGCTGAGTGGGACTTGAGAGGGGCTTGCTGAGAAGAGATAGCGGAGTTAGAGCTCTTGGACTTGGGTCTAGGCTGGAGCGCAGTGATGCGAGCCGGCTCTTCCTTCGAGCTCTTGATACTGGAGAAAGAGGCGCCTTGGTTGGCAGGAGAATCGGAAGAGATCGTTCGTCTGAGGGTGTCTCTTGCTTTGACACCGCTGGTATCGTAGGAGGAGGCTTCCGCGGAGGTGGCAGGTCTGCGAGACAAGGAGGCAAATCCGAGAATCTTGCCAGAGAGAGGACTCTTGGGACTGGCTCGACCGAGATCTGCAGCAGACTTGGCTCTGTTGACAGTCTTGTTGTTTGTCTTGTAGCCTCGTTCGTCTCCGATAGAGATTGAAAGGGAATTCCTTGGAGTTGGTTCTCTTGAGACCGCAGGTGGGAAAACGGCTTGAGTTCTGTGGCTCTGATCGGAGTTGGAGTTGGAGTTCTCGCCACTGTACTCGGAGGAAGGATTGTATAGTTCGGTGGCAGCCGATCTGACTGATTGAGCGCCGAGAGAGACTTGAGAGTCGTTTCCGCCAGCTAGCTTTCCGAAGAGACCTTTACGTTTGCGGAAAGGAAGGGTCGAGGATCTACCAGAGGTACTTCCAGAAACCTCGGAACTCTCTCTTTGTCTTTCCTTTCCGTTGTCGTTTTTTCTCTCTGAATGAACCGACATGGCCTTGCCTGATTGCTGAGCGTTTCCTACTGGGGCAGATTCGGCGACAGAGACATCCCCGTTGGGCTCCTCTTTGTTGCGGCGATCCTTCTTTCTTCTGAGGTTGAGTCGCGACTTGGAACGTCCTAGCGATCTAGTACTGGCTGGTCTTGAAGAGCCTTCATCGCCGACAGCTTTTGGCGACTTGAGAGACATGCTTAAAGTAGAAAGGGAAGAAACCCGCCTTTGGTCAGTTTACACTGCGTTCGTTCGATTGGGTTTGACCTCACCAAATGCCAGTCATAAGTACTCACTCGCAACCTGCTTGGGCTAAGATTCTCGGTAGATCCAAATGACCGCGAGTTGTGACCATTCGATGAGTGAAAGAGCACTGCAGACCAGGTCCTAGAATGAATTCTCCTCCGAGGAGCTTCATATCTCCAGGAGCTCTGATGGGCATGTCGAACAGACCGCGCTTATCGAGGAAGATAAAGGAGATTGTAAGGGGGTCAATTTTGAGATGCCGACGAGCGTCGTTCGCTCGAGAAGGAGACTCACCTTGATAGCAACGACAATACTTTTAGTCATCCCACTCTGAACATAATCAGGAACAGCGCAAGCAGGACCAGCATCGTTGGTTCTCAAGTTCATTCCAAGAGCCTTGTAAACGTTTCTGTCTGGATCGGCATACATTGGGAAAGGAACGTTCATCACTTGCTTGTAGGCAGCAGTGACGTGAGCAGAACCTTGTCCAATTACGACTAGACCTAGACCAGCTCTTTTCAGAGGTAACATATCGATTGAAGCTAGAGACATTGCGAACTCTTGACAGAATCCACACCACCTGATAGAAGAAGGAAGAAGTTAAGAGGAAAGGTGAGTTGCGCAAGATGAGAGCGAAATCATCATAAGGAGGATGAGAGGACTGAACAGCAAGTTTAACTTACCAATGTCTCAGGAAGCAGACTAGAGTTCTCTCGGCATTGAAGACTTGACCGAACTGAACAGGCTTAGATTCTTCGTCGAAGATGATACAGTTCGACGCTTGAATCAGCTGCTCGACTGTTGGAGGATGGATAGCGTAACTTCCAGGTGGAGGAGCATCTTTCGTGCCCCCTTCTGAGAAATCGTAGATGACGTCTTCAGCCTCGAAGTCAGGTTCCAGAGCTGAATTGAAAGCGCTGGATTTCGCTCTGTCGCTCACAATTCCTTCAGATGCGGTGTTGTAAGAGTTGAGGGTTGGGCCTGGAGCAGTAGAAGTTGTTGGAGAGATTGGATTTGAGTCTTCATCCATGTCTGCGTCAGCAGCTCCAGATCCGCCGATTCCTCTGTCGAGCTGAGCATTTTGATGCTCAGAGTGAGAGGAACTAGAGGCATCTTGATCCTTGAGGTTTCCCTTGATCCTGTTCGTTAGAGCGAAGGAACTCCAAGGACTGCGATGGGATCCTGAAACGCTGGTGGCGCTGGAAGTGTAGGTTTCACTGCGATTCCTGTTTGACTCGACGATCTTCTCGAAAGTAGATGGAGCGTACTCAGAACCAGAGAGTTCATCATCTTTGCTGAGAGTGTCCACAATCGAAGCTCTGTTCCCTCCTTCCATCTCCGCATCGTCCAGATCGTCCTCTCCGCTCAAGTAGGATCTTCTATCCTGACTGACCAGATCCGCGTCACTGGTAGTGGAATCTTGACTGTCTCTGGATAGTCCATTCGCTCGGTTCATAGAAGCGGAGGAGTCTAGAAGGAAAGTCTGACCTTCGACCATGAAGACTGAAGGAGATTTCTTCTTCCTCGTAATCCTAGCAAAGGCTCCTCTGATCTCTCCTCCTGGAGCTGTACTAGGTCTGTTCTGGACAACTTCTCCGTGTCTCGGACCACTAGTCTCTTGAGAAGCCACACCTTGATCGGTTTGAGAGAAAGATTGAGGAAGCGAAGAAGTGTAGGAGTGACGTTTGGCGACTGGAAGAGCAGGGATAGATGGAAGAGGAGCGAGCTGAGAAGCTGGGCTACTGGCATTGGATCCTTTGCGAGCAGCGAAATGTGCCATGGCTGCTTCTTGAGCTGCTTGCATGACGTCCGATCCACTTGGAGACCTTTGATGAGGAGAAGGCTCTCCTACGCCAACAGAAGAAGTTCTCCTCTCGCCTTCGAAAGTAGATGGTGCCTCGTAAGATCCGCTCTGGATAGAATTCCTTCTTCCTGATGGCTCAGTTGAGCCTCCAGTCGGCTTCCATTCGAGGGGTACTGGTTTCCTCTTGACCCTATGAGTTGAAGTTGAAGAGAGACTTGAGTGAGATCCTGGAGACTGAGGAGATAAGGGGCCATTCGAAAGGAGAGAGGAAGAACTTTGTAGCTCGCCTTCTAGTGTTGGATGACGGAACTTCGATTCCGATTCTGTTGGAGGCGTCTGAGCAGACAGAGTGAGACTTGGGATGATGATGGGTTGAACTGAAGAAGCAGAAACAGGAATTGAAGAAGGTTGAGTTGAACTAGAGATGGTGCTTAGGGCCGGGGCAGTTGAAGCGGTTGGAATTGAAGTACCGGCGGCTGCTCCTCGAGTGGGAAGAGGAATAGAAGAATCGAATACTGGAGGAGGCAATCTCGCTAGATGTCTAGGCGATTTCGGAGGAGGCGTTGGTGGAGCTGAAACCCTTCCACCATAGCTGCTACCACTGTCGGCTGTTGAAGGGCGGCGGAGAGGAGACTTCAAGCCTCTCATAGGAGAGAAGGCAGTCGGCGTTGCCGTGGACCCAGTGGATTTGACTTCGATGACTTGAGCCTTTCCGATTTCCTCTTCGTCCCGAGAGAGTTGACTGTAGGTCGAAAGAGGAGAGGAGGTATCGACTATGGACGTTGGGGCCAAACCATCCTCCTTCTTCTTTGACCCTCCTCCAATTGGCAGGATCCATGGACTCGGCTTGACTTCCTGTTTCCCGTTTGTCATCCCTAAATTGATCTCCTCCTTACTGACGATTGTTTCGCCATCCTCCGCTTTCTCTTTAGACGGCGGCTGACCATTCACCTCGCCCAACGCCTTATCCCCACTCTCGTCCTCCTTAGTTGGTCGACTGAGACCCAAGGCAGAGGAAGGTCTGACTTGAAGTTGATCCTTTAGAGTTGAAGAAGTAGGTTGAAAGAGTAGGGGAGTTGTTGGTTGAGAAGATGGAAGAGTATCGGGTGATGAGAGTTTTGTTGGAGCGGTTCCAGGTCTGATAATTGCTTTTGAAGTCTTCTTTCTAGGAGGTGGAGCTAAAGATGTGATGTTCAATTCCTTCTCTGCTTCTGCTTGAAGTTGTGGTGGAAGGAAAGGAGTAGGAGAAGTTGATGGCATGATGATGCCAGGTTGCGCTTGAAGGTGAAACTGAAGGTGAAACTGAACTGAACTGGTCTAGATGGGGCAATTGGAATCTTGAAAAGAGAGACTGAAAGAAAAAGAGAGAGAAACAGAGAGAGATTGTGGAACTTAGAGAAGACTTGAAGAGTAGAGTAGAGTAGAAGATTGGTTGTAGATGGAGGAGAAGAAGAAGAAGGGGGAGCGAGATTGGGAAACGAGATGGGATTTGCTCAGGGCGGGTGCAAGGGATTTTAGGTGTCAGAAACCTTGAAAAACTTCCGTCCTCTTCTTTCGAGTTCTCCTTTCATGATTCTACTGTTGGAAATCGTGATCTTTAGAGAACACAATCTTTTGGACGCATAGAAGGAAGAGAGCGAACAGACATAGATCCCACATGCTTTCCTTCTCCGTCTTTGCCATCCCCTCTTTCTCTTCCCTGCCGGTTGACCCGGTTCTACCTCCTGATCTATTCACGAACTAAGATAGGGGATTCAATAGACAAAGGTGGGAGGTAGAGGTTTCTCTGTTTCTCTTCTCACCTGCTTGCCACCCAAAGTTATACTCCCTAACTCTCCCCTGAGATTTGCCCTCGAGATTCGACTTGAGAGTATTAAAAGAGAACTCATCGTCGATACGTCGATAGCAGCAAAGCAGGACGCCAAAGCAGGGCGCAGGACGGGAAGACCTTGTCCTTCTCCTCCTTTCCTTCCCAGCCGTGGCCAGAGGATTCTTAGGGGGTTTTCAGGATTAATGGTTGAAAATTCTTACTGATTGGCCTCATACAGATCAATTAGAGGTCTACTTACCAGACTCGATACTCAGCCAGCGGTTCTACGAGTCGACCCTCAGCTCCGTTCAAAACGATTTGCAGAATTCTCGCTTTTTTTGAAATAAAACGAGGTCTTGAACTGCGATTCGATTTTGGTTTCTTTCCCGGTCCGAATGGCATACATTTAATGGCCCCAACTCAAGTTCCATCCTACTTTCTCAGTCTCTCACTGTCCCTTCTTTCAGTTTGATCCTCCCATCGATCTTTTTTTTGTTGGCTCCTCAATTCAGGAAATCTGAGCTTCACCTTAAAGATACACACAGCTCACTTCAACCCTGAAGGCAAAAGACAGGGTTTCCTTCTTCAAGTCGTCGGCAAAACAGCACAGACCCCCCAAACCGAGCGACGTTCTCACAGCTTGCACCAAGCATAGTCGATTTTAAGAATTAGAAAGAGGTTGTGTACTACAATTTTTAGTTTGGTCACGATATCAAACTAAGTAAAGCAATCTTTATAAGAGGACACCTCACAGTCATCCAATTCTCCTAAGCTGAACCAACTTGATTTTTCCAACCTCTCTTGATAGCTTCCATCATTGCCTCATCAAATTCCTTCACATTCTTCTGAGTGATTTCATTAGTAGCTTCCTTATCAAAGGCATGACCTTCTCCTTCCATAGTCAACATCACCGCATCAGGGTGCCCATCTTTGTTCAATTTCTCGATGAACTCCTTGCTCTCGTTGTAAAGGAGATCTGCGTCTCCTACAGAGATAAAAACGGTTGTTGTTGGGAAGGTCTTGAGGTCCATCAAGGTTGGGGAAGCCTTCGGATTGACCCTGTCGTCTGACTTTAGAAAGTAAGCCTTGTCCATGAGATTCACGAGCCAGGGTGTTAGTTCGAAACCAGATCTCATCACAGAGACCGGTGGTTTCTTGTAGGGTCCTACGAAGTCGACCTTTGGGTAGGCGCAGACTGTTGAACTGATCTTGGGGTTGAAGACACGGGCGGTAAACAAGGCCAAGTTCTCTCCCGCCGAATGACCTGCCAGCGAAATCTTTGATAGATCGAATCGAGAGGGCTGACCAAGGACCCAGGAGACGACATCTTCAGCACCGTTATCTGTTGGAGATTGTTGCAAAGAATGAAAGACGAGCGAGTAAAGCGAAGAGGGGGGTGGAGTTGAGTTGAATGGCTTGGAGAAAAAGTAAGACGAATGAGGTAGGATAGAGAGGGGCCGAGTCCGAACTTACTTATCAAGGGGAAAGGATGAGCAGGCGCTTTACGATAATCAGCATCTATGACGATCATGTTCAGCTTCTTTGCTAATCTGAAGCAAAACTTGGAATCTGAAGTCAACAAAAGGATTACTGCAGATGACAAAGAGGGAAAGAAGGGCAGCTGAATCTTAGCACGTCTTGCTCTCAGTCTCCCCGCTTCCAGCGCAACAAGACTTCGATCTCTACTCACTAAAAGCTGACGCATACCAATAGATATGAATTGGTAGCTTTTCATAGGCATGGGGGTTAGCTGGGGTGTAGCAGTAAGCCTGCGAGGGCATGGCGAAAAGTTCGAAAGTTATTAGCCAGCGTCACAAAGATTCCCACTCACTAAGACATCTCTGCCTTTATCACGAGAAGGAATCTTGATCACGTTGACGTTCACTTCGGGATTGCTTTTCGGGAATTGTTCTTCTCAGCCTTGTGAAGCGACGTTTCAAGGCTTCGAGTGCCTAATCTCTTTTTTCAAGATAGAGGCGTCGTTTTGAAGTCATGAGTGGATCATTTCGGGCTCACAATGAAGTCCAATACTCATAGTCTTCTCATCTATCTTTGGGGGAGATAGTTGGGTACCTATACAGCTCAGAAAGGATAGAAAGCTTCAAGGTTGCGCTTGGAGGCAGAGGGAAAGATGTGGTCGCAGGAATAAAGCTCTTGGGGATAGAGTACTGTAGAGACTAGAGAATGGACTTCTGAGGAGACACCGGAGACAATTGAGAAGGTGAAAATTCCCAGGGCGACTGAAGATGATCAGGGTAACCCCCTTCTTCTCTCTTCTTCCTCTCGTCCCCTTCGTTCAACTTTTCAAGGATTCTTGAAGCTTGAATAAAGGGGATCAAATACACATGTATGAAATGGAAGTTGGGAGAGGGCTCCACAGTAATGCTGGTCCCGGCTGGGGATCTCTCCACCCCTTGAATTTCAACAGTTCACGCGTCACGCTGCTCGTCTTTCGAGTTCAAAGGGCGATTTGAACAACATCTTTCACGTCTTTGTCTGAAATCATTTGATCGATTGAAAAAGTTAAGGAAAGATAAAGTGATGACAAGTTGTTTTACTAAGAAATCATTCGACCAAATCGTTTTCCCCTTCAGAAGACTGGAGTTCCCGAGGCAGCAGCATCTGCACTAATAAAAGCTGCGTAAGACCAACTGTCCCGGACCAAAAGAAGGAAAATGAATTGTGAAACAAATCAGAATACTGCGTGGAACCCTTACTGCCGTGATGGAAGTCGCCATCCCTTCCAACCAATTACTCACGTCAAATCTCTAGCGCCGATACTGAATCCATTATCTCTATTGAACTCTTCGCTGAGACTTCCATTTTGGTAAGCATGAGTCTGAACGATAGATTGAAAGCCATCAGCCATAGTCTTCATCCCTTTTGTTAGAGTGAAAAATTGAGTACTTGAAGATCCATATGACCCAGCAGTAACTCCACTGGAGAACTGTTTGAAGAAGTCCAAAGAAACATTCGTGACTTGAACTTCCTTGTTAGCTTCAAAATTGTTGATAGCATCGTAAAGAACTTCGGCAGCAGCACTGGTACAAAGGAACCAAGGGTTTCCTTTACTTGTTCCTACCCCATCATAAACATCTTCAGCGTATCTTCCTACTCCTACTGCTTTAGGAGCAGCAGCTCCTCCATTCAGTGTATAAAGGTTTCTGAAAGAATCAACATACTGCTTATGAGTGGCTAGAACTCTGTCTGAGGCTGGAGAGTAATTGGAAAGAGATGAAGAAGGATAACCGTGCAACGAAGCTAGAGGGACTGAACAATCTAATCCCTTTCTATCATTGACTCCTTGATAGGCGTGAATGAAGTTGTCAGAGGCGTTCCAGAAAGTATCGAGCTTTGAGGCGATTAAAGAAGCTTGTTCAGTATAGTAGGTTGCGGCCCCTGAGTCTTTCATATCTGATGCGAGAACGGCTCCTTCGACTAGAGCACGGTGTTGTACTGCTAGGGTGAAGAAGTGGGTAGCCTGAGAAGTGTGAAAGTTAAATGGAAGGAAAGAGAAACGTGAAGGGGGAAGGGAAATGAGAAATGTGAGTAAGTTGCAAAAAGGCGATGGCTCGACGACTACCCACCTGCCTCTCCTCCCAAAGATCGAAAGTTGAAATCTGCCAGTTATGAGCTACGTATTCGAGATCACTGAAAGAATCAGAAGAAAGGAAACAGAGGTAAGTGAGAAGAATTGGACAGAAGCCATCGTGAGAGAAACTTACGTCTTGATCAGAGACTGTTGGCTTAGATCGCTCTTGTAAAGCTTTGAAGCAACGAGTGGATCAGATAGGCCAATGATACGAGCGAATTGCATAGAAGCAGTGGCTCGGATAGCTGGACCATCGGTCTAGAGAAAGTAGAAGAGGCGAAAAGGTCAACACATTGCTAGAGAATTGCGACTACTTTGACTGCACCAACTCACTTGAGGTCTACCCCAAGGTCCAAGGAACAAAGATCCATCAGAGTTAAACTTAGGCTCTCCCAAACTGGATCCAGTGGGGGATGCGGCCCCATTTTTCTGGTGGACCAATTCAGCATCGATCCAGTTCTCTACAACTCTTCTGTTGGCTCCGAATTTGTTCTTCGAAAGTTGATCTATGTAAATCTTCATTGTTAAAGAAGAATCTCTAACCCAAGAGTAATAATAATCAGGTTGAGAAGAGGAAGGAGAAGCGCAGACGGCTCCGTTTTGAAACCCAGGGACCTGTGAAGGGCTAGTTGCACCTCCAATGTTGTTGGTCATTCTTGTGAAGGCATATTGAGGAGTGATGGTTGATGAGACTGACGTTGAGAGGAGGAGTGTGAGGAGAGAAAGAGGGGCGATGCTGGAGAACATGTTGGGCGAAGAGCTGAAGATGGAGAAAGTTGAATTGAAGGGAGAGAAAAGAAGACTTAAATAGGTTGAATCCATTTCGAATACGGTGAGATTCCAGGGAGTAGAAGAGAAGGTACAGAATCGATTAAAGTCGATTTGAAAGGGACCCAAAGATGGAAGCGAAGCTATATCTCTCCGATGTGGGGGGAGAGGGCGAAGGGCTGAAGCTGAAGGAGAGTTGTTACCGAATCCGAGACTTGTCCTTTGCTTCTCTCCACTTCTAACACTTCAATTTCTAAGTTTAGAGCATCTTTCCTCCCACCACTTCCGAGCTTATTCAAGAATGGTCAACGCAACTAATTCAACCGAAAAGAAAGTCACGGCATCTTCATCTGGAGCAGAAAAGAAAGTTGAGGCTGCTGCAAAGAAGGCGGAGAAAAAGGCTGAAGTGTGAGTTCAAACATAATTGAGATTGGTGTTTGGCAAGGTGGTGCAGTATGCTTGTAGTCGTTGCAAGCACTGTCTTTGAGCCTGGCGGTCACGAAGAATGCAGTAATATGGAAACTCAAGATATGATTACAGGTAAATGGTCACGGTTGTCATGAAACTTAGGACTGATTGGAATCTCTACTGAGGTCTGAGGGTCTGAGGGTGGCGAACATCATCTCTCCAGATCTCTATAGAATCCATGCCAATCTTGAGGGGCGTTCGATTATATCAACTGTAAATATGATATTCTAATAGAGACTATCCCTCCACACCTCCTTTCATCATTCTTTCAGCTCTAAAGACAAGGAAGAAGGTGCTGCAGAAGAAGGTGAAGCAGATGCAGGTCCCTCAGCTGCAGCTCCTCCCAAGACAGAGTTGAAGAAAACGGCTGTAAGTCTCAGTCACTTTGATTCTCGAGGTGACAGACAAAGTCATCCGGGAGGGAAGACTAGTACGTTTGCCGACTCACCTTATCTCTTCTTTCAGGTTCAACTGACTCCTGAGGCATTCATGGAAGCAGCCAAAACTTACGAGTGTCGTATTATGGATGGAGAAGAACAAGTCGCTAGTTATACAATGGCTCCTAAGCTCAATGGAACGTGAGTGTGTAGAGGAAGAGGTGCAATAGTGATCTTAGCTTTGAACAAATTGACTGCTGACGTCCTTCCCCTCCTTTTCTTGTTGTCATTTACTTTTTCTGTTCTCTAAACTCTTCCAGTGGAAGCTTTGGCTGGAATGCAAACCAGCAGGTCAAGATCAACGTCGCTGGTGAGGATCTGACAGTTGGGATGAATTGCAATGCTACCATTTGGGGGTCTAAGCCAAAAGGAAAGAAAAAATGAGAAGCATGAAATAGAAGGATAGAAAACAAAGAAAGGAAAAGGGTCAAACAGAAGTGTAAACAAGTAGAGAAATGAAGAAAGAAGGCTTGCCAATCTCTCGACTTTCGGTCCACCCTGGTGCCTGTGAAGCCTAAGGAGTGATTCCTATGTTGTCTCCAGAGGTTCTATCTTCTTGTGTCCAGGAGACTTGTCCGCTTCTTCAATCAGCATCTCTGGGGATTCGAGACTTTGAGAAAGATGATCCGTTCTTGCTTTGCCAAACCCACCTCCTTCCCTCTCCTCGATCTCTGGCAACACAAGAACATAGGAAAGACCAAAGACATTGACGGAATCGCGATTTATTTTTTCTCTAAGTGTCGAAAAAACAAAAGGGGACGGAAGAACATGATGACCTAAAAAGCAGAAAGAGGAAAAAAGTATGTAAAAAGGTTTTGAAGAAGGAAAGAAGAGGAAAGACAAACAAATAAAGAACAAAGTAGATGACGAGAGAAGATGCGGGGTAATATTAAGGTTTTGAGATTTTGGGTGTTCTTGGAACAAAGATGGAGAGAGAAAAAAAAAGCAGAAACGATCGAAGAATTGAAAAATAATCTATGGGGCGATAGCAGCAGCTTGAGGAGTAGAGCCTGGAACTGGAGCATCTCTTTCAGTGAACCTCATGATGGCTCCATCTTGAGGGAAGATGGTGGCGATGACCCTGTTTGAAAAGCAACGTGAGAAAAGGAAAGGAGGTCAGCGACTGTCGAATGACGGAAAGTATGCGTCTCTTCTCTAAGTTCGATAAAACTCACTTGACCTTTTCACTCAAAGGAGTGACCTCATGTTCCCAGTTCATCAAAACTGAAGCAGTTCCAAGTAGAGCAGTCAAGTGGATGTACACGTATTGTTGACCAATACAGTTGTGAGGACCACTTCCAAAGACCAAGTAGTTCTTTGGGTTCTTCTCAGCTAGAGAATCCGGACCTTCCAGCCACCTCTCAGGAATGAGCTTATCAGCATTTGGATAGACGCTCTCGTCGTGAAGAGCGTTCCAGAAGGAAGGAATGACCATGGATCCTTTTGGAGCAATGTAGTTCTTGTCGATCGGGAAAGCTTTGTGGGCTAGATAAGGAACCATAATGACGGGAGGTTTTAATCTCAAAGATTCCTTAACCACAACTCTAGTGTATTCCATCTTTTCGACATCATCGATCGTCAGAGGCTTAGTAACATCGTCACCTCTTAACCTGTATTGTTCTTCTCTAACCTTCCTTAGGACATCTGGATTGTCAGCCATGTGTTGGAATAGATAAGTTAAACCAGAAGACATGGCATCTTGGGAAGCGAAAAGGAAAGATAATAAAACCATTCCGATTTCTCTGTCAGAGAAATCTCTGACTAAAACCTTTCTAGACTCCGCCTCTAATTCTGAATTCTCCTTCTGTAACCTAGCATCTATCATTGCCTTCATCCAAGCATCAGTTAAACAAGTGACTTCTTCTCCAGCTGCCATTCTCTTCTTTGATTCACAAGCAGTGTGTTCAAACCATTTCATAGCAATCTTTCTTGCTTTGATAGCATTGTAAACCTTGGTTCCAGGGAAGGCGAATGGGAAGTTGACCAATTCCAAAGCCACTGTGATTAACCAATAGTTGTCTGAAACTTCTTTGGCGGCTGCTTCCGGAATGTAATCTCCGCAGAAAACTTTCAAAGAGGTTTCCATGTTGAGATCTCTGAATTCCATCATGTATGGGTGAGGTTTCTTGGAGGCATCGGCTAACCAGGTCTTGAAGTGTTGCTTGTAGATGGTTTCTTGAATTCCGAGGTAGACTCTGTTAGAAGAGGAGATGCAAAGAAGAGGAAGACAGAAGTAATCAGAACCCGAAATGACAACGATCCGATAGAAAGAGGAATGAAGAAGAAGAGGTGTTGGACTTGATACTCACCCAAGAGCCTTACGAGTGAAAAGAGTGTTCAGACCCTTACGATAGTCGACGTGAGCCTTACCGTTGAGGAACACCCTATGAGGATAGATAGAGAATCAAAGAAAGTTTCAAAGATTACAAAGAGAAAGAAAGTTGGAAGAAGGAAAGAGATCCGAGCTCGAGATCAAAAAAGGGCAAGACATTCCATCGGGCTGGTTAATCCGAGATCGAAAACCTTCCCATGCCTCTACTCACCAATTGTCAGGAGAAATGACCTTCTTAGCAGAAGCTACCAAGCAAGGTTCAGCATAGTTTGGACTGTTTAGAATCCTACGAGTGTGCTCAGTAGAAGAGGCAATGACGATGAAGCTGACAGAGTGAATAGCAAAAAAAGTGGGATGATGGAATTTTGAGAAGCGTGTTTGTCAGTCGATTTGGCGAGTTGAGTGTAAGCTGCTGCCTTAGCTGTGAAGTTGATAGCTGATAGGATCATCATTGCATCATAGATCTCAACAGAGAGACAAAGGCTTGTCCTATGGAGAGATAGGATGTTTGAGTGAAGCTTGTTTCAAACTTCTAAATCTCCGTCCCCTCCTTGTTCTTCCTCTAACCTGATTCCCATCCTAAAGAATGAACTCACATGTGAAAAACGGAAGCTACACTGAGCGGACCAGAGTTCCAACCTTTTTGATAGTTCTCTAAACTTGGTTTGAGAGAATCAGCGAATTTCCCAATAATGGGAATGGTCCAAGCTGGACCTGGTAGACCTCCCTTCTTCTTTTGATAATTGTATTGTTCATATAACAATCCAGTAGCTATTAATGCTAAGAATGTGAAAATGACTGAAGTAGTTGAGGCATTCTTGAGTGAAAGAGCGTCAACGAGGGAGAAAATTGGAGAGAAGAGAGATGAAGAGGAAGAAGTAGAGAAGGCAGAGTTGTAGGTAGAAGATAGGTTGGATCGTAAAGATGAAAGACCCATTGAAGCACTCATCTTGAAGCAGAGTCAAGAGAAGATGGAATGGAGAGGAGGGCGGAGAAGAGGTGATAAGGAAAGAAGAAAAGAGGGATAGACTTTTCGAGATCCAACATCGCGCCAGGTTTGGTGGTCCATCGGAACTCGTCAGATCGTCAATTCGGAAGTGAACCTCTTTCGAGGAATCTTTCTTGGCTGGTTCTGAATTGTTCACAGAAATTGGCAGCTCACAAGCAGTAAAACCTTCGAGCTTTGCTCTACTTCTTTGAGAGAGACCGATATTTCTCACAGCCTGCTTTAGCTGCTTCTTTCTCTGGTGCCAGCGTGCCAACGTGCCAGAACTCCACATAGGCTTCTCTCGAAGAAGGAAGAGGGAAGATTGATTGAGAAAGAGGAGTGTATACAGAGGATCGCACTCATTGTGGATTGATTTTGTAGCAATCGAAGGAACAACCACAACTTCTAACTTGAGAGTTTCCGAAACCCCACCATTCACTGTCTTTTCCTACCGCGCAAGATCCACCTGAAACACCACCAGTCTGGTTGTCGTCCGAATACATGTCCTTGTTGTCAACCCTAACCTTGCAGCTGTCCATGGAAAGGCCGATTCCATTGTCGATAGTGGTAAACTCAGCAACCAATCTATCATCACAGTTCTCAATTCCCGCCGAGTAGCCAGGTAAGATGAGTTGATGAGTGCAGCCTGAAAGAAGAAGAGAAATGCAAGCCAGGGGTTAAATGCTGCTTCGTCTGCGAATGCATCTTGAAATCTGAACTTTGCCCAAACTTACCTTTACACGTTGGTGATTGGCATTCCATGCATTGATCGTATTGTACCTCGTCGCCTGTAGGGGTTGAAGAGACAAATCATTGTCCGATTATGAGCGTCGTGTCGACACGCTTCTCTGATCCTTCAGAGCTGAGATCGATAAGATAAGACTCACCTAGAGAACTCTGAATCAAAAGTCCAGTGCTACTTCCAAGACTAGTACCTCCAGCAAATTGAGAGATAGACCCAGCCATTCGACATGTCGCTTTGGTGAAACTGCAGGCCGCTTGAGCACCTTGAGCAGCTGCGAGAGCAATTGAAATGAAAGAGAGGTTGAGCAGCATTCTGATGGTTGCTGAAGGGTTGAATGGAGGAAAGAGAGAGTTGAATTTGTAGAGAGAAGATTGGGGAAAGAGTCGAAGATGTGAAGAAAGCTCCATCTATTATAGACTCTCGATGATTGCCCCTGCAGCTGCTGGCGTCTCTCTCAACTTTCTAAATCTGGTTCTCGACAAGATTCGCTTGAAGAACTTGTTTGAGACGCCTCTCGAGCGCTCCAGTCTCTAAGGATCGGCGTCATCGACAGAAGGGGATAGGCGGTGAGAGAGGGAACTCCGCCAGCGAAAGAAGGTTTTCTGTTTGGGTCAAGAACTGTTGGCGTCGAAGCCTCCACCCTTTCCTGTTTCGACCTTTGCTAAAGTGTCTCTTCCTAAGCCCCGACAAAAGAAGAGCTTTGTTCTGGGTGGTGGCGCTGTTGACGAGGCTCGGGAAGCAAGAAGAACCGAATCCTCCCACCCCTTCGAGACTCCAAGAGACAAAGCCCTTGAAAGTGAAACCCTAACGAGTTCCGAAATAATTCTGACCTGAAAAAAATTCTTAAAGCCCAGCAGATATGGAGTTGTGGGTGGAAAAGAGAACGCTCTTTCCTCGCTAAGTCCGTTGACGACGAATCTTCACGTCACCACACCTTTTCCTATCACCCTCTTGGCCTCCCCGTTTCATTTCGGCCTCAAGTAGAAATTCTGGCTGGAACACAGCCCTACATGAGCAATTCATCCTTGGAAACGAGCTCCAGAAGTTTCGACCTTGCCTTCGTCCTCCAAAACCGTTGCCAGCCTCTCGTATCTTTGCCACCAACCCCTTTTCTCAACTTTCTCTCGTTCGTTCTTCTGTTCCTACTCAATGTACTAGCCTTTGGAAGTGCTCCTTCCGAAAGATCCTATCCAGAGAGTCTCACGCATCTTCCGTCGAACATCTTCACAACAAAGAAGAAGGAAACGAAGGAGAATCAAGGTTTTAGATATGAGGCACAATAGAAAGACAAAGGTCTCAAGATCCGGATCAAAGTCATACTGGTACAGAATGAGAAAAGAGATAAAGCACCGGTGTCAAAAGTTCAAAGGAAAACAAGAAACTCTCTAAGAGGATTCCCTTGATACCTCTCTCACACACCGTCCATAAAGAAGACTTTTTAATGTTTCGAACTGAAACCCCACCTTTTCTTTTTCTTCTGATCTTCCTTCCCCTTGTTCTTGTTCTCGGGGTTTCCCCAAGAGACAGCCTGAGCATGTTTCATGAAAGCCTCTCCTCCTTCTGTCACTTTCCTTTGAGTAGCATCGATATACTCTTCCCGTGTAGGTGCCCTCCTGTCTGTTTTAATCGAAACTCCGTGGTCTGAGATATTGAAGCCTGCTTTCTGTGAAGAGAGGAAGATGTAAAAGGAGAGTTCGTCAGCTTCTCTTCACTCCCTAGGACAACTCCTGGGTGAGAGCTACTGTACAAGAGTAATATTAGAGCCCGAAGTAGAAGCGGAGCCATGCTGCAGTCTTGTGTGGAGAGAGAGAAGAGTGGAAGCTGTATAGAGGATGCTGCGAATCCAGAAAGAGAACTCTCTCCCTCTCCCTCCCCTTGGAGTTTGAATTGATTCTCCTAACTGAGACTCCTTGCGCTTCTAGTTACACTGTCCCTCAGCTCCCAGAAGAGTACTCGTCATTCTTTCTTGCACAGATATGATGGCGGCCCGACCCAAAGAGAAGGCCATCCCAGTCTCACCTCTCGACTGACTTCTTCAGCGCAATTGACTTGAACATCTTCATTTCCAACTTGCAGTGTACTGCTCCTCTCTGTCAGAGGTAGATACTCTACGTGAGCATCAAGATATCCTATGCCCTCCACTCCCATCCAATCCTTCTCTCAATCCAGCTTCTTCTTCTCGCTTTCTGGGACTTGTGCTCACCTTCATATTTTCTTTCTGATCCTTTACCGTCTTGGATATGTCACCACCTTTTGTAGCATATACTATTCCACCAATGATAGAAATGACGATGATGAGCAGAATGTAATCTCCAATTGAGGCCATGATTATGTATTGTAGCTTGCTTGCTTGCTTGAATTTTGAGGTTAAGTCTGATTAGATGAAGAATAAGTTCGTGGAATAAAATAAGGCAAACTAAGGGATGAGAGTTGAAGTGTTGATAGTGTTACGGATTCAACTTCAACACCTCGATATTTCTTTCTCTTCCTCTTCACCCACCCAACACAAAACCATGACGCTCAACTATTTTCATTCTTCCAACACTCGTTCATCGGGAAAATCAATTTTAAGTAAACCAAATTCAATCTATCATGAACCTTCAACTCGTTTCTACAGAGCTTGGTCAAATCCGCTCCCTTCCGAACACATTTCTCACACTTATCCTTCTCTCAAAGCTCCCGTTCCTAAAGAACCTCCAGTTCTGAAAAGTGGTAGATCAAGTCTACTTTTCGAAACTGATGAGAACGGAAAGCAGACTTCTGGCTTAGGCTTTTTGTTATGCGACGTTCCTATTCATCCCAAGCATGGATCCAAAGACGAGAAGCTTCTCAAGGCTCTGAGAGATGAAGATGGCCGAAGAATTCAAGAAGGTCTGAATGAAAAATATTACTTCAAACCTAGTCATGGTTTGAATGATGATGGAGAAGAGAAACAAGGTTTCGGAAAAATGGGATCGACTTTCTACGATCTCGTCGTAAAGTCCGAAGGCAAGGAGACCGTCGTCCTCAAGAAAGCTGGTTGGACTTATGATCAAGACAAAGTAGAAGACTTGAGTAGTCCTGAGGTCTATCCTGAGACAAGCTTGTTGGGAAATGCGAGGTGAGTCAAGGAAGCATAAAGTGTTTCTGCACCAGCCTCATCTCTACAACTGGTGCTGGTGGTTTCCCGTCTCAATCTTCTGACCGCATACATCCTCCTATTCCTATCTTTCTTCTCTACAGATCTTTCAGTATCCCAGTCTCTCTTCTATTCGGTCTAGATCCTTCAGCTTTTCCAACCTGGTTCGAAGATTCCGTCCCACTCCTGATTTCAAAGCCTCTTAACCCATATAAAAGAATCTCCGCCAATCTCTCTTTGGACAGAAAAGTCGAGATCTTCTACGTAGGAGATTCAACTTCTTTCATTCAAGATCCAATTTTACTCGCAACTTTCACTGACTCGATCTTCTTACACGAGAACGGTTTACCTTTGAGAGTTTATTTCGATAGAAAGTATTTAGAAAAGTCTATCAAACTTCTACCTGAAGATGGAGGATGGAATGAGACTATTACTGCATGTCCGTACAAAGGAGTTGCAAGATACTTCGACGTCCAAATCCAATTGAACAACAAGGGAAAGACAGTCGAATACGAAAACAAGATTTGGACTTATCCTGAACCTACCAATGAAAGTTTGATTTTGAAAGATCTGATCTGTTTTTGGGCTCCTGCTAATGGGTTTTGTTTGGCTGTTGATGGGGAGGTTGTCAAATGAGGGATGTTGGAGTACGTCAAGAAGTCGCTTGAAACCCCTCTTTGTAAATTCAAGAACAGCCATCACAATTGAATAGTAAATCCAAGGTTTTTGAAATGAGAGAGAGAACTTGATTTTGTTGAGACGAACAGAAAAGTTGTTACGAGGGGAGGATTCGATAAGAGTACAAAGGTAAAGCAAATCCAGAATGCGAAGAACAAAGAAAGCAGCAGATGGAAGGTTTCTGGAAAAATGAGATGAGATTTAAAGTGGGAAGTGATTGGAGGTATTGGAGCCAATAGGTAAGAGGTATCAACATAGTAAAAGAGCGATTGAAGAAGAAGAAGAGCGAAGTTGCTAGGGTTCGGTTTTTGAGAGGGACTTGAAAGAAAATTTGAACGAGAGTGACTTGGTGACTGAGATTAGAGAGAAATGATCGAAGAAAGTTGCCGAAAGCGGTAGTGGAAAGGTCAATTGCCTCTCGCAGTCCTAAGGGAAGAGGAAATGAAGAGAAGATTTTGCGTCAGTCTTTCTTTCAAACAAGAAACGTCTAGGCAGCACAGATTCTTCGTCACTTACCAAACCCCGATATCTTTGATTCCAAGTAGTGAAACTCTTTCTCTAGAAGTATTCCTAGAACTAGGTTTAGTAGAAACAGAATCCAAAGTTCCAGGAGAAGAAACATCATCAAAGTAATCCTCCTCTTCCAATTCGTAATCTTCATCTTGAATTTGATTCATGACTCTTCTTAAATGAGTTGAAGGGTGAACATATGAATCTCTTGAGGAATGATCACTTCCACTTCCAAAAGTATTTCTAGTGGAGACACTTAATTTCCTTCTTCTTTCACCAGCTTTTCTTTCATCCACATTGAATTCTTTTGAACTTTCACCATCTTTCCATTCTAGCAAAGATTTGAGTAAACTGGATAAATCAGCTCTTTCGATGAGTTTTGATTCCCAAGTATCTAAGACTTGATTGAATTCTCTTTGAGATGTAAAAGGATGAATGAAAGGTTTCGAAGATGAATTGTCCATCGTTTGAAATAGATTGCGATTTTGGTGTTGATTTTGATTTTGAGTAGGAGATCTAGAAAGGTCTGAAATCTTGTTGAGTTCTTGAACTTTTTCTTGCTCTGCTTCTTCCCAGATCCAATCTCTGGCTGAACTTAAAGTTTTGGCTTGATGGATAATCCAAGTGGCTCTGATGATATCGCTGGTGAGTTCTATCCAAGAAGGTAGTTCCGAAGAAGTTGGAGCATATTGAGTTAGGAAATGAAAGATGTCGTCTGATAGAAGTGGGTCGTTGAGCAGAGGCGGAGCTCCCTCTCTTGGAGCTGAAAGACCAGAAGGATTCGTCGTGATTGGGATATGACGAGGATCAGAGATTGCTATACTATCTAGGTCCTGTAAGATGAGGGTCGCCGGAATAACTGTTAAAGAGGCCCTGTCGATGGATCTGAGGGATGCAACGGGCAAATCAAAAAGTCAGTTTTTGGCACCCCGTCGATCTGTAACTTGAACAAGAAATCCCTTACCTTCGACTCCACATCCTTTCCATCAGTATCTGAAGCGCATAGTTCGGATCATTCTCATTCACCAACTTGTCATTCCTAAAGTCCTCTGAAGCCTCTCTTCTCTGAATCGTCGAAAACTTGCCTTCCGTCATTTCTTCCAAAGTCTTCGAATCCATCTCATTTGGGGTTCCAAAGAAAGTGAAATTGGTATCCACGATTTCGAGAGTCCCACCTTGAATCAACACCCTAGTGGCTTCAGCTAAAACATCAGGCCACCTATCATCTGGAATCCCAGTTCCGATAAACCTCATGTGAATTAAATCAAAAGAGTCATCAGGAAAAGGAAGAGGTTCCAAAAAGTTAGCAACCACCCAAGAGACTCTTTGCTCCAAATCAGGTTCATTTAAAGATGCTAAAGGAGTTTGAATCGGCACTACATCTAGTCCTATGAATTCAGTGCTGGTCCAATCTCTAGCAGCATCTATACACCATGAACCTTGACCTGTTCCTAAATCCAAAACTCTAGATGGTAGGTAATCCATTGGAAATTTTGTGAGGGTGAAGTCTTGAACCAGGTGTTCTCTAAGCATGGAATGAACCAAAGCATCTGCATTTAAGGATTCAGAGTCATAACCAAAGAAGTAAGGTACTTCATTAGAAGGATAAGCATGTCTCTTAGATTCTCGACTTTTACCTCTGACTCTTTCTTTTGAAGTTCTGAAATATTGAGAAGGATTCCAAGGAGCACTTTGACTTCTTGGTAAATGAGAAGAATGATAATTCCCATCTGAATTACTTGAATTGGAGGTAGCTATGGAAGCTGTATCTGAAAGTAAAGGCGTAGTTGGATTGTAGTTGATCTTGAATAAGGGTGGAGAAGCTGGGAAAAAAGTGAAATTTGGATTCGGTGTGGTTGGAGAAGAAATTGAATTTGGGAAAGGTGAAGGTGGTTGAAATGGAGGAGCTATACAGAAATAATAGCCATTGTTGAATCGAGGGGTTGGTCTTGAAGACAATGGATGTTTGGGTATCTGTTTCGAAAGTCGTTTTGTTGGTACTGGGGGTGCTATTAAACCTAGTCGAACTGGAACTGAGAGGGGAGAAGAGTCGGATAGGAGACACAAAGGGAATGAGTTCTGGAGCTCTTGACGACCCCAACGCCATCGCATGCATTGAAAATTGAAACTCACGAGGTAATCCTTGAAGACTTGGAGGATCAGGAGGGAAGCTAGAAGGTTGTCCAACTGAATCCTCCATAGCATCACTTGAGACAAAGCTACTGTCCTCCCGACTATTAATAGGTGATGGTCTCAACTCCTCCATCCTAATCCCCAATCCTGTCATTTGATTCTCAATTCCAATCAAACCAACAATCTTACCAGTCAGTTCTTCTCCATCTTTACCTTGAAACCCCCCAACCATTCCACTTGGTCTGCCTCTGAGAGTATTGGTATTGGAAGTGGAACCACCTTCTGTTGGTCCGGCTAAGTCAAGCTCATCAGATCCAATTAAAGAAGTTGAAGGAGTAGTTGGATTCGAAGAAGAATTAAAAGTTGAAGAATCATCCTTGATTGAAGGAGTGGTTAAGGCTAAATTTGAACAAGATGGAGATCTACTCTTACTCTTACTGGAATAATCTTTGATTTGAAGAATGCTACTCCTTATGGAATGAGGTTGAGTTGAAGGTGAAGGTGAAGCTGAAGTTGAAGTTGTTGTCATTTACAATTTGAATCAATCAGAGCAAGAGAAGAGAGCGGGCAGCCCGGTCAAAGAAGTGAAAGGCAAGGTAAGCTAGAGGTCTGCAGAAGATTAGAAGATTAGAGAAAGTTGCAGTTGATTGAAGTTGCGAGGTGAATTAATCTAGAACTGATTCTGTTCTTATTGCATATGGAATAATTTATGGAGAAGTAGAGAATAAGAATTTAAGTTAAATGGAGATGGTGATGTTGGCAACAGCAAACAGAAAAGATGGAGAAGTGCTCAACCAGCTTGATCGTTAGCGGGGAAATCAAGACCGCCCTCACACGAGCTTCCCGGATTTCATCGGACTTATCTTTTGCTTCCCTACCAGAGTACAATTTGCAAGCTTATTTCACATCTCGAAAGTATTTCAGAAAGAGCGATGAAAGGAGGGCAAAAGATTCGTATAGAGACCACACCGAAGGGAAGAGACAAACGTCTCCACTGATATTGATTTCAAAGAGTCAAGAGCAGAAGATTGATTAAGGAGAGCAAAAAGGAGCGAAAGAAAAAGATTGTTTACACAATTTTGAAACTTAAAGAACGTTGATTTCAGCGATCGTAGCACCATGATTGAACTTATTCTCAATTGAAGCACCTTCAATAACGACTTGAATGAATCTCGACATCGTTCCACTAACAACCTCTAAAGAAGTAGTATTTCCAACACTAACTTGAACTGAATTGGCTTGAATTAGATCATAAGGATCTGAGATGTTGACCTCTTGTCTCATGAGAGTCTCCGAAAGACTTTCAACATTTGAACCCATTAAAAGAGAAATCAAAGTAGGAGGATTCTTTCCGAAGTTGAGATTAATTGATTTGATAGATTTTGAACTTCCCAGATCGACAGTTAAAGATACTGGATCTGTTGTAGTTGGTTGGAAAAGAGTGGCATTGGATCCATCAACAGCAGCAACTGGGAATTGACCTGGAACCCAAGTTGAATTAGAAGTGATTTCAGTTGAAGATTTACATTGGACTTGATTCCCTTGGAAAGAAGGTTCTAATAAATCTAATCTGGTAGTCGGGATTTTGAGCTTGTCTCCAGAGGACAAGGTGTAATTTCCTGCCTTCGAATTACGACTTCCAATTGTGATATTGACTTCTTTTCCGTTTTCTCTGTTAGATATTATGGTATCCATCTCTCCGACTGTGACGTCTAGAGTTGCTCCACGATATTTCATTCCTTTGACCGTGTAACCTGAAGAAAGTTGAGGTGGTAGAGATGGATCAAAGTAGAGTCCATCTGATCTGAATCTATAACCTGTGAATCCATGAGTGAAGGTTTGAAGAAATCCTCCATGACCAGTCAACTAGAAGAAGCCAGATTCGAGGAAAGGAGGGGTCAGAAACAAAGATCAATCTCCAGCTCAAATCCGCAGATTTGAACTCACGAAAGTAAAGGCAGGATTTGTCCCTCCATTGAAATCATAGATATCATTAGATTGTTCTGAGAACTGAGCGAAAGGAGCTCTAGAATAAGGTAGAGAAGAAGCCAAAAGATAAGTGAAAGCTTCACATCCGCCTGTACCTAGTTGAGCTGCGTTGACGCTGAAACTCGAATAAGTCATGGCTGGTCCATTGGGAGAGGTTGCTCCGGCATAGAAGTCTAGGTCTCCAAGAGGATCTGGAGTCTCGTACTCCAGCGGATAGGTGAGTAGAGTTACATCAGCTTGTTTGACAGGAGTTGAAGCATTGAATCCCTCGTATTCTAGGACGATTTGAGAGTCGTTTGAGATTAGAACTGCAATGTTGGTAGAGATTTCAGACCAATTCGTAGGAACTTCCTTGCCTAGAATCGAAGCTGCAGTCATTGTGAAGTTGAGGACCTTGGCGATCCCTGCCATAGTGAAGGCTCCATCGTTTTGGTGATTGGCGTATTCGTCTGTGATGAAAAGGGAAAAGGTGTCAGAAGTCGACTAGACGATACTTATTGTCCTTCGCTCTCTCTATTTTATACTCACCTGGATCAGTCATGTTGTAGGCATGATACTTTCCATCATCTTCCTTCACCACCTTAGAAGCCCAGAATGAAGAGACAGCTTCCATGATCGGGTAGCCCTCGTTTTCTAGCCAAGTCTTGTTACCAGTCACGTCGAAGTAGTTTTGAAGAGCCAGCACGATGTCGTTATTTAGATGGTACTCATAATCGTAGACGGGACCAACTGAACACATGTTAGAAAAAGTAGGGAGGTAAAGAGAAGGGAGGTGAGACGATCCGAGGAGAGAGATATCAGAACAGTGCCTTCCACTTTTCTACTCACTACCTGTAGCATTTCCATAACGGAAGCTGACCCAGGGGTATAAAGCTCCAGTGTTGTTAGGATAAGGTTTGACATTCTGAATAGCAGCTCCAAAGTTCTTGATTCTGTAGTTGTTGATGGATTCTGCGAAAGATGGGTACAGCGTCATCAAACTGGGTTGCATCCAAGTCTCAGCGTCCCAGAAGATTCCACCTGAGGGAGAAGGAGGAGAGCAAGGAACGATCAGTGATTTGAAGTTTCAGATCTCAGAGACTGGAGGGGAAGAGCTCACCAGCGTAAGAATCGGAAGTCAGACCAGCGGGAGCAATCGAGGTGTCTCCCAAACCTTTGCCTTCTTTCCCTTCTCTAACATTTGAAAGAATGTGGAATAGAGACGCTCTGGCATTCATCCAAAGATCGGCTTCTTGTTCTGACTCTCCATGAAGAATGATATCACCACCTTCATTCCAAATCTCCTCCCAAGCAGATTGATGCTCTTCAACAAGAGCTTCCCAACCTTCTTCTCTAGCTTGAAGAGCAGTATTCAAAGCTTGATCTCTTTCAGTTGGAGAGAAAGCATCTGAAGAAGCGATTCCTACATATTTGATAGCACTGAATCTACCACTTGAAGCAGCTTTCACATTGAAAGTTTGAGAAGAGGTTGAAGGTGAAGTTGAGTTCATGAGAGATAAAACTGATTCTTGAAGAGGCACTGTCTCTAAAGTTTGATTATTCGACTGAGAATCTAGCTTGAGTTCGAAAGCAGAAAATTCGAAAGCAGTGACATTTGAAACGCCATTGGGTTTGCAGGAAGAAAAAATGAGATTTGAACCTTCTGTTGAATTCACTGGACCAGCTTCTTGTTCTTGAACTCTTGTAGCTCCAGCTCCATCAAGAATGTCTGTGATCCAAACTTCTTGACCTTCTGTTAAACCTTCGACATCTAATCTGACCAGTCCTAAACTTGGTCTCTTGCGATGAGCTAGCATCGTATAATTTAAGATCACTGGAGTGCTGTTAGTTGGAGTCCAAGTAAGAGAAGTCCGGACCATTCCATCTCGGATAGAAAGCGATTGAGTGTAATTAGAGACCGTAGTGTTGTCCACTCCTACTCCATAGGTTGAGTTCCCTATGGTCAAGAGAAGCGTATTCCAAGTCGGAATGAGTGAGATCACTTGCTCTCCACCGGTTTGAGGGAAGTTCGTTCCAGCAGTCGACTCCTGGACGTCGAAAAAACCGGCTATGTTGGAGGCTGTAACCTGTAGTAAAAAGGATTGAAGAGGTCAGTCTTCTGATCGACTTGGGTCATGAGTCCATTCACACTCACTCTACTGGTGAACAGTGGCCAACCCTGAGTACCATTTTGAGGTCCGAGAGGTTCAAAAGAAACGAACCCTACTCCTTCAGCAGGTAGTCTAGCTCCGATGTACCCATTTGAGATGTAAGGTTGTGCTTGGAAGAATCCATTTGTTTTGTTAAGGACATTTGTGGTCAGAGTCCTAAGGAAGTATGAAAGACGGCAATTAGAACGTTGTTTTGGTAAACTCCTTCAATCTTGTAGCTCACCAATTGAAAGAATCGTCGGCTCTCGAGAGAAGAGCTTGCTGTGAGTTTGGAAGTGGAGAAGCTCTTACCAGACTTGAAGCAGCGATGAAGCTGGCTAGAAGGTGTCCAAACATGAGTCGAGAAAGAGAGAGTTCTTGAAAGGAAGAGAAGTTCTTGAAGATGGTGATGGTCAGGAAGTAAGAACGAAAGACTTCTTGTGGGGAAGGGGAAGAGATTCTCCGTCACGATGAGAACCGTCATGACATCATCGACTTGGCCGCCCGCGGTGGATTGACGGTCTCTTTTGCGTATGTAATCATCAATCACTGAGAAAGGATGAAGCCCTTCCACTTTCAAAGGCGAGTCAAGGGAGGGAAGAGAGAGGAGAGAGAGAAAGAGAGAGAGGAGAGAGAGAGATCTCGGATGAGGTGAAAAAATTTGACTTAGAGAAGAGCGGAAGAAAGGAGATTGACTGCCTCGTAAAAGATGTCAAAGCAAAGATGATAGGTTGAAAAAAGAGTGTATTACTGTAGGTCAAAGTTAATAAATAAGTCAGGAAAGGGAAAGGGATGTTAGCCAGCTCTAATTTTGCTACTCTCACTGCTCTAAGCGTAGCAAACTCAAGAGGGCCAGATTCGTTCTCAGATTCTATGAATGCGAGCCACTCCCCAGCAATGAAGCAGAGAAAGTATTGGGAGCACCTGGGGACTTAACAAACTAACAAAATAAGAAGTCACCCAGAGAATCGTGAAGAAGAAGAAGCAAACCCAAAAGTGACTTCAACGTCCCCTCGAAGCGCGTTCTAACTTCTATAAGCTTCCAACATCAACACACCAACACTTTAAAGGATGAGAATCTATCCACGTTCAACTCTCAAGAGACTGATTAGAGCAAATCTATCTGAAGATCAAGCTTCAAGGTTATCAAAGGACGTTGACGTTTATGTCTATCTAGCATTCTTGATGTACCTCAAGAGACTTTCTAATGAGAGTAGGCTGAGAATGCAAGCTGATGTGGTGGCTGGAATTACAAGCAGTAGGAAGAGGATGCAGAAAAGACATGTGGTTGGTGCCAGGAGGAGAATTAGGATGTAGAGGTAGAAAGAAGCAAGAGATAAGTGAGGTGCAATGGGTGGACAGAGCAAGGTTAGAAGCAAAAGAGTTGACAGAAATGATTCTCTTGAGCCTCGTGAGATTTCACCAGCATTCAGTGAGTATTCGTAATCTTTGGAGTGGATGGGAAGAAGGAGGCAAGAGAAAGATGGGAGCAGAGGATGTAGCAACAAACAGTCAAGGTCTGACTGCATTCCACTCTCACCTTTACTTCTCCTACTTGTTGCAGCTCTGATGTCTACTCAGAATTCGTTCAATTGTCTCTACACTTACAGCATGCTCCTCAAAACACGATGAGAGTCTCTACAAATGCTCTACAAATGCAAGGAACGCTCAACCCTCCAACCTGTCTCTGTTCTCTTTATTTCAGATTGCTTCCAATCCTCTCGCTAGGGCCTGTACTTTTAGTTACCTTTGCACATCATTGATACCCCTTCTCTTTAGTCTTGTTATTGCTTGTTATGGACGGACTTCGAGATTAACTAATTTCTGTCCCCTTTGAGCTCTGAGCTCTCTCCCACCAACAACACTATATTTCAACGTTTCAACGCTCATTCTTAAAAGGACAAGAGATCCTGAAACTCTCTCTCAAAGATCGGAATGATTTCCTCGCTGAGCAAGATCTAACCAATCCTATCATCCAAGCATCCAACAACTCAAGCCTTATCAGTTCACTTTTTTGAATCATGTCCAATCCATCCCCCTCCCTTCCTCCTCCTCCTCCTCCTCCTCCTCCTCCTCCTCCTTCTCAAGATTATGATTCTCCTTTCTTAGATCCAGAGACTATGAATCAAGATGCGGTCACATCAACTTCCATCACTCCAGAAGAGAGCTCCGATGAGGTAGTCACACCAGATCACCAAGCTCAGTCATCTTTAAATCTTCAACCGCAACACGCTTCTTCTATCATAGACGCATCTATTCAAGCTGAACCTCAAGGTGTGATGCAGATGTTGAGTTTGGTGGGAAGCCATTTCTTGGAAGCTGATAGATTGGGGCTGACTGATGGGGACGGAGATGACGGGGAGACACCTGGATCTGAGTACAGAGCTGAAGGTGAGACTGAGGGAAGGGATTTGGATTCAAGAGATGGAATTGATGAGGTTCAATCAGCCCAGGATGAAGCTTTGGGTAAGGGAATGGAGGGGCAGAGGAGGGTCGAAGCTCAAGACAGCAAAGGGAAAGCTATTCCGACTAGCTGGGACCATAGAGCTAGGCCCTTTGGAGATCTCATAGATGATCAAGGTTAGTCACGGTGATTTGAATTTGGATCCCAGCTCTTGGAAGGTTGGAAGGAAGAGTGCTGATGCAAGCTCTATCTTGATTTCTCTCCCCCTTCCAGCTACCCCGAGAGGAGGAGCTACTCCCATCACAGCCTCGCTGGCTGGCATGCCTCCCAGAAATACTCAATTCTCAACCCGTCGCTTAAATCTATCAGAGACGGATGACAAGACCTACGACGCTCAATCTCGACCTTTCCAAGATTCTCCAATATCTAACTCTGGAGAGATTGATAACCCAGCTCTTCAAAATTCCATGATCAGTGATTCTTCCAGAGGCGAATCGAGCAAATCAGACAGCTCTAGACCTCTGGATCAATCGGTAGCTTCTCTGTCAGCCGCTTTCTCAGAAGAAGGCGAAGGAGATTCAATCCCTACCCCAAGTTCTCCGTCTCGTAGAGCTCAACTCTCTGAGAAGCTGAGGTCTCTCTTCAATTTAGATGAAGATGAGAAAGTGGTGTCTAGTCACTCCTGCTGGATCTTTCGGTCGGTCTTACTTCAAGGTTATCTTTATCTAACGACTTCTCACGTTTGTTTCTATGCTTATTTACCTTCAAGAGAAGATCGAATCTTGAAATCTAGTTGGATCGGTAAGAGGACTCAAAGAACCCTGAGATTCAGCAAACATTGGGCAGTTTTAAAGGGTAGTGCTTTGAGTTGGTATGAAAATGAGAGAGACCCTTATTTCCCTCAAGGCCATATCGATTTAAGACATGCCTTGAATTGTGATCCTTCAAATGAGAATCATCTTCAATTTACAGTTGGTACTGTTGCAAGAAAGTTCATCTTCAACGTCGATTCTGAAGAAAGCAGAGATGATTGGGTTAAAGTGATTAGGAAAGCTTTACTTAGATCTCATAATGAAGGGGAATCAGTTAGGATTAGTATTCCCTTAGAAACTATTGTAGATTTGGATACTAATTCATCTTCATCTTTAACTTCCTTCAACTCTGAAAACTCAAGTGAGAAGGTCGAAGATTCTTCTAAAACTGATATGGTTTGTTTGAAAGTAGTTGATGATCATACAGATGAATTCGCCGTCGATGAGTACTATTTCCTTCATTTCTTGGATCAAGATTTTTTTTTGCAGAAACTTAGGAATGGAATGAATGAGATGCTTCAGAGAGAGGGAAGTTTGGTTGACTCGAATCTAACTACTGGAACGAGGATTCGAAGAAGTGGAGTTCTTGACACAACTGTCTCGACCAAGGGCTCAATTTTCTCTACCATCGACCAAGCTTCTACTAATGAGTCGATCGAGGAGCTTGGCAAGGAAGACGGCAAGGAGCAAGTCGAAGCCAAGGAAGAGCTCACAAGTGAGATTGGAGAGGATCCGACTTCCATTCCGGAGGCAGGAGCCTCTTTTGGAGCAGAAGCAGTCGAAGATCATCATTTGCCAGTGGATTCTTCCTCTGCCATTCAAGAGACTCCTTCAAATACGGACGCCACTCATTCACTCAACACCAACACAGACACTCCATCGTCCAACACCTATCCGCCTTCTCCTTCGTCTACCATCCCACCTTCATCCTTTTCAAGATTCCAGAAAGATTCAGAGAAGACTTGGATGGTCCCTCGATGGATGAGAGAAACTCCAGGTCGGCTTCTCTCGGGATCAAATATATCGAAACTTCCATTCCCTCGTCGTAGAGTGATGGAAGCTTGGTCAACTCTTTCTTCCACCATTGGCGAATCTAGTCAAATGGGAGCAGAAGGGTTTTCTCAAAGTGGGCCAGCTTCCAGAGGTTTCGATTTGGACGAATCTGGTCATCTGGCTTTCTCTGTCGTAGATGTAGAGGAAACTGCACCTGCTTTAGAGAAAGAAGAATTGGTGGAGAAGCACTTCAGAGAATGCTTTGCTGTTCCTCAAGAAGAGAAACTTTTGGCTCATTTGAGTGCTAGTCTTTATAGAGTTTTGCCTTCTGCCGGTAGACTTTTCATATCGGCTAGTTATCTGTGTTTTAGGTCTTCGAGATTGGCTTCCAAGACTGTCGGAAGGACACTGGTGAGTCCTCACCTCACTGTTCAAGCTTTCAAATGAAAATCGACTCCTTGTTTTTGACTGACGAGCCTCGTCTTTCTTTCTCCCTACTCTCACGGCTTTCAGATGATGGTTCCCATGCGAGACATTCTCTCAGTAGCAAAGCATCGAGCTTTCCGATTTGGCCAGCATGGTCTAGTAGTAATGGTCCGAGGTCACGAAGAAATCTTCCTTGAGTTCTCTTCACCTCAAAGACGAGATCAATGTATCTCACTAGTAGAGGTCGAGCTAGAAGTCCAAAGAAAAGCAGCTTCTCTAAGACTTTCTTCCGACTCTCCAATTACTCTCGGAAAAGGACCTGAAGTAGAGAGGGAAACAGCTTTAATGCTTCGAGATTTAGGAGATAGGTTAGATTCCTCAAAAATGGAAGACGATTCAATCACCTCATCGAAATCTTCTTCTACAAATTCAGAGGATGATGGAAACAGATCTAAAATGTTCAAATCGACGAACTCTTCATCCTTCCTCACTTTCTCTCCCAAGACTTCACTTCATTTCACTGCTCTCACTATTGGTTCTAGAGGGGATGTTCAACCCTACATCGCTTTGGCGAAAGGTTTGATGAAAGAAGGTCATAAGGTTAGGATCGCAACTCATGCAGAGTTCAAAGATTGGATTGAAGGACATGGAATCGAATTCAGAGAAGTTGGTGGTGACCCTGCCGAGCTGATGAGAATCTGTGTCGAGAACGGAACGTTCACAGTCTCTTTCCTCAGAGAAGGAGTTACGAGGGTGAGCAGAAGAACCGAACGATGAGGCTATCTTCCGACTCGGGCCGACATCTTTCGCTTTCTTTCTCGTCTTTTCTTTGCAGTTCCGAGGATGGTTAGACGATCTTCTACTCTCTTGTTGGAATGCCTGTCAAGGTACCGACGTCATCATCGAGAGTCCCAGTGCGATCGCTGGAATTCACGTTGCTGAAGCTCTCTCGATTCCTTACTTCAGAGCCTTCACCATGCTTTGGTCTCGAACTCGAGCTTACCCTCACGCTTTCGCTGTTCCTGGAAGCAAAGCTGGAGGGAACTACAACTACATGGTAAGTCTGGAGATTTCGATCTTGGAAAATGACAATCCTTCTGACCTTTTCCCATTCTTTCAATTCAGTCATATGTCATCTTCGATCAAGTCTTCTGGAGAGCATCAGCTGGTCAAATCAATCGATGGAGGAAGGAATGTCTAGGATTGAGACCTACGAACATAGACGAGCTAGGTCAACACAAAGTCCCATTCGTCTACAACTTCAGTCCAAGTTTAGTTCCTCGACCTCTAGATTGGTATGAGTGGATTCATGTCACTGGTTTCTGGTTTTTAGATAATCCAGATAACTCGACTACGAAATCTTGGTCTCCTTCTCCCGAACTGCTCTCCTTTATGGAGAAATGTCGATCTGAGGGAAAGAAGTTGGTTTACATAGGATGGGGATCTATAGTGGTTCCAGATGCAGCAGAGATGACACGACAAGTTATAGAAGCGGTCAAGAAGAGTGGAGTCAGAGCCATTTTGTCCAAAGGTTGGTCAGACAGACTCTTGAAAGACAAAAAATCTTCAACTTCAACTTCATTAGAACCCGAACCATCAATTTTTGAAGTGAATTCCATTCCTCATGATTGGTTATTCCCAAAAGTTGATGCAGCTTGTCATCATGGAGGTGCTGGAACTTTAGGTGCAACTTTAAGAGCTGGAATTCCAGTCGTCGTCAAACCTTATTTCGGCGATCAATTCTTTTGGGGAAATCAAGTTGAAATGCTAGGGGTTGGTTCTTGTGTAAGAAAGTTCTCTGTTAATTCTCTTGCTAAGGCTTTGGAGAATGCGACTAGAGACGAGAAAACTATTGAAAGAGCTAAGAATATGGGTAGGATGATCGCTAAAGAAGATGGAGTTGGCGAAGCTATCAAAGCTATCTATAGAGATTTGGATTATGCTAGAAGTTTGATTAAGAAGGATACTAAGATTGAGATGAAGGAGAAGGGGAATGGGAAGAAACTCTCTAGTGGAACCATTAGGAGAGATGGGAAAAGTGAGGAGTTGATTAGAGATGGAAAGGTGGAAGAGAAAGATGGAGAATTGGAAAAGATCGCTTCCACTTCAATTATCGGTCACAGACTTGAATCAAGTCAAGGAAAGGAACAGGAAGAAGGTCCTCTCGGAATGGATATTCCCTCTACAGCAGCTACTGAAGAGGCGGAACAGGAACTGATGTCAAACTCTGGTCAATTCAGCTCTTCTGATGGATGGAGCGTGGTCAGCGAAGAGGAGAGGGTAGAAGCTAGGAGGGCCGGAGGAGTCGAGTGAGAGAAAAGAGGGGGTTGTATATTTCGAGTCGATCAACTTTGGGTTTCCTATCAGCTATCACTCATTGTGTCTCTGTTTTTCTGTTCTTCTGTTCTTGTTTCTAACGTCTTTTGTCGATCTGGTTACCGTTTTAGAATGTCACTTTTGTTCCTTTCCCTTTCACTTGTACCTTGATGTGTCCCCCCTTATAAGCACCACACCATGCGGGCAGCTTGGATTCAGAGGGTAGATATGCAAGTGCTTCATTTCAAAGGTGAAAGGCAGAATGATTCACTGTCGATCCCGAATGAAGGAGTCCCGCGTCCACGTGGCCCTTTGCCCTGAAGTCCCGGTGAGATCTGAGGTCTGGATTCCACGACCCACCACCTCTCCCGCAAAAGAACATCGGAGTTTAGATTCCATTGAAGATATAGGATTGCCCCCAAATTCTCAAAAGTATGTCCTCTACCAACTTCATTGCTTCAACGTTGGCTTCTTCGCTTCCAACCTCCTCGCCTCTCCTCCATAGCCTCATCCCTTCACAAATTAAACTTTGACGCCAACCAAACAAGATCTGGGTGAGCGTTCTGAGTTCTTTTCCTCTCCCTCTAGCTTCGAGGAGCAGTCTTGCTGAAGTCTCTGAAGTCTCTGAATCTCTCGAACTTATTTTTCTTACGGGCCCCTCTCAGACCCAATGTCGTCGCCGCTCCCATTCACCCAACCACCACCTATGGAGGCCTATCCCCTGAAAGAGTTCGAACTGGACTCCTTTCTCATTCCATGCGTCGCCGCTCAAGTTCGAGCGTACATGACCCTTCAACGTTATTCCCTTCGTCAAGCCGTCATCTGGCTAGGAGACGAGATGAGAAAACGCCTATTGGAATGCGGACCCGGTCAATCAGTCGTTTGTCAAGTTCTCAGAAACAGAGGTCTCAATCTAAGGGAATGGTACGAACAGTCGGTTCAGTGGGAGTACAGGGTCCTTCATGCCCATTGGACTCAACTACTCGCGATGGCTCCATCCACTGGAGTGATGCCTGCTCCTCACTGGCTCTCTGATAGATGTTTTCAGCATACTCAGAGAGTGAGAGCCCAAGCCGAGCTAGAATGGAGACAAGAGGAAGCGAGAAGTAAAAATGGTGCTGATGAGTAAATCATTAAGGGCCTGAGATGCAGCAACATCAGTAGGACATCACCTTATCCAGATTACTGAAGTCTTCTTTCATTATCCCGCTCTAGACACGGCCTTCGGCTATATTCTCATCAGCGGAGACATCTACCACAAATCGGTTCTAACAGACTTCATGAAAGTTCATGACTTTGCTGGTCGTCTGGTTTTTAGAGCAGGAAACGAGTATATTCGATTCATTGGATTCAATCCAGAGATCCGTGAAAAGAAGGAGCTTCACAAAGACCCTGATCTTCTCTTTGCTCTGCTAGTCCTCAGTCCAGAAAAAGCAGAAAACCAAGCTCTACCGGATACATCCTACTGTCTCGCTTCAGAGTACATGAAGGATTTGCATTTCTTACGATCAACTGGAGTTTTTTGATCAAGACAGCTTTCTACTTTGAAGGAGAATTTAGTAACCTCAACCCCGTTGGACAAGATGACCAAATTTCTGTCGAAACATCTAGGAGAGACTAGATTTGAAGGAGGCATGGGAATCATGATGCTCGATGATTGGATGAAGGGATGCTGCTATGCCTTCATCGAAGAAGCACAGGAAAGTGGAGACGGCGGAACTGCTGCAATTGAGGCAGTGGCAAGTGCAGTCGACGGTTATGAAAAGGTCGAGAACTGTCAAATTGGGGTCAACAGTTCAGCCTTTTCTTTAGCCAAAGCTGGATTTATGATGGACAGAGAGATTATTGATTTCAACTCGGGTCTCAAATTGAACGACTCTTTCTCTCGCACTTACAGCTACCAACGTTCTTCAAGCTGCCGTAACCCAGAAGCCATCAACATGTTAACCAAATCGATCGAGAAAGAGAAGTTGCGTTGGTTAGGAATCAAAAAGAACAAGGTCTTGATTGAACAGCTTAAACAGGATCTTGAAAGAGAACAAACCGATTTAGTTTATCCCATTTCAGGCGTGAAATGGGCTGCTTGTCGAGATTTCTCAATCCCAACTATCAGAAATGAAACCGAGTCAGATTACCATCGGCGAGGCATCGAACTTTGGAAAGGTGCTTTAGCCTTAGAGCCTAATCCTACTTCTAATCCTTCTCAATCGGTCTAGTACGTCTACGGATTTCCTTCCAGCTTGGCAACCTAGAGACGAGAGACAATTCCAAATGTCGGCTGGAGGGGTTTACGTCGAGCTTTTCAACGTAGGGACCGATAGATATTCTCTGCTTACTATCAGTTCTGATTTCAAGGGTGGTAAGGGTAAGCTTACTGATTTAGAGACTTGTCTACGCGTACGAGAACTACAAGTGGGAGGAAGTCGTCAAGAAAGAGTTGAGTGACGGAACTAAATATCAAGACGGAACCTACTTGGTTAAAATTCTAACTCATTCCCTCATCCAAATCGAGACTCAACAGTCAGAAGGATCCCAAGAAGGTGGAGGTGAAGCTGTTGACGCCCCTCCTGTCCCTCCAAAACCGGAAGTTCAGAGGATAGATTCGGGAGTCGCTGGAATGAAGCTGGAATCCTGATTTGCTCAGCTCTCTTGTTCAAGGTCGGGGACGATGCTCATCAAGGGTTCGAGCTTCTTGTTTCATTGCTATGGGGTTTCAGTTCTCTTAGAGTGGTTGGTCAAGTTATACTTTTCATTGGGTTCGTTATTTCACGCTGTGTTTGCTGCCCGGTTCTCTTTGTCACCTACACCGTTTATTTGTTTGATTCTATTGTTTGAATGTATCTTTTGCTCTCGCTCAAATCTCGAGCTCTCGTCTAGTGAAAATGCTGGATCGTAGGCTTTAGGCAAGAGAGAACAGGGGAAGAATCTTTAAAGCTCTCCCCCTCTTTTGTGCTTCTAGTTTTCAGCTTTTAAAGCGGTCTCAAAGATTAACTTCAAACCTTCCTTTCTGATAGAAAAAAAAGGAAAGTGTGTGCTTATCATCCCTGAAAGCACCGAACGCCCTTAACGAACGTTTTCTGAAGGCTTAAAAGCAGCATCCTCTCGAGAAAAGTCTGTCGCTCAAACCATTCTCTGAATGGAAACAGGATGAGCCCAAGTTCCAAGAAACCTATCAACAAATCAGATTGGGAGAGGAAGTTGAACCAGATTCCAGTTTCTAAAGAGTGAGTACACCCAAGAGGGGCGTTGAGTCGGAAAAGATCGAGAAAAATAGAATCGAATGGAATTGAATCTTGATCTACAATGATGAACTTTACGCAAGTGGGAATCTCTCCTATTAATTTATGCTGCAGGAAAACACTTTTACTATGCCAACTGAACATAAAGATCACATCTTCATTCCGTTCCGTTCCTTGAGGGAAGAGAAGAGAAGAGAAGAGAAGAGAAGGAAGAGAAAGAGGGATTTTGTTCAAACAGACATGTTATAGTTCTCGTCGACCCAGACTTCTGATTACTGATTCATTCTTTTCTCAATCTCCTTTGTCCTTTCTCCCCTTTCCCTGATGCTGCTAGTGATCTAAACAAGCTGGTGATGGATTACCTGTTGATCGAGGGATACAAATCCGCAGCTCAATCCTTTGCAAACGAAGCCTCTTTGACTCCAGCCATCGATTTGGAATCCATTGAGAACAGAATGGTCATCAGAGGTGCAGTTCAAAGAGGTGACATTGAAACTGCTGTTGGTTGGGTTAACGAACTTGATCCAGAGGTGAGTTTTTTTCTCTGTGGGGCTTTGGAACGCACCATCTTTTCTACTCGGAGGATTCAATCCAAGGGGAAGAAGGAATTCGAGAGAGGAGAGAAGATCAAATGGAAGGTCAAAAGGATACGATGGGACTGAAGGGGAAAAGAACCAAGCAAAGATGACATTGTTTCATGCACCACTCCTAGTGGAAATCGATCTGTCAGTTTCTTTGTTTCTTCTGAATCCTGAATTTCTCTGATTCCAATCATTCTGTTTGAGAGACGAGGGGTGTCCTTCGTCTTTAGGAATTGGTTGGGAGAGGAGAGAGGAAGGAGGAAAGTGGAAGCAGTTACAAGAGACTTTGAGGTTGAGGACTTGATGCGGATTATGAATACCTATATAAGAACCTGAGCTTGATAATGCCATGTTGGAATTGAGCGGGGCTGGAGAGTCATCAAAGGAGAAGGGGAGGATGGGCTGTAGGTCTCGACCGTTGAAATGGTACTTACCTTTCCTTTTCTTTCCTTCGCTCCATTCTCCCTCTCCGTTTCTTTTCAAATTTAATCACCCAAAAGATTCTAGATCACTCCCCACTTCTCTTCTTCCATCTCCAACAACAGCGTCTGATAGAACTTATCCGTTCCAACGACATCTTAGGAGCTTTAAATTTCGCTTCCGAGGAATTAGCTCCTAGAGGTGAAGAATTCCCAGAATTGCTTCCTGAATTAGAACAAACTATGGCTCTTTTAGCTTTTGATCTCTCAAGCAATTCAAGTTTAAAACCTCCTTCTCATATTCAGAAACTACTCTCTTCAGAACAAAGGTTTAAAACTGCTGGAGAATTGAATGCCGCGATTTTGAAAGCTCAAAATCAAAATAAAGAACCCAAATTACCTAAACTGCTGGAATTGTTGAGAGTTGGAGAAGGGCTTCTAAAGGATGGAGGGAGTTTCAATGATGGTGAGGAGAAGAAGAAAAATGAAGGAGTTCAATTCCCTAGATTGAGTTTAAATAGAGAATTGGTGAATGAGGGCGAGAGAATGCGAGGAAATGTCGAGGGCGAGGAAGAGAGAAGAGATAGTGAAGATGTTGCTATGAACGTTTAAGGTCTTTGACCTCGACCTTTGAACTTCTCGAGATCGCCGCTCAACAGCCTCAACTTCAACAATTCAGCTTCTGCACCATCCATCACAATCACAGCAAGCATTCTAGCAACCCATCGAGTATCTTGACATCTTCCAAGACTTCAATCTCGTTCAACCCCCCCCCGGGGGTCTCTTTCTCTTCTTCCGTCAAAGTAAATCTGTGTAATCATTAACGACCAAGTCTCCATGTCATGTCTCAAATTGTAAGCCTCGTATTTTCTCCTTTCTGTTGTTACACCACCGTCCTGTCATCACCAATATATCAAAATCTCAAATTTCAATAAAACACTTCCTGATGTATTTTCTGTGCAGTGACCAAGGGTGGTAAATAACATCAGAAGTGAGTTGGAGGCGAGTGCGATTCTCGGGCGTCTTGAAACAATCATTTGTCCAGCGGAAGCGCAAAGAAATGGGCAAGGATGTTACATCGACTCTGCTAATCTCCTATTACAATATCTGGTTCCTTTTGAAAACCATTTCGAATTTCAGGGATCCTTCAATCAAATCCGAGCCCATCTCAGCTGAAAGTAGCCAGAACATCACTGTCAAGATCGAACCGCGTTCCAGGCCCATGTCACTCAGTCTTCTCAACCTCAACAGTTCTCCCGTCCCCGTTCTCGTTCAGCTCTTCGGTTTTGCCACCTGCTTCTCTTTGAGATTCCCTCATTCCATGTGTTTCACGTCAATCCTCTTGTTCCATTTGTCACTCCTCTTTCTCCGCGCCTTGGGTCTTTTTCTCTGATGTATCTGTACTATCACTCGAATTCTCTGAAACACTTAGCTTTTGTTGTTCGAAACGTTTCGATTCTTCTCACACTTAGGCGTTTGAATGTTACGGAAGTCTAGTTTCTCTCGCGAAACGACAAAGAGAGCGATTCAAGCTCGACTCGAGGCTTAGATCGGACAGGTCTGTACATCCTTCACCTCGACACCTCTAATGTCAATTTTCTGACTTCCAAGCTCGTTGCCCCTCTGATCCCTCTTCCCAGATTCCAAAGCTCAACCATCTCTCCGATATGATCCATGTCTAGATGAAAAGAGAATTGGTAGACTTTCTCTGTCACCAGTTCAGACCTCTGTCCTCGGGCCTCACCAGAAGATCGAAGCTCCTGTTCTAAGAAGTGAAATGCCCAAGAAGGAGCAGTCAGAAGTTGCTGAGTATTAGGAGATTCTTTCAAACTTGATATGAGAGACTGAATGAGCTCAGCTGCCGCTAGACTTCCCTCGTCGACGACCTTGGCTTCCAGATTGGATTTGGCTGTGAGTGTGGGAAGAGAGATTGGTCAGAAGAGCTTCGTTTCAGAGACTTCTCAACAGAATGAACTTCTATGAGACTACGTACGAGGAGGAAAAACCAAGTGCCTCGGAGGCATGAATGTCTTCCAATAAACAAGTCTGACTTGAGTTTGCGAGCTCTCGTTCTCCAGAGGTTCATCAAACCAGGTAGCTCTTGACTTTCTGCAAAATCGCGATCCTACGTAATTTGCCGGCCCTTTCTGGCAGTATTGAAGATACGTCAAGTCCTTGTTGATCTTCAAGAGAGATGGAATCAATCCACCTTGATGAAGACATCCGAAAAAGACTGCCAGAATGAGATGCTGAGCAATGTAGCCTCCAACCTGTCGTCAAAGAGGAAAATCACGGATCAGACAATGCGAGAAGCATGTAGGTGAAATGGTCCCAAGTATGAAGCCAGGAAGGTGATGGGGAAGGGAGAGTCAAAGACGCAGAGATTCGATTGGAAGGGTTTCACTCACCAGACGTCGCTTGAACTTGTCACTGAAAGAGGACCTGAATAGCTCCTGGCTAAACATCAGCACTGAGGGTACGAAGAGAGGTAGCAAAAACCTTGGTTCTTGATGAGGCTGTATCGATAGAACAGCCAAAGGAAAGACAAGTGTGAAGAACGCAACTGGAAGAAGTCGAGAGGTAGAAGTAGAGAAAAAGCAGGAAGTTTAGTTCAGATTCATAGAAGTCGTATAGAATAAAACTAAAACTCTGTTGAGTCGTACTTGATCTTCTGAAAACGAATCTCACCTGTTCTATCAGGAAAAGGGTTCTTGTCAGAGGTTTCGTACGACTTCTCTTTTAGCAGAAAGATGGTTTTGAGCTCCCAAAACTCTTGAGATTGATTCGAAATGAAGTAATATTCTATCAACCTAAACCAAAGAAAAGCGACGAGAGGTAAACCGAGAAGCATAGGGGCGTTGACTACTGAATGAAGCCAACGTGGGTGGAGTCCATGTTGAGAAAGGTTTGAGGGCTTTAAGTTGTAAAGAAGAGCATTGAAAGGAGCCCAGACTCGAACTAAACTGGGGAGTCTAGATTCTGAGAAATAGCAAGAATCGTAAAATACGAAACATAGAACTAAACCAAGAGACAACCAAATGAAAGAGTCGAAAGGATAAGGAAGCCCTGTGAAGAGTATTCTTTGCTTGCGGAACAAATTAAACATAGAGAGAGCTAAAGGGAAAACGAAGACTAAAAAGGTGAATCTGCAGAACACTCCATATACCAATGGGACCGCCAAAAGTTTGAAGTAGGGAGTGTATCCTATCAATGATCTGTGCTTGATTAATGGTGCAGCTGACTGTAGAAGCTGAAGACGAAAAGCGAAAAGGTGAAAAGGTTTAGAAAACCTCTTCACTTTGTTGAACCCGAGAGATCAAACTTACAGAGAAAGGAGATGCGATAGCTCCGGAGCGATCCCCTAGAAGCAGGATAAAGGCTAAGAGAAGCGTTTCTGTTGAGTTGGAGAAATTTCTCACAACGAAGACGAAGGGAAGCATTGAAGCAGGGAGAATGAACTCTGTGACGTTCAGGTTGAAGCAATACGAGCTCGAAGGTACAGCTATCTTGATATCAAGATTGGTTTCAAGATCTTCCGCTGATGCACGAATGATTTTTTTGACTAGCATTGCTGGTCAGAGTGAATCGATTGGAAGTAGAAGAGAAGTTGCAGAGAGGAAGAAGGGTGGTTAGAATGAGAGATTGATTGGATCAGTCCCGCTTTTCACCAAGAGGCTGAGGTTCATCTAGGAATAAGACTTACTGAGGATTCCCCATCTGAAAACCCCTTCGGTTCGTTGAGCTATGAACAGAATGTTGGCACTTGGAACTGGTGGGAGAGACAAGACGCAAGGTCTAGTGAGCTAAGTATTGGAGCTGCCCCCTCAAAGCGATGGAGACCCAGCTTACCTTGTCTAAAGAGACGAAAGACCTGAATAACGAAGATCAGGAAGAGATTCGAAAGACGAATAGCGGCCATGGATCGCACTGGAGACCTCGGATCGAACTCCCAAGTCCTGAGGACGTCGATGCCAAGATAATCGCCTGTGAGATGGAGTGGGTCAGACAAGAAACGGAAACTAACAAGCCAGTAAATTCTGAGGAGAAAGAGGGAGTGTGTGCCCCTTCTTCGCAATGAATGCAACTCACCAGCTATGACTTCACTTGACTGAAAGTACTCGTCTGGATGAATGTAACCAGTCCCCCAATAAGCCAATACTACAGCGATTGTAAAGAAAACATGAATTCCCATTCCTACGACTGACCGCGAATACATCTTGAGGGGTGTGATGCGTGATGCAGTGAGTCGAGAGAAAGAAGGAGAGAGAAAAATCTCGAATCGAACTTGCTCCGAAACATCAACTTCATCTTTTAATCATCTTCAAAAATGGCTCGTAGAGATCAAGAACATGGTTCATACTTGTCAGTCTCAACCACTTTCACCATCTAAATCGCTAGCCTTGCTCTCGAATCAGCTCTCTTACTCTTCTCTCCCTCTTCCCTCACCTTCTCCACCCAATTCCACAGATCTGCTCAAAGAGGTTTCCTCAACTCTCCAGCCGCTCGTCAACCTCCTCCACCTAAATCTTGGTTCTCAACTTTCATTCAAGAAGAAATTCTACATCCAGAGAAGAGGCCTGGAAACGTAGCTGTCGGTTGGGGAATCATGTTCTTTGGTGCTGGTGTAATCTTTGCAAGGACGTTTGCTAAGAACATGCTAGTTCCAGTCTTCTAAGAGAACTGCGTAATGAAGAGATCAAGATACAAGGAACATGAGTGGAATGGTGGTGGATAGGTCGATAGAGCATCAGTGGAGGGAGAGTGAGGAAGAGGCAAGGAGTGGGAATGACTGAAGGCTGGAGGCTTGAGATGGGGAAGGAGTCATCTCTCTCCTTTCTAGATCATCAAAGGGGGATCATATGATTTAAAAGGAGCCAACTCGGATCTGGATAGGAAGAGCTCCACCTCAAATAACCAAGTTCTCTCTTCTCAAATCTTTCTACACTCCACGATCTCAATCTATCGTTCTTTCAAATCTTTCAAGCCCCATCAATTCTTCCTTTCAGTGCTTTCAAATATTATTACTTCTTCCAACCAGTCACGAAGATCTTAACTCTATTCCACTCGAACCAACGTCTCACGTCCGCCAGCCTCTCCTCTCCTCTTTTCGCTTCCTCTCTCCAAACTATCAACCTGTCATTCGCCTTCAACTTCAAATTCCTTCAATTTTTCATTTTTCCAAACCTCTCCAACCAATACTTTTTCACTCCCAGAAAGTCTAATCGCAAATCCCTCAAGTCCCAGGCCCACCAAATTCATGTTCTTCTAGTCTTCTCTTCTTTTTTTTGTTCCTCCGATTTCAGTCCATAGTTATTTTTCTCTAGAGTCTTCAAAAAATGCATTCACCTCTCTTCTCTCTCCTTGAATTTTGTGAACTTTACGTCTTCCAAGATAATTCGACGAACGCAAAGAGATGACAGACCCTCATCTCAGACTTCAAAGTAGTCGAGAGAGTATCAATAACTTGGGGGAGAAGCGGTTCATAGTGACTTTTGACTTATTAGAAAAGGGATCGAATGTTGGGGAGGAAGAAGTTGGTCGGGCAGCGCGGGCAGGACCGTCGAATCGATATTCGTTCGTCTTCAAGAAAGGACTAGAGGGAAGGATCGCTATAGGACAAATGAACAGAGAATTCAGCGATGCAACGATCAAAGGTCAAAAGGTGTCTCCACTTCAATTTTCCCACTTATAATGACAAAACAAATCCGAAGGAAGTGAATGAGAAGTACAGGCCGTAGAGCTGGACTGAAACCATATGAATCATCGATATTACTCCCCACACCCCAAGCAACAATCTCATATCACTATCAGTCTTTTTAGGCACTCAAAAACATCAGTACATCAGTCAATATCAGTGATAATTGATATTTTTATCGCTTTTTGCCCCTTTTGTAGAGGTCCATTATGAGCCTTAAATTTGTCTTTCAGCATCCTCGATTAGCAAAATCACTCGGCAATAGCAGTGTTATCGAAAGCTCTCAAGTTTGAGGCGAAGTTGAAAGAGAGAATATCCGATAGAAGTGGGGATTCCAGGGTGAGAGGAGATTGTGAATCAACGACACGTCCACTCTCCATCGTAAGTGGGTCGAACTCTGTTGCCAGTTCGAGTGCCGTAGTCATCTAATTATTTGCGGGGACATCAACGTCGATTAGATTATCGAGGGACGTCTTGAGTAGTTGATGGTTGAGGGGTCATGATGGTGGCTTCCCCCGCCCGGGGGGGGGGGGGAGGAGGGAAGGGGGAGAAGACTGCTTCCCCATTTTCGAAATTTGAAAGTCCCTATTCCACTTTGATAGTCATCTCAAACAAGCACATACAGGCCGCACACGTGATGAAAAGTGATAAAAAAAGGTGATAAATATTTCCTGTGAGAATATCATTATCATATCGATATCGATAATCTTACTGATAGTTATCGATGTCAAAAGTGAAAGAAAAGTGATATTGATATTGAAATTTGATATTATTTTATCACTATTGATGTTGATATTGCGCGGGGCCAGCTCTAGTACAGGGATAGGTCAATTTCCATGTTCAAAGCAAGCCATCTTGCAAGACTCATCTCTTGAGTTCTTGAAAGCCTGATCCTGAATTCTCCTTCAATTTCTGCTCCAGTCTGCGACCCTAATTTGATTTGAATACCATGGTTTGATCTTTCGCCAAGCCTTCTCTTCCAACAATTTGAACTTCAACATCCCTTCTTTAAATGAACGTCAGCAGCAAGGGTCTACTCTTGGTCTCTCCCTCTCCCCTTCTTATTCAGCCCATTGGCATCTTAATAGGTAAGGAAAGGCTCAAGCGAGAGTTTCGTCACTGTCGCCGAAAGTTTGAACGACGAGGCCAACCATGGCCGGATTTGTGAGGGAGAGCTCAGAGCCAGCTCCTGGTGGAACCCAATTTTCTAATGCTATGAATTAAATGTAGAGTTCTTTTGAGCCTTTCTTCTTCCTCTTGCCGCTCTTCTGGAGATTCTTTCTTCCTCTGACACCCCCCCCCCTTTCTTCAAGGACTTTTTCGTCCCCAATCTTCTGCCCTTTGTTTCTCCTTTGCTGTTCGATCGCACAGTATCTGCTTGCTTTCGCTGTTCTATGACCATGCAATTCTGTATTGTTAAGTCAGCTTGTTTAGAATGGGCCTTCCAAATTTCCACGTGACGGTCGGTCAAGGTGACCCTCTCTTCTTCTCCCAAGAAACACCAACCTTCTTCCTCAAAAGGGAAAAGAGATAGCACGACGTTGCAAAGGATCGCTACCGCAGAAGAATGACTTCTGTTGGGAAAGTCTCCGGACACAATCTTCAGCGCAAACCCCAAACAATCCATGCCAAATCACTTTTCATTCCGAATCTTCTCTCTTCCCTCTTTCTTCAAACCCTTCAAACTTTCTTCGGCTAGGTTCTAGGATAACAATTTTACAAATCGTATTTCATTGCAGGCTACCCTGATTGGTTCACGATTCATTACTTGACTTTGATTTTCATCATGACAAAGGACAAGGGAACTACTTACAGCAGTTCTTATTCACTAGGAAGAATTACAATTCCAACCCCCCGAAACAACGTATATTAGAAATTACAAAGACTTTTTCAAGACCTCAGCTTTCATTAACAATTTCTCTTCGAGTTTGGTTTGCCGATATTTTACTTTATCTTTTATTCCAAACCTTTTTTCTAATCTTTCCTCCAAAACTGTTTCAAATCGGATCCCTCATTTCAACATCCCTCCTTCGTCAAATCCTCTGCAAAACTTCTTGAATCCATTTCCATTCTCCATTCATCTACTCTATTTAATTCTCCTCATCTTTTCTCAATTCCAATGCTTCCATTTCAAATCTCATCCTCTCTCTACTTCAAATTTGATCCTTCAAACTTCCTCGACCTCAAAGTTCCCTTTCCAAATTTCTTCTAGTTCCAATCTTTCTACCTCGTTTCCTCTATTCCCATTCTTGAATCCTTTTGCTTTGATGGGGTCAAGGTTCTTTCGATTCCTGTTCTTCAAACCCTTTGGGAGAGCAATCCAACTGTCTAATGTTTCTTCATTCTAAGAGAAGCTCAGATCTTAGACTTATTCCAAATCGTCAGAGAGGTAGTCTTTTCTAGTTATGGGGAGGGTTTAGGAAGGATTTGGAATGCTTTTGAAGCAAAGGGGGTTTTTGTTCTATCTTTTTTTTCTATACCCTTCCTTTAATGGTCGGTATACGGACAGAGGATCTTCCCCATTTTTCTTTGGGAAAGACATGGAAAGCTGCGAAAGAAAGGATTCATTCTTTGGATGTTTGAATTGTCATCTTTTCTTTCGACTGGTTTCTGGGACCAACTTTGACTCCTTACTGCAAGTGCTTTTCAAAAGAAGAGAGGGAATTTTCTATCCCTTTCTTCTTTTGCAGGCCTTTCGGTTTTGGTTTTTCCTCATAGCTTGGTAAGAAGGTGAAGACGCCCCACTCTTTTGCTTTCGCGATTTTGTGGAAGGTTGGTCATTTCTCCTCAATAGAAAATAGATCCCTTCGACTCAATCCCTGGAAATTAAAAGGCTTTCTCATGGTTCGGGTATCCAATTTCTTTAGTACTGCTTCTCTACCTTCCATTTCGATGGGGATAGAAAGTCCGAAAAGGGAACTAGCTTGAACTCCTTTAACCAAACAATGAAAGAATTCTCTTTCAGATTTCCTGAACCTTTTTAAGAGTTCGAAGATGTTGGATTTATGAAGAAGAGAAGAAAGATCAATTCAGGAAAAGTTAAGAAATCATATCAAAAATCCCAGGCAGAATTACAGAGAGGGATTCCTTTAAGGAAATAGAGAAAGTTTGGTTCTTCGTTTTCGCTTTTAAGACTTCAAAAGTTTATGACTAGATCTTATCCTGCGAAGACATGAGCAAGGAATCATAGATAGTCATAGACTTCGAAGTATAGAGGGAGAACATCTTTTAAGAACTTTCTCTTCTCCTTGGATTTTCCCTTTCTTTGAATCTCTGGGTCATAAGTCGCTAAGAACTAGATTCAATTCAGTTCGTCATGTGTGTTTCTTCAATGGTTAAGATTCTTACTCGTCACTGAAATATCTTGACGAAAAATGTTCTCTTTTTCCTTGAAGAAATGTCAAATAGTTATGCGGTCGCTGATTTCTATCTCGGGAGAGAGAGGAATTGGTATACTCGACGGGGCTTACTCTTGCAACATTTTACGTCGTTCTTCTCCCCTTTCCCGTTTTTGGATTTGGTGTTTTTTCCCTCCTTCTAAGGATTCCATTTTTTCTACCTTTTCAAGAGTTTGGTTTACTCGAGTGAGTTCTTGAGTAGATTACTTTTTACCTCATTTTTCTTCTTTTTCTCTAATATCTGTGTTCTGTTCTAGTGCAGCCATTCTTCTTTTGAGTAGTTCCCTTTTTTTTGCAATTCACGCAGGAATTGACTTTGACCAATGTGAGAGAGATGTCGACTCTACTGAAATCTGCAAACCGAAGAAAGGGTTCCTTGAAAGGATTACAGAAAACCAGAAGCGCAGCTTTGAACAAAGCTGGTCGCTTCAAAGTTGGATCGATTTAGTGTTCCAACAGCAGCAGCGAAACGATCAAAAAAAAGCGTGTTGACTAAAACGCCCAATCCCTCTGATCTTGAGGGAAGAAAGTGAGAAAAGAGAGAAGATCAACCGTTTCGTTGCTTGAGGAGAAAGATTCGAGTTGGAAGCCGAAGTCACTTGAAACTTGATGCTTGATGGGAAAAGGTTGAGACTCTGAAGGAAGGGCTACGAGAAAGCTCTTCGGCTGTTAACTCTAATCCCATAAACACCCAATTGAGGTGGTGAATCTAAAGAACTTTCAGAAACGGTTCCGATTTTTCTTTGAGGGGATCTAGGTAGCAGAGAAGGTGAGAGGCAGCTGTGAGAGGGTCTGGGCCAAAAAATCAGGGGTGGGGTTTGGCGTCTCTCTTCTCTGCATCTCTCTACACACTCCACTCATTCAGCCTTTCGAAGACTCTGATTGATGAGATCGAGAAACGTATACTGAACCTCAGCGTTCGTCTATCATTACCTCGCTTTGTTCTCTCATCATCTCACATCTTCTAATAGAGTCGAGAGCCTTCTTGATTCCTTGTACACTACTTCCAGTGAGGACTTCCTTCGGAATGAAGCGTTTTCTTTCTCCGTGAGTATTAGCGAAAAGATGCTTGAGTCGATCCAACTCGGCGATCTTCCGTCTCTTCAGAGCTTTCCTTTCCTCTGCTTGGGAGGATGGCCCACGTGGAGAAGTGTCAAGTGCCAATCAAGATTTTTGTTTGAGTGCGAGAGAATCACATTCAAGAAATGAACAAATACCGACGTTCCAGATCGAGTCTCCTTCCCATCCGTTACTCCTTTCTGTCGAACATCTTTATCCTTTCTATTACAATGCCAGCAAGCAGAGCCGATAAAGGAAAGGAACTGAGAGAGCGACTTGCCCATGTACCAAAGCTGTGCGAGGTGGAGCCAACCGCACTTCTCCATACCCAGAACTCTCAAAACATCCCACACTTACATCGTCTATTCATCGAGTCAAATCAAAATGGAGGCTGGACGGAGAATCCTGCTGAACTATTCACGAAAGCTTTCGTAAGTTGTTTGGGAGGTGAAGAGGATTGGATTCCTCTATGACTGACCATTAATTCCCCCTTTACTATTTTATTGCGTTTCTACTTCTCGTTTGGGTTTGTTCCTTTACTCTGTCACAAGCTTTCTCCTTCTCTTTCTCTACTTTCTCCCATTCTTTTCTTCCGCACCGAACCTACAGATCCTTTCAATTCATTGTATGTATTTGTACGTATCCAATCTATCCACTTCCACCAGACTTCAAAGCCTTCAATGCGATTTTATTCCCTTCTTCAAAAAACAATCTGATTCTTACAATGATTACAAGTAACAAAACTCTTATCCAAAGTATCCTCTAATTGAAGTGCATCATTGACTGAATATCTTCCTTGAACAATGATATGAAAATTAGCATTCAGTCTTGAAAGTTGATCCGTTCTCCTCTTCTCTTGATCTTGCGGAAGAGTAGGATCCGAAGACTTGGTTTCAAAGAAACACCAGCATTCGTACCCCATTCTGAGACCAAAACCTTTCAAAAGATGAGAGTTCTCTTCAGGATTTGATCTGAGTTTACTTCCGACCTGAATGATAGCTTGTGTTCGGATGACATTACGTCTCTTCAAGAGTTGACATGTAGGTGGAAAGACCCAAACTAGATCTGAAGGTTTCCAAACTTCTGTTGTTTTGAAAAGAAAAGAAAAAAGACAAGATAAAAGAGATTGTCAGACTGAATTGGGTCGGCAGCTCCGTGTTGAAATGAGACTTTCGACTGACCAGAATCAAACCTCTCAGTCTTGACCAAAGTCTGAACTTGACTCAGAACAGGTAACTCTAGAAGCATATTTAAGATCATAGAAGCGGAAACCCCGTACCATCCTACGAGAGAAAGTGATTTCAGTTTGATTTGCGGGACTTCATTTTCCCTTTCAGTCTGACTCTTCTTGCCTTGACAGCCTCCAGTCAGATAGTTCAAAGAAGAAACAAAGAATCGAGCTTCTTCTTCAGGACCCGTATCTCGTTCTTTCTCCATTGGAGAGATGGGTATTCGAGGTGGCGGTTTGGGATTTGCGAAGTTCGAGTAGAAGACTGAGTTTGACGCCTTTGAATGAGGATCCGGAGCATGATCCGCTGGTGATTTGAGGTCTTCAGATACAGATGGAGGATTCAAGTAAAGCTGCTGTAGATCCTTTGAGGCCTTCCTAGCTTCAGCGACTGCGAACGAGAACGAAGGAGAATGGAGATGAACAAAGTTTGACGTCACTCGCAAGTCTTCAGTGGCTGAAACTCACGGGAGTACCTTGTGGCAGGTAAAAGAAGAGATTGATGACGTTTCTCTGGGAGAAGTGATTTGGAAGTTAACCTTCTGAGGATGATTCTTGCGTCGAGTTCCAAGTGGGCTGCGATGAGAGAATGAATCTCTGTTGGAAGTCGGAGGAGAGCTGGCGCTGACTCGGTATGGATTTGACCTATCTGCTTATCCATACTTCCAAGCTTCTAAGGAGAAAAACTGATTAGAAGGATTTCGCTGTGTGATGGGGATAAGAGCTCTTCTTCTGTCGCTTACTCTCTTTTGCCGTTCCCGTTTCGAGCCAACCTGCCCGAACCTCTTCCTCTTCTCATCCATCCTATCATTCACCATAATCCAAAATGAGAGCATACATTATCGACAAGGATTCTCCTCTAACCGATCTTCCATCAAAGGTGAGCTCAAGAGCAGTCTCCTCTCTGCCCTTCTCTCCCAGCTAATTCCCATAACTTCCTCACTTTCCTCACTTTCCTCACATCTCACAGCTGGTACAAGATGCTCCCAAGCCAGAGTGCCACGAAAGTCAGCTATTGATTGATGTCCATTCTGCTTCTCTGAATCTATTCGATGGTCTTCAAGTGCAAGGAAAGTATCAGATCAAGGTGAGTCTCCAGCAGATAGAAGGTAATCTCGCCAAGGAGCAAGGTATCTGACTTCAGCCTTGCTTGGTTCGATCCGTTCCTTCTGATTAAGCATCATTGTAGAAACCTCGTGAGTATATGAGACGAAGCGAAGGATGGAAGGAGGGAAGAGAGCCTGGGAGAGACAAGTGCGGGGTGAAAGCTTCCGAGCTCTTCAAGGATAACCCCCCACAGAGGCATGATTGGCTACAAGGGTAGATGAAGCTGGCGTCTGTCTAAAATCTGTCAGAAGCGATGGTTTGGAGATGTCCATCGCAAGGACTTTCTATAACCGCTAACCTTTGGCCCTCACCATCCTCTCACAGACCCATTCGTCCTAGGAACTGAAATCGCAGGTGTGATCTCAAGGGATAGTCCTATTCCAGAAGACTGTAACTGGATTCCTGGAAAGGTGAGAGTCGGTCTGCAGAGCCAGGGTTAGCCCCAAGCAAAGAGATGCATGCTAACTCTTTGCTCGTTCTCTCTCCCTTCTATTCCAAAGACCAGAGTCTTTGGAGCTGGTGAAGGATCTTACGCTGATCAAGTCACAGCTAATCCTTGGCAGTTGAAGGAAGTGCCAGAAGGAATGTCTCTAGAGGAAGCAAGTGGTCTTTACATTACATGGCCAACTTCCTACGCAGCTCTCAAATATAGAGGTAGACTTCAACCTGACGAGTGGTGCTTGGTGCATGCAGGAGCAGGAGGAGTTGGTCTAGCCGCTATTCAACTGGCCAAGGCCATGGGTGCCAAGGTCATTGCGACGGCTGGAAGTGAAGAAAGTGAGTTGAGAGGCAGGCTCATTTTCTTCGGTCTAGTCATCTGCTCCTTCTCTGTAATTTAACTTATCCTCTTATCGTTTTCTTTCTCAACAGAGATGGAAATTTGTAAGAAAGTTGGTGGAGCTGACTTCGCTATCAACTACAGGAATCCTAAGTGGTTTGATGAGGTTAAGAGTGAGTAGATAGATGCTTCAGATGGACCAAGGAAGTTTGGATTCTTGACTCTCACGTCTCATTCTTGTTCTCTTCTTCCTTATCCAACCTGGTCTTCCACAGAGATCACAGATGGACATGGAGCTGACGTAGTCTATGATCCTGTTGGCATGCTCATTCCATCTTTGAAGTGCATCGCTTGGAACGGAAGACTTATTGTCATTGGATTCGCTGCCGGATCTATCGAAAAGATTCCAGCCAATCTTCTGCTCTTGAAGAGTTGTGAAGTTGTTGGATGTTTCTGGGGTATGATGTCGTGAGTATTTCACATTTGGGTTGAGAAGAGTTCAGAGTTGGATGACTGTTCAAGTCAATCCCAGCAGCTTCATCTTTACTTGAAAGCACATGGAACTCACACAATCTTACATTCATCTCACAGTGTCAAGGAGCCGGGAGTCGACCAAGAGGTCTGGAGCACACTCTTGAAATGGTTTGCAGAGAAGAAGATCACTGCTACGACTTTCGATCCTATCTATGATGGTCTTGATCAGATGCCAAGAGCTTTGGATGATCTCTTAGCTAGAAAGACTTGTGAGTTGAGACTTTCAATGCCAATTTGTGGGAGGCGTCATACAGAAACCTGACTTCCACTCTTTCTTTTCGCTTCTTTTCTTTCTTCCCAGGGGGTAAAGTCTGCGTCAGAGTTAAAGTTGACCCTGAACACCCACCCACCTCTAGTTCAAAGTTGTAGAAACGCTTTCCGCCTGGTAAATACGCACTGCTCTGTCTTTCAATGTCAAAAACATTAAGATCCACCCAGAAAGAGAAGAGCTTCCTCGGGAGCGTAACAATGCAAGAGTTGAGCTTGCCTGTCCTGAAAGAGTAAACAGAAGTATTGAGAGGCACAGTGATGCTAATCATAACACGAAGACAGGAAGAAGGCAGAGAGGATGAAAATTCCAGGATGGTTTACTGCATCCGGTGGCATGAAATCTCAGCCTCTTGTTGGGTTCTCCCATCGTGATCGAACTGTTTGAGAATTCAAATTGCCCTTTTGACTTGTCATTCGTATACTCATGCTCCATTGTTCTTGAAGATCGTCCAGCGAGACTGGAGGGAGACAGAGAGCGTCCCTCGTACCTCATCGGACCCTCCACACCCCTGATTCATTCCTTCCATTCCGTTGAATTTCGATTCCTGCATCACAAAATTGGAAACAAATCTTCTCGAAGTGAGACTCCGCCCTCGCCTTCTTGAATGGAGATCAACGGACCGCGGTACCCCCGAGTCGGCGGCTCACGATTTTGCCCATGCCCCGGAAGGTGGAGCAGGACGAGACGAGATTCTTCTCCCGAAGTGAAGGATTCCGAAGAGATCCAACAAGACCGGAAGTTTTGAAAGCCAGTTTAGGAACAGAAAAGGAATAAAGGTGCAAAGGGGATGCGAGACGGAGAGACGGTGTGAAGAATCCGAAAAAAAAAGGTATAAAAGGAGCACCAAATTCAACTCCTTTTCGAGATTCCCCATCCTCTTCTTCTCCTACTTCCTTCTTTCCTCTTCAAGGTCCCCTCAACAACTCAAGCAACATGCAATCCTTCACCTCTCTCTCTCTGCTCCTTACTTTGGCCTTGTCAGCCTTTGCCTCTCCCATCGAGAAGCGTGCCACCATTTCTTGCGAATCTACTCCTTTTGTGTCCAACCAACACATTACCGCCAACACTGTTGACAACATCGTGTTCGGGCTAGGTAACACTACGGCTACCGACCATCTAGGAAACAAGGCAAAAGTCGTGATTTCTACCAAAGACGATGGCTCAAGTGAGTTCTATCCTGCCAGCTCCAACCGACGAAGCGAAAGGCTGACCAACACGTTCTCTTTTCCCCTTTCTCATCCTCTCAATTGCTAGACATCACCCGCAGCGAATCCACTGGGTTTGATTGTGAGTTGAAAGAGAATCGCCATGTTTCTTCGTCTATCAATTCATCTTCTTTCTTTGTTGCCTCTTCTAACCTCTCCCCTTCTACCTCCAACCAGTCTACTCCTGTAACTCGACTTACATGAACACTCACCCCACCGGTGATGCTTACACCTTGCTTGTGTACGGAGTTTTGAAGCCATCCGGACAGAGCAAGCACTGCTTACAGACTCGTGAGTGCCTTACCCTCGTTCATTATCTAATTCTTCTACCCGCTGATCTTTGTTTCTTCCTTTTACTCAGAATCTGGTTCAGTAGACACAGCCGACCAAGTCTTGACTAACTCTCTTTGCAGTGACGCCGAGGACTCCACCCAACAACAACAAACTGTGAGTTTTAACCCCTTCTTATCGAAGTCTAGGGGTACTACTTGATCTCTTCGCTATTCTGACGAGTCCTTCTTTTCCTTAATGCACTACCAGTGGAGTTACTTCCCCAACGATGGCTTCTTTAGCTTCATCAGTACTAGACTAGGCGACAACCAGAAGCAACACCCAACCTACTTCAGTAGAGCTAATGTGAACCATCACGCATTGAAACTCAATGCTGGTACTAGTGATGCAGATATCACTCTTTCTTTAACTCCTTAATTTTCACGTGGTGCTACGAGACTATGAGAGCCATGGGGGCCCTCTTCTGACTGGGAAAGGTTTGAGATGATAGTTTTGTACTCCCCCGACTCCCTTTGTATTAATCTCAGAACAATGCCGTTTTTATCAGATCTTTTGAACAAATGAGGGTTTCTGAGATTGTACGATCCCTTTGAAGCTTGATTACTCTGAAGTGAGTCGACTCCGTTCCATCTTTCCTCCCACTCCCCACCCTCTTTCTTTCTGAGCTTCTGGCATACGTCTATAGCCCAAGCATTCTTCTATCAGCACCGATAGACCATCTCAATCCATCGCTTTGCCTTTCATCGAAGTCTTGTGAATCGACAAAAAGAGAAGTGCTAAATAAATCGTTGCGATGGTGATATTACGATGAGAATAAGGTACAAAGGAAAAGAGCAAAAGGAAGCAAATTAGAAAGGGAACATTAAAAGCGTGAAAGAAAAATGAGTCAGGAAAGAGGGAGAGTGTTCGAATTGGCAAATGGAAAGAGGCGACAGGGATTCGAAATGGACGGCGAAGGAAGAAAGATGGGGGGTTTTTTTTTGAGAAACAGAACCAAGATGGGATCGAACTTTGATTCGTTCCATTGAAGACAAAGTCCACGAAAGACAGACAGGAGAGACTGAGTATTCTACTCGGGTAGCCTCCCTTAATTTGAGGAAGTAACAGTCAATCCATTACCTTTACACTGACTGAAGACCGGAAGACAGCTCAAGTACTGAGAATCAAAAGAAAAAAGAAGCCCGAAGATCAGTAAAAGAATCGCCTTAAGCTCGAGACTATCTCCTCTCAAAAACTCACCCTACACCAAGTACAGATTTTAGTGGGATCATCACTCTGATAGAAGTTCACTGCCAAACCCACCATAAACCCAATGGTAAGACCACAAGCAATAATCCTCAAAACCCAAACCACAATCTTATGTTTCTTAGTTGGATGAATGGCAGGAGCAAAGATTAAACCTCCAAGGATTCCAATTGCGAATCCTCCAATGTGAGAGAAGTTATCTAAACCTGGTAAAAGACCGATTGCTAAACCTATGATGGCGAAGATGATTGACATTGTTAGACGTAGTTTGGCTCGGTATTCCTGAGAGAGGAGAGGTCATAGTAAGAGAGAAAGAGAGAGGATGAGAGTTAGATTTGGCAATCTGAGAGTTTACGAGGAGGATTTTATACTCACGTATTTCCAATTGTAGCAAAGATCTACTAGCTCAACACTGATGCAAGAATAAATAGCTCCTGAAGCTCCTACTGCAGGTTGACCTACCAGTCCAAAATTACCTCCGAGCAGAAATCCACCAATACCACCACAGAAATAAACGATAGCATAGAAAGGGGTTGAAATAAGCTTTTCTATCTGTGCACAAAGAGTGAACTGAACTATCAAATTGAAGAGAATGTCTGCGAGCGAGTAGAGAGAGAAAGGGATCCGGAGTTCAGCATCAGTTTTCAACTCTGATCACTCCATCTTCCAAGAAACTCACGAATGAATCCAGCATGTAAGAACTAACCCAATAGCGAAACCAAAAAAACAAAGAATAAAAGTCAGCAAACCTGTCGAACTTAGGGTGTCCTTCCCCAATTTGAAACTCACCATAGGAGTAACAAATCTATAACTCTGATTAGGTTTACTACTTGCATTCTCCAATCCACAAATTTCCCAAAGAGGACAAAGTTCATCATTAGTATAAGAACTAACGTCCTTGGTCGAAACATTTAAACAAGGGAATTCTTGAGTTAAAGGAATTGAAGGGACTTCTCGCATGCAAGGGGTGAATCTTGCACCGAAGTTGATTAGGAATTCGAAGGAAGGTCCTATCATCGGGTTGATTTGAGGCTGAGAACGAGATAGAAGAATGGAAAGGGTAAGGGGTGAAGATTAGAGGATGTGGATGTCACGGAGAAGATGGAGGGGAGAGGAGAAAGGGAAAAGTGAGAGACACTAACATGGATTTGAATTGCAGAACCAGTAGTTTGAGCTGCTTTGATGAGTTCTACTATGAAGACTACTATGAATGAAGCTCTGTGGGGTGGAGATAAATGGGTCAGTTCGTAGACCTCTCCTGATCCGAGCCAAGTCTGACCTCTCAGAACCATTTCCTCCAAGCTTGATTCATGCCCAGGCCCTAATTTCTGTAGGGATTTCACGTTTCAACTCTCCGAACTTCCCACAATCTCAGTAGCCTACTCACCCAAGTATCCAACTCAGAATCGGCCACCTCTGTCTCCCAATCCCTTTCCTCCTTTTCTCAATTTGTTCTTCCAAACTTCCACCTTTGATTTTCCCTAACAAGCCTCTAGTAGCTTCTGGATCCGGATCTTTATTACTATACCTACCCAAACCCATCTCAGGAGGTGGACCAGTTTGATTGGTGAAAAGACCTGGACCCATTCCCATTCCCCCTCCTACAGTAGATCTTGAATCATCTCTGAAATGTCCTCCCCCTCCTCTTGATTTATCGTTCATTTGATATGCTTCATCATCTTCATTTTCAGCATAACCCATACCTCCTGCATTATACTTAAGAGGTAGAGAATTAGAACTTGGATCATAAAATGAGTTTCTATTTTGAGGATCATTGATGGTTTCGTCTGGATCATCTTGATCATAAGAATAAGAATAACCTGGAGTATGATTCGTTGTAATTCCAGTTGTGTTATGATTGTAGTCCTGATCATAAGCTGTGTTAGGAGCAACATAAGGAACGTTATAACTGCTGACTGAATCATGAGGACCGATAGTATCACTTCTGCTTAAGCCTGTATTTGGGTTCTTTGAATCATAGTAAGGATCTGAGTTTAAGAAAGTTGAAGGAGGTCTGGGTCTTGTTGAATTGATGTTTGGTGGTGGAGCAGTTGATCTTGATTCGAATGGATCGGTATACATTGATGGAGTGTCCATAACTTCCAAGTCTGTTGTTGGTGATGAAGGTCTATAAGCGTTAGTTCCTGCGCCAACACCTGTGAATTGATTGGAAGTTGAAGGTTGCTGTTCTTGGTAAGAGTAAGTGGGTAGGTTCGTTGCAGCATAGAAATCTGAACCACTGGATCGCTCTCCTCCTGTTTCCTCGTCTAAGTAGTTCTTTCGAGTGGTCATTCTTTGAGAACTATTCGAATTTGAGGGTTCAACTTGGAGATGAATGAGAAGTGAGTTGAAATGGCGGCAGTTGGAAACTGACTCAACAGATTGACAGAACAACACTTGCGCCTTGTTCGCTGCACAGCCTTTTTTGGTCTCCCTCTTTCTCCTTATTCTTCCTTTACCCATCTTCTCTCCACCATTTGCAACACTTAAGTCTCTGTGAATGGAAAACTCAAGATGCAAAACCTTCTCCTTTTCTCAAAATCGACTTGAAAGTTGAAGTGGGTTGGCAGAAAGGTTTCACCTTCTGAAACACCTTTCCCTTCCCTTCCCTTTTCTCCTCGTGCCTTCAACTCTTGACCCTGAATCGAATTGGAGTGTTTGTTGCTTGTACTTCTATGAATTGTTCTCAACCAATCGCCTTCTCTTTCTCTCTTTCTCCTTCTACCATCCATCCAACCTAATCCTCCATCCTCTTGGACTTCGTCCTACCCTCCCCTCCTCTACCTCTTCTCTCTCCTAACTCTCTTTTATTTCCTCGCGGCCGGCACCGCCCGTAACCGTCGCAGGCCGACTTTTACAATCTTCAAACCTTTCCTTTTCAAGAGCCAGCCTCAAACTTTCAACAAACACAAACAAACAACCCAACGATTCGCCCAACATTTCTCATGTCCCATTCAACTCTCTTTTCAAAATCCAATCGAAGAAGGAGGAATCTTTTAACTTCTTCAAGTCTTTTAACTTTGTTGTTAGCTCTTCTCTCGGTAGCAGCCACTGGTGTCTCATCAAACTCAAGCCCGAGTTTTTCGTCACAGCTTTCCAATCGATTCAACGATGACCTTACTTCTTCAAAGATCATCAATCAAGCACTTTTCAAATCCAAAGTTTTGACTCGAAGGAGAAAAGATGAGGAAGAAGAAGAAGGAGATGAATCCAAATATTATTCGTCGAAGGATTCAAAGGGGAAAAGTAGTAGTAAAAACGATGATGAGGATGAGTATCAAGATGAAGAAGATGAATATGAATTCTCTTCAAAGAAAGGTTCAAGTTATAAAAAGGGAGGAGATGATTATGAAGATGAAGAGGATCAGGGAAATGATGATGACGAAGAAGAAGGATCGAAAAGTAGTAATAAAGGATCTTCAACTTCTGGAAGTAATAAGTCAAATTCAAATTCAGGTTCAAACACTAAAACTTGGCATAGAATGACAAGATCCGGTTTCTCTTCTTCAACGAAATCATCAAGTTCTTCAGAATCAACTTCTTCAAAAACCACTTCTTCAACTCCAACTCCAGCTTCATTACAACCAACTCCAATTGCAACTGCCACCGTTCCAGTTTTGAAAACTTGGTCTTCAGACACTTCTACCTGGGTCGTAACAGATGGTTGGACCACTTCAACAGAATTTTCATCTCCAACTCCAGTCATCTCTGGAGATGTCGGAATTGGAGGTGGAGTAGGTCTACCTCAAGCTCAAGCGACTCAAGCTTGGGTAACTAAGAAAGCTAAAATTCAAGCTCTAGCAATCGCAAGTGCAAGTAGTAAAGCAGTGGCTGCTGCTGCAATTTCAACTGGAACTCCAATGTCTGGTGGAATGCTATCTCAACAAGTTAATGTGGATTATAGTTGGATGACTCCTTCTCCTGGTCAGGTTTATTCAGGAGGTCAGGATGTTGTTCTTGCTTGGTGAGTCGATTGGAACTTGATATGTTTGAGTTTGGAAGTGAAATCTTGGGGAAATCTCTCATCTTCTCTGACTATCTGATCTCACTTCTTTCGATCCAAACAGGCAAGCCGCACAGGCTCCGGATCTCAACTCCCTACATCTTCGTCTATGTCTACTTAACACTGCTGATGACATGATGAACGGAGCTTATAACTCAGGTGCCTCTTGTGGAGAAGCTGCTTCTACTGAAGTGCAAGCCAACGGAAACAACGCCTTTCAGATCACCTTGTGAGTAATTCATAGGACTTCTCTTGTGCATAATCCAGAATCTAGAAGACTAACACTGCTTTTCGTCCTTCTCTCGATCTTCCCATCTCACAGTCCAGCTCCAAACGTCACCGCCGCCGATAGCTTCTACGTCGTCATGCAAGTCAAGCCTTCATCTTCTTCCGACGATTCTGAATCCAGCTCTGATGACAAGGATTCCAAGGGCTCAAAGTCGAGCAAAGATTGGTCAAGACGAGGAAACCAAGCCCACTTCTCAGTCCGTGACGATTCCTCATCTCAAATGCTTTCTCCAGCTTTCGTCTTAGCTCCTTACGGTTCGGATACTTCTCCAGCAACCATTCAAGCTGCAGTTCAACAAGGTCCAGATTCTTCAAGCTCTTCAGACTCTGGTTCTGGTTCCGGACAGGAAAAGGGCAGGCCTTCAAATGCTCTAGCCATCGCTCTTCCACTTTCAATCGCTGGAACTGTGGCTCTAGCTGCTCTGGGAATGCTCTGCTACAGACGAGGTCAGAGAGGTAACACCTCGGAACAAGAAGCTAACAGACGAGCTTTGGAAGTCAGCAGAGTGGAAGACAGGAAAGAAAGAGAAGAGTTGACCAGACAGCTTACCATGGCCATGGCAGTCAAATCAAGCAGCAGCGGATCGTCGACTCTTTCCTCAAGACTTGGAAGCTCAATCTCTACCTCCAGTTCTTCTCTAGCCTCTCTCAGAAGAGGAAGTAACAAGGAACTCCCAAGACCTCCACCTCAAGCTGTCTCTCTCAGAGATGAAGAAGAGCGTTACACCTCTTTCGCTCCTGTCTCTCGTAGAGAAGATTTGGAGAGAAGCCGAAGTAGATCTCATCGTTCTTCTAGACCTCACTCTCGTCATTCTCAAGCTCAATCTCCTCGTTCTTCAGCCTATCATTCTACCAGAGACACTCTCAGAAGGTGTGAATCCAAGTCTTCTTCTTCTTACTATCATTCCAGATGTGACTGCTCTTCTTGTGACTCTGGATCTTCAGTCTCAAGTAGAAGTTCAAGTCCAATCAGTCACGGAAGCTATGAAAGGTTCAGAAAAGGGTACGGTCAACGTAACTTCCACGATCGTCACCACAGGATGGATCCTTTCGACGACTACTACTCCACGGAGAAGGACAAAGAAGCCATGAGATACACCGATGCCAGATTAGCAGCTATGCAACTTCCACATCTCTCGATGAACATGCCATCCATTCCACCATTGATGGAAAGGTCTCATTCTCGTTCTCCACCTCACTACGAGACTGCTTTCATTCGTAGAGAAATGTATCCAACTCAACAAATCGTTCCTCAAATGGTTTCTCCCCCTCCACAACAGCAAACTGTTCAAATTCCAATGCCAACTTTTGTTCAACAACAACAAGTTCCACCTCCTCCACCAATGGTCATCTTCACTTCACCAACTGAAAGTCAAAATTCATCAGCCTACTATGATGCAGCTTCAATGACTCAAGCACCTCTACCAGCTCCTCAACCTCAAATCAAAACTGTAGACGGTTTCGGAGGTTTCTCATATCAACCTCAAAGGATCGTCTCAAGTCCACCTTTGGTAGCTCCAGCTCCAGTCTCAATGAGTTCAGTTCCTGATATTTTGAGACCTTCTTCTCCAGTTGGAATTACTTCAGTCCAAACTTCTTCAAAAGCTCAAAGCTCTCTACCGAATCCTTTTGAACTTTTAGGTTTCAAATCAAAAGTAGTTGAAGAAGTAGCTTCTCCTTCTTCTACTTATTCTCAAGGTTCATCTCCTCCTTCTCCAGCTGCAGCTGCTCAACTTGGTTTACCATCTTCGGTTCAAAGAAATGGAACTAGAAGTGTTAGCTCAAGCTTCGCTGAGAGAAGTGGAAACACTGGGGTTATTGGAAGTGCTTCTGGAAAAGCTAGTGAGGCTTCGGTCAAACAAGCTGGAGAAGCTCAAGCTATTTACGAGAAGCTCAGAGAAGTCTTGAAGGGAAGCGCTTGATCCCATCCTCAATGCATTTCTTTCGTTCCTTTTCCTCCCCCTTGATTTGTAGTCTCTTTTCTATTTCCAATAAGAAATGGGTTGAAGAAGTCACAGAAAGCTGGAGACTCTCATTGCGCACCCACATTCCTTTTTTGTTGTTTTGCTTTGTTCCGTATAATTTGGAAGCGTCCTTTAATTTAGAATCTTTTTACTTTTACTTTTTTTTTGTCCTGGCTGGAAGTCAGATTGGTTCGGATGTCACAGAAAGAATGCATTTTGAAAATGAAAAAAGAGGCGTAATAGCATTATTGATCATTGATTGGCAAATGTTGGAGGACGGTAGAAACGAAGTTGACACTTGAGAAGGGAAGGCAAGAGAAAGACAAGAGAAGAAGGAAACCTAGAACTAGATACAACGTGATTGAAATATTGCGTGGAGAAAGGAGAGCGACGACCGAGACTTGAGAAAGATTCATGAGAAGATTTGAGATTTGTTCGGCATTTTGCCCTTTAGAAAACGCGCAGCGCTTCGGCCAAGAGTTCATCCAAGGCCTGTCATGGGAGAAAAAAACGAATGAAGGAAAGAAGTCAGTCAACACAATGCTTTGCCTTCTCAGAGACCCCCCAGAAGACTCTTCGAACTCACCTGATCCATCTCATCCATCTGTTTCCCAACATGTCGATAAGCCTCCCTGATCTTGGGATGTTCTATCACTGGCAGGGAAGGACCAAAGAGTCCAGCACACTCGGGGCTGAATCTGAACTTCTCTTCTCGATCTTGATCCAACAGCTCCTGAGCCGAGATCCTGGCTTTGCTGGAGGTCATCGATGACTTGATAGAGTTCTTCCTGGCTGCATACTCTGTCAAAGCATAGAGATGGCTGAGGCTCTGGTCTGCATCTGTGAGAGAGACGCTCGCTGAAGAGCCAGGTCTGTTGATGTAAGAAGAGTAGCCAGCTGCTCCGGCTGCTCCGGCTGCTGCTGAACCAGCAAGGATAGCTCCTCCAGCTGCGAGAGGTAGAGTAGCAGAGGTAGCATGCGTGGTAGAAGATCCGTTGCCGAAAGGACTGGGGGCGTCCATGGAATTGGAGAGCTCAGAGCTAACCGAAGTTTGCTTTTGATGCCCAGCCGATCTCGTTCCATTGGTTCCGTAAGGTCCAGAGCCGTTGATGCCTCGTGAGACTGCGCTGGCTACTGGAGTACCTCTGCCACTTCCGGTACCGTTGCCAGCACTGCCACTTCCAGAGGGCGAGATGACTCCTCTACTGCTAGACTGAGACTGAGAAGCATTTCCGCTGGCCACCCTCGCTAGAACTTGGTCGATTCGGTCCTCTATCGATTTCTCGTTCGAGTTTGGATTCCTTACAAAGGTCTCCAACAGATCGTTGGAGGATTCCGTCGGTCGTTGTTGTTGTCGAGACTTGGAGGCCATGGAGAGAGGAGCAGTCGAGGAAGGCTCTAGCGAACCCAGACCGCCTAAGGAAGAGCCCAGGGAGGGAAGTTGAGGAGGAGGAGTCTTAGCATCGTAATGGACTTCGTTCAGGCTGAGAGGACTGGTTCCTCGAGGCGAGCTTGGTGCGCTCTCAAAGCTATCCAAGGTGAGGTCGCTCCTGGCAGCTCGAAGGGAAGGTCGAAGATCGGGCTTGAGGGAAGACTCACTAGATGGGAGACCTAGTCCTCCATTACTCGAGGAGGAGCCCATCCCCGTTTCTTGATCTCTGAGAACCTCTTCGATGATAGAACTGATGTCCTGCTCTTTCCCGCCTTCTTGAGGTAGGTAAGAGTATTGCATCTGACCTTCCAGCCTCGAGCTTCGTATCCTGGCCTTGTCTTTGAGAACAACATCGATTCCTTCCTCTTCGTTCCTTTGAGCCCCTACCACCGCGGCACGTTGAGCTTGAGCGGCAGCTCTCTGAGCAGCGACAATCTCTTGACGAATCATCCCTTCAGTGTTGGAGGTTTCGGCGCTCGCGAGAGGTGCGGCAGAGACAGTGTCGAGCTCAGCTTGACGCCGCTGCTCTTCCTTCGAGACCAAGACATCCTGGGTGGGGCTCATGGCTCTGGCGCTCTTCGTCCTGACAGCTCTGTCCTTGACTTGACGAAGGATAAAGACCGGGTCCTCAGATCTGACATCTTCGACGAGTCCTAACAGCATCGAGGCATCTGTGCTTCGTCTCCTGCCATCCATCGAGCGCCTGTTGGAAGACTTGAAGTTGGGAGGGGAAGGATAGGCGTCCAGAACCTTGCTAGTAGGAGCCAGTCCTCGCTCGGTTCGGTTGAGATCGACAGAAAGACCATATTTGACTCTCGGTCTGCTTCTTCTCCTGGAAGTCCTTTCTTCGACATCGTCTCCTCCTTCGACGACTCCATCCTCAATTCCGAACCTATCCAAACCAGTCTCGATGACTTCAGCGACAGTGGTGTTCCTTGGGAAGACCAGAAGCTTCTCTCGGTATCCTTGATGAACTCCATCAGCTGGGGCTGAGCCGTTCGAGACTCGTTGAGCGAGAACCTCGGAAGGAATGAGAGCGCTGGTCTGAGGATCGAAAACAAGACCTTCAGGGAGATCTGAAGGGAAAATAAGAACCCTCATGGTGAACCTGACAGTCTGAGCGTTCTGCAACGTGTCTGTCGAATCCGCAGAGAGCATCGAGAGATGGGAAGTCTGCTGACCTTCGAAAGACGAGGTCGTGTCTCCAGTTCCGCTAGCGCTGTTATCGGCCTGGAGCCAAGAAGCTGCGTCTTCACTGCCAGGAGTTCTCTGAATGGAGTTGGAAGGCTTGAGGTTGAGGTAGAACTTGACAGCATGATCGTCGCTGAAATCGTTGCCCAGCCTGGCGATGGCGGGATGAGTGGAGAGATTGGATGAGATTGAGGAGATGGAGCCGACGCTGGATCGTTTGACGCTCAGCATCGAAGGGACGTCTTGATCAGGATGGGTTTCGGTCAAAGCGTCCAGGACTTGAAGTGGAGTCTCGTATGGAGACAGAACTCTCTCATCCCCTTCCAAAAGCTTGATAGTGAGGACGTATTGATCTGGAGTGTGTTCCGAGTTGAGCCTGAACCTTTGAATGGCTTGCCTGACTAGGTCGACAGAAGTAGTTCCTTCGTTGAGTAGGACAGTCTTGAAAGTAGCGTCCGAGTCGATGTTGTCTCCAGCAAAGATTCTCAAGACGTTGAGCATCGGGACAGAACCTGGAGTTCCTATCAGACTTCCAGGTCTGGCAGGTCTACCACCAGACCCTCGAGTGGAGAGCATGTTCTGTTGAGACAAATCCGGATCCATGGAGACCAAACCAGCATTGGATCTACCAGAGAGGAATTGTTGCTGATAGGCTTGCTGTTGAGCTCTGTCTCTATCCTGGACCGACTTTCCAGCTCCGCTCGATTGACCAACAGCAGGACTCGTCCTACCCCTGCTCTTTTCCCTGAAAGAGTCATCAGAGCTTCTTCCAATGACACTGTCCCTATCCCCATCCGCACTTCCACCGAAGCTGCCACTCTTTCGATCCTTCTTATCCTTTCGAGAGAACAGACCTGAGAAGACGCTGGATCGCTTCTTCCCTCCAATCTTCTCTTCCGAAGCTCCAGAAAGATCCTCCTCTCCTTTTGACTTTCGAGCGCTTTGCCGCCGTTGATCGCGCGACTTTGAGTCTGGAGAAGGCGAGCCTCTTCCATAAGGCTGAGAAGCAGTGCTAGCATCGGAGGTGGCTCGGTCTCGTTGAGCTTGGACTTGGGATGGCATGAAATTCGATCCAGCAGAGGGACTGACTCCTTCAGTTCCCATGGAGCTGGCACTAGAGACCGAGCGATCGCTAGACATGTTCCGTAGATGCGGCGGTCGTTCGAGTCCATTCTGCTGAGGAGCTTGCTGTCCTTGAACTTGCTGTAGAGGAGACGCTCGTCCTTGAGGTCCACTGTTTGAAGAGGTTGAAAGTCTCGAGGATTGATCGCTCGAAGGAGCACCGAATCCTGTCGACTGATGCTGAGATTGTTTCTGAGATAGTTGTTGAGCTTGCATCTGAGCTTGTTCTTGAACTTGGGATTGAGTTTGGTCTCTGGCTCGATTCTCCGCCTGCTGCTGCTGATATTGGAGTTGCTGCTGCTGTTGCTGATGTTGCTGTTGATGATACTGTCGTTGATCTTGCTGTTGCTTTTCGGCTCTTTCAGCCTCTTGAGCTCTCTGAACTTTCTCGGTCTCAGCAGCATCCCATTCCATTCCATCGTCTGGCTCCATCTGATCTAGAGCTCCTCTAGCAGCTAGCACTCCAACTGCAGCTCCAGCTCCTACACCTAAAGCAGCTGTTCCAGAAGCTACCGCGGCAGCTGAAGGTTCCGTTCCATCAGCTTCCTCCATCTGTCGATCATCCTCCTCGTCCGTCTCGTCTTCATCGTACTCCTCTCCATCCTCCATTTCCATCACATCATCTTCGTCGTACTCTTCGTCGGAGCTTTCGTTTCCACTATGTTCGAGATACGTAGAAGGACCAAAGATGACTGTATCTCGCTTGCCAGGTTTCGGTTTCTGAGGAGCTCCAATTTGCCTCTGAGATAAGGCTGATAGCTTTCCGGAGTGAGAAGAAAAGCCGACGTTTGCTGGAGCATGTCGCTGCTTGACAAGATGAGATACGTAGATCTTTTCCGGCACTTGAATGTGATCATCGTCTGTAGCGCTTGTGAGCTGCGAGGGCAAGAAAGAGGAAGAGAGAGATGAATCAGTTGAAGCTCGGAGGAAATGTGCGAGTGCGCATCAGAGGGAGTTGATGGATTAATGCTCACATCTACATTTCGATGTTTGTTCAGCCTCGCCAGCCTCTCGAAAGGCGTTTCGATGTTCTCTGCGGGAATGTAACCCACTTCCTGAGTTCGGAGAACTCGAACCAGCCACCTGAGAAGGTTAGGGAGTCAAAAGAAAACCGCAATGAGTCATTTGGTCAACGACTAGAGTTGGGGACCTTGAACCGAATTGTCTGATGACTCTAGGGATCAACTCACCAATAGGAATTGGAATCATCCAAAAGAGTCAGACTATTTCCCTTATGAACAGTCGCCTGACCTTCCACCGTTGCTATGAAATTGTGCAAAGCATAAACCAGATCAAAATCGATGTTCTCATCAGGTATACTCGGAGAGGAAGACATGTCATCATCGTCGATCTCTTCTTCCTCCTCCTCATCTTCCTCCTCATCATATATTCCTTCATCTTCGTCGGATCCGACTTGTTCATTCTGTCCTTGGACAGCTCCTCGTCTTCCAATTGGATTCAGACGAGTGTCTCCATCTGAATCGGAATCCTCATACTGTTTGAAGGCGAGAGGGGTTGGGAAGGAGTGTCAGGAGAGGGAGAGGAAGTGGTGGAGAAGTTGTAGCTCCTCCTTCTTTCTCAGAGCCAGCTCATTTGAATCAGCACTTCGATTAATCAAGCCCTTCTGTGCCTTTCCAGCTCTCCCCCTTCCTCCTTATGAGTAATCCAGAGAGAATGGTGGGACGGGATCTGTATGCCCAACTCTACCTCCTCTACTCCTCTCCAAGACTGAACACTCACCTGCTCGTTCACATTATAGACGTCATTGGATTCACTAGCAGTCATGCTCGCAGCAGTAGCTTTAGCTCCAGCACTAGCACTGCCAGATTTGAGCCTCCTCTGAGCAGAAGCATAGACATCTACTCCGTCCTCATCTGAACTGAACCCTCCCTGATCCCCTCCATTGTCGTCATTGGCGTCGTCGAATTGAGAGTTGGATGTGGATGTAGTCATGTTTGAAGCAGAAGTTGAAGCAGATGCAGATGCTCTGGCTTGAGCTGAAGCTCTTGCTTGTTGAGAGGCAGTTGGAGCTCGAGAGGCAGTTGGACCGACATTGACATCCACAGTCAGAGCTGGTCTCACTTGAGCCATCCTTTGGCGGAGAGAGTAGAAGGTTGGTGTCTAGGTGAATTGAAAGTGGAATGCTGAGGTTAAACAGATATTAGAAGGCGTTTTTGAGGTTGAGCGAGAAGATTGAGCTTCCGCAACTTAGATTGCTGATGAGTAGAACTTCGAGAACGTCGTCTAGTCGTGAGTTGAGTTGAATTGAGTGGATGACTATGTAGTTCGGTCGTTTCAGCAATCCAGTGCTTGAATTAGATTTCGGTTCAGGAAGAAGAGGAAAGGAGTTGAGGAAGAAGTTGGATGGAGGTCAAGGAGCGATCAGAAAGATGAGGCAAAGAAAGAAAGTTCGACCTGAGTTTGAGCTGAAGCGCTGGAAGGGGATAACAACGCGTTCAATTTCTGTATCTTCCTGCTTTTTCTTGGATCTCTTATTTCTTTCGGACTGGAGTAGAAGACCAGGTTCTCGCTGGAAGGAGGGATGAGCAGCGATCTCTGACTGTGAGGTCTCCTCCAGGGCGCCTTTGCTATTCTAATCCCTTCATACATACCGATTCTCCCCTTCTAAGTGAGAGTTCATCTGAAACATTTGCTTGGATAGGGCTGATCTAGAAGGTCAAAAAGTCTTCAGAGTGTCTTCGGAGTCTCCGTTCATTTCGCTGTTCGTATGTTACAGTCTCCCGATTGTGCCTTCAGGGAGCTTGAATTGGTCGAGAGCTCGATCATACACGGTCAGAGTAGGAGAAGAAGATCTTAGATGTTATATCTACTGTAAGGAGGGAGATTACATCGGATTGGACTCATTCCAAATGATCTCCAGGCGTCGCCAGCGCCTGCGTATCTTCCACTTTTAGACCTTCCCCGCTTCAAGTCCACCCGCCCTTTACCAAGAATCGCGATAGAACGAGTCCAAATATCTGTCTGTCTCAGGGTAGCTCTCCGGGAAAAGCCCGAGAGAAGCAATTTACTAAGACTCGTCTCCATCCAACCGAACAAATCTGTGTTCACAACGGGGAGGGCTCACTTAAAGCTCTGACCAGCACAGTCCAAACATACGTGAAGAATTGAAAGAGAAGCTGCGATTCAGAACGATGCGTATGTATTGGGCCAAGAGCGGTTACAAGGTGATTGAGAGATTTCTTTAAGGTCGTCCATCTTCAACTCCAGAGTCCACTTGACGTTCTACTTCCACCTTCAAGTCCAACAGTAGATGTCGTAGAGATCCATTCGCAAAGTTGATCTGGATCCAAATCCTCCAATTTCTGATCTCCGAATTGATGCGGATCCAAGAGGAGTTCATCCAAGTTCGAAAAGTTGCTAGCAGAACCGAACTCCGGATTGGCACCAGGATATCTAAGATTCTTTCTTGAAATGAAGTGAGCTTCCAATCTTCTCTGAGAACCGTCTACCGTTTCTCTCAACTTTGAAACCAAGACAGGAGTGTCTGCATTGCATTCTCCAGCCGAAAGAACTCCTTGAATGAGAATGTCTGGCGATTTGATAACTTGATCAAACAGAGAGTCTCCAGCCCTTTCTTGCATCATTCTCTGGAGTTTGGTTACTCCCCAGATGATGAAAGAAGTCAGACAATTTCGATTGACTGAAACATTTCCTCTTAGAAGTCCTCGTCGCATTGATTCTCTGGATACTGCACCGGTTCTTTTTAACGAGAGAGGGGAAAGATAGAAAACAAAAATCAATTCCTTTGACAATCGAATTCAAGTTCTCTTTTAATGAACTCACCTCCAAAAAGCTGACATCAAAGCTTGATCCAACCTAAATTTCGTAGCAGCGATTTCCCAAGAATCCAAAGTTCCATCATTTTTTAATCCAAAGTCGTTCACAATTCTTTCCGACGATACCAGAAAATCATTTTGCATAAGATCATTGGCAACAATCTCGATTAAATTAGAATAATCTTCGCTTCCAGGAAGTATCGATCCATGGATCAGTTCCAAGTTCAAAAGACTACCTTCGTCGACATTAAATCCGGAACCTCTTTTCTGAACTTTTCCAGCCTCGAGGAGAAGAGAACGTGGGATTCCATTTCTTCATCAGAGGACACCATTTGATTGAGGTCAAAGACCAGGCTGCTCCTTGATGACCTCGAATGATAGGATTTCTCCCTTGTCTCTGGAAATCCTCTCCCGGAAGACTAAACCTAATTGAAGCTGTAATTGAAATTTTGAAGGATATGCTGGAGATGAAGGAGTTAGAGCTCCGGAACCTGCTATTGCTATGGCTAGTAAAAGGAGGTCGGAGATTGGCAGGTCGTAGGAGTCAAAGGTTTCTCGGAGGTCTATTGGAAGGGAAGGTGAAGGTTGGAGTTGGGAATTTAAATAATTCTGATATCTGAAAGTGAAAAGGTGCTGAGGTACTATTGGTTGATGAGGTGAAATCCAAGTAAAATAAGCTGCGATGCTGGCTGAGAATCCAGCAGGGAAAGGGTTAGCGCTGACATATAGGAGAGCTGGACAGGGGATGTCTCGACTCTCCATCGATTGCTCACCATCTAAAACATCCTTCGTCAATCCAGGAACAGCTAATAACTCTTCCCTGATAGAAATTGAGCAAGAAGAAAGGGAATATGAAAGGAATTCGGTTGAGGTGTGAAGATACTGGTGCAAACGGATGGTATCTGAAGGATCATTGATCAAGAAAGGACCCTTCTTCGTTGATGATGATGATTCTGAGGAATTTGGAGATTGGTTTGAAGGATCCTGTCTTTCTATTACTGTTTTGATGACCTTTCCTTTACGAGTTTTGGCTGCGAGAGATGAAAGAGAAGAGAAAGAGGTCAGAACGCAAACAATAGCTTATGTCTGTCGCCAGGGCTTATCAATCGCTCTGTAAGATGAGATGGTGCTTCCACTGACCTGGTATTTGAGAACAGATGCAATCCAAACCTCGAGAAGTGCAACCGCTGCATGCTACTTGGGCATCGAACTCGGAGAAGTCTTCTAGATTCAAGCTTTGATTGTTCGATCTTCTTCTGGACATAAGCTTTTCCTTTCGATTAGATTTTAGCTGCAGAAGTTGGAAGAGGGTAAAATGGAGAGACAGTGAAGTCAGTCAAAGATTCATCACTCAGAGTCGGTTCGGGAAGGGAAGGAGAGAAAGGTAAAGCCACAAAGAGCAAAGTTGAACTCGTTCCTTCTAGTCACTGGGAGTAAATTCAGAGAGGAAAAGCTAAGCTGAACTGAATGTCCATTGATGAAATAGTTGTTGTTACTGACCTTGTGCAAACGACAGACGTCGCAGCTTGAGTAAAGTTCTCTTTTCGGTTGCTTGTTTGTTGGAGTCATGGTGCAGAGTTGAGGGTCACTGACGGATGTAGCAGATTCCTTGAAGAAAAGATCGACGAGAAGGATGTGCGTTTTGGAGATGCGTTTTGGAAAGAAGAAGGAAACCCTGTAAGGCGCCAACACAAGAGACGCCCTTGTCAGACCCCTACCACTGTCAACCTCAAATTGATTCTTTCATTCCCTCTTCGCTACCATAGATAGACGCTGCAAAAAAGAGGCCAGAGTGGAGATTGGATCGATTGCGAATTTTATGACTTTGTGTTGGTACTACAAATGAAGGAAACTGAAATAATAAGAATGAAATACAAAAGACAATGCAGGGAGGATTTTGGAGAGATGAATGGCAAAGAGACACTTATTGAAGTCTACTGAAAGACTGAAAGACTCGGCAGGAGCGAGGACATTGAAGAAGAGAGAGAGAGAGAAGAGAACTTCAACTCTAGGTCGAATCTTTATGACTCTCCCTCAGTTTCTCCTGTAGCTCTCTCATCTGTCGAGTGAAGTCACTCTGCTTCATATCATCTTCCTCCTTTTTCTGTCTGGACCTGTCCCTGTCAGCGTTTCGCCTTGCAGCCTTCATTGTATCTTGGGCTCTCTGCTGTCTTTCTTGCTGCGCTCTTTCAAATGCCCCATTGGTCCTCGTTGATGCGTTCTTGGAAGGATAAGGATTCGGAATATCATGAGGTTCCGATGGATCTACGTCTGCATTGACTGAGAAGGGAATGGCAGAGGGTAAGGAGAGGAGTGACAGAGAAAGAGAGGACAAGATCAGATTGAGCTAAATCACATTGGCTCAGACGTGGTTCTGTTGGTTACTTCTCTCTCGAATCAGTCATGCAGAGTAAAGGAAGGTTGAACAGCTTCCCAAGCGGCTTGAGAGTCGGATGATGTCCATCTCATTTGCTGACTTCTTCTCTCTCCACCTCTCTACCCTGTCCTTCTATCCAAGAGGCCGCTTGACAGAGATCATCGTTCGATTCTATTGGATCCAGGACTACTTACATTGCTTCTGCCATGCTTCCCTCGCCTGATCCGTCAATCCCCTGTCCTGTGGATCCAAAGGATTCGAGTATTTCGGTACAGGTTTCCCATTGATTCGATGAGGAATGTGATCTACTTCATGAATCATCCTATCCACCAGAGAGAAGAATACCGGAGAAGCTGCCAGCTACGGAAGGGAAAGAAAGGTTAATTGCTGAGCAAGCTTGCTTAGGATGAGACAGATTGAGATTGGCTGCTTCTACTTACCCTTCTTGTTAGTGCTTGAGTAAGAGCTGGCGCGATGACTGTCGCTAACATCCTAACGAGGAAAGGTGGAACAGGAGCCATTCGTAGGAGAGATTCAAAGTTGTGAAGTGGTGGAGGAAGAGTATCGCAAGTCCAGCGATGAGAGTATCGCAAGTCGCAACTGTGTCGCAGCCTACTCCATCCCTTTGGGCACGTCTCTCTTCTACTTGGCCTATTGGCCGATTCGAATTTTCTCCGATCGCCATTTGATTTCAGTTTAGTTTATTCTGCTACCGCTGTCTGTGCGGTTTTGTGGTAGTTCTCGACAAACTTTTCCCTCATGCTCTCGCCACCTCCTCATCGATTGTCCTTCACATCCTCCTCAGTCGTCATCTCCCTCGTCATTGTTGATCACTTCTAGTTGCGAGCTATTAGCTTAACTCCTAGAGAAGAGGACTCACCAGAAAGGTTCATAAACTCCACTCCCTGACGAATTTTGATTCCACTCCCCTCCACCCGCCTTTCGAGTTATATCCCTCTCTCTTCGCACTTGATAGCGGAAAGCCAAGTCCTTAATATTCGATTCTCGAAGCTTTTAAAACATCCGACCCAATCTCAAACTTTAAGGAGGACAAGATGTCACAGGACCCATCCAATCCTTCCACGCTTCCCATCGCAATCCTGGGTCCGTTCTCAATAGGAGCAGTGGTGGGAGAGATCACTTCCTCAATTCAGGAAATCAACTGGAGTCGAGATCCCACCAAGAAAACCCCTCAGATGATCAAGACTTGGGCAGAATTTCTCTCAAAGGTGTTGACATTAGGCTCCTTGTCAGTGTTCTTGACTTTCACTTCGAGAGACTGGAGTTCTTCGGGTTGTAGAGCTTTCCCTAGGATCATAAGTTCTTTAATTGCCCTATCGATTTCTGTCTCTCTCCTAGTCCTCCTTTTGAGGTGAGTTCCTCCTCCCATGGTTCTGTGACGAGTGCGCGAATAGGTGTTGACAGTGATTCTTTCCCCACCTAGTCTACCGGCTCTGGAAATCAAAAGCAGAAAACCTTTCTTACTTCTGCTTTCAGGTCTCTTCCTATCCTTCGCTGCTATGCTAACGAGCTCTGTAATTGCATGGGATGCTTTTCACGGTTCTGGTACTTGCTCCACTCGAGTTAGCAGATGGTTCGGCATATTCTACGCTGTACCTCTGGTCCTCGCAGTCCTTCCATCGGCAGTTCTCTTGGTACTCCAAGTAGGGAGTGCTCAAGAAGCACCAAGAGAGGCGTCAAGTACTTTTACGCAGCCATCTCAACCGCCCGCTCTTCAGGCCTTCGCGCAAGCTAGAGCCGCGACTCGTGGAGACCGAGACCTCAGCTTTCTTAAGTTGACCAAGAACAATTTCAAACAAGAGAAGAGAAGAAGGCGGAGCCTCCTGTGTGCTTTAGCATATCATGTCGTCGTCATTTTAACTCTGTGAGTAGACCCGGTTTCCTCAGGCGAAGAACTTAGTCCTGACGAGTTTCTATTCTCTACTAGGGTTATCGGGTCAATTCTATCATTCGGAGGCTTGTACGAGTCCCAGGAACTGGATCTGGCGTACTTACCTCTGGCGCTGTCCGTCGTCTCAATCTCGTCTTGGAGATCGCACAAGTTACTCAACATCGACCTCAATTCCACCCCCGCATCGTCCCGTCGGAGCAGCTCCCTTCCTCTACCATTGGAAACAGAGAAGACTTTGGAGATTCCAGGACGGTCCAGCTCACATCGACCAGGGACAGCTTCTTCTGAAGCGTCTCGTCAAGGATTCACTCTTCTTCCGGGAAGAGCCTTGATCCATCAACTCAGTAAAGCTTCTTTAAGATCTGTTAGATCTCAAAAGATGGATGGCTCGAGCCTAAGAAGAAAGATGTTTGGTAGCATCAGCTCCAGAGCCCCTACGACGACGAAACTTAATGATACCTCAAGTACCAATCATGACTCTAGCAACGAAGACAATCCTATCAGAGAGCCACCAGAACTACAGGTCAATCTTCCTAGATCAGCACATATCCAGGAGAACATCATTGAGCCTTCCCTCATGTCAGCACTTCGAGCTCAAGACTCTTCCCCTGGTTCGCCAAGTCTGCAAGGTTTGACATCTCCAACTAGAAGAAATAGGAAGATCAGCAACTCCACTTCTCCTGGCAGCTATTCTCGTGGAACTAGTGACGAGACCGACCGTGGCGAGAACGGTGGTGAAATCGAATCTCAAAATTCCCCTCCTGCTACCCAAAAACCATCGGAAGCTGCTCAACCTCAACTCACACCGCCTCTGGAATGCGACTCTTCCAAAGATCTCTCTCTAATGCCGCAGTCTACTTTTGACGACTCAGGACCTTCTCCTTCAAGTGATGGAAATGCCCTCTCTCTTCACACGGCCCCCTCAACCCCTTATCCAAGCATAGACAATCTGAGTGCAATGAGAAGAGAGCATCTGTTGAAAGAAGAGGCCGAAATTGAAAAGATCATGAGAGAAGCCAAGACTGGTCTCTCTATCAACCTGAGTGACCACGAAGAGAGGAAGCCTGAATGGGCTATTCAGGAAGAGAAACGGATTGGTGAGTGGAGAGACGCTCAACGAACTCGAACGGCTTCTGACCATTTCATCTCCTCTTTCTTTCCTTCTTTCAATCCTTAGAGAAAATCAGCAGATCGTTGGCTGGAGTGCCAATCGAAGATGTGGAACCTTCCGTATTGAGTGAGATTCTGGACGACAGAGGGTTTCCTCGTCAAGTCTTAACAGGAGGCGCTGAACCATCAAAAGAAGAGCTCTTGTGAGTGCTTTCCCAGACGACCGTCACTACTGGAACATTTTTTAGACTTCTGACCAAAACTTTGTTCACATTCGACCCTGCAGCGAAAAAGCCCTTTCAGCAGTGGATGACTCCTCTTCGGTCGAAGGCAGCTCTTTCCTCCCACAAGTTGCCCCGTCCACCGAAATTTCCAACTCTTCTTCTTTTGGAATGAACGAGATCTCCAACAATCCTCGTCTCAACTCGAGATTGAAGCAGGTTCTTGACCTGGAAAAGCCCAGAGAGAATCCATGGCAATCAGCTGCCATCGCTTCTTCTTCTCAAGTCAACCTCTCCAAAGAAGATTCAACTGAAAGCATGAAAGCAGTTGCTGCAGGGAGCGATAGACTGAGTCCCTCTCAAGATCCAGACAGTGGATCGATCAGTCCACGTTCTGGGAAGAGTGGAAGCGGTGGAAGTGGTCCTAGAATCGCCTCTGGCTTGCCGCCTCATCAACTTCAACACAAAATTTCCGCTTTGAGTGCTGCTAGTGGTGGAAGAAGGGGTAGAGCTACAACTGTCTCTTCAAACAATTCATCGGTCGGAAGCTCTGCGAATGGAGCCGGAAGACACGCCAGAGCAAGGTAAGTTTCTTAGCTTTCTCCTCAAGCCTCAAGGCCTTGTGACTGACCTCTCCCTTTCCACAATCGCACCTTTCGAAACAGTTTTGACACTTTCGGTCACCATTAGTCATCTTTCCATTATGATTTCCATCACCAAGGAGCTTCTCTGAAATAAGACTTTTTCAATAACATGTTCGTGCTTTCCCTCTTCAAATGTCGCTCATTCTAATCTCATTTCTACCGTCGCTTTTTTTTCGCCTGCTACCCAAACGCTTTGTTTTCGCTTTCCATTTTGGCAATTGAACGACCACGTTCTTTCCTTCCTTCACGCACTTTCTGTATATTCATCAAAATAAATCGATCGAAATGAATAAGAAGCTACACATTGAAAGACGAAGGATCTTAACAGTTAATTCTCCCGACTACTTTTTCGAGTTTCCCTTCCCCTTTCCTTTACCATTACCGGACAAAGCTACTCCCTCTTGGCCTTTTCTGCTCAATTCCCAAGCTTTGCGCATCCCAGTCCCACAACTCTCTACTTCGACCTCTTCCGCAGGTATCCACTTCCATTTCTTGTCCTCTGCTTCCTCTTCATCTTCCACACCTTCTTCTTGGTCCGCTTCCCCATCTGAGTCATCTTCGATTCTGAATTTGTGGACGTGCATGTTTAATTTGAGATGACTGAAGACGTGAGGGACGTTGCCGATTTCACCTTCGTAAACCACTCTTGACCTTGAAGGTTTATCATCTGCTTCAGTATCCTTCTTTCGTTCCGAGCTGTAGAGATGATTGGATCTGTGTCTGACCAATTTCTTGACGAAGGCTAAAGAGACCTGTTTCCTTGATTTGATTGTGGAATCGTTTTCTGAAGGTAATGTTGCAGTTGGCATTTCCCAAAGACTAGCCAGTAAACCCTTATCTGGCCTCTGCTCCAACAAAAATCTACTTGTACTTGCAATGTTGGTTTGTTTTGAAGGGGAAGAGCCTTCGTCTTGCTTCATCTTCTTCTGGGATCTTGGGATCTCCTCCTCATCCTTGCGAAACCCCTTCTTCTCAATAACACATACGACACACTCTTCTTCTCTGGCTTTCTTCTTTGGGATCTTCAACGGGAATCTCTTGATGTGAGTCTCGATCATCTCTTTGGCCTTCTCGTTCTTGATCGAACGATCCTTCTCAGCTTCTTTGGAGACGGTCTTTTGATCTGGAGTTCTTGTGAATGCGAAAGAGGTTAGAAGCGACTGTTGTCCTTTTGGCTTGACGTTAGACTTCTTCTTCGTTTCTTTTGAAGTTGAAAGACTCTTCTTGCTAGTAGAAGCTTTTTGATTAGATTCTGCTCCATCTTCCTCCACCTCTAGAGCCAGCTCGAAGGGTTCACAGATTTCACAGAGGTCTTCGATGTCAGGAATTGACTTGGTCTCTTGGGAAGTAGAGGCTTCGGCAGGTTGAAGTAATCCAGCTTTGGTTGCTAGAAGTCTGCCTTCGGCGTAAGCTCTACAGCTTGACTGAATTGGACAGCTCTCGCAAAGCGGCTTCGGAGTGCACACCGTACTGTGATCAGAGGGTGAGAAAGTCAGTCGACGCTGAGGTGCTGAGGAAGGAACGCCAGGACCAGCATCGTTGCCCAAACTCACCTTCCAAGCTCCATTAGAGCCTGATTCCACTTTCCAGGAAAGCTACTCCTTTTGACTTTCCCATCCTCTCCAAGAGTCTTGATCCCATCTTCGGAGATCTTGTTCTCTGCAGCACTTCTGACTAGAGTGTCTGCTACACTCCAAAGGATGTCAGTCGTAGTCTTGGCCTGAGAGTTTACAAATAGACCTAATTGTCTCGAAAGAACTCGAATGACGTTTCCATCAAGAAGAGGGACGGCGTGGCCAAAAACGATTGAAGAGATTGCTCCTGGGAGGGGACAAAATTGTAAAAGAGAGTTAGACTCGTTCGGAACGATTTCATGTTTCAGGTTTCTGATTCAAACAGTGGAGAAACTGTTCATATTTCTGATTCAGATAGTGGGGAAACTCACCAGCAGTGTATCGTCCGACACCTGGCACCTCTTTCTCCAGCAACTCAGGAGTCTCCGGCAATAGTCCACCCATCTCTTCGTCACTGGTAATCTTCTGAGCGGCTTCCAAGATTCTAGTGGCTCTAGAGTAGTATCCTAGACCTTTCCAGCAAGCCAATACGTCTTCCTTCTCGGAGTTAGCTAGAGCTTGAATAGTAGGAAACTTGATCATCCATTTCTTGAAGTATTCACAGACCGTGGAGACCCTGGTCTGTTGAAGCATAATTTCGGATATCCATACTTCGTAAGCTCGTTTCGAGAGCAGAGCGCGAAGCTGGTTCGGTTCGGAGATGCTGCCTGGTTCGATGAAATCCTTCCTCCATGGCATATCTCGGCTGGACTCTACACCAGCGAACCAAGAGAATAGAGCATTTTGAGATGGTGTATCTAGTAAGCCAGGTCGGTGATAAGAAGAGCTGTGTGATCTAGCTGGCGGTAGAGATGGGCTTGAGAATTGAGAGGCTGCTTCCAGCCAAGGTAACGAAACGTAGGATATGACTGCCTTCGCTCCCTTCTTCGCTTTCATTGGCTTGGAAGAAGAAGTGGGCCTTGTTGATGGTTTCTTCGGAGAGACACTGGAGGATTTTGGGGTGCGTTTCTTCCCGATCTGGATGCCTTCTTCCTCTTCTTCCTCTTCGTCTGCTTCGTTCTCAGAGATGCCTGCAATTTCAGAGTCTTCCGAATGATGCTCTTCACCTTGATCCTCGAAATCTGAGCCTTGATCACTGTCGTTTGCAATTTTTCGCTTTGAAGATGAAGGCATTGGTGTGGATGAGGTGGGAAGGAAGGGAAGAGGGAAAGAAGTTGCTGACATGATGGGACGCGTTTGACCACGTCGCGAGAAGAAAGTGGCCGATCTGGTCTCGTTCAAAAGGAGTTCACACACAAGCTCCTTACTTAGGATCGAAAATGGAAGTTTTTTTTATTCATTGAGTAGTTGACAGAATTTCTCAAGAAGAAGAAGCAGCCAAACTTCCCCGGTCCGCGAGAGATCCCTTTAGATTTGAACCAACTAATTCTACCTGTCTTCCAGATCGAGCTGACCCATCTCCTCCGTCTGGTTTACCCCATCCTCCTCCTCCTGGCGTGTGAATTTGAATACGATCGCCTCGACCCATCTTGGTTGTTGTCTGTCGAAGAGACCAGAGCGAAAGTCAGTAACTCCCGGATTCAAAGATCAACTAGCAACTACTCAAAATGACTCACCTTTCCCCCAAGATTGATGACTCTAGGTGGCTGAGAATTCGCCTGTCCTTTCTCTGTAATCAGCAAGTCTCCATCTTTCTCTCGACGTTGCTTGACCCAAAGATTGATTCCACACTTTGCTTCTCCTCCGCCTTCAAGACCCCAAGGATGATAGACTCGTCGTTCACTCAAGATCGAGACTTGAATCTCAGGACTCAAGAACTCGATCTCTCGTAAGACTCCATCACCACCTCTGAACTTTCCAATCCCTCCGCTCTCGTCTCGAAGAGAGAATTCTCGAACCAAGACCGGATATCGTCGCTCCATGATCTCTGGATCTGTGATTCGAGTGTTCGTCATATGAGTGTGAACACCTGGGGAAAGGAGAGGAAGGGGGAAAAGGTCAGATTTCAGACTTCAAATGGCTGCTGGTCTTTGAGCGACGAACTCACCACTCGTTCCATGCCAAGATGGTCCAGCACCAGAACCACCAGCGATAGTTTCATAGTAGCCGAATCCTTCTTTGGTGTTCCCGTGCTCGTCAGTCCCCCCGAGACCGAACGTAAGACTGGAGAGTGGGAAGGAGAAATTTGTGTCAGCGAACGTCCCCTGAAAAGAGGCGACGTACATCTCGGCCCTAGAGACATCCCATGTCCATCTTCCTCGAGTATTCACTTGTTGGTGTCTCCTTGACTCGCAGCCGCAGCTTTGAAAGCTTTGAGAACAACGTCAGTGATTCTCTGCGAAGTCAGAACGTTACCTCCTACGACAGCGGCTGTATCAGAAGGATCCAAGAGACTGCCATTAGGAATCTTGATGTCGATGGGGAGTAGACATCCTTGATTCAAAGGAATGTCTCCGGCGACCATCGAACGTAAGCAGTAGATGATGGCAGAGGCTGAGACGCTCTTTGGGCAGTTGAAATTAGCGTGAACCTCTGGACCTGTTCCCTGAGAGAGGAGAGGAGAGGAGAGAAGGGAAGGAAGAAGACAAGCTGGTCAGCCGCTCTTTCCCAGAATCTCATCTGGCTCCTATCTCCACCTCTTCAGATGCCAGAGGCGGAATTGAGCACCAAACGTTTCGACGCTCACCTCAAAGTCAAAGACAGCTGATCCCTTCTCGGCATCGATGCTGATTCTCAGCTCGATTGGAGTTCCATCATCCATGTAATCGATTGCGTGTAACTGATTAGTTCCTTGATCCTTAGCGACATGTTTCAGTAGGTTTCTAACAGCTAACTCTGCATTTTCTCGAATGAAAACCATATACTGCTGAACGGTTTCCAAGCTCCATTCTTCAATCAAAGATTGAATCAAATTGATACCTTTTTGATTTGCAGCGATTTGAGCTTGAAGATCCGATTCAACATCTCTCAAACATCTAGTTCCAGAGCAACCTGGATACTTTGAAGGATCTTGACAAAGATGTTTTAAAAGTCCTTTACGATCGTAACTGCCTTCTTTGACGATCTTGAAGGATTTAATTTGAGCACCTTCTTCGTATAAGGATTTTGAAGTTGGTGGCATTGATCCTGGAAGAATCCCTCCGATATCAGCATGATGTCCTCGACTTGCTGTGAAGAAAATGATCTCATCTTTACCTTGTGAGAAAACTGGGGTGATGCAAGTGATGTCTGGTAGATGAGAACCTCCAGCTGCTGGGTGATTGGCTAGAACCACATCTCCTCTTTTGAAACCTTGATTGTCTTGTGTCTTGAGGTATTCGATTTGGTATTTAACTGCGAAAGACATTGATCCAAGATGGACTGGAAGATGAGGTGCGTTGGCGACTAGAGAACCATCTGGAGAGAAGAGAGCACAGGAGAAGTCGAGTCTGAGGGAGAGTAGAGAGAGAGGGAGATAAGAGGGCATGTTCAGCCGAAAAGCCCACTGTAGGTCTGAGGTATAGCTCTAGACTGATCGAGTCTTACCTCTCTTTGATGTTGGTAGAGATAGAAGTCTATCAGGAGAGCGGACGAGAAGGGAGGAGTGAGGAGAGGACAGCTTCTATCAGCAATGGGACACTATCACTTGACGCCTCTTAGAGATTGAGAACAAGTTAAAGTCTAATATCATCTATGATTTATCTTTGACTCGTCACTATGTGCTTCCTCTAATGGCGAGATCTCTGTCTCATTGTTGCTTCAAATAAGCCAACCTCTATAATCTCCATCTTCCCTCAGCCTCATCACTTGGCTCACCTGTTGAAGAGACCTTCCCATAGCTTCTGCAATAGCCATAAATCTCTGACCGAATAGGCTCAGTAGAATGGGATCCGCTTGCTTAGTATCAGAGCTCATCTTGACTGATGGTTACAAGGGGTAGAGGATGGAGGATCAGAAGAAGGTCTCCCGATAAGCTTCCTTCTCTTCCTTCTCTCCCTCTTCTTCCCCCAACCAAACGATGTTCTGCAGTCTAATTCGAAGCAATTTATCAACCCGATCTTCCCTCAAAGCTTCTTCAATTCTCAGTAAACTTCCATCCTCAATCGTCCTTCACGAAACAATTCTAGATGCACTTCATTCCAAGCAACCGATTGTAGCCTTAGAATCGACCATCATCACTCACGGTTTACCTTCAAATGACGATTCCGCTCTTCCAACAAACTTAAAATGCGCTTTAGATTTAGAAAAGACAGTTAGAGAGAATGGAGGAGTACCTGCAACGATAGCTCTCTTAGATGGGAAAGCTCACGTAGGATTGAATCAAGACCAACTCAAAAGATTAGCTGCTTCTCCTCATGAATCAACTATCAAACCTATAAAAGTTGGAGAGAGAGATATTTCAAATATACTGGCAATGGGGAAAGGTGTGGTGGGTGGAACTACCGTTAGTGCTACTCTCTTCTTGGCTGCTCAGATTGGAGCTTCTGCTTTTGCTACTGGTGGATTGGGAGGGGTTCATAGGGGAGCTGAAACTTGTGAGTGTTGAATAGAAGAAGTAGAGAAATGATGAGGGAGGAATCAAGATGTTGACACATAGAATGATGGAAGCACAGAGCTACCTATCAGCTACTCTCATAACCTCTGATTAACCAAAGGTTTCTCTTCCTTCGATTTCAGCTATGGACATCTCTGCAGATCTCACTGCTCTATCTCGACATCCAGTTCCAATCTTCTGTTCAGGAGCCAAATCCATCCTAGACATTCCAAGAACGTTAGAATACCTAGAAACTCTAGGAGTTCCAGTTTCAACTTTTTCAAAATCAGGTCATTTCCCAGCTTTCTACACTTCCTCTTCTGGTTGTAAAGTGAATCAAATCGATTCGATTTCTCAAGCTGCTAGAATCATTTTGGAACAAGAAAGACTTTATAAAGGATTTTCTTCTACCTCTCCAAGTCATGTCTTTGGAGTTCCAATTCCATCAAGTTTTGAAAAAGAAGGTTTGGAGATTCAAAAAGCTGTTGAAAGAGCTGTGGAAGAATCAAAGGAAAATGGAATGGATAAAAAAGGAAAGGAAGTTACTCCTTGGTTATTACAGAGAGTTAATGAAATGACTGGAAGTAAGTCTTTGAAATCGAATTTGGCTTTGATTTTGAATAACACCAAGGTTGCAAGTCAAGTTGTGGTTGAAGTTGAAAATTTAAGAAAGGAATGGGATCAAGAGAATGGGAGGCAGAGTTTTAGAGGAGTGGATTTCAATAGGGTTGAAGTGAGTTCTTGATCTCTGAAAGACCTTTGTATCTTGAATACTTTGACAAAAAGCGAAATGGTAAACCTTTTCTTTCATTCTTTCTTCTTCTTTTGGTCATTATTCTTTGCACCTTTTCAAGATCAAGCAGTCAGAAAGTCAACAAGGGAGGATCCTAGTTTTTGGTTTGGCCGCCGTAGATTTAACATCCCAATTTCAAAAGCTCGATTCCCAGACCAAATCTTTCGATGAAGCTACTACTTATCCTGGAAAAGTAAGGATGGCACTCGGTGGAGTAGGGAGGAACGTAGCTGAGGCTTCTCATCGACTACTTCATTCGTCAGCTCTGGGGAAACCTATCACCACGCTCGTAGCGCCTATAGGAACTGACCATTTTTTCTCTGAGGTACTAAGATTAGGTCTTCTGACCAAAGGAATGAGAATCGACGGACTTTTTGAATTACAGTCTCTGGAAGAAGAGAGGAATGCAACTCCGGTTTGCTCTTTACTTCTGAATTCTGATGGAGATCTTATCAATGGAGTGGCTGATATGAATGCCTCTGAAGGTTTGAATCCCAACATCGTTTCTGAAACATTTGAAAAACTTCAAGTTCAAGATTCTAGGTTGACTGTTGTTATGGATGGAAATTTGAGTGTCGAGAGTATGGTTCAAATCTTGAAAGAGGTTTCTAGGCTTCGAGAGAGTGAGTGATACAAAAACGGTAGATGATAAGCATCCCTTTTCTGGTGATTGATTATTTCTCGATTCTTTTTGCCTTCTCCAGTTGGTCGACCTCCGATTCTCCTTTTCGAACCGACTTCACTCTCAAAATCCTCAAGACTTTTAAAGGCCTTCTCAAAGCTACCTTCTTCTATCAAATCCAGAGATTCTCTTTTAACGCTTTCAACTCCCAATGAAATCGAGCTTTTGAGACTCTACGAACATGCTCAATCAGTTGAATTGATTTCAAGTTCAAGCTGCAAACTCTCATCCGAAAAAGAAAAAGAACTCAAGCAACAAGCAATCGCTTTCAACCTCAAGATTAAAACCCTAGAAGCAGCAGAGATCCTATCTAAATCTGGATTTTTAGGATCATTAATCTTGGTCAAGCTAGGTTCTAGAGGCGTCTTGTCGGTTCGAAGGCTTGGAAACCAAGAGGTTGAATTCAAACTTCACCCAATTCCAAAGGTTTTACCAACGGATTCCGAGTTGAATACCACTGGAGCTGGTGATTCTTTTGCAGGTGCAGTCCTAGGATCTGCTCATTTGATTGGTAGTTCACCTTCAGAATGGGATCAAGGTCTGCTGGAAGGAGTCGTTAGAATTGGACAGAAAGCTTCTGCGCTCACTTTGTTGAGTAGTGAAGCTGTTTCTGAGGAGATTGAAAGTCTGGGAGGTGAATTGAAGGAGCTGTGTCAAATGTTTTAGTCCCCTTTTCATTCAATTCATTCTTTGAAGTCATGCATGAAACGGGTCAGAGGGAAAGTCGTGATGGATCGCAAACTCATTCTTCTCTTCTATTGCGATAAATTCAGATTGAGAGGTGAAAAGGAACAGGTGTCTACAGGGGGGGGGGGCGAATCAACTTTTTGGTAGTTTCATGTATGCGAACATATAGATGGGAAGTACAAAATTGACAGTTTGATCAAACTTTTGAGTTGAGGTTTATGTTTCTCCCTAGCTTCTTCATTTTGCTTTATTTCGAGTCTTTGTTTGCAACTTCCCAACCCTTCCCATTCTTCTCATCCTCCAACCTCTCCCTCTCTTCAACTTCCTCCATTTCTTTAGCTTTGCTACTCCAAGGACCTTCTCCGAAAGCGACGTCCAACGCTGACCAAACGTTATGAACGTAATGAACTTTCAGGGCTTCCAACACCACTTCTGGTACGTCAGCTTCAACATTTGGTCGATTTTGAGCTGGTAAAATGACTTGAGAGATTCCGGCTCTGTGAGCTGCCAGGAGCTTTTCTTTGAGTCCTCCTACAGGAAGGACTAAGAATGAAAAAAAGTGGGAAGAAAAGAGACAAAGATTCAATTTAGTGTTTGAAGAAGGAACCTCAACCTCTCTTATCAAACGAGATACTCACCAAGACCTCTGAGAGAAACTTCACCAGTCATAGCCAGATCACTAGGTAACCTCTTCTCAGTGAGCAAAGAAACCAGACTGGTAACAAAAGCAACTCCAGCTGAAGGCCCCTCTTTGCCGATAGCACCTTCAGGCATATGGAGATGGATTTCATTCTTGCTCAAAGGACTAGTAGGTAAACTTTCCTTATCAGCTTTAGCTTCATCGTCTTGAGGACTAGCGATTCCTAATTCCTTGGCATTAGATTTCATCCAACTCAAAGCGACAGAAGCACTTTCTTTGATGACGTCACCTAATTTACCAGTTAATCTTAGAGAACCTCCATTCTTGGAAGGAACCAGGGCAGTTTCAACAGGCATTAAAGAACCAGAACCATTTCCTAACCAACCTAAACCAGTTGAAACACCAGCTGGAGTTGAGCCTCTTGAGAACATTCGATCCTTTGCGAAAGAAGGTGGTCCTAGATAGTGTCGTAGAGATGGGATGGTGATGTCGACTTTGACTGAAGAGGGAACGTCTAGAGGAGCTCTTGGAGAGGTTGTGGTCTTTGGAGATGTTGAAGATGGATCTTTTGGATCGGCTGATTCTGGAGATGAAGATGCAGGGGTGGAAGAAGTGGAATCCGAAATTGGTGTTGTAGGTGGGATTACTGATTGAGTATTGCTCTCACTTCCACCAGCTGCTGAATTTGAGGTTTCACTCTTGTCGCTTGTGACAGAGTCGGTTAAAGTTTCGGAAGTGGTATCCAAAGCTTTTGGAGCGTTTTCTCCCTTCTCAGGTTCAGGGAAGACGGTCTCTCCGTGGTCTCTGACGATCTCGAAAGCAATCTTTCTGTACACCTTTTCTAACAATTTTCTCAAACCTCTGACTCCAGATTCTCTGGCATGATGTCTGATTAAGAATTCAATAGTTTCATCTGGTAGATTGACGTTTGCGTTCTGTAAACCACTTGCTTCTTTGGCTTGAGGAGCTAGATAATCTTTGGCGATGTTTCTCTTCTCATCAGCAGTGTAACTTGAGACTTCCATAACTTCCATTCGATCTAAAAGTGGTTGAGGGATAGTTTCCAGTGAATTAGCAGTACAGACGAAAAGAACTCTTGAAAGATCGACTGGAACATCCATATAGTGATCCAAGAAACTTCCATTCTGTTCTGGATCTAACATTTCAAGTAGAGCAGAGGAAGGATCTCCATTGTGACCTCTTCCAATCTTGTCCACTTCATCGATAAGGATTAATGGATTTTCAGTTGCCACTTTCTTTAATGCCTGAATAGCCTTTCCTGGCATGGCACCAACGTAAGTTCTTCGATGACCTTTAATTTCTGCAACGTCGGATAGTCCACCAACTGAGAACCTAAAGAATTGTCTCTCGATAGCTCTAGCGATAGATTTTCCAATCGAAGTTTTTCCAACTCCAGGAGGTCCAACCAGGCAGATGATTTTTCCTTCTACCTTTCCTCTTAATTTCCCGACAGCTAAGAATTCCAGAATTCGATCTTTGACGTCTTTCAAACCATAATGATCTTCATCTAAAACTTTAGTAGCATGAGCAATGGAATAGTTCTCAGCAGAATGAACTCCCCAAGGAATGTTAGTTAACCATTCCAGGTAACCTCTGGTAACATTGAATTCACTAGCAGAAGGTTCAAGTCCTTGAAGTTTGTTGAGTTCTTCATCGAATACCTTTCTAACTCCTTCAGGCATATTCAAACTACTGATCTTTTCCTTGAATTTCTCAACCAGTTTATCTTTTCCATCAGTTTCCATTCCTAATTCTTTCTTGATTCCTTTCAGTTGTTCCATTAAAAAGTATTCCCTTTGTCTCTTTTGGATCTTAGACTCAACATCCTTCGAAATCTTAGATTGTAATTGAGCATTCATTAGTTCTTTCTTGAGGACTAGAAGAGCTTTCTGTAACCTGTCTTCTACGTTTAAAGCTTCTAAAACTGCTTGAAGTTCACCTACTTCCCCTGAAGAAACAGCAGCAGCGAAATCGGCCAACTTATCAGGTTCATCAAAGACATTTCCAGCTCCTTGAGAGATTCCGAAGTTAGTAATCTGATCTCTGAAAAGTGGATTTAAAGTTGCGATATCTTTGAAGACTGAGATTAATTCCGATTTGACAGCTCTGATGACTGCTCCTTCTTTGTTGTACTCTTCGGTGCTTAGATTAGAGACGTTAACCAGAGAGACAGCATAATCTTGAAGGAAAGATGTCTGGAAAGGTGCAGAGTGCTTGGGCTCTGAGGAAGAAGTGATGCCTTCAGAAGTGATAGTTCCTTCTTCTGTTGCTTGAGTCTCTGTCTTGATGACCTGACTCTCAGTCTCGGTAGAAGTGGAAGTTGAATCTTGAGTTGGAGGGGTTGAAGCTGAGCTTTCAGAAGAAGCGGCATCGATAGGCTTTGGAGCAGGAGGAGTTGGAGTATCCAAAGTAGCAGGCCAAGGTTCCAATCCACCACTTGGAGTGATGAGCTCATCAATACTGATCCTCCTATGAGGATAAAGTACAGCCGTAATCCCTTCTTCCTCTTCTTCTTCCTTTTCTTTCTCCTTTTCTTTTCCATCCTTGTCTTTCTCTATTGCCACCGACTCTTTCTTCTTATCCTTCTTTGATCCAGGTCCATTAATCCCACCACTCTGAGCTGAAAAAACATTTGTAATCTGACAGAAAACACCAGTTCTATGAACTTTTGATAAATCTGTGATAACATCTGAATCATCTTCTTCATCTCTTAAAAGGAATGCACCTACATAAGGTTGACCTCTTTTCATAGATTCTCTGATAGCAGCGCAGACTGCTGGGTTCTTGATTACCACTGCTTTGTAGAATCCTGGGAACAAGGGTCTACGAGTGATTGGCAACGCTAGAACTTGAGGATAGACTGATGGAACTGTTTGTTTGGTTAAGGAATTTGAAGATCCACTTGAAGAGGAAGAACCTCCAGTTGTTGAGGAGGATGAGGATGATGAAGTGACTGACGATTTTGAACCTGATTTACTAGATTCCTCCTCCTTTTCAACATCTTTCTTTTCATTCTTCTTTGAATCTTCTTCAGTTGGGGTAGTTGGTTTGCCTGAATCTTGCTTTTCGATTGGCTTGTCACCATCTTTTGCCTGCATTGACTTATCCCCTTCTTGCTCTTCTTCCTTCAGATGATCCTGATCTGATTCCTCTCCAAAATTGAACTTCCTTGGAGATCTAGGTTGGTGCAAAGTTGAGGAGATTGAGAGATATCGTTGACTGGAAGGAATGGGAATGACTGAAGATGGGATTGAGGAAGATTGTAAGGTTGAGTAGATTGATTTGGTTGAAGAATAAGAATGAGTGGACCTCGGCCATGGTTCAGGTTTGATGACTGAATTCAGTAAGATTGAATTTGAGGAGTTGGAGGAGTTTGAGGAAGTGGAAGCTAATCGATTGGATGATGACGCAGCTGAGGTGGTGGAGGAGTAAGGCTGTCGTAGAGAAGAATTAGAGATAGACCACCTCCTGGCAGTCAATCGGATGGCTGGAATCATGAAGTGACCAATTCAATGGAAGTTATCAGAGCTGGGGCAGAAGGGAGAGAAGGGGGAAGATGGAGATCGGGTGTAAGCAAAGGGAGCAAGCAGATTAGATCAGAGGCAGAGTAAGTGCTGATGCTTTTATAAGCTATGCTCACCTTGGGATAATAGAGGAATGGAAATGAGAATAAGAAAGCCAAATAAAGATGAGAATAGAAGAAGATAAACAAGAAGAAAGAATTGCTCAAGGGTGCTTGGATGACAAGAAGAAAGGGAAGCAAGCTCAAAGCTCTGCTCAGCTCGCGCTTGGAGAGTGTACGTCAGCACAAAGAGCTCCGTGGCTGCTTAGTGCTTAGTCATTCTTTTCCTCCAAGCTGAGATCTGCAACTCCAAACGAATTGGAAAGACTTTAGATTCACACTTTAAAGTTCCAAGAAAAGTCCGAGAAGGCGAAAACGGTAGAACCATGAGGCAAACAATTCCCTCCCCTCCGATGGATAGAGAGAACTACAGCTAGATGACTCTTTTGCAATGCTGAAGGTGGACTCGGTTAGTTTTCGAAAGGCTTAAGCTCGCAGTTTAACATAATAGGTTCTGTCGGAAGGTCGGAGACCAATAAAGAGGAAATTCTTCCCTAAGACGAGTCCCACGCACAGTGTCCCCCCCCCCTTTTTTTTCTCTTTCTACTCCGCTACTCACACCCCCTCAAGAACGTAAGAAACTTGGGCCCTAATCCCTATGTGTACCACTAGGTACTCAAACCTTGAACCTGAAAAGGAAGAACACACTTTCTTCTTCCTTCGATCAACAAGCGAAGACCTGAAGCAGGTGGAAAGTTTTCAAACCCACCACTCATCTACCCTTTATAGAATTTGATCTGAGTCCCAGTTCACATGCATATCGAAGGCCAACTCTTTCGAGGTCGGAGGAAAGTCATTGAAGAAAAGAGGTCTTTGCCGGACAACGACTCGCCTCAACAAAATCACTCCCAAGGATGCGGTTCCAACTATTTTCAGATGTTTCAACTGACGAATCACCAGGCTGCAAGGTTTCAGCTCCCAAACCAGAGGAACGGCCGACCAATGGAAGGTGAGGTCTTCCAATTCACCCTTGACCCACGTATGGGTTGAGGGTATCTCTAACCCTCTGCCCATAGCTCCCGTAGCCAGCAGTAGACAGACACGAGGGTTCGACTCCTGCTCAACTCAGTCAACCCCTTTATTCTATGCATGGACATCTGGGTTACTATTCATAGGGTTAATGATAGGAGACTGAAGTGGTATAAAAGGAGGTTTCCCCTTTTCGAAGTTGCAGCACTCTCTACTTTTTCAGTCTCTCTCTTCCTCCTTTACCTCTCAAAACTTTCTTCAAGTCCTCTTTTCTATTTTCAACTGATCATTTGACTTTTTTCTTCAATTTCAAGATGGAAGGTAAAGAGAACTTCGACACCTCTACGGACTCACACGAGTTCGAAGATCAAGAAAAGAATTCACCTCCAACCCAAATGAACGCTTTGACTTATCAACCTTCAAACATGATTCAAACTCCAACTGACAGAGAGAAACAACTAAGAAGGGAGAGAACTTTAGAGAGAACTTACTCAGTTTCAGGTTCTATCTCTAGAGCTAGAGCTCCAATCAAAGCCAAAGTAGCTGCTGAATTTCGTACTTTAAGTATCAACTTGACCGAAAATCGTATCAATGAAAAGGTTTCTAAGAATTCAAAGAAGGTTACCAAAGGTGAGCTTCCATCGTCTTCTCAACTGTCGCGTCTCTCTTTCACCGTCAACTATTACTCACACGACTCCCCAAAACGACTCCCTCTCACAGAAATCTACGACTTGGACTGGCACGAAATCACATCTTCCGAAGCTCTCACTCGTCTAGGAACCTCTGTCTCTCAAGGATTGGATGACAATCAAGTGAAGAGAAGACAAGCTCAAGACGGTCCAAATTCGTTTTCAAAGCCTCCGAATCGCTGGGCTAGGAAAATCTTTGGCTACGTTTTTGGTGGATTTGGATCTTTGCTTCTAGGTGGAAGCATCATTTGTTTCATCGCTTGGAAACCATTGGGGAATCCTAGTGAGTACAGAGAAAGAACTCGTGTCGCTGGATCTCTAGCCTGAAGTGGTGACAGTGAAGTGTGAATGAAGCTCTCTCTTCTCGACTAATAAACGCTTCGTCTCTACTTTCCTTTTTTCTAACTCTCCACAGATCCTCAAGTATCGAACCTTGCTCTGGCCATCATCCTCCTAGCCGTCGTTCTATTCCAAGCTTTCTTCAATGCTTACCAAGACTTTTCAACTTCAAAAGTGATGGAATCAGTAGGAAACATGCTACCTCAACAAGTCTTGGTGATAAGGAACTCAACTCAAGAAACAATTCCAGCTCAACAAGTGGTCACCGGTGACATCATACTCTTATCTATGGGATCGAAAATGGCAGCAGACATGAAGATACTGGAGCTAGAAGGAGATCTCAAATTCGATAGGTCGGTCTTGACCGGTGAGAGTGATCCTCTCAATGCTTCAATCGACAAGACCGACGACAACTACTTGGAGACCAGGAACGTGATTATGGCTGGAACTCATTGTGTCAGTGGATCTGGATTAGCGGTTGTTACTGCTACTGGAGATAGGACGGTCTTTGGTAGATTAGCCAAAGCTTCCTCTGCTCCAAAAGCAGGCAAGACTACCTTAGAACGCGAAGTATTCTTGTTCATCACTATCATCGCTGGTCTAGCTGCTACTTTGGTGGTCATCTGTGCTGTCATCTGGGCGACGTTCCTCCAACGAAAGCATCCAGAATTCATGAGTGTCTCAGCTCTCCTGGTCAATGTGAGTGCATGAAAGTAGCGTGTGGGATTATTCAAATCAAACAAGGTCTTACTGACTCTTTCTTCTTCACGCTTCCTAGCTGGTCTCCATCGGCGTTGCTTTCATTCCCGAAGGTCTACCAATCGCCGTTACTCTATCTTTGACCGTCATAGCAAACAAGATGAGGAAGGTCAAAGTCTTAGCTCGTTCCCTGGCTGTGGTTGAAACTTTGGGTTCCGTCAACGTGGTATGCTCGGACAAGACTGGAACATTGACAGCAAATCGGATGTTCGCTCGAACTCTAGGTGTCTTTGGCTTGACTTCTTCTCCTCAAGATGCAATAGGTCACATTAATCTAGGGTCTCCAGTCGGGAACGCCTTCAAGCAACTTCAATTTGTGGCTGCAGTCTGCAATGCTGCTACTTTCGACAAGGCGGATGAAAAACTCCCTTTGAACGAAAGAAGGATCTATGGCGATGCTACTGATAGCGCTATTCTGAGAGTAGCCGAGGAGATTCATGGTCTTTCGAAAGCTCAGGAAGGATGGGAAAAGAAATACCAATTGCCTTTTAATTCAAAGGTTAGTCATGTTCCCTTTTCGATGATTGAAGTGTTCAGTTCTCATTTCTATCCTACTTTCCCAACTCTTCACAGAACAAGTTCATGCTCAAGCTCATCAAGAACACCGACAGTTTGGAACTAGAAGGCTCACTTTCAGAATCAGAGATCTCAACTTTCTCAGCCAACGACGCCATTCTTCTATCGAAAGGAGCTCCAGACATTCTGCTGGACAGATGTACTTCCATCTTAGATGCTTCTGGTCACGTATTGGAGCTCACCGCAGATCGCAAAGCGCAATTCTCAGCTACTCAACGCAAATGGGCTGCAGAAGGTCAACGAGTTCTTTTGCTTTGTCGAAAAGTCATTCCAGCTTCTTCCACTCGAGTCAACCTGGATACTATCACCGACCTTCAAGCCATCGAACTCAACACTGGACTCACCGCTGTAGGTCTAATCGGAATTGTCGATCCACCTAGGGCCGATACATTTTCAACAGTTCAGACAATTAGAAGAGCGGGAGCAAGATTCTTCATGGTAACAGGAGACTTCGAACTGACCGCCGTCGCTGTGAGTAAAACTTTCGATCGATCGTCTCTGGAACTTAGGAGTAGTGGAGCTAACCCTTCTCAAATGATCTGCTTTTCTTAAACTCCTCCAGATCGCTCGTCAATGTGGAATCATTACTGCCTCTAAAGTCCACGGCTTCTCCGACCTCCAATCCATCGATCTTCCAATCTACGACGTCTACGCCGATAACGACAATAGAGAAAAGGTCGCCTTGTCTCTCACTGGAAAGGACATCATGAAAATGGAAGTTTCAGATTGGGAAACCGCCACCAGGTTCGATGAGATTTGCTTCTCTCGTACCTCTCCAGATCAGAAGCTTCGTATCGTCAAGGAGTTCCAAGCTAGGGAAGGAATTGTCGCGATGACTGGAGACGGAGTGAATGATGCACCTTCACTAAAGCAGGCCGATGTAGGAGTTGCGATGGGGTCGGGATCGGAAGTTGCAATGGAAGCTTCGGATCTGGTTCTTTTGGGAGATTTCTCTTCCATCGTCGATGCTCTGCTCCTTGGAAGACTCTGCTTCATGAACCTCCAGAAGAGTTGTCTTTACCTTCTTCCAGCCGGTTCTTGGGCTGAATTATGGGCAGTTCTACTCTCCTTCTTCTTCGGTCTACCTCAAATTCTATCTAACCTACAGGTGAGCTCTTGGGAACTGTGTCACCTAGGAGAGGTCGCACTTTATTTTAGTTCAATAGTTTAATTTCAGGGTAGCTCCTTGGTGATGGAAAGCTGGGGGATACAAATGCTCCGACTCTGAAATGCTGACGCTATGCATTTCTCTTTCTCATTCTCTTCAAACCAGATGATCTTCATCTGCTGCTTGACTGATTTAGTTCCTTCGCTGGCTCTTACTCAAGAAAAAGCGGAAGCTGATCTTCTGACTCGTAAGCCAAGGAACGTGAAGAAAGATCACATCATCTCATGGAAACTACTTTTGCATGCCTATCTTCTGGTTGGAACTCCAATCACGGTCTGTGCAAGTTCTCTTGCCTTCTTCCATATGCAACGTCAAGGGATTCCATTTTCTAACATGTGGCTCAAGTATGGAGGAGGATCGATTCAAACTTCCAACCCAGATTACTTCAACGAGATCCTCTACCAAGCCAATGCCATCTACTTCTTTACTTTGGTTATCATGCAATGGGGTAATTTACTTTCAATCCGTACCAGAACTCTTTCATCAATTTTCCAGCAAGTTCCTCTGGGAAATCCAAAGACCTCGAATTGGACTTTGTTCCCTGCCATGGCTTGGTCTCTGATCGTAGCCGTAGTGTTGAGCTAGTGAGTCGTCGGTCTTTCTTGTTCGCCAGTAATCTCTTCCCATCAGCTATTGACCCTTCTTCTTTTACACACACACACTCTCTCTCTCTGTTTCCAGCATCCCTGGTCTTCAAGACGTCTTCTTGACTCGCGGAGTCGACGTCGAATACTTCTTTATTCCCTTAGCTCTGGGAGTCGGAATGCTGTTCTTGGACGAAACCAGAAAGTTTTTCGTCAGAAGATATCCAAAAGGACTCGTAGCCAGAATTTCCTGGTAATCCACACATCTCTCTACGCTTTTCGCTCACCATCCCCTCCAAACTTACGAAAATGTACATGACACCAAGATTGTGAATAATGATGAATGTCTTCTCTTAGAGTAAACTTCTTCCAAAATGTTGATTGCTTTGCACGCAGTCGGAGAGGCACTCTTATCCATGCTCAGGAGTACATGTATGACATGGGGGATTGTGATTGGTCGATCTCGGATTTTAGATTCCATTAATTGATACCTCCTTCCAGTAAGGTTTCCAAAGCATTCTTTTAGGTTGCACGAGAAGTCCATGTCGCTTGAATTTTCGTGTCGATTTCGACAGGAGGACTGGATCCGCGATCTATGTAACGACCCTCTCGCAAGGAACTGAGATGGTAGAGAGAAAGAAACGACGTTGGATCAAGAAGACAGAAGAGAACAAGCTGAATTTGAATTCTAGAGTCGTGTTTGTTCTTGAGGGGTACAGCGCTACAGGAATCTAGAAACAGAACTTGGATTTGGAAGGTCGGAAACAGAAGAGGCGATGTTCCTTTGCAACTAGTTTGTCGAATCTTCTGCTTTGTTGAGGTTTCTGGGTGGAGTTGAGAAGAACGGCTGATTCTGTCGCAAAAAAGAGACGAAGGTGTCAGATATCAGGGAGAGGTCGTTCGTACTGCCGCAAGATCAAGTCAAAGATGCGTTCAACGTACAACTTGCCTGTTCTGAAATCTCTACTCCTTCTGTACTTCCAATAGCCCAGCTTGATAACTCGCTTCCATCTCTTCATCAGAAAGTCAAAGTCTTGATTTCTCCATCTACTTCTGAATTTTCCCTTAAAGTCTCATCTCTTCTCTCCTTAAATTCCATCAGATCTGTAATGCCTAAGCTGAACTTGCCATAAAAGCAAACTTCATTCAACAAAGGGCAAGGAAGTTTTCCGAGTCCATTGGGTTGATCTCCGCGGTTGATCCGTTGAAGAATTTGATCGATTTTGGGAAGAATATACTCTTCTCCTAGCAGAAATCGAACTTGGATTTCTTCCAGAGTAGGACATGATCTGAGAACGTGTGGAATATGATCTAGCTCGTCGTTTCGTTGACCTTCTTCTTCTTCAACATCTAGTTCTGGATCCATTCCTAGTATATCCATGTCACTTTGAGTCTGACAATCGAATATCATGCTCAACACCTCCAGAATTCCGAGATTGGCTTCAGGGACGAGTGAAGCGCTGTTCAAGTCGGCACGAAGGCGCCAAAGAGATGGGAAGCTCCAATTTGAGAAGAGAGATTGATTTCCAAAGACGGGTAAATATAATTCTAATAAATGAGGAAATGTAATAGCAGAGCTCACTTGATCATCATTTTTCCAAAGATCCTCTCCTCTGTTAACATCTCCAAATCTAATGACTCTAAGGCATCTTTCATGACGACCAAAGCTCCGTTAAAGATTCTCTAGATTCGATTTTCTCCACCTCCAACTTCATAATTCCAGCTAACGATGGAAGCTCTTGAGGTTGAATTTCACCAAGCCTCTCAACGTATAATCCAGCCAATAGAGGAACCGAGGGATAGATCAACCGGCGAAGATATGATTTCTAGATCCTTGAACTCATTAATATCTGGACCCTCTGGAGGTTGATGTCCCTCAAACTCGAAGTTGGTCGTGGAAAGAACCTCTAAACAAGGGAGATGGACTCTTGCAAACTCTCTAGTTTTGGCATTGAGACTTGATTGTTGGGTGATGTGGAGGACTCTCGTCACCGTTCCAGTCATTGTTCCATCTTTGAACACATTGAACAGGTCTTCTAGTCTTCCTTCTGGCACTGAAAGATTGATGCCTACGGAAGTAGCTCTTCCACTTGACAATCTGAAGCAGCGTCTGAGGCATTCGATAGCAATCTCCAGATTTACGGAAGATGGAATTCGACCTTCTCCCAAAAGCTCTTGTTTCCCTCTAGGATTTCCCTCCATCGCCTGCAAGTTGCAAGTCCGAGATCTCGTTGCTCCGGAGACAGGATCTTGAAGAGATCTAGAAGGAATTCTCCTGGCATGTGCTGAATTGGAGAACTCATGGTTTGGGATAGAGAAGAGAAGAACGAAATGTTAGTTAAGCTGTTTAGCAACCAGTCACCATGTCCAGTGACGTCTAGACATAAGATACCTTTTTTCTGATCTTGCTGAAGGCGAGAAGATCTTTGGAGTTGGATGAGAAGGAAAGGAGCGAGAGCAGCCCAGCTCGCGAGAAGTCGTCATCTTTTCTCCAGTCCTCGAACAGATTCAACTTTCACTGTCCGTTTCGCAAAACAAACAGAGACCTCTGGATCTTTCAAGCAGGCAGCAGGCAGTCTAGTGAATAGTACAAAGAAGAAGATAAAGGTGAGAGAAGAAAAATGAGAGATCCTTGAAGGACTTATAAGAGAACGAGAGAGACACCCGAGATAAAATACAAGTTTGGGGAAATAAGGCAACAGTGGCGAGAAAGTGAGTTCAAAAGAAGGAGAGTGTGAAAGAGAGGCGAGAAACAGAGGGGGGAGGGTATTGAGAAAGAAGAGCTTTGGAGAAGGGTGAGGAAGAACAAATTAAAGAATGGAAGCCCTTAAATTCTGTAAATCATGCCTGTTGTGAGGAGAAGAGATGGAGAAAGAAATGGAATAATAAGCAAAGTCAGCATCGATTCTAGAGCGCATACATTCTGCTCTATCTCGCGATCCTTCCAATTCCACTTACCTTCTTCATCAGAGAACATGACTTCACTTGCGTCACTCATCCTTGTAAGAGCTACCTTAGCCTCCACAGTACCGAAAAGAGTATCCATAGGTTGACCTTCATTGATAGCCGGAAGTAAAGTATCAATCGCAACCATTTCCTCTTCCTGGAACCTTCCATGAAGGAGTTCACCAACTCTAGCTCTAAAGAGATCCAACCTCGGTTGAGTGATTCCACTAGCGTCATCTTGAACCTCTTGAGGAGCAGGAACCGGAACGATAGGATTCACTGGAGCGGCGATTCCAGAACCAGAACCAGATCCCTCAGCATCTCTCATAGCAGCCATTTCTTCTTCATCCTCATCCATCTGTTGATCTCCATCCGGATCGAAAGCAGCACCACTGGTTCCAGAAGGTCCAGCATTTCCAGAACGAGTTGGAGCACCAGCAGCATCTGCACCTCTAGTTCCATATCGTCCGATTCCACGATAAGGACTTTGCATCGACATTCTTTTGGCTTCTTGAATTTGTTTCTCTTCTTCATCTTCTGCTTTTCCTTCTCCATCTTCGTTGTCATCATCTGAATCTTCGTCACTTGCTGGACTTCTAGAACCTCTTGCAGTCTTTCTACGTTTGTTGCTTCTAGAAATTTTCAGTACTTCTTTGAACAAAGCGAATCTCAGAATCTCCTCGGCAGCTTCTGCATCTCTCTCCTCAACCTTAGTACTCAATCTGGATTTGGCATGAGCAGTTGCTAAACGAATTAAAGTTTCTAAAGTTCTTGGAGTCAATGGAGAAGTCTTCTTTTGATTTCCAGCTAATTCATCATTTCTTAAACCAGCGTAGACGTTGACGATCCATTCGGAAGCTCCTTTGGTTAGGACTGGACTTGGTCTCGCTTTTGCGTATTGAATGTACTTCTTGATGAAGGCTATCGAGAGGACTTCCTTCTTGGCTTGCTTGTTAGAACCGGCAGCGTGAGCGACTCCAGCGTGAAGTAGAGGATCGAACTTCTCGAATGGATTGGTATCTCCAGTCATAGCCGCTCCATCGGCATCTCTGCTGTCTGGAGCTCCCATATCCAGAGCTTGATCCAAGTTGTCCAGAGCTGGAGTTCCTTCCTCGAGTCCAGGCTGCAAGTAACGATGCATTCGAAGGACGTGCTCTGAGATCATTCGATCTCTCTGCTCGTCCACGTCGTCGGTAACAACGAAGAGTAGATCGAAACGAGAGAGAAGAGAATCTGGAAGGGCGATGTTCTTATGAGGATCCTTGTGAACATCGTACTAGAGTGAAGGAGAGTGTGAGATTCGTGGGTCAGACTTCAAGGAAGTTCTTGAGAGGAGACCTCTTCTTAACTCACCTGTCCATAGATAGGATTAGCGGCAGCTACCACCGAACATCTAGCGTTCAAAGAGGTGTGAATTCCAGCTTTGGCGATAGTGACAGTTTGTTGTTCCATCACTTCATGAATAGCAACTCTATCGACATCCGACATCTTGTCGAATTCATCGATACAAACCACCCCTCTATCCGCCAGAACCATAGCTCCAGCTTCCAATCTTCTTTCACCAGTGTCCTTATCACTAGTAACAGCAGCGGTCAAACCGACTCCAGAAGAACCACGTCCAGTAGTTGCAATAGCCAAAGGAGCGGTGTTCAAAACGAAACGAAGCATTTGAGATTTTGCAGTTGAAGGATCTCCAACCATTAAAATGTTGATGTCTCCACGAATATGAGTTCCATTTGGTAAATTCTTTTCAGCCCCTCCTAAGAGTAAGAGTAAGATTGCTTTCTTGATATAATCAGAACCATAAATGGAAGGAGCTAAAGATTGAGACAACAAATTGAAAACGTTTTTACGTTTTGCGATTTTGTTGATGTTACGAATGTCTGCATCTGTGATATGAGATTGAGCGATTCCTCCACCAGCTTTGGAGGATAGGAGATTGAGATTGTTTGCCAAGATCAAAGTACTGCGAGGAGAGGAGGAAGGGAGGGAAGAGAGCTGAATAAGCTTTCCTGCTGGGAATCCTCAACCTACAAGGCCAACTCACCTGAAATTTGAGGTTCCATTTTGCATTCCAGCTCCACCTCCCCTCGTACGATAGACTCCGACCAATTGAATTCTATCACCAGGCTTGCACCTATCCACCATATCGTCATTCATGATGATCTCGATACTCCTAGGTAATTGCCCTGCAGGAGCCCTTTCTGGCATTTCCTGAATAGAAATGCTTTGATGATCACGATAAGTCGAGTAACCGTATTCAGTAGTGAGAGGGTTCCCATCTTCATCTGTAGTTGGGTATCCTCCGCTAGTGGCATTGCTACCACCAAGCGCAAGGAAATCTCTGTGTTCTCTCGAATGGAAACGAGTAGTAGCTTCACAGTAATGAATTGATTTCTGAATTTTTGGTCGAACGAGAGAGCCTATGGAGAGGTAGTAGGAGAGAGTGGGTAAGAAGAGGGTTCCTCCTTGCTTGAAGGTGGCAGCTTGGTCTCTTTCAACATCCTTCCATTCCACGTTTTCATCCTAGTTCCCATTCATTCTTCCATCCTCCCTCAGTCTCTCGCGGCCCCTTACTCACATCGAGTGACGATCCCTTCCAAACTCATCATTTTGCCCAAATGGATGGATCTCAAAGTTCTAGGATTAACATGATGATCTCCAAAACTTCCTCTCAAACCGATGTAATAAGTCTTTCCTACGATATCATCTTTGACTGGATCATGAACTTGATCTACCAAACCTTTGAGAGCGGCATCGAAAGCTGGAAGATATTCATTAGGTTCGTTGAGCAGACCTACTGCGAAAGGGCGATTGTAAGAACGTAGATCGTCAATGTTTACGATCAGACGACGAGCATCTAATCTGAGCATTCGCTTGGTAGCTTCTTTGTAATCGATAGGATTTGACTGAGGGGGAAACGAGGCGGCAAGAGGTTAGTGGGTAGGACAGTGGGTAGGACAGGATAGGACAGGAGGGTCTAGCTTTTGAATATAACTCACATCATTGTCCAAGAATTCAGCGAAGACTCTTGCTCTATCTCTCAGTAAATCATCTTGTAACTCTGGAACGTCGTATTCGTTGTTGTTGTCGGCCATCTTGTTTGGAGGGTTGGAGGGAGGATGAGGAGGGGAGAGAGTCGCGTTAACGTGTAGAGTTTGAGATCGCGGCGTGGCAAGGCTGGCTGCGCGGCTGTTCAAAAGAGTAGATCATCAATCGGTTTCATCATGAGAGTGAACCAGGAAAGAGTTGAGAGATTATGCGACCTGGTGTATCTAGTATAGGCCAAGTCGATTCTTGAACTTGAACCTCTTTCTCCAATCTGATTTCGAGTGGCCAACCTCGAATCTCACCTTTTGCCAAAGAACAAACAAAAGACTCTAGTGATATCTTATGCCTTCGTTCTTCTTGACACACATAACTCCACAACCCGAGCTTCACAAAAGATGAAGTCAATTCTAGTGTAAGAAGATAGAGGATGTTCCGCGAAGTGTCATGTTACTACATGACGATTCCTTCGTTTTGTTCTCAACTCGTGCTTTCCCTCTCCCCAGTTTCCATAGGCCCAGGCAAGGAAGGTTTGACCCCTGTCCTTCCAGACATCCTGCCGTTCACGTAATTCTGCGAAGAGGTGGGGGGTCGAGAGATGGAGATAGGAAGTTTTCATCAGACTTCAAGGTTAAACCAAACGGCTGAAACTGAAAGTCTTACCCCTGGAGGAGATGCACGAAATTTTGCTAGAAGACAACGAGACGAAAGAAAGTAAGAAAGTACTCACTTGACCAATGACGGACAAAGCTCCTTGAAGAACGTCAACCAAAGCTTGTTCAACCCAAACATTCTGTTCGAATGGTATGTCCACTAACCCAAGATGAACAAGATTTTGGAGAAAACCAAAAAAAGGCAAAGAAAGTCAGAAATTGTTTTCATACATTCTCAACTTCACTTCTCCAGAGGATCAAGAGTACTCACTCCAACTTCTAGGTAAACTCTGACTCAAAGTTTCATGTTTCAAACCATTCCCAGGATCTTGTAACAGAATGATGAAGAACGTATTCTCATTCTTTTTCTCAGAGCCTTTCTCTTCTTTCGAAGACCAAGGGAAATCCGAAATAACAGGTTGAATCCTAACAAAGACTGGACAATTTTTGACTGGAAGAGTTAGGCTTGAAGAAGGATTCTCCTCAGTTTGAGATTGACTTGAAGTAGTCGAATAAGTTTTAATGAGAGAAGAAATTTCGGCCTAGAGAACAAAGTCATAAAAGGAGAAAGACAGAGAGAAGTTAACCCATCGACAATCCTACTCCTACTCTCCAGTTCAATTCTCATGTAAAGACTCATCGAAACTCAAGATATCGAAAGAACTTACCTCAGCCAACCTTCTGCCCTCCTCAAATCCTTCAACTGCATTCAAATCTCTTTCATCTTCTCCATCTTCTTTCGGTCTTTCTCCTCCACCCACACCCTTCTCCGGAGCTTTATTCACAACCAATTGTCCTCCAATTCCACCTGTACCTTCATCTCCTCCTTTGATGGAAGAATGATGAGCTTCCATAACCGATGTTAAAACTCTAAAGACTACGTCTGAAATCCCATCATAACCTTTTAAATCGTGTGACAAAGTGACTTGAAGTACTTCGTGGGAAGAAATTGGAGGTGCAACTGCGTTTAAAAGATCTGTTAAACCTTTTTTGGTTTGAGAGGTTAGGTTGGAACCTGGAGAGAGGAGGAAAGAAGAGGGTGTCAGATCTGAGAGGTCGAAGAGATGGGATTAAGAATACATCTTCTCAAGGAGAAACATCTCATCTACTTTAAACAATCTTTAAAATTCAGTTCTGATTCGAAGAGTAGTCAAGTAAAAGGGAAGCATAGCTTGAATCCTTCCAACCTCCTATCTCCAACCCCCCTCATCTTCCACTCACCCAATTTCTCCAATCCACCCTCAGCTACCAATCCTTTCAAGCCTTGAGCAAAAGCCCAACCTCTCCTACTAATCTCCTTCCTCAAAATCTCTGCCGTTTCCCTCGCTCTCTCTTGTTCTTCATGAGTGGAATTGACGATAGGTAAGGTTGGATCGGAAGCAACTTGTTCTTGTCCAGTTGAAGTCGATCGAGACTGTTCTGTAGATTGTTTACCCTGCTGTTGAAGTTGTTCATAAGCGGAAGTAGCTTCAGCAGCTCTACGTTCTAATTCTAGTTTTGCTTGATCTGCTAAACGAGTGGCTGAAGACCAGACTGAACCACCCCATCCACCCCATCCTCCTGTGTTGGTATTTGTACTTGTAGCTGGAGAAGATGAAGATGAAGGTTCAGCTGCGGTCACTGGAGTTGGAGTGGTTGAAGGTTGAGTTGAAGGTTGAGTTGAAGGTTGAGTTGAAGGTTGAGTTGATGGTTGAGTAGTAATAGAAGTAGTAGAAGTAGTGGAAGTAGATTCAGGTTTGATTTGATTCACCAATTTTGGAGTGGAAGTTGATCTTCTTTGTTGAACCAAAGAATCTAAATCGTCCAATAAAGATTGAGCATCAGCTGCCGAATTTGAAGTGGTTTGAGTTACATCCTTGGTAACATCGGTTGAAGCTGAAGAGGTCTCCTCCTTCTCGGTTGAATCTTTGGTTGAATTACTTGGAACCAAATTATCCAAATCTGATAGGAATGATTCGACATCATTGGCTTTGGATGATTTCTTAGGTGCCATCGCTGCGTTGCGTTACTGATAGAGTTGCTGGGAGAGAGATGTGTAGATTGTTATCAATCACTTGTGTTTTCTTTCACTCTTCCACCAGCTCCAGCTCCAGCTCATCCCACTCGATCTTCCTTCTCCATCCTTCGATCTGGTAAACTAATCAAGCACAGCTGGTTCTTATCTTCAATCCTCAATCCTTGGTCTAGGCTCGACTTACAAGGATGCCAGCCAGTTCAAGTTCAAGCCATCAAGGATCAACCACAGCAACTGCAACTACAACACCTACCAGCTTCCTTTACTTTTTAATCTGTTGGGTTGTCCTAGCAGCCTTCAATTATGGTTTCGGTATCTCAGAACTGAATCCATTACAATCAGTCATCTCCTGTAAAGATGTCATTCACTTCTTTGTAACCACCTTTCAACAGAATTCCACTTCCACTTCCACTCCCACCTCCAATCCCAATCCTCTACCTTCTTGCATTCCAATGACTGACGCTCAATTCGGCGCCATCACGTGAGTTCGAAAGATCCCTTCAAATCTTTATTCGATGCTTGGAGACTGAGAAGCCAGCCCCTTCTCTCTACAATCCCACAGAGCTCTATTCACTCTAGGAGGTCTCGTCACCTCTCTCCTGACCTCTCCGATCTCATCTCGATTCTCTCTTGGTCCAAAATCATTATTGTTGATTTCTTCAACTCTAACAGCTTTGGGTGGAGGACTTCAATCTATGGCAGGTGGGATTGTAACCTTAGGTTTTGGCAGAGCAATTTCCGGAGCAGGAGCAGGAGTTGGAGTGGTCACAGTTCCTAGATATCTTAGGTGAGTTAATTTGATTTGATAATAGGGCAATTGAAAAGGGAGTAGGAAGAAGTTGGCTGAACAAAGCAAGGAGAAAGGGACCTTTCATTGATGTCCTTATCTTTTCTCCCCAATCAGTGACATCTCACCTCCCTCCCTAAGAGGTTCAATTGGAGTCCTGAATCAACTTGCAATCGTATTTGGAATTCTAACAGGACAATCTTTAGGAGTTTCATCTTTAGGTTCTAACCCTACAATCGAAACTTCTTGGTACTTGAGTTGGAGAGCTGTACCTTTGATTTCTTCTTTGGTGGCTTTAATTCAGTTGATCACTGGCTTAACAATTGCAGTAGATCCTCCAAGTTGGATTCGACAATCAGGTCATCTTCAAAAATTAGACAAGAAGGACATTGAATCGAAAGTCAAGAAAGTAGAGAGCAGATTATGGAGTCGGTCTCCTTCTAGAAACGGCAACGGCGAAGAAGAAGTTGGATTATTAGAAAACGAGAATGAAAACGGAATTGACGAGAATTCTGGGACAAGAGAAACTTCAACTCAACTTACGATTTCGGAACTTCTTTCGATTTCATTTGGAGAGAAGAGTGAAGGTTATGATGGATCATCAAACAATCCTTATAAGAAAGGTTTGTCAATGATCTTGTTCACTCAAATCTTTCAACAATTAGGAGGGGTCAACGCTGTTCTGTACTTCTCAACTGGGATCTTGACAAATGTACTCTCTGACGGGAAGAATGGAGGTTTTGCGATTGGAGCGAAAGAAGTTGGGGTTGTCATCACAGTGAGTACCATTGACGTAAGGTGAAATAAGGAACAATGGAGATTAGAATGATGCAGAAGCCATATGGCGACTCACCAAAGCTGACTTGACAATCAAATCTCCTTCACCCTCACAGATAGTCAACGTCCTAATGACCTTCCCACCAATCTTTCTAATCCCAGAAAATCGACTGGGTCGGAAATCACTCCTACTCCTCTCTTTATCAACAATGACAATCTCTTCTTTTTTCCTTTCGATTTCCATTTTAACCTCTTCTTCAATCCTCTCTTCAATCTTCATCATCTTCTTCGTTGCTGGTTTCTCAATCGGTTTAGGCCCAATTCCATTCCTGATCTTACCAGAATTGATTCCTCAAGATGCAATCAACGCTGCTTCGTCTCTTGGAATAGGTTTGAATTGGACCGCTAACTTTTTTTTGGCTTTGGGTTTTTTACCGTTGAAGAACCTCTTTAAGGAATGGGATCGAATGGATGGTGGATCCGTCTTTTTTTGCTTCACTTTGATCAATTCTTTTAGTTTTTGGGGAATTTGGAAGTTTTATAGATATGAGGAGAGGAGTGAGAGGAGGGTGAGAGTGGATTAAAATCTCACCGAGATGAAAAAGGGGGGGGTATATTGAACCTCTTGGTAGTCTCTGTTCTCTCCTCAAGTATGTTCCGGACCACCTCAACTGTAAATAGAACTAAATAGCTTCAATCTTATCGAGAATGCTTGCGGGTCGAATGTGTGTGGCGAAACATCCTCGCTCGAACGACCATCTACCCAACTTACCCTGTCCTCAGCGCCTCAACAATCTCCTGTGCTTCTCTCCTTATATTTCCTCCTTTCTCCCTCTCTCTCTGATCTCTCCTTCCGTTCTGCCTCCCAGGGTGCAGGGAACTGGGCTGAAGAAGGTGACATCATCTCGGCTCTCCGCTCCATCGGCTTGGGCTGAGTTCCATCGTTTGACTGTTCGTACTTCGAACCACAGTACTTTACGCATTGATCCCTTTGGATCGTGGGACAAAGATAACTCCTTCAATGATTCATCAACGATGGCTTGATGTAGAAGATAAGAAGAGTTTGAAGGGAAGGAGGGGTGGCGTAGGGGAATGAGAAGGGGAGTGAGATTCGGCTGAGACCACCTCAACCGCAGGTCCATAAATCCGCAGGCAAATGGGGAGAGGAATCGATCCAACCCAGGAACATTTTAGCTCCAAAGCCATGCGATCTTCATTCCTCCAGTATTTTCAAAACAGGATAAAAAGGCAACACCTTCAAAAAATCTTTCCGTCTTCTCTTTTCCCCAGATCTTCTTCTTCCTCTTCCATCTGTTCCCCCACAACTTTCGAACCTACCCCGCAACTGACAATACCATCTTCTCAAGAACTCGTTGATCAGCATCTGAACAAGCAGAATCAAAGCTCCAGGATGAGTGACGAGAAAAAATTGTCACCCACCTCTTCCAATGAAAAGAACAATGTGAACTTTCAGACTCAAGATGTCGTTTCTCCAAACAAGGAGGACCATAGAGTGAGTTGAGCTGAGAGAGAGAGTTGAGATGCTGCGAGACGCCTCTGACCACTTCTGTTACTCAACTTTGACTTTTTCACTGCGTCTACCCAGCCGAATCTAAGTAACAATGCGAATGCGAAGCTAGCTAATCCTCTAGCCGGATTGAGCAAGGAAGAGCTCATTAGAGGTGCTTCGGAGTTCTGCGACTCCCATGATCTGCAGGAATACAAGGAAGATATGATCAAAGGTGCCTTGGTTGCTCAGGTGAGTTCCTCAGCTTTGATGTGTTCTTTGGGGACGGGCTTTGATGAGAGAGAGAGAGAGACGGTAGATAGCGAAGGTTGAAGGAAAGAAGCAGATGAAGAGAGCCTAACAGAAAGAACAACAAAGCACACCCACCCCCTTTCCTCCCTCGCTGAACCACCCCTCCCCCTTCTTTCCATGATGCTTTAGAACCCGATGAACTTCGAGATCGTCAATGAATTGTCTGAGGAAGAGAAGGAGGTTCTTAGGCGTGAGGTGACTCACCGATGGGACCAAGTGAGTAAAGTATGAATGAAAGGAGTTATTCGACTTCTTTTTCTGACTTCTCTTTTCCCATTCTCTCTTTAGCCTAGAATGCTCTACTTCATGACTATCATGTGCTCAATAGCAGCTGCTGTTCAAGGTATGGACGAGGCTGTAATCAACGGAGCCTTGTTGCAATTGTAAGTCCTTCACTGCGTTCTCATAAATAGAGCCTATCATGGGCTTCCCAAAGACCTTCAACAGTAAGAGGCTCTTCACCTCTTGAAGATCTCCATCACCACTGTCATTTCCTTCAAATCCGAACTAACTCCATTGTCTTCTTCTTTCCAGCCCTTACCAATTTGGCATCGCCGGTCTCGACGGAGACGGAGACAAGGACAGTTGGATCAAAGGGCTTCTAGGATCTGCTCCTTATCTAGCTTGTGCCTTCCTTGGATGTTGGTTAACAGAACCTTTGAATAGGTTTTTTGGAAGAAGGGGGACTATCTTCATCACTGCTACCCTCTCTTGTCTCAGTTGCTTCTGGCAAGGGGTCACAAGCAGTTGGCAACATCTCTTCGTTGCTCGTCTTGTGCTTGGATTGGGAATTGGCCCAAAATCGGCGACAGTACCTATGTATGCCGGCAAGTATCGATCTAACATTCGGAATGATCTGTAAAGAACAAAGGCTAACCTTCATTCTTGTCTCTCTCAAATTTCTCTTCTAATCCTCCAGCCGAGTGTGCTCCACCTCTGATTAGAGGTGCTTTGGTCATGCAATGGCAAACATGGACAGCTTTCGGTATCATGTTGGGATACGTGAGGTGAGTTTATTGACTCTTAGAGGAACGAGAACGAAGGAACAGACGTTATTGACTGATCGTTTGCTCTTGATGCTCCTGATTCTCCCAGCTGCTTGATCTTCTACCAAATCCCCTTCGCCGACTTCACGAACGAAAAAAATATGCCTAAGGAAGTTAACTTCTACTACAAAGTCAATGGGATTAAAGGTCTCTCCTGGAGGTTTATGTTAGCGTCTGCTGGGTTGCCTGCCATCTTCGTCGCTGGTAAGTTTTCAGCCTGATCGCCTGATCTCTGACCCTGTGATGACTGACTCTTTCATTTCCCTCTGTTTCCATCGTTCTAGCCCAAGTGTACTTGTGTCCTGAATCACCTAGGCGAGTCTCACTTTCTCTTTCTCGTGACCTACGCACTCTAACTAACGTTTCCCTCCACAACTCAACCTCATGATCTCTGTGCCCTAGATGGTTGATGAAGAAGAACAAGTATCCTCAAGCTCTAAATTCCTTCATTCGTCTAAGAAACTCAAGAGTTCAAGCTTGCAGAGATCTCTACTTCGCTCACTGCTTGTTAGTCGAGGAGAACCAAATCACCAGAGGAAAGTTCCCTTTCCTGGAGCTCTTCACTATCCCAAGAAACGCAAGAGCAACTCTAGCTTCGACTATCAACATGTTCGGTCAGCAGGTATGTGTAATGTTTAAGCTCCTAGAGAAGGAGAGAGTGAGCTGGGGTGAGGTTCAGCTTTTGGCACTCACACGTTCTCCCTCTCTTTCTTTTCCTCTCTATTCGACCAGTTCTGTGGTGTAAACGTTATCGCATACTACTCAAGTTCCGTTCTCTCAGAAGCAGGTCTCAGTGATCTCAAAGCTCTGCTCGGTTCCTTCGGATTTGGGGCTTTAAATTTCCTTTTCGCGATCCCAGCTTGGTACACTATCGACACTTTTGGAAGGAGAAACCTACTTTTATTCACTTATCCGTTCCTTGCCATCTTCCTTCTGATGACTGGATTCAGTTTCTGTGAGTTCGAGAGTCTTTTCGGGGGCAGAGATGAGCATCAATTCTTTTGCGCTTGCTCGGGAGACATCTTCCCTCAGTCTCATTAGATCATGTCACTGATCGACTGCTTCTGCTTTCACTTGTCTTCTTCATCGCAGTCGTTCCTGAAGGAAACGGCCGTGTCGCTGTCGTCTTGACTGGAATTTATCTCTACGCCTGCTTCTACTCTCCAGGAATGGGCCCCGTTCCTTTCACCTACTCAGCAGAGGCTTTCCCACTCTACATTAGAGAAAGTGGGTGCAATGGCTACTTGTCGAGTCAAAGTAGAACGTGACGCGAGCCTAGATCTGACTTTGCTGCTTTCTTCTCCCACCAGTTGGAATGTCGTACGCCACCGCCGTACTTTGGTTCTTCAACGCCGTCCTTTCTATCACTTTCTTCCGTCTAGAAATTGCATTCACTCCTCAAGGAGGTAAGTATCTTTGGAGGAAGAGGTCTTGAGGCATCCTCGACCAGTCTCTCATCTCTCTCCCCTTCTCACTTCTTCCTTTCAGCCTTCGGATGGTACGCGGCTTGGGTGAGTGTCAGAAGAGCTGATCCCTTTGATAGGGACAACTCAACATCGTCTCCTTCTGACTCAAATCTCTTCCTCGTCTCCATGCTCTCCGCTCTGCCCTTCCTTCCCTTCTCGTGCCATCTCCTTCAAACAGTGCGTCGCGCTCTGGTTTATGGTATATTTCCTGATGCCCGAGACTATGCAGCTTTCATTGGAAGAATTGGATCAAGTTTTCTCAGTTCCAACAATGAAGCACGCCCGTTATCAAGCCAAGTCGGCTCCTCACTTCTTCAAGAAGTACGTTCTCCGTCAACGTATCGCAGACAGAGAACCTCTTTACGAGGTAGATCCCTCAATGACGAAGACGGCTATGCCTATGGGAGGAGCAGCTTGATCTTCTTGATTCAGTGTCGTGTCCCGTCCTTTTGTCGATTTTGTATTCTGACGTCTAGCAAAGCAATAATGATAGCTCTCTCAAATTTGTAAATCTATCTCTGATTTAATGAAAAGACTTCATTCGAACTGATCGGCAAGAGATCTTCACTGATGCTTAATCGAAGCAAGCTATTAGGAAAGTCGACTGCATCGCAATGATCTTACAAAGTAGGGTTTCTACGGCGCACTTCTCTCTTGGAAACCGAGAGAGTTCGAGTGTCTTGATCCTATCTCCAATTAAAGAGTGGAATGGAGAAGAAGCGAGAGTGGACTATGGAGATTGAAAATTGTGGGAGTCGTTCTCTCTCGTCTCTCTTCTCTATCCTCTTTTCTCTTTTCTTTTTAACTCTCTCAACTCTCTTTTCACATGTAAGCCATAACAACCCAACCTCATGATCACTCTAAAATCCAACTACGTTCCGTCCCACTTCGAATCGCACTTCTATCCTCATTCCATCCACCTGATCCGATACAGGTCTCACCGTTCAATGGCCGTGTCACCATATCCAACCTGATTCATCGACTCGATCTGAAAACTCATCTCTCAAATAAAGCTCCTTGAGATGAGCTTGGTTCTAACTGATGAAACAGTTCTTTTGGACAGCGGGATGCTGGGTGAACTGTGAGAACTGGCAATCAGATGCTTGGGAGGTTAGATTCGAAGGAAGAACTCTTCAAAAAAAACGCATACACTTTCTGGATTTTCAACTTATCAAGATCTGATCTTCACTTCAACTAATCTTATGTACCTTGCCTTACTACAACCAGTCTCAAAAGTCAAACCTGAGGTGAGTGATGAGAAGAGTCGAGCGCAGGCTTCAAAGTCCGATATTCGACAAAAGAGACTAGGAAAGATTCTCAAGAACCTGATTCTTTGGCTTATAACTCGCACGTCTGAACACCATCTTGCAAGACTTCAGCAGGGGAGCCCGACTTGCTTCACTGTGCGTCTCCTCTGCCTTTCCGTGTTCGAACTTTTTCTGATGTTCCTTCTTAAGATCTTGGAAGGACTGAAACTCAACAGATCTCAAGGTCTTTCCATTCTGGAGGAAACGAGCGCCGCTCTGAGTCGCAGTCGCTCAGTTCAAAGGGTGGCTCTCCTTCTTATCCTGCTGCCAGCTGCCACCGCTCATCGAATCTTTCATCATGACTTCCAACGAACCTGAAGCAAGCTCAACGGAACTTGGAACTTCCTCGTCAACGCTTCCTTCAGCTTTGACGTCAGCCTTGGCCTCAACTTCCATTTCCAATGATTCTACAACTCCAAAACCTCAAAAGAAAGTCCAAGTTGTAGGTCAACCTCCTCGTCCACCTCCAGTGATACAAGTGGAGGAGATTGACTCTGATGATAGTGACTTAGAGGGAGATCCTGTTAACGGGAAAGGCAAAGCTAATGGCAAGGCTAAGGCGGAAGAAGAAGAGGGTGAAGATATTGATGATGAGAAAGATGAGAAACCTAGAGTCAAACAGGAAGGTGACGTAGACGATGAAGACCTACTGGCTAGCTATGATGGGACTGAAGATGTGAGTGTCATACAATTGCGTCGTTGAAGATGGAGATTAGAAGGAGATAAGAGGTGGGGTGGGTAGAAGCCTCTGTCAGGCTTCGTCCGCTGCCTCTCTTTACAATCAAGAGAAAGAGATTTCTATTTCTCTTTTCTGGTAGATTCACGTTTGAGGAGGAGTGACCTCAGCTTGAACGAAGCAGGAGACAGAGGTACAGAACCCACTTTCCCTCGAAGTCTCCCCCTCCAGCCTGGCTCATCCCTGGACATCGAAGACTTGATTTCCATTCACGAAATCAGTATTTCAGAAATTCCAGAAAGCCAACTTTCCCGGAACTTATCTATCCGCCTTGCTGAACACCATCCTCTTCCAAACTTCCTTCCTCCAGGTCATTGATCTCTCTCATCTTCGTCTGACAACTAGATCTCTTCGTGCTTTAGGGCTTCCAAGATTCTCGAATTCTCTCAAACGTCTATGTCTTCGACAGAATGAGATTTCGAAACTCAGTTCAAAGGACATCGGAACGCTGAAGGAATTGGTGGATTTAGATCTCTATGACAATTCTTTGGAGAAAACCTATGGAGAGGTTTTGAAAGGCTGTGTGAAATTGGAGTGAGTTGATATAAGCTATTTCAGGCCCTCATACTTGGTTTGAAAGTAGGACTTCAGCCTCTTGATACCATCTGTGCTCGATGCTGATCTATTCCCTCTCTTTCTGCGCCTATATCTCATAGGTCTCTAGATCTTTCCTTTAATTCCATCAAACATATTTCTTCGATATCTCATCTATCTAATTGCTCGGTGATCTACTTCGTTCAGAATAAAATCTCCAAGGTTAGAGAAGGAGATTTGGCTTCCCCTCTCGGAGACGTTTTGACGAGTTTAGAACTTGGCGGGAATCGATTGAGGGTGAGTTCTGGATCTCTGAAAGCTCTTCTGATTGGAACAGACTCTTGGAAGGCAAAATGAAGAACTGAGGTAGCGATTCTCTTAGCAAGGCGATGAGAATCGACGGCATTGAATGATGGCACTGAACTCATTTCTGTCTTTTTCTCCCCTATTCTAGTCAATCGAAAATATTGGACACCTCCATCGTTTGGAAGAGCTTTGGCTCGGAAAGAACAAAATCACAAAGTTAGAGGTGAGCTTCCCAACTTATTCACCCGTATACCGTATTTCAAATTTCCCCAGCTCACCTTTTCTCTTTTACCTCCAGAACATATCCACCCTTTCATCTCTTCGAGTTCTCTCTATTCAATCCAACAGATTGACCACACTCTCGGACTCGGGATTATCAGAATTGAAGAACCTGGAGGAACTATACGTCAGTCACAATGGTTTAACAAAGATCGAAGGATTGGAAGGGTGTACGAAGCTCAAGACCTTAGACATCGGTGCGAACAAGGTGGAGAAGATCGAAGGGATCTCTCATTTGAAGGATTTGGAAGAGTTCTGGGTGAGTACTTCAACTGCAGATGCGTTTTTCTAGCCTCCTTTGTTAGGTTTTCCCTCCCTTTCTGAACCTCATTTCGACTCGATCACTCTTTCGTGTTACAGGCAAATGACAATCAAATCCCAAACATCCTCGATTTGGAACCTCAGCTTGGGCCTAATCAGTGTCCGAAATTGGAAACTGTTTATTTGGAAGGCAACCCGCTCCAGAAGGCTGAGGGAGCTGCTTACAGGCGCAAAGTGAAACTCTCTTTACCACAGTTGGTGCAGATCGACGCTACTATGGTTAGATAGGAACGAAGAAGAGAGAGAAGAAGGCAAAGGGGAGGGAGAGATGAGAGGTGGTGTGTTTTCGGTTCCGTTACACCTTTGTACTTTGCATTATTGAAATCCTTCTGATCTGACTGTATGAAATCGAAGTGTTCTAAAAAGAGAGTGGGAATTGCGGGAGGGGCTGTACAAGTGCAGAGACTAAACACAGCATCCTTTCTTCCCGATCGAATCCTACTTGCACAAACTTCTGATCGCCACAATTGAATCCCTCTACATATCTGCGACCCAAGCCAATAGAGCAAATGTCCCGAGATCCATATCACGACTTTGTTTCAGATCTTCGATCTTCACTTTCTTCAGCCAAATCACTTTCCTCAACCTATCGATCGCTTCTGTCTTCAACCTCAAATTCAACCTCAAGGAATCAGGCAGACTCTTTGAGAGCAAGTCACGATAGACTTCTAGATTCAATAGAAGGATTGAAACAAGATGTGATGGACGTGAAACAGAGTGTAGAGGTCGTCGAACGAGCAGGACCAGAGAGGTTTGGAGTCGACTTCACTGAATTGAACAGGAGGAAGAAATTCGTGGAGGAATGTGAGAGGGAAGTCGAGGTGAGTGATGAGAGACAAATGATAATTCAAGTCAGATTCTCCAGTCTTTCAGGCAAAGAGAGAGAGAGAGAGGAAGCGGGGCGGAGAGCATGAGGTGGATGATGTGGAAGTAGAGAAAGCTAATCATCGACAAATGCCGCCCCTCTCTTGCCTCGAAAAACCCCCTAATCTTACGACAGCAACTGGAACGGATAGCTGCGTCTACTTCGACAGAGCGGAAAGAGAATGGCAAAGGCGGATTCACTTCGTTGGACATGGATAGAGGTAGAGATGATGAGGAAGATACCAATGAAGCTTTCGAGAGGGAGCAACAGCAGGTGAGTGCTTTCGTTTGATTTCAAATTTACCTCAAGCGGGCAAGACGATCTTCTAAACAGAGAAGAGAGCAAGAGAGGAACGAGGGTTACCATGTCCAGTCTATCTCATCTTTAAATTCCCCCCCCCCTCACCTCACTACCTGGTCTTTGTCCTTCTCTTTTACATGACTCCATCAAATCAATCTCTCAAAGATGCTAATGACTCAGCAAGACACAACTTTAGAGCGAATAGGAACAACCATCAACTCGTTGAAGAATCAAGCTGGGATGTTAGGAAATGAAATTTCTGAACAGGTGGAATTGATCAACACCTTCGACTCTGAAGTTGATGAAAGCCAATCTAGGCTTGGTAGGGCTAGGAAAAGAATGGACGATCTGATCAGGTTGGGAGAGGAAAGGACGGGAGGTTGGTGTGTCTGGCTGCTGATCTTGGTGAGTTGGAGCGAATCTTCCTCGATATGACTGCTATGTTACTTCAGTTTTCTTTTTTTAAAGCTAAGATCCGACTTTCAAGTCTTAGCTCGATCGTTCCTTTCAAGTGATGACTAATTACCGAAGGTGATTATCACCTCGCCTCTTTTTGACTCTACCCACAGGTCCTATTCATCCTTTTGATCCTTGTATTCCTCATCTAATGAATCAAATGGTCCCAACCCGTCTATATCTTGCTTTGCATATGGAATTCAAAGCTTTGGCGTTCCCAAGAAAAGATCGCCAAGCTGAAAGAGTCCGATTCGTCCGTCTAATCCACTGAACAGAGCTTTCCGGAGCGTTCATTACACCTTACATCTTTCTGCATCACCTTAAGCTAGTAAACGCCAGGGATCAGAGGACAGAGAGAAAGCGAAGCACACTTCACAACGAGAGAGAGAGAGAGAGATAACGCGAGAAAGGGTAGTTCTTTATTCAAGAAGCTGACGGAAGTACAAATGAAATAGTTCTAGATGACAGGGAAACCAGAAGTAAGGAGTGTGGGAGTGGTATGGCGAATAGGAAAATAGGAGATGTAGAAGCGAAGAGGGTTAAACGATGCCAAGAGAGGTATGAACAGGGAGAGACGCAGCAAGAAGAGGACCTCCTGACTGTAGGGGCGATAGAAAGTGAGACCGTTCCTCAGTTGTAACCATCTGGTAGATATAAGGCTGGGGCACCAAGGGCAAGGATGTTACAGTTGTTGATGAAGGCTGTGAAAGAGAGAGATGAGGATAGGTTGAGAAGGGGTGAGCGGCTGGCGACAAGACAAAGAGAGGGCACTGAGATAACTCACCTTGCTTGGCTCCTGGTCCCTTGGCCTTGCAGAAACGAGTCTTGACGCTGCATGTGTAGGATCCGCTAAGAGAGTAAAGGCAGGAGATGAGGGAAGAATCAGTGCCAAGTTCGACGAGGTAAAGCAGGAATATAAGACTCACTCTTTTGGGTAGACTGGCTCATCGTCATCTTGGAGGTAGATGTGACATGATCCTAGGTGCTTGTCAGTCTTTGAGGAGTGCAGGGAGTACTCGAAGTTCTTTCCAGAGAAGGTTGGGAGCTTGAGTCCGAGAATGCGACGCTCTGAAAAGGGGAAGATTGAGAAAGGGAGAGACGGAGCAAAGTGAGTAAGGTGCGCAATGAAATAGACGATACAGGATTGAAACAAAACATTGACACACACCTAGATCAGATTCTCCAGCTTGTTCAGTGGAGGGAGCAGCAGCGACGAAGGCGACGAAGGCAAGGGAGAGGATGGATTTGATGGCGACCATGTTTGTGATTTGAGAGTTTCCTTTAAAGAGAAGAGGAGAGTAGAGCAAGAAAAAGAGATCAAACAGATGAGAGAGAGAGTTTTGTGGATGAGGTGAATAGCAGAATGCAAAGCGAAATGGCTCAGCTTTTATACCCTTTCGGGCTCATCCCTTGCTTCTTTCAACCGTCCCGTGTTTCTTGCTCAATCAGCCAAAATCGCTTGTACAAAAAGAAGGAATTCGACGTGAGCAAAGGTAAAGTTCTGGAAAAGAAGGCTGTCAATGCACATCGCCCCCTGCTTCGTTGCTTGTTTCCCCTTCCTCCTGCCAGATGCCAGTCCCGAAACTGTCTCTACCCCTGAGAGAAATTTTCATTCTCCCCCTGAGGCATGCGGGCGGGTTCCTTGAGCCTATACACAAAGACATGCTAGCAGAATGTTTCAGAAGGTTTGTTGAAACTTTTTGCGGGACCGGTGAAGGCACTTTAGGGGGAGAAAAGAGGAGAAAGGAGAAAAAGCTTCCCTCGGGATTTTCACTAGCGTCTCACATGTCAGAGGGGTTTGAAAAGGAAGCAGCAAAAAGAGGAGAGGGCGTAATATCTGCGCTTCGCTTGTCCCCCTGAATCTCCTTTCGGCTTCCCTGACTCGGGCTGAGATTTAAGGTTGTGGAGCAAGGGGTTGCTTAATCTGGAATCTGGAAAGCCTCTTCGAGAAGCGCGAGGAGATTGATTTCTTGATTGTTTGGCAATTCGTCGGACTCTCTCGAACTTTTGGGGATTCCCAAAAACAGAATATTGTGAGAGAGCAAACAACCAAGCATCAAGGAGTTTGACGGAACGAGGCGAGAAGGTCCCGTTACGCGTCCAGCAAGTTGAATGATTCCGCATCCAGGTGAGCTCACAAGTTGCCACCATTCAAGCATTCCTCTCTTCATTTCGCTTGATCGAGGTCTGTATATGTAACCCAAACAAATCTTGTTTAATTTTCTGGGTCGTCTGACTGGTTGACACACGACTGTGATATAACCGACAGACTGGCACGCAGCGTATTGGTCTTGCTTATCTCGCTACAGTACTTTTCATCCTTTGGAAATCCGGCTTTCACCAAGACCCCTGCTGGAAGGAGACAAGCAATGTTTTCGACTCAATGCAGATACAAACGAAGTGAATCCAAGTTGGCCGAAAGAAGTATAGAGACACATGGGACAGAGCGAAGAAGAGGAAAGTGAAGGTGGCCTTCATCTAGTTTCCTAAGCCGCCCAAGGCCTTGACAAACGCTTCTGGAGTAAGAATCTCTGTACTTCCATAGCTGATCTTCCTATCCTGAACTCCGGGCGTCATTTGAGTTCTCGCAGAGTATTCCATCAAATTGGTGTATTCCACGTAACCGCCACCCCCGACCACGAAGACGATGGCTTCGTTGAAACTCTGTCTAGCAGGAGCGCTGGTAGCTCCAGCCCTACCTCTTGGAGCCTTGGGATCGAAGTGGAGATAGTGATCTGTCTCTTGCAAGGCTTGACTAGAAGAAGAAGTTGGATCCATGAGAGATGAAACCAATCTCGTAATTGTTAGATCTTTCTGGGCTGGAAGAAAATTCTTGACTCCTGCTACAAGATTGTCTAGACCTGAATCTTTGAGTCTGTCTGTCAACTGGAGAAGAGGCACGTTCGAGGACAAGGCGGTGTCGAAAATGGAGAGTCAGAAAGGAAACGATCTACGTGGGAGGGAATCTTCGGGAAACTCACCCTACTACTTAGAGAGCTGAAACCTCTGAATAGCTCTCCTCCAGCAGGCTGGGGTGCAGGAGCTGAAGCTAGCATGGTCATTCGCGTAAGTTCTCTAACCCTGGGAGTGAAGAAACAGAGGGAGGACGAAAGAGGTGAGTAAAGGGTGGGGCCACGAAGTCTAATTCTAGCTGAACTCCTTTGAGGCTCACTTCTTCACATAGTTGAGAGCTTTTGATCCTTCCTCGCTTAGGCCAGTAGAGGTCAAGGCCTTCTCGCACTCAGCCATGTCAGCAGGAGCCAGAGCGTTGTCCGGAGCTGAGAGGTAGTAGATGAGGTAGAGTCGCAGCTTGTCGCCAACTGACTCTAGAGCTGGATCTTTGAGCGTCTCCAAGAGAGTCGCTTTTGGCTAGAGTCGAAAGGAAGAGTGAGGCGTGGAGGGTCAACTGGCAGTTCTTTTGAGATTCAAAGTGTCCAGAACTGGGAAGACTCACCAGTCTAGCAATTCCTTCCTCGAGTTGAAACAGAGTGTCTAGACCTCTGGTCTTGATGCCTTGAAGTAAAGCAGTAGCGATGTTCATGTGAGCATCGATGGTCTGTTTTCTAGCAGTCAGTTCCGGCAGAGCTGTGATGGCTTGCTTCAAGTGAGTTGCATTTGATGACATGTCTAGTTGACCAACATCGTCCATAGATGAGATTCCAGTAGACCTCGTGATTTCTGCAGCATCTGACTTATACCTGTTAATCGAGTGAGACAATTTGAAAGAGTATCGAAGGGGACCCAGATCAGCAACAGACTGGGCAAAGCCTCAGACGCGAATACATGTAGGAAAAATTCCTGATACTCCCCGGCCACTTACAAGAGCCGTCCGAAGAAGAACCCGAGGCCTGGGAGAATCTGCTTTTGAGAACTCACCTGTTGAGCTCAGCATCGATATCTTCAGCAACTTGAGGGAAAGGAGTTGATGAATTCTTTGCCCAAAAGAAATCTTTAGCATCTAGATCGTAACTTCTATTCTGTTTGATTCCATGTTCCGTACTTTCCACAGAAACTCTATTCAATTTCATGTCCAAAACATCTTGAACCAAAGCTTGGTAAGTCCACGAATGAGCTAGCATTGGCACCAGATCTATGTTTCGATCGAGGATGATTAGGACTGATGCAGACGAGAGAGGAGGGATAGAGGTGAGCAAGGAACCCGATTTCGACTTCAAGGAAGGGTGACGCCAAGGCACTCACTTGGTCGATTGACCCCCCAAGCACCTCCTCCCACTCCGCCATCTCCTGTGAACAGGTTTGATCCAGCCCTACTGGCAGACAAGTGTTCTCTGATCTTGGAATCTAACTTTCGAGCGACTAGTTCTGCTGCGTTTCCTCCAGGAGAACGAATGATCGGTAGCGTTCCTGTGAGGGGAAAGTGAAATTATTCATGAAGGTCAGTAAAGACTCGGGTAGAAAACAAGGGATATCGGATCTCATTATGAAGCGTAGAATAGCTTGAGCTTCCAAAGTTGGAGGTTGGAGATTCAGGAGGTGCTGCAACTTGGTTCGCATTCAACCCGTCTTTCCTTCTCTCCCTATTGCTGGTCATTCTGACATTATCCAAGTTGAACCAAACCCTACATGGATTCACACTCGGCACGATCGTGGTCTCGAAATACTCACCCATGGTGGCCAAAGTAGAGAACAATCCTTTAGCGATCCTATCGGTTTCCAATTCCACATCTTTCTCTTCACTCCTCGGATGATTCAGCCTCTGGTAGGTAGTATACACCTCTTCAGTTTTGCTCGCCTCTTCTTTCCCAGTTCCGTTCGTTGTCGCAGTGATTGCATTTGAAGCGTGAGGATCTGGAGGACCAGGAAGTAACTCGAACAGACCGTTCTCCAGAACCACGAAGTCTAGATATTGATCAAAGATCTCTTTGACAGCATCTCCTGTTCCATCTCTAGCAACTTGAGATGCAAATTCTTCTAGTAATGGTCGAGGTAAGGTGGAAGTAAGATTAAGATGAATGGAGGAATAAAGAGATTTGGATAGATCTTGGGCTACTCTTTGGAGGTTTGCTGAAGTGGGCTCTATGAAGTAGATAGCTGGAACGTCTGGGAGGGAAGGTCTATCTGAGTGTAATTGACTGGATAATTGAAAAGGGAGATAGATAGGATGAGCGTGGCCAAATCATAATTCATGCCACTGACTTCCACCTCCAGCTTTCAACTGCAACGTTGCTTCCGTTCTATTTCTCGCACTATTCTTGAGTGAATTAGATGACTCACAGATGTAAAGTGATACCTGCATCCCTCAAATCCTGAACCTTTAACGAGGTACTCAAGATCTTCTGACTGACTTTATCCAAGATTAGAAGTTTCCAAACCGGAGGACCACTGGGGATGATCAGCTGAGGTTCAGCTTCGGATTGATTTGGGGTTGCTGCACCTGAAGAAGAGGATTGATTCTGACCACTTGCTATCCTCTGACTTGTTGAAGAACTTGGTCGAGTGGGTGGAGCTGAAGATGATACATTGGCGTTGCTGGAATGTCCGTTCGTTGCTGCTGAATTAGAAGTGGCGCTTGATTCCACCGGTGCGTTTAGGTTGAGTAAAGTGAGCAAGGATTGAATTTGGGATTGTCGTAATGAGCTCATTTTGATGACAATCTACAGTGGTGCTGGTCTTTCGAAAGCGAGCGATAGGCTTCGACATCCTCGACCCTCTTTCTCTAGATAGAGCAAAATGAGCACGCCTCCATAGTTTCCATCTTCCCTTCTTTCTCCTTCTTCTCGGATTCCGAAACTCTCTTCAAAGCTCAACACTAAAGCAATTCCGCCAGTCTGGACTTGTCTGCCGCCGGTCGAAGTGGGTAGTTCATCCAGCAGCCAGCACGAAGTTTTGACAGCGGCTTGGAACTGCAGCCAGTCCAGTCTCAGATCTCAGCTCCAGTCTTTTCAATTTAGTCCAGTTCTTGAATCCAGTCGCCTGATTTTGATCTGAGAATCTCATTTCTGGCTCATTTCATTAAGCTAGTTCAAACTCAGTTTAGCGAAGCCAGGGAGGTATTTAAACCAACAGGGTTGGGAAGTCGACTTTCTTCTTTTCCCCCTCTCTCATATCAAGAACTTCTCTCTCTCTCTCTCTGTTCTCCTCTTCTCCAAGATCAGATTGTTTTCGAGGTATCCTCAATTCCTCAGGCCTTCCTACTAGGCTCTCCGAATTCCGTCTCGTTATCGTCTCTTCAATCGTTCGAAGTTGATCTTCTTACTGCACTCACCTTTCTCGAATCTGCCAAGTCTCCACTTTCAATTTTGACCTTCTAATTCCAAGTTCTCCTCCATAGATCAGCTTTGATAGCTCAATCAATTATCCTTTAATTCGACATCCATCCGGTCTCCAATTTCAAGCCTCCACTTCTTCTCTAATTATGCTGTTTTCTTCCAGTCCTCTCTTTCTCTCTTTAATATTTTCTTTCGTTTCTTCAAAAGCTCTGAGTCTCCCGGCTCCAGAACCAGCCAAGCAAGCACTGCCGCCTCTACCAAACGCCATCATCGCAGATCTTCAAACTCGATTGACAGAAAAATTCACTGTTGTCACGCACGGGCCGAAGAAAGAGCATCTGGGAACATTAACTGATTGTGATGTTCCAAAAAGTGTCGCCTTCAACTATGATGACGGCGTTTACAAGTGGGCGTCTGAGCTCGACGATTTGTTCAAACCTTTCAAAGGAGGTGAGTCTGGAGCTTTTCTCTAGCGCCCCATTTTGTTCGGAGCTCTCTGACGATTTGTCTGTTGTTCCCAACTCCCTGTTTCTCAGCTTATACCAAATTCATCAACGGGGCCAATTGGATGCCATGCATCTATGACCAAGAGGAAGTTGATTCTCTCCGAGCCAGCTACGCTGCTGGTGCTTTGATCGGCTCTCACACTTGGTCTCATGCTGATTTGAACACTTTGGTGAGTTTTCTCATCAGATGTATTCAACCGCGATTCAGATTTAATCGAGGTCGACTCCCTCGGAGCTCTTGCTTACTCACCTCGATTTTTCTCCTTGATTTCTCAGACGCACGACCAAATCGATCAAGAAATCGAGGCCATCGAGATCGCTCTCTACAAGATCCTAGGAATCGTTCCGAGAATTCTTCGCCCACCTTACGGTTCGTGCAATGATGCATGTGCCGCCTACATCAACAAAAGGCATGGTGAGTAAACCCGAACTCCCCTGCTCAAAGAGTGCTCTCGCTGACGGTTTGCGCTCTTCTCCCCCTCCCAGGATACGTGGTCGTGAATTGGTCCGTAGACAGTGCAGACTCGATGGGAGCAACTCCAGACGCTTCAATCGCAACTCTAACTGCACAAGCAGCCAACTATCCGGCACCAGTTCTACCTTTGATGCACGAGACCTATCAATCCTCAGTGGAACAAGTCTCGCCGGCCGTCGTACCTATCTTCAAAAAAGCTGGGTATGAGTTGATGACCGTGGCCGAATGCTTGAAGGAGAGTCCTTACAAACTAGTTGGAAAGCCTCAGAAAAGGGATGAAACCTGGACTTGTTCAGGCGCTTTGCCTTACAAGGGAATGTGATACTTCTGTAGACACCTTTCAAATTGCCGACCGCCCTCTCTTAGCACCTTTTTCTTCAGTGTCACTTTACTCTCTTGCTTAATACTCATCTTCAGTCCTTCTCTTTAATCTCGATGTCTTCGCTGCAAAGAGCTTCAACCTCTCGCTGTCTCACACAGATTATTTCGGGGATAAGTCTGATTCCGTTACACTTCGGCGCCTTCAGAAAAACGCTTAGGAGAAGCGTCAGAGCGATGGTGGAGAACTTTGCTGAGGGAAAGAAGAATGGCGACATCCCTGTGCCTCCAACCGCGATTAACCCTTGCAAGAAGCTATCGAGAGTCACTTTAACAGTTCTTCAAGTAAGGTTTGATTCGGTTGCCTTTCTGTACTTTCGCGCCTGGACTTCGAAATGTAGATTCGTTCGTTGGAACAGCAACGGTGCGAAGGCTCCCCCTCCGAGCTTCTTTGAGCGAACGCTGAATCTAGCAAGGAAAAAGGGACAGAGGGAGAGCTCTTCGAATAGAATCACTCCATTCGAAAACCAAGATGCTCGTTCAAGAATTCCGACGTCGTCACAAGCCGTGACTTTGTTCCCTCTCTCCTTCTTTCCATTTCTTCAACCTCCATCTACTTCGGCCGCCTCGAATTCATACTGAGCTCTACTCGCGATAAATCCAGCAAATTCAGTCTTAGTTCTCAGTCCTTTGGAAGTATGGCTGAATGCTTGAGGGTGCAGAGTCCGAGAGAGAGAGTCAAAGATCATCTGACATCTCACACACAAATGCACAGATATTCTGTGCGAGGCGGGGGTAGAAGTCATTGAACGAGAAGAACGGATACAGGGCCTAAGATACATTTTGGAGGGTTTCATCAGCTAGGTCGGCGGGCTTGACAAGTTCTTTGTCAAGTTTGACCTTCGGTTGATCGACATTGCCTCCTAGACCCGCTGTCTCCTTATCGTTAAAGTTTACCTCGTACACCGTATTTGTCTCTTCAGCTTCACCAGATCTTTCTTCATCATCTCCCTCATCTTCATCCTCTTGAAGAATCCCTCCAAGAGCTCTCGTCTTGGCGAAGCTCTGCTCATGGATCTCCAGATTCTGAGCCAAAGCTAGAGCGGAAACGATTTGATTTTCTTGCCTTTCATGCATGGACCTTCTGAGAGATCTAGAGAGGAATGTTTCGAGAGTAGAAACTGACCATTCGGGTGGAACTAGAGATAAAACGTCGAGAGGTTGAAGATGTAAAGCCTGAGTATTCAAGAGATGAGCTGTTGCAATCTGGAAGTGCTGGCTATTGAGAGATGGAATAAAGGGGGAAGCAAAAGACAGTAATTCATATCAGTCCGATCCTCGAAGGGAAAGGTCAGTCGAAATAGTTTGGGAAAACTCACTCCTTGCCGTTTTCCATGTAAACCTGCAGCAAGGTTTTAAGCAACTTCTGTTTCTCATCAGCGGTAATTTTGAGTCCCGATCCATTCTCTTGAGGTGTTTCCTGCTCAAGCTTATTCTTCGACAGAGTAGCCTTTCCTCCCCTGGATACCAGAGTGGCATACATCTTGAGTCCGTGATCTTGAGCGACAGCTTCAGCTAGCATAGGAGATAGAACAGCTCCAGATTGAGAGCAGTAAGCTTCAGAAGAATTGGCGTCCCGTAAAGAGAGAGCTAGAAGAGAAAGCGCTTCTTTGTGTTGTCCGAGCTGCGATAGAAGCGGCGGTGAAGAGTCAGCACAATCAAAACCCCACCCACCAAACGCTCGTCTGCTCCACCGGAAAGTTTCGAAGATCTTCAACTCACCTTCCCCAAGAGGATCGACTTCTCATAAGCAAGCAGATCGTTTCCTTCAATTTTCTTGAGAATACTGTCCACATCAAAAGCATTCGAACCTTGAAGAGTCATACTCAGCTTCAGTCTCTCCAGAGCGACTTTGGACACGGAGGACGCTGAGTCTTGAACCTGACGTTTGGCTTGGGTAGTGAGGCTGAGCTTCTGTTCGGCGGGTGCAGCTGAGGAAGCGTGCAGAGCTAGATGAGCCACGAAAGACTCTGCGTAATGACCCTGAGAATAGTCTCGTTCTAAAACAAATAAAGGAGATGGGAATACCCGAGTCAAAAAACGAACCCTCAATAAAGAATACATTGTCTTCGACCCGACCAATACCCTCGAAGAACTCACCAATTTCAAGCATCGCTTTTCTCGTTTCCTCGTCCTTCAATCCTCCCAACACTCTGTTCAGCAGTAGTTCCACCAACTCTGCGTGAAGGTCGGGAACTTGCTGCTTTCTAGAAAGTACCATGTGCTCCAAGAACGCTTCAGCGGCGCCAGGATCTACTCCTCGGAGCCGATTTAGAGTAGCAGTGTGATCCTCTGTCGAATTGATGGAACTTTGAGGTTGTTGAGTAGGACGCTTTGAGGTCTTGCGAGTGAGAATCTTGACTCCTCTCTCGGCATCTCTTTGAGTGACCCAGATTCCGTATCGATTCAAGAGTCCCGAGTCGTCACATTTCTCCAAAACCTTGACCACTTCTTCCAAGTTCTCTTCAGGATCAGGCTCGAAGTCGACGTCTAACAGCTCACCGTCGATTAATCTGGAGAGAAAGAAGTGAGTGCAACGCGAGTCAGACCGAGATCGATATAGAAAACAGTAGATACAGTCGTGTCTCTTACTTACTTGGTCCAAATTTCCAACATGTCTTCCCATCTTCCTTCCTTCTCGTACCACTTCGCCAGTGCGTTGTATCTTCCCTTTTCTTTGAGAAAAGGTTCCAGAATTTCCATATCGCACTTCGAGCCTTTGCTGATCAGCAAACTGGCCAGAAGCTCTCCGAAGGGATGGGCGGCGACAGTAAATCTGCTGAGGTCTCCTACGCTCAGATCCGGACCTTCTCCCGAGATCTCTGGTTCGTCGGAATCTCTGTCGAGAGAGAGAATCTTGGCCAAGGAGGTTTCGAGTAGAGGCAAAAGATCTGCTGGAGTTGAAGAAGAAGTTCGAGAGGCATCTAAGACTCTTCTCACCATTTCCCTAGATCTTCGGGAGAGAAGTCTTTTGAGTCGCAAGATTGAAGGGTTAGTCTTCACGTCCAGCGCAGGCGCATAGTTGAGACTCAGATTTCGTAGAACTGTCGCGAAACAGTGGAGAAATGGAGATGAGATTGAGTCTTCTCAAATCGTCCTCACGAACGAGACAAGGCCAAAACTCACTCATTTCTTCAGCACTCTCCCATTCGCTGACTTCTTTCTTTAACCCATTAGGAACCTTCATCTTGAGATTAGTGCCGGAAGCGTCGGTCTTTGCATCCCAGATCTCTGGAAGCATTCTCAGAACTTCTCTGAAGTCGGATTCAGCCTTGATGTAGTGTCTAGCAGCTCTTGCGAATCTCAAAGCCTTGAGATGATGAAGAGCAATGACGTGGTGGAAGTATAGCAAAGCCGGCGGCTGATTGCACCGGGTAAGGGAAGAAAGGAGTGAAGGTCAGCTTTCAGAACTCACCTCCCAGGCAATTTTTTTTTGCATCACTCACCCGCTCCTCGTCGATGCCGGCTTCCATCTCCTCTGACCCGACCAGCCTCTCCAATTCCTCCCAATTCTCTCTTCTCAGAAGCCTTCCAGCTTTGATCGTGAAGCTTGGTTGGCAGATTGCTTGAACTACATTCCTACCAGCCAATAAAACTCTAGCAGGGGTGGTCGAAGCTCCCACTTTCTTCTCCTCTTCCTCACGTCCATCTTCAACTCCGTCTGTTCGCTTGAAGTGGTCTACAATAACTATCTTGAGATTTGCTTCTCCTCCCCCATCGTCCATTCCTATCCTGGTGACGTTCGTACCAGAGCTTAGTGAGCGAGGTTCCAATAGATCTGGCAGCTGAATGACTTGTCTTCTTGAAAGACTCAAATCTTCGAGAGATAAGTCGTGAACCTCCAAAGTGTTGTCTCTGAGAAGCGAGATAAGGTTCGGAGAGTCGTAGGCTAAAGATCTAGGATGACTTCTCCATTCCAAGAGCTTGGGAGAAGGCTCTCCAGAAGGAGTGATGAAGACTCCTAGCGTCATGTCTGTTGAATGACTTGTGATCAGGAATTCGCACCCTCCGCCGCTAGTTGATGGTATTGAGACTATAGAGGGCTTCACTTGAGCAGTTGGGCTGTCAGTGACTTGAGAGATTGGTAGACCCAGTGGGATTAATTGAGAAGTCGAGAGGTTCAGAAGAGAATAGGTCGAGGTGTCGCTGAAGAGCAGCGTGTCCCCATAACGTCTTGAGAGGGTGACTCCATTTGCAATAGGCATTTCCTGGTACAGTTGGTAGGATGAGTCGATCAAAAGAGTGAGTCTCACTGGCAGCAAGAGAAAAGCCTCTGAACCTTCCTCAATCCTTCGACCTGGACACCTGAACCTTGCTCCCTCTTCACCTGACGTCGTCTTGTAGCTCAGAACTCACCTTGATCAGACCCCAGCCCTCCTTCCCACACTTCAAAAGCAGCACACTTCTTCTCTTGACCACACAGAGCGAGACCATGCCCTGGCCATCTGTGCCGCCTTGCTTGAGGATCTCTTCATCGTCTAGGACTACAGACGCAACTCCCTTGATCCTTGGGAAAGAAGAAGATGAACTGGAGTCCAGTGATATGAAATCAGGCAGAGAGTAGAATGTGATTGCAGATTCTGTAAGGAGAGGGAGAGGAACTTTAGGACTGATTGTGGTTCTGCCAGTTGCGACCCGAGTTCCTGCTCACCACATTGTACCACAGCCAGATCCACCTTTTCTAAGAGCAGGATTCTTTCAACTGGCTTGTTAGACGACGAGATGGAACGGGTGTGAAGCAGCGAAAATTGATTCGGCTGGAGGAGAGGAAGAGTTAGAGGAAGAATGAGAAGGTGCCATCGAATTGCTTTGAAGTGCCTCTCTACTGCATATGATACTTACATCGGTTGAGGAACCTTGATTGCTTAAGCTATAAACGTGAACCTGGCCATCACTTGATCCCAGATAGAGGTGATTGACTGAACCTTCGATGGATCTGACGGCTCTGGCTGTGGCAGCTGGAGAAGTTGGATTGAATGAATCCAAGTTTGGCAGAGCTGGGAACAGCAAAGGCTGGAGGATGTAGGGTGAATTGCTTTCATCCATTTTTGAAGTAGAAGGGAAGGTTGTGGCGAGAAGCAAGAAGAAACGCCTCGCAAGTCGCACCAGTGCTGTTCCAACGAACAGATTTACATTTCAAGGTCAAGACGGAAAAGTACAAAAAGGAAAGCGAATCAAAGCTTACTTGAAGAACCGTTAAAGTGACTCTCGATAGCTTCTTTGCAAAGGTTAATCACGTCCATGTCTTCCACGGTTGGAGGCACGGGGACGTCGCCGTTCTTCTTTCCCTCAGCAGAGTTCTCCACCATCGCTCTGACGCTTCTTCTAAGCGTTTTGCCTGATCTAGTTTTGGGTAATTTGGATACCAGAACTAATCCGGAGAGTTGAGCGATAGGCCCAAGCTCCTCTCGAACGTGTTTGTTGATGGCAGCGAGAATCTCTCTCGACTTGGGGTCATTCGAAGACGAGGCAGCTTGGCCAGTTGAGACGACTGAAGCAGATGGTACCAGTAAGGCGAAAGGTGCTTGACCTTTCATCTTGTCGGGGGCACCCACCACGCAGCACTGAACGAAGGGTAGGGGCAAGGGGAAGGACAGGTCAGCTTCTGCGAACCTCTGGTACGCGCAGCCTGCGGCCAAATCTACACTTTGATTTGTACCCTCTTGGAACTTTACTCTGCCCGCCTCGTTACTACGCTCGTGTCTCACTAGAACCGCACGGAGAACTCGTCCTTCCTTCGCTTCCCCCGCCACCCCTCCCCTTTTTCTTTATCTCTACACCAAGAGGCCCCAACATCACCTTAAAAGTTTATTCAATTCAACTCAATTCAATTCCTCCCCTTTCTCTTTTCTGAACCGCTAGCGAGAGGCAATCTCTCTACTTCCGACACTCACCTCAATGACGTTTGCATTGTCAGTTACGATCTGTTCGATCAAGTTCGAAGAAAGTCGATGAGCCGAAACGTTGATGATATCATCGCTTCTGGCGAGAATGGTGATGTATCCATCTTCGTCAACGACAGCTTGATCTCCAGTCTCGAACCAATCTCCCTTGCCTTCGAAGCGCTCCATGTAAGCTTTATGGAATCCTTTTGGATTCTTCCATAGTCCACCAAGAGCACTTGGAGCCAGTGGGGTCTTGATCACTAAACTTCCCATTTCACCTTGCTTGACTTCCTTTCCATCGTCATTTACGATTCTGACGTCCATTCCAGGCATGGCTAGACCAGCGGATCCAGGTCTTGGGACGAGATGGCCGTGGGCTGTTGACAGAGAAAGACCAGTGATGAGATTTCCGATCTCTGTTGACCAGTAATTGTCGATTACGACAGCGTTCGGAGCACACAACTCTTTCAAGAGTCTTGCGAAAGATGAAACCAGCTGTGGTTCTGATCTCTCTCCAGCGAGGAACAAGGCTCTCAAGGTCTTGAGATTGACAGCAGGGTTTCTCATGAGGTTAGCCTCTGGATCTTGACCTTTGACAGCTCTTAGAGCGGTAGGAGCAGTGAACAAGTGGGTGACTAGTAAGAGAAGAAAAGGCGAGAAGTTGGAGAAGTTGGAGAAGTTAAACAAGTGTATGAGTAGCGACTTCCTGGCACCGCGACTGAGACTCACCACCAAGAGAAGAGATTGTTCTCCAAAGAATTCCGGCATCTGGAAGGATTGGCTTTCCTTCAAAGATTACAGTAGAGGCTCCGAGCAAGAGAGGTCCATAGAGCTGGGCGAGGTAAAGAGAGGGAGAGACCGGAAAGACAAAGGTGAGAACTAGATCCTCTTCACTCTCTCGAATCTCGATTCTTCGTGCTCTTCGCCACTCACGATGTAGGAATGTCCGACCACCCATCCCAAATCCGAACTAAGATCGAAGACAGAGAGACAAGATCAGTTCGAGGTCTCCCCGTTCTCTTCTTCTTCGTCGACCCATGTTACTCACCCACAAAGCATGATGTCGTCTTTCTGCATTCCAAACACATGCTCAATCGAATATCTCAAAGAGACAGCATGACCTCCTGTCAATCTGACAACTCCCTTTGGAGCACCAGTGGTTCCAGAAGTATCTGTTCAATGGAACAGAGGTTGAGAAGAAGAGATCAGCAAACGTCAGGCAAGCTTGCCAATCGAGAGTACTCTTTACTCACAGAGAGTGTAGGCCGGCTCTTCGCTTGCCACTGGAACGCATTCCCAGCACTTGCTTCTTCCACCGACACCTCTTCTAGTGAGATCCATCTCAGTCTCCCAGTCGAACTCTGGGATTCCACCAGGACCTTTTCCTCCATCTGGAGCTAGTTCGGGTGGAGTATGACCTTTGATAGTATGTCTCTTTAAGAAGAGTAGACCTTTGGAAGGCTTGTGTTTTGAGATCTTCAGAGCTCCATCTACGAGAGGCTTGTACTCTACAGGTCCTTTTGGTTCGATTCCACAGCTGGCAGAAATCACGAAGGTACAACCTGAGTCTTCGATTCTCTTGGCCAACTCCTTAGAAGCAAATCCTCCAAACACGACAGAATGGACGGCCCCTGAGAAGAGTTGGAGGGAAGGGGAAAGAATGTCGATTAAAAGAGAGCAGCAGGATCTGTTAGCTTCATCAGGTCTTCAACTCGCCTATTCTTGCACAAGCTAGCATACTGAAGGCAGCTTCTGGACACATTGGAGAGTAGATTACAACAGTGTCACCTGGGGAAAAGTGAGGAAGATTAGAGACAGGTGTCAATGAAATTGAGTCAAACTTGGGAAAACAGAGAATTCCCAACTCACCCTTCTTGACTCCTTTGGATTGGAGCACTCCCGCCAAGGTTTGGACTTGTTCAAGAGCTTCCCCGTAAGTGATGGCCTTGTATTGGTTGGTCTGGAAAGACATCGGAGAAACATGATGGAAGGCGATCCTCTTTGACAAAAAAGGGTCAGGAGCGATGTCTGATCGAGACAAAGAAAGTCAGGGTGGAGAGTCAGAGAAGAGTTGGGTACTCAGAAGGAGTCAAAGATCGAGCAGACAAACTCACGGGGTGTACTTGGGCTTGCTGTGACTGGCTGGGAGTAAGGACTCAATCCAGCGTAGACATGTCGATCCAGGCAGTTGAAGCAGGTGTTCACTGTAACATGATGGAAAAGATCAAAAGTCAGCTTCATGCCATTCTGCTTTCTCTAAATCGTTGACTCTCTCCATTGCCATGGTTCAAAGTACCATCGAAGATTTTGGTCTTGGGTTCAGTTTCACTTTTTACTTTGAGAAGGCATAGGACACAGCAGTCCAAGTTAGAAGCTTCCGAGTCTTCCTGTAGCACCTCCAACCTCCATCTTCGATCTTTCTTTCGCCCTCCCATCTCCCAACTACCTTGTCAAATGTTTCTTTGAGATCTAAAGATTTGGTCAGGTCAAATGGGGTACTCACTCTCTGCGTTTGGGAACCATCCTCCTTTCTCCACGTATTCCTTGTTCTGTCTGTCACTCTTCCCGAATGCGACAGTGGGCTGTTTGTGCCAGGAGATCTGACGTGCAGCCTGTAGCCAGAAATCATCTCTCGATTGAAGAGATTGGTCGTGAATTGCTTTCTGAGGGTTGGAAGTCATGATTCTAGAGCTGGTTGAGATGTCTCGTTTCGAGATTGAAGTCAGAGGGAGTCCAAAGCGAGTGCACTTGGCTGATAGGTAGCGCGAATAAGAAGAAGAGAGGAGAATGTTGAGCGTTAAGAGTTGAGAAAGTTGAGCCGTTGAGGTTTCTTGGGGAGGTTTGGATTGGAGAGAGTACAAGAAACAATCGTTTTTGTGGGGAATGCTTGAAGTGGTGGAGGGAATTAGTACCCGCCATCTCCTGAGCAGCAACAATTGAGGAGCAGAAGAATCTGAAATAATTTGAATCATCATTATAGCTACGATACAATTTTGTTAACTTCGTGCTGGGAATCGGAGAAAAGAAGGTAAGAGAAGGACAAGAGAGGCGAGGACAGAGAGGCGCTAGGTAGTTGGAAGCTTGATAAGACACGAAAGGTAGACGAGAGGGAAAAAGTAGAAGGTAGTAAGGGAAGGCGGTTAGCACAGAAGAATGTTGGCGAGAAGATCGAGAAGTGGGACCGGAAGCATGAGAGTGGCCAGGGAAGGCTTGCTTGATGTCCATGCAGAAACCCTGACCAGTCCTTCCCCTAATTGAATATTTGAAGATTTAGTAACGAGCTGGTCCTCCTCCACCTCTGGTAGCGAGAACTCCAACCAAGACTGCGACCCCTAGGAAACCAATAGCAGCGGGCAGAGCCAAGTCCTTCGGAATGACTCCCATAATCAAGTCATCTTCTTTCTTGGAAGAGGAAGATGAAGTAGACCTCTTGTTCTTCCTAGCTTCCGCCTTCATAGCTTCGTCTCCTCCAACCAAAGCCTCATCATCCTTCTCTTCTTCCTCCTTGACAGATTGAAGTTGAGCCTCTACAGCTTCCCTCTGTTTCTTCTTGCTTGAAGCAGCATTGTTAGCGGCGTTGTTGAGAGCGGTCTGAGCATTTGAGAGGTCCGTTTGATTCCTTGCTGAGACTTCCTCCCAAGTCTTTCCTCCTTGAAGTAAGACGACAACTCTATCTCTTCCTTGCTTGCGAGCTACCTTGACTGCGTCGTTCACGTCTCCATCAGCTGTGATCAACACCAAGTCGTCATCATCATCGGTGTAAGCTAGATTGAAGTCGTCGGGATCAGCAACAGCTGTGCTATGTCCATTGGTAGCTGGTTCACCTTCTTCTCCAGTTGGTTGAGGAGTTGCAGTTGGAGCATCGAAGAAAGGATCTCCACCCAACTTGATAGAGATGATCTCCTTGATAGTTTCGTAGGAGTCGTATCTTGCTTGGAATCGATGAGTCCTTCCAGAAGGAGTGACAAACTTGAAGAGGTAGGTTCCATCGTCAATCTCAGCAACGGCGGCAGCTTCTTGAGCTAGTTGACGACCGAATCCTACTCCAGAAGCTCCATCGTCGATGTTGGTTCCTCCCACAGCGGATGCTGAGTCGTTTGGATGCAGATCGGAGGAGAGGTCTGCGGTAGAACCAAAGCGATTGGAAGGACCAGCTGGAGAGCCAACATCTCCAACGCCTTCGCTCATTGGTCTATGAGAACCAGAGACAGCTGACTCAGTATCTTCTCCCGCGACCGAGTTCTGACCGAATCCATTCCAGAATCTGTTCCACATCGGTCCTCCTCCACTAGCACCGTCTCCTTGCTCTTCATTCATGCTGTTGATCTGTTCGAGGGTAGCATAGGTGAGCTTGAGGACGTCCACGACTCCGACGAGCCTGGAATCGACGTCTACGACAGGAAGATTGAGATAACGACCATCTATTGAGACGGAAAGAAGACAAAAGATAAAGGATAGATGTCAGTTACAGAACCAGGATGTAAGAGAGGACGTACTCTTACTCAGACTCACCATGCATTTTTCTGAGAGCCTCTTGAATGCTCAACGAAGGAGGAGCTGTATCTGGATGAGGAGTCATGACTCTAACGACTGAGCAAGTCTTTGGATCCAAACCAGCAGCGATGACTCTGAGTACGACATCCTTTGAAGTGAAGATCCCAGCGATCTTTCCAGAAACGACTCCACCACCACCGATTTGACCTTGACCAGGTCCACCAGATTCCATAACACAGACAGCAGTAGTGTGATGTTCCTTCATCATTTTAGCAGCTTCTCTAACAGTAGTTCTAACCCCAACTGTACAAGGTAAAGTCCTAGAATCCAAGATGGTGGTCAAATCCGGAATAGACATTTTCTGCCTCAAAGCTTCTACGTAGGCTAGCATTGGGTTTTGAGCGGCTGCACCAGCTCCTGCACCTCCTGGTGCGATTCCAGCTCCACCCCATTCGGATTGAACTCCTTCCAAGGCATTGTAAAGCTTTTGAGAAGAACTGTGAGCTCTTTCTACTTTTTCTAAGGCTTCGTAGAAGACTTTGGCAATGTCTAGTAAACCGACTACGTCTCCTTCTTCGTTGCAGACTGGAAGATGTCTGAAACCTCTAGTGACCATAGTATTGAGAGCTTCGGTGGCAGAGGTGGTATCACGAGTCACCATGGGAGAGCGAGTCATGATTGCACTGACTGGAGTGTTGCGAGCATCGAGTCCAGCTGCTACGACCTACATGAGAACAGAAGAGGTGAGTAATGCGGTTGTAAGTTTGGAATTGAAGGAGAAATTCTGGAGAACTTGTTGCTGTCAGGACCCATCAGTCTCGAGGTTGGCTAGATCGAGGAAGGAAGCAGTTGACTTCTCTCACTCCTCTTTTTCCCTCTAAGCATCAGATTAGATGTTCTGACAACCATTTTACACTCCTATCATTTCCTTTCCCCCTTCCCCTTCTCTCCCGACACCCCCTAACTGCACTCACTCTAAAAGCCAAATCCTTAGCAGTAAAGATCCCAGCCAAATGTTCATCATCGTCTACAACCAAGACGCAATCAGTTCTCTTTGCAGCACAGAGTTGACTTGCATCTGCTACGCTGATGCTCTGAGGTACGGTCAAGGCAGGTAGAGGTCTCAAGGCAGAGACGGTCCCTGCAGCTAGAGTAGGACGAGAGGGTTTCCTAGTACGACGAGTCGTTGGAGTTGACGGCTTTCCTGATTTCCTTTGAAGTTCACCTTCGATCTTCTTACGAATGGCCTGTAGAGAATATAGTTGGGATAAAGGTAGGAGAGGAGAGATGAGGAGATCAAGGAAAGGAGGAGAGGAGAGGTGTTAGAAGGAAACAGAGGAAGGTGAAGGCAAACCTGATATGAGAAGAAGCTTGGGAGACGATTCAGAGTAGTCAATCAGATTCTTCCAACCAACAATCGAATGCCAGAAAGAGCGAGTTGAATGGGCTATTGAGTTACTTGTTGCACCATGCTCGCTCCACCAACCCTCAAAAGGACCTGGAGTACTGCAAGATTGACTCACCTCATCCTTCTTACTTTGTCTCTTTCTAGTATCAGTAGCATCAGTGTTTGATGCAGCACTTCCATTCGTGGTGCTTCCACCAAGAGGAGAGTTACGATAAGAAGCTGAACTCATTTCCTACCACAGAAACCTTTTGCTCTTTGTCCGTTGCAGTTGAGGGGGAGAGAGAGAGAGAGAGGTAAAGTAGATGAGATGATCACTTGCAGACTTGAGTATTAAATTTCAAACTTCAGACTTGAAAAGAATGGCTAGCGTCTAATGGAGGAGATGAGAATGTTCAGGAGAAGAAGGGAAGGACAGACCAACATTCAACGCGTGGACTTTTCAGTCACACCTTTGAGAGACGCCGAAGAGGCATAAAACAACATGAATCGTTTGAGATAAAAAGCTACACAATATCAAAAAAGGCAATGGAAAATGAAACACAATTGGCTTGCAAGACTTTTGAGATTTCTATTTTGAGGGGAGATTAAAGAGATGCTTTTGGATCGTGGGGGGGGGGGGTACATGGAAAGACAATGACGAATGTTCGGCGAGATAGAGAAGCTAGGACGAGAAGAGTTCAGAAACTATGGTGACACAAACCTTAAAGGCGATAGAAAACGAATGAGGGCGAGAGAGTGAGGGAGGGAAAGGCCAGGAAGAGACCTCGCGATTGAGGGTTAGGTCTCCTGATTCCGATTGGGAATTGGGACCTATTGAACCTGACCAACCGCCAAAATCTGGTAGGATCTGAAAGGGAGATAAAAGAAAAGAAGAAGAGCAAATAGAAACTAGAGAAACCCACTACGATGAAGTTTCAGAATCCACTACGTCTCTTTTCTTCTCTCTACTCCAATCAACGAATAACCTTAACCTTTCTAGAGTGACAAAGGTGATCACAGTCTGAGAGAATCAGAATTTCAAAAACAAGATCAACGTAAGTTTCAAGAAAAGTCATCTATACTCTCTCTCTGTGTGTCTTGCTATCTTTCAAACAACTCACATTCGGAGACAACCTAATCCAAGCAGGAGTCCAACCTCTAAACAAGAACCCGGGACCTTCCTTCTTTAGAGTTTTGGTTAATTTGGCAATGAGATTCCCTTGAGTTCCATTAGCGTTCATGACTCTTGCTTTAATGACATCTGCAGGGGAACAAACTGTAGTTGCTACAGTACCTGCTAAAGCAGAAGCTGCTACATGTAAAGGTGTTCCATCTTGAAAATAACCTGACGATAGGAGACCATCTTTGAAGAAGTCGTACCTGAGAAAAGGAAAAGGAAGAGGATAGAAGATCGAGAAGATTTAGAGAGAGATGAAGGGGTTTTCAAAAAGAACCTTCTCAAATCCCTGACCACCCAGCCAGAACCAAATCGAAGGTCATCAAATCTTTGCATCACTTTGTTCGGATACTCACGTAGCCAACTGACTAGCATTCATCAGAATAGCTCTAGTAACATTAGGTACGACTCCCCTAAAGAAACTTGTGAAACCTTCTTCTTTTCCCATTCTCAAGACACCATCTAAAGCATGTCTATAACCGAACCTCTCTCCAGGGGGTCGATTCAGATCAGAAGTCATTCTTACAAGAATGATGTCGGCTGGGTTTCCAGCTAAACCACCGATTGCACCTGCTATCGAAGCTGCTGCTGCCATCTTCCAGGCGGGTAATGGCTTGTCTTGTGAGATTTCAGATTGAGATCGAAAGGAGGTTTTTAGAATGTCGTAGACTCCGAATCTGAGGGAGAAAGAGGGGGGAGGGGTGTGGGAAAAGTGACTCGATAAGAGATCTTGAATGAGGCTTCGGGAGGTAGCCGATGAGGTTTTGGATGGATTGACTGCTATCTGAAATAGATCTTTGAGCTCAAATATCCATCTTTCTAACAAGCAGGATCCTCTATTTCTCGAGACCTCCTCCATCAGATCTTGTCCTCCACCTCTATCCTGCTACTCAACTCACCTAGCCACACTATAAGTCATTTGTCTCAACAAGCTGGCACTCAATCCAACATACATTCCCTTAATTCCTTCCGTCTTTCCAGTAGTGAAAATCGTGCCCAACATTCCTTGCTTCTTACTCGCAGTTTGCATTCTAGTCTTTGTTAAATCTAGTGGATGGGTGAAACATGCTGAGACTGAAGCTGCTAATCCACCTAAGTAAAACGGATAAGAAGTCGATTTTGGTGGCAATGGCTTTTTCGATTTTCGAGGTTTTGGTTGGATTGAAGAGGAAGAAGTGGAAGATGAAGGCGGACTGCTTGGACTGGAAGAAGTGAAATCGGAAGTGGAAGAAGACATGGGTTGCTTGGAATGTTGGCTCTCTCTCTCTCTCTCTGTCTCTCTGTCTCTCTGTCTCTTTCCGACTATGTTTGAATCTATTTGAACTGAATGACTTGCAATATCAGATGGTCCACTTGATAGAAAGATAGGATCTCACAGGTTTAGATCCAGTTGGGCTTCACGTCTTTGGCGACTTTGAGAAGAGACTTCAACTTTCTCTCTGAGAAGAAACTTCAACTTTGTCTCATCCACTCATCGCGATCAACTTTTGCTGCCATGTTTGGCCATCAAATCTCTCTCTATCTCAATGATCATCATCAAAAATTAAATCAGTTGAATCTCTTCAATTCTATCCCACTTGAGCATGCTCAACTTTAAAAGATGGGAGGTCTCGTTACATAGAGCAAGCAAGGATAAGATTTCTCCGTGAGGTCTGAGACATTCTCCTTCCCTCCCGCTCCCTTCTCCCGCTGCCTGTCAAAGGTTCTTCGAGCCAGTCTCACTTTTCAATTTACATCAACCCTTCAAGTTCCATTAATAAATCGGAAAGAAGACAGAATCAAAGGGGGATTTCGATGAACACCAGAACAACCTTTGTGTTGGGGGATCGTGATTGTCTTCCTTCGTTGAACATTTTCCCTTTTCCCCCTCTTAACATATCCTGTCCTTTCCTCAAACATCATACGACTATACAATATCCCCATTCTACAAGACCTTTCTTTTATTTAGCATCCGAACTTTCCTGGTAGATTCACGTCAAGGGCAAGGAAAGGTAACAGAAGTCAACGTTGGGCCTTTAAGCAAAACAAACATCAAAGTTCCAAGACTATCGTTGTTTCGAAACGTTACTCTATTTAAGTTCTCTTGGATTGATTTTCACAATGCCGTCTTCATCAATGGGAAGCAAACAATCTTCAGCACGCTCCTTCAGCTACCTGCTTTCAGTCCTTTTGATTCTTCCATTATTATACCTATCAATCACATCTCTGCCTCAAGCTCAAGCTCAACAAAACACCTTCTCAGGTTCATTATCACGTTCTTACATCGTTCAATTAGAAGATGATGCATCTCTAGAAGTTCTCCGAGCCTATTCAGTAGGATTCACTTCCCATAAGAGTTCCACTGATAAAACCATTCCACCAAATATAGTAAACGAATCGACTGAAGATCTAATTTCCAACAAACCTTCAGGACCAGGTTCAGCCACGCCTATTGATCCAAAATCTTCAACTCAAGGTCAAGGAGCTGAAACGATTAAATGGGCAACAACGATAAAAGCTCCATGGGCGAAACCTAACGAAGCTTGGATACCAGATCAAGATGGTGAAGAAGCGTTGGTGGATAGTTCAAGTGAAAAGGCTAAAAATGTTAACGGAAGAGATCTTGAAGAAACTGATTCTCAGAAAATGGAAAGAATGGAAAGAGAAATTTTGGAAAAGAGAGAGAGGAAATGGAAGGGATTGGGATTTGAAACCACTACTGATTATTTGGTTCAAAGCGAGAAGGAAGAGGTTGAGAAAAGAGAACCTAGCTCTTCTACAGATAGGTATTATGATGATAGATATCCTTATTCTTCTCATCGTGATCATGATTATAAGTATGATTATAGATATGGATCTTCTAGTTCTAGACATGGTTATTCTTCTCATGATGATTATCATCGATCCCATCATCATACTGTCAAACCTAAGGAATCGAAGAAGAAACCATCTCCGGCTGCAGCAGCTGCTCCACCACCTCCATCACCTCCTCGAGCTGAAGAACCGGCTCCTGAACCGGAAGTCGAAGCTGATCCAGAACCAGAACCTGAAGAAGAAGAAGCAGAAAGAAGATCCCCTATCTCTCTAGTTCGTAACTTCTTCAAACGTTCTGGAGATTACATTTTCAAGGAACAACAATCAGCAGATGGAATTCAACGTTCTCCTTTACTTTCAACTCCAAGTACAATTCTTCAAAGTAGTTCTGATAGTGGCAATGGAAATGGACAGGATAGAACTTCGATCTTATCTCTAGCTTCAATGACAAGTAAAAGTTTACCATCTTCAGATCCAAACCTCATAAATTCAGATCCAAGCTTAGACCACAACGCAAATTTAAATCCAAACGATCCAAACATGAGAGTCAACAACTATGATGGGAATTCTTTCGATTTCTTAACAACTTATGAAGGTGGAGGATTCAATTTACCTGACGTTTTAGAAGAAACTCCTTCAGATCCAGATTCTGATATTGGTTGGGATGCAGCTTGGCCAAGACCTTATCCTTATTTCACAATCAGACACGAATTCAAACATAAGAGGATCTTCTTTGGTATGTCTGTTACTTTGACAAAACCCGTTACTAAAACTTCTTCTAACGCAGAGGGGAATAGGGGAGACCAAGGTGATGGTGTTTCAACAAGTAGTGGAAATACTGGTTTAGGTGTCAATTCTGGAAATGGAAATACACCTTATGGGAATCAAAAGGCCGATTTAACTACTCCTTTAGGTAAAGCTAATCCTAATTCTAATCCAAATACTAATCTTAAATCCGGTACTGGTGGTGGAATCCCTTCTGTTGGAACTTCCAACTCTCCAATCTTAGTCACTTCTTCAAATCCAAATTCTAATACTCAGAGTTTACCTTTCTCTCCTCCAAGTTCTCCGCCTATTTCTGATCTGGCTATGTTGAAGAGTTTACCTGGAGTTAAAGCTGTCTTTCCGGTGAGATACGTTCCTAGACCTAGACCTCATGGATCAGCTGTTCTACTATCTAGTCCGGCTCAGGCTAGAGGTGCGGTAGAAGAAGCTAAGAACACTCTTCATATGACTGGAGTCGAAGATTTACATAGACAAGGAATCGATGGGAGAGGTGTGAGAGTGGCAGTCCTTGACACTGGTATCGACTACAATCGTAAGTAGGCTTTCGATTGTTCTCAGCTTACTGCTCTTCTAAATAAAACTAACAATTCATCTGACTTCTTCTTTCAGATCCGGCTCTGGGAGGTTGTTTCGGCGAAGGTGAGTTGTTCTCCTTCAGCATCCTTGTCGGAGAAAACCTCCATGTTGAACACTTTTTCTTTTCTTCTCATTCTTCTTTAAGGCTGCAAGGTCTCTTTCGGTCATGATTTGGTCGGTGACTACTACGACGGAAGTAAGTTCACAGTTTGGTCATAGGATTCTCGATAGAGCGAGTTGGAATCCGTCCTCACCTATCAGTCCATTTCTTCATTTCCTCATTAGCAAACGATCCAGTCTCGGGACCTGATCCTCATTCAGAGGTGAGTCATCAAAATCTGCAACTTGGACATTCCTCTCAATTCGCTGACCTTCTTCTCTTTCTTGCTATCTTCAGTGTGGACCCCATGGAACCCACGTTTCTGGAATCATTGGAGCTTACGAGAATGGCTCTAAAGGTCAAGGAATTGGTCTCAAGGGAGCTTCTCCTGGGGTGAGTCTTGACATACAAATTCCTTTCATCCGCTGAGTTCCCTCTCTGACCTTTCTCACTTCTGCACTCACTTTTCCTCTCAGGTCTCCCTTGGGATGTTCAGAGTTTTCGGATGCAAAGGTGGAGCAGCTGATGATATGCTGATGAAAGGAATGGAACTGGCTTGGGAAAGTGGGGCGGAAGTCATCTCTGTGAGTTGGAAGAGTCGCTCGACGACCCATCACCTTTCTGGATCCACCTCTCACCCCTCACATTCCTGCTTTCCTCCATTTTCCCTCTAAAGATCTCGATCGGAGCCCCTGCTGGTTGGTCTGAATCGCCTACAGCCATCATGGCCAGTAACGTCGCTCATCATGGAAGAGTCATCGCCCTCGCAGCTGGAAACGATGGTTCGACTGGAATGTTTTTCCCAAGTAGTCCAGCAGTCGGGAAAGAGGTCCTATCGGTCGGAAGTATCGACAATGCTTACTTCACTGTCTTCAATCTGACGGTCGTCACTGGAGGTCATGCCCCTATAGAGTACTTCTCTTCAAGGCCTTTCCATTTGCCAGCTCTACCTCTATTCGTCACTTCAACCGACTCTCCTCCTTCAAATCGAGATGCTTGCGATCCTTTCCCGGATTGGTATCCAAATCTCGGAAACTTCATCGTTCTCATTAGAAGAGGAGGTTGTGGACTTCAACCGAAATTCGAGAACGTAGGAAACGCTGGAGCCAAATACGTGTTGGTCTACAACCCGACAGAGGCTATGGCTCCCGTCTACGTCGAGCCTTTTGGAGGCATTCTCAAAGCAGGTCTTATAGGTGCTAAGGATGGTAGTTGGGTGAGTTAGACGGTTTGAAGAAGAAGAAGAAAGGATGGGACACCTTGAACTGATCTCTCTGTCTTCGATTTACTTCACACAGCTCGTAGAACAATATCTTCAAGGTTCTCCAGTCCGTCTCTCCTTTCCAGATACGACCTTTTCAATCATGAACAACTATACTGGAGGAACTGTCTCGAGTTTCTCGTCCTACGGTCCTACTTTCGATCTCGGATCCGTCGTTTCTCTCTCAGCTCCAGGAGGTCAAATTCTATCCACTTGGCCAATGGGAGAGGGAAATTACTCTATCGCTTCTGGTACCAGTATGGCTACTCCGTTCGCAGCAGCAGCTGCAGCTCTATTAATCCAAGCTAGCAGAGAAGGTAAAACTCCTCCTGGAAAGAACGGAGTCTTGACCTCTTTGGAAGTGGTAGCTAGACTCAGTACGACTTCTCGACCTGCTTACAATGCCACTAAGGCGGCTCTTTTGGAGACTGTAGCTAAGCAAGGATCGGGCTTGCTGCAAGTCGGAAACGCTGTTAGATATCAGACGACGGTGAGTTTCGAGCTCGATTTCGCCCAAGCTCGAGAATTCCTCCTCTGACCTTTGGCTTCTCCCCATCCTTTCTCTCATCTTTCTTTTGCTACTTTCAGGTCTCTCCTGCAACTCTGTACTTCAACGATACCACCAACTGGAACAAGGTCCATCAGATCTTCGTCACCAATCATGGAGCCAACACTCTCAACTACGTCGTCGAGCATGAACCGGCTGGCACTGCTCTCACGTTCCCTAAGGTGAGTGAGAATCGGTCGAATAGAGTTGTCTGAAATCAACGCTAAACTATCAAATGATTCGTCTTATTTGTCTCGCAGGGAACGGGAGCAATGTACCACAACAGAGGACCTGTGCCTCTAGTCGAACCTCACGTAGCAGCCACGATGAAGCCACGAGTCTTCTCTCTGGAATCGGGTGCCAGTCAAACCATCACAGTGACAGTGGACTTCCCAAGAGTCATCGATCCTCAGACATTCCCAGTCCTTTCCGGATTCTTCAGGATTTCTTCTTCAACTCCGAGCTCGATGGTTACGATGGGTTCCAATGGCAACTCTCAAAGTCAAACCTCTTGGACTGGTCTCGCTCCGATCCAAAGCCAAGGAACTCCTGCCGAATCTTTAACCGTCTCTTATCTTGGACTGGGTGCTCCTCAAAGCTCGGCTCATATGCTCGATACAAGGAATGGAGCCACCAAGAGTTACTCGCTTCCGGTCATCGTTGTTGCGAAAAGTGGAAAGCCTCAAAGGCTGCCCAGGTCTTACAGCTTCTCGGATGGAGACGTTCCAGTGGTTCAATTCAGATTAGTCTCTGGTTCTAGAAAGACTCGGGTCGATGTCGTGCAAGACGTGGTGAGAGTGGAAGGTCAACAAGATCCATCAGAAACTACCAATCAAGTTCAAGGAAACGTCAACGAACAAGGCGGCAAGACTGGTCTGAGAAAGAGGGATGGAAATGGAGTTGGAGACGCTCAAGATGCAGCTCTTAGTGCTCCTGATGATGTCGCTCCTGAATCTGGAGGAGGGGGAGGAAAAGGAGGAGGGGGAGGGAATGGGAGCAGCGATGGTGACGAGGAAATTCCGATCAAGACAACCAGGATCGTAGGAGCTGTCGCCACAACGTCTTGGCTAGCTCGAAATTCACTCGACGTGTCTTATGGAATCTATGCTGTGGCTTGGGATGGAACTGCAGGAGGAGCAGATGTTCAGAGAGGAGACTATCGAATCCTTCTGAGGACGGAAAAGTTGGGATGGATACCTCCGGTGGGTAGGGATGGAAAACCAAATTATGATGGAGACGATGACCAGACAGGAAAGGAGGTAAATTCAGGTGCAGAGGAAGATAAGAAGAGGTGGGAGAGTTGGTTGAGTCCGTTGATTCGAGTCGATCGTGCGATCGTTAATACCCCTGGAATCTAATCTTTGTACAAGTTTTCTTTTCTCTTTAATTTCAGTACACTAGCTAGTTTGCTATGTTCCCGAGCATTCCAAATAGTAGATGACCTGACAATACATAACGAGCACCCGAACTCGCCGCCGTTGCACTTTCTTAAGTTGAGATCCAGAATGAAAGCTTGAGCTTCTGAGCTCGTTTGATATCTCTTCTTTCTGGATTTGAGCTTGCGTGTAAGTGGGTTAGAGGTTGCCTTGCCCTTCGATCTGGTCTCGGTTATCGATTGAGTCCAAATATCTGAGGAAAAGACCAAGAACTCGTCTAGCTGAGTAGCAGAAGGGATGATGCACGGTAAAGTGCAGAAGGCAAAATATTAGCTAGATGAAGATACGCTGTCAATCTGTGGCCTTGAGGAGAGAATTGAGCGACTCAACACTTACTGCTCCGTCGACTTCTACGAAGTACTCTTCCGGCATCGGAGCTGGAACTATCGGAGCTGGAACTATGGGTTTGCCCCCAGCGATTGAGGTCAATCCAAACCAACGGTAAGAGTGAATGGAAGATGGAACAAAAGGAAAGAAGACCATAGGTCGACTGCATCCTGAGCAGGTTTAGGGAGGTGAGGTGAGCAGGGAGAGACGCCAAAAAAGGAGCTAACAAAAGGTTCGACCTTGCCATCAACACGCGCTGTTTAGACACTCTTTGAGTTGGAGTGAACAGATTGATTGTAAAAGGAAGGTATATCTAAAGAGGAAGAAAATGAGGGGGAAGAAGCCAAATTGCAGAGAAAATAAAAACATTGTGACACGTCTCCGAAAACCTCGGCTCTATCTTCTGGATTTCGTCCCCACCCGGTTGACTCTGAGTTACCACAGCATCAAGAGCGTACAACGATTGAATAAGGCGGGGGAAGCAGCAGCTCGCGATCCCATTCCACCATCAGGAGGGTTCATCGTGAACACGACGTGAAGGTTTCGTTGGATTTCAGACTGGAACCAGCTCTGTTGTGGGAAGAAAATTCAGGAGACAAATGAGTCAATCTCGGGCATTTTGCTGTCATCATTCTATAAGAAACTTACGTAGAGCTCCTCGTGAGAATCGAGCATCAATCCTTCACGCTGCGAACCTTCTTTGCAAGCATTCATGAAAGCATTCGTATCGTCCCAAATTCCAGGAACTTCGTTATTTGCGAGGAGAGCTGCAAGCAAAGGATCAAATTGGGATTAGCTTTCGCCATTGCAAAGGGAGAGAATCAAGAATGAAGAGGTCCTTTACTCACTGTTCATGCGCTCGAGGAAACTTGGATCCTTGATGTGAGATTCATCACTGGATGGACCAAGCGGAGATGATGATAAAGGTCAACTCAGGAGGTCATTCTCAACACCCCACGAAGACAAGAGACTCACATGATGAAGGCGATCTTCTCTCCTTCGCATCCAGCTCTTCGGAGAACGATTCTAAGGTCCTCTGCAAAAGCGTCCTGATCGTACTTGTTACTAGGAGCGATAGAGAAGATGGACAAACCACGAAGCCAAGCGATGAAGCGAGCGACTGTAGTCTGTTAGGATGGGCGAGCAAAATGGGAAAGAAGGTCAGCAACGGAACGAGAAGAGTGAGTGAGAGATGTCGACCTTCTCTTTGATACGCACTCTACCTGATCCACTGACTCCGATTAGAAGCAAATGACCACTAGGCTGAGCAAGGATACGGTCGATAGCGAGACCAAGATCGATGACTGCATCGTGAAGGACCAGGGAAGTCTCGAGTTCTCTGCGAAAAGCGGTAGAGGGAAGGATGCACGATCAGTAACATCCCAGTCGGTCAGCAGTACAAGATGGAACTTACTCATCAGCATAAGAAACCAAACGTGCGGCAAGATAGTCTTTGAGAGGCTCTCTTTCCACACTGACGTAGTTCTTGGTGGTGAGAGAGGCAAAGAGAATTGGTCTGGCGAGAGCATCCGATCCGATCGAAGGGAAATGCTGAGCCGAGACTGCATCGATTGTCTCGTCAGTCCATCTCTTCTCATCCTCTGAAACCAAGCGATCTTGGAACAGACGCAGAGCCTCGTGAGCCCACACCCTAACGAGACCATCGAGACTGAGAGTGTCGAGAGGCTTGATGGCCTCGTAGATACCCCTCATCCAACGAGTAAGTTCACGAGGCGAGTAGACGTAGTGAGCTTGGATGTCTGGAGTGAAACGCTTTTGAGAGGCAAGGTAGAAATCGACCATGGCTGCAGTGAGAGCATCGGAGTATCCGCGAAGACTTGGAGTGACCTTGAGGAGAGCTCGATTGAAGGTTCCGTAGATCTGATTCAGCGAGACCTCTCCAGGATAATCGACCATGACGAGTGGCGCATGTCTTAAGAAACGATGGCTGAGAGGAACACGACCGGGATCGGTAGGAGGATTACAGGCTCCAACGAATTGGATTCGTTCGAGGCGAACCCACGACTTGTCGGTTGTCCTCCAATAGCCTCCGCTCTCGACCAACTGACGAAGGAATGAGATGACACGTTGAGTTCCGTACTTGTCGGTGGAGGGCAAGTTGATCTCATCACAGAAGAGGACAAGCCAGCGACCGATCTGGGTGGGAGCCAAGACGACTCCGTTTGGCGTCTTGCGGTACTCGCAGTATTGTTCGAAAGTCTTGAGGATCAGCTCCGGTGTGGTGGCGCTCGAGAAATTGAGGCCCACGACTTCCATGTCAGGCAGCTTACGAAGAGCGCTGAACAGAGTCATGGTCTTTCCTGAACCCGGAGGTCCACAGAGCATCAAGGGTTTGTGCTCGGATAGCCAGGAATAGAGAACTTCCTCATGCCTGACAGTGTCCATCGTTGGAATGACGATGTCAGAAGACACGACGGCGGTGGTTTCGACCTCCATCGTTGGAACCCGAGTCGTCCATGAGAACCAATCAGAGCTTGTTCCAATCTGCACGTCAAAGTCGATGAGCGAGACTCCAGGTCCCAGCGAAGGAAGGTCGACACCAGTTTGACCTGCTAGATATTCTCCCATCTCTGCTCGAACGTCGAGCTTCGAATCTCCGGTGAAGGCCCAAACAATTCCGACCACGAGACGCTTGGTTGCGTAGGTCTCGATCTGCTCCTCTGAGAGCGGGAAGTCGCTATGCTGGTTGTTGTACTCCACACAGTTGCGAGCCGATTTGTTGATGAGGGAGAAGAGAGTGTTGAGGGCACGAATAGCTGTGAAGTCCATGATGTGGAAGACGGAGGATGCGAATTCGAGAGCGTTGTTGACCAAGCCATCGTCGTCGAAGAATGGAGTGACTGCTCTAACGACACTGCGTTGGACTCGAAGCTCTGGGGAAACTTCATCGCTGGTAGCAGCTGCTTGTCTACGAGCGGCCATTCCAGGGATCTCGTCTTCGTCTCCTCCCAGAGGTACGTTCTTTAGAGTTTCCAGATAGTTCGTGTAGAGCATCGAAGGCTGAACGATGTCGTCGCTGAACCAGATCATTCCACAACGAGAGACGGTGGCCAAGGTAGCGTACTTGAGATGCTCGACCTCGAACACGATTCTAACGTTAGGAGGCAGGTTGAGACGCTCTCCGTTCGGTAGAGTAAGAAGCTTGTTGTCATCTAAAACACTGTTCAAGTTCTCTACCCACTCCGGATCGACGTCTCCATCGAAGATGATCCAGTGGCGCTTGGAGCTCTCCCCTCGAACGTTGTCTACGATTTTACGAAGGACGTGAGTGAAGAGTCCGTCGTTCCATTCTCTAGTCGTCTGATCCAGCGTTCCGTAGAGAGCTTCCTTCGAGACTGCCTTGGGGTCGATGACGTATGGGACCCCTTCTACTCCCTCGAGGCGTTCCAGAGCAGCGAGAAGGATCTGCCAGGCTTGACTCTTTCCAGTTCCAGAGGGACCGACCAGCATGAGACCGTGAGATATCTTCTGGATCTGATAGAGTTGCAGAACCTTCTCTTGCCAGAGACCTCCATCGACTAGGTGGCGCTCCTTGCAGACGGCTGCGATGTGTTCCTTGAGCTGATCGAGGTTCACTGGCTTATACTCAACGCCAGGGAAGACATCGGAGAGCAAGCTGGTGAGCAGAGGAACGTCTTCGGCGACGAGCTTGGGGACGATAGTCTCCGAGACACTCTGAATGAGAATCTCTTGCTCAGAGATGTCCATCGAGACTGCTACCACCTCCCCTCCTTTCTCGGCTTCGTTGCGCTCTTGCTGGAGACGTTCTCTCTTGAGCTGACCGGCGCTGACCAGCACCGACTTCAACGCACGGAGTCCGAAGTCGTAATGAGGCTGGGGACTGAGTTGTTCAGCACAAAGATTGAAGAAGGGGACGATTTTGGAGGCCAGCGCTTCAGCGGTTCGGAATCCTTGAGAGAAGAGCATGACTTGTGCGATCAGCTCTCGATCCGGATGAGTCATGGCCATATTCCTGAAGAGCTTCTTCAAATTGTCTGGAAGATTAGAACGACCAGCGTAGGTAGGATTGGTGGTGATGAAGATTCCTGTCCTTGGGTTGATCTTGACAGTCTTTCCGACCAGCTCCACCTCCGCGTTGGGATTGGCGACAGAAGCAGCGAGACCGTGCTGGATACTCTGAACCTGCTGAGAGACAGCTGAGAGAATCCTCTCTTCGAGTCGATTGAACTCGTCGAAGCATCCCCAGGCTCCTACTCTGCAGAGACCAACGAAGATGCGACCCATGGCTTGGAAGTCAAACGTCTCGTCACAGCAGAAGACCAGGACGAACATTCCTAGCTGGACTCCCAGAGCTTTGACTGATTCAGTTTTACCTGAAAGAAACGGTAAAAGAATCATAGTCAGCACGAGAGAAATAGACGAGATGAGACGAACCAGCGATGCCTCTTCCTCGACAAGCCAGAATTTGCTTACCTGTTCCAGCTGGTCCGAAGGGAGCACCTCCAAGCTTGAGGTTGAGTGCTTGAGTGAGAGTCAGGTAACATCTATCAGTCAAAGGAGTCTGGACCAGACGATCTGGAACTCCTAGATACTCGTACCCATAAGGGAAAGAGGCGTTGGCCATCTGGACGCTGAGCCGGTCGAGAGGATTCTCGATCCCAGTGTCGAGATAGAAGCGCATCTGGTAGAGCCAAGAGAAGTCGGCTGGGGACTTGACGCCTTCGGAGATGAGCAGACGGATGACGTCACGCTGATGAACGAGCTCAGTGATGAGATGCTCGCACTTTCGTCGCTGAAGAGGAGCTACATCTGTCAAGACAGTGTCCGCCAAAAGGTCGAGACCTCTCATGACGATTTCCAACGGCTTCTGAAGAGATTGTCCGGACTCAAGAGCAGAGTCGACCAGTTGAGTCCACATGACTTGGACAGTCAGAACGACGAGTTGAGCTGGGTATTGCTCGATCCAAGCGAGGAACTTCTCATTCGACAGCGAATCGGAAGCGTAGAACTGCTGTAGATCTCTGGCTGCGTCAGAAAGGAGCTGAGCTAGAGAGATCCGCATCTCGGACTCCAGTCGAGTGAGCCAGTCGTTGATCTTGGCGTAGTCCTTGAGAGCGATGGGTGTCTTGAAGGGGACCTTCTCTCCTTCTCTGCTGAGCATTCCGAGTAGACTGGTAGCATCCTCGTCCAGTTCGATTGTGGCGATACCGGCGAACATCTTCTTGAAGTGCTTCATGATTCGCAGGATATCTTTGGAGTTTCCGATGATTTCTAAGAGATCCTCGTCTCCTACGAAGTAAAACCTTGGGAAGAGCGCCCTCTCCCTTTCCAGATACTCTCCTAGAGCTTTCTGAATCTTTCCTAGAAGATCGGCAAGACGTTCCAAGCTCTTCTGGACTCCTGGAATTCCAAGGACGTCTAGAACGAAGGGAGACTTGTAGACCTTCTTCATCACTGCCATGAATTCAGTGTTGATGTTTTGGAAACGAGAGCTTTCGACTGGAAGAATGTGACGAATCTCTTGACTTCCGGTGAAGATTCCTTCGAGGTAGACCCACTGTCTCTGAACGTCGATCCAAGTGTCGAATAAGACAGAAACCTTTGAGAGACGATCTTCCCATAAACTTGCCTCTTCTTCGAAGACCTTGTAGTGAGGACTCATCGACATCGCACGAAGAGCGTTGAGATTGTCTCCTGCCAGTTGGAAAAGGTTGTCCCATCCTCTGATCAGACGGCATTTGTTCTGGTAGTGGACGAGATCGAGAGTGTAGTTGGTCCAAGCTTCTCTGACTTGCTTCAAGTACTCTTCGAGAGCGAGTTCTCCTTGAGCTTGACCGATAACTCCTTTGATGATAGTCTCGTTGCGCTTAAGGCCCAGATCCCAGACAGTTCCCAAAGTCATCGAAGAGGGAGTGTAGTGGGCAGTGATCTTGAGTTGCTTGAAGAGAGAGCGCCAGTGACGTTCGCGCATCGCCTCGGATTTCAGATCAGCTACGAGGGAGTTGCTCTTCAGAAGAGAGCGGAGCTCCTCCTGGACGTATTCGAAAGCAGCATACTGACGCATTCGACTTGGCATCTCTTTCGTCTGATTGAGAAGGCTGTCTAGATGCTGACGAAGCTTCCTTGGCTGAACGTTATTCCAGTTTCCATCTCGAAGCTCGGCGATCTGATTCCAAGTTCCAGAGAGAGCAGTCCAGACGGCTTTCAGGTCTCTCAGCTCCTCGATGATCGGCTCCAAACGGTTGTCTGGGCTGTGGTCGAGGTCCAAAGACTCTTTAGCTCTGACGAGCAAGTCTCGATCCTCCGTGAGTTTGCTGACTCTGCCTTCGTACGTAGAGATGGTTGCCATCGCAGCATCAGCTTTGAGGGTTCCATGGATTGGCTTGTTCTGCTCCCAGTCGGAGACGAGGACTGACATGCGATCGACGTGAATCTTGTCTTCGGCGATGATCTTCATCTGCAAGCCCGCTAGCTGTTCTTGAATGCTTGCGTTCTTGCGGCTGAGAATCTCGTTGAAGGCACTCCATTCTCCTTCGACCTGATCGACGTAGAGCCAGTCCTGAGCAAACATGTACCGCTGACGCTCCAGGGTTTTCTGTCCGCTTCCGAAGAGCTCAACTTGCGGCTGCCACTTCTTCGTCTTTCGCTTGAGATCTTGAACGAAGGTGATGAAGGTGACGGTCTGAGCTGTGGAGCTGCTTTCGATGCTGTGCTGCTCGAGCTCGTTACGAGCTTTGAGAATAGCTGCGTGGACCTCTCTCATGTCCTGACCGAGCTTGGTTCCGAATCGGTTGAGAATGTCACGTTGCCAGGTGTCGTACTTTGCGTTGACCTTGCTCTGCACTTGCTCGTAGTCGATGATGGCGATTCCAAAGGAGCGTTGAGTGTCGGAGTTGTCGAAAGTGGATCGAGTCTTGCGGATCTCGGAGAGCAGCTGCTGCCAGCTTCCCAGCGAGTCGCCCAATCGAGCGTAGACATGCTCCGATTCGAGATCCCAAAGAGACTGGAACTGGAGCCACTTGTCGACGTACTGTCCGACCTCAGAGAGCTTCTGCTCTATTAGATTGAAAGGCTTCTCGAGAGTTCCGTCTTTAAAGCGAGTGAGAAGGCTGGCGTAGGTGGGGTCAGAGACCTGACCAATTCCTGGAAGGTGGCGACCCATCTCGTAACGAGCAGCTTGGACCCTCGTGAGAGCGCATACGACCGAGAGAACGTCGTGAAGCTGTCGGAACCAGCCTGCACGCATGTGCTCGATCGGAGGGTCGAGGTAGATCACTTGATTCTGGATGCGAATCTCGTGTGTGGAAGCTTTGAGCTCGACTTGATCTCGAGGTTCGAGGCTGCCTTTCTTCCCTTGCTCTTTCTTCTTCTCTTGCTTCCTCTTGCTGAAAGTGTTGGAGATGTCTCTTAGAGCGCCGTCCCTCGCTCCACCTGACTCGGCGCCTCTTCCGAACTCGTTGCACCATTCCTGGACGATCAGTCTCAGCCTCTTACTGAGAGTGGCTTCGATCTTCCCATCCAACTCTTGAACCCATTCCTTGAGATTCGGGTACCCTTCGAGGTTCAACTTGTCGATGGTCTGCTGGATCTTGCTGAGATGTTCAGAGAAGTCCTTGGAGGAGTAAGAGCAAGCTCCGAGCTCGTCGACTAGAACTTGAATGTCCTTCTGGACCTGAATGAGATCGATGACCTTGTCTTGGAAGAGAGAGACAGTAGAAGCCAATTGACGAACGAAGGTAACCTCTGGCTTCTCTGGCGTTTGAACTCCACCGCTGCCAGGCAGATGAGAGACGGCTGAGGTTCGAGAGTGATGATCGGCGTATGCGATGAAGGTCTCCCATCTCCTCTGCATTCCAGCAGTGATCAACGAGTGCACGTCGCTCTGAACCTGAGCCACTAGAACGGCGATGCCTGGATTCGCTCTGACCAATTCGCAGGTCTGAGTGTAGGTACGGACGGTTTCCATAAGAGAGACAGCGTGGGGATAGACTCTCTTGGCAGAACGAGCTAGCTCGATGATAGGACGAGGAGGGCTGTAGCCCAGCCAGCGAAGGTGTCGGACCTCTTTGAAGAGGTTGATGACGTGTCCGTTGAAGTTGACAGAGAGCTGGTAGGTGTTGGAAGCTCTATTACGATTGACCTCGAAGACTCTGCCAGAGATAGTCATCTGGCTCTTGTTGATATCTGATAGCCAGGCGTCGTAGAGAGGCTTGGTGTTGAGCTTGCGTCTGAAAGCTTCACTCTCTCGCTGCAGCTGAGCTCCATCCGGGTAGTTCTCCCATCCTTGTCCAAGAACGTCGGAGACTCTCTTCATGTAGACGTCGAGTTGACGTTCAATTTGACGTGCCCAGATAATGGATCCAGCGATCTCTGGAATGTCTCTGAGCTTGCTCATGTGGTTGGCTTCCGAGGTTGCGTATTGAGCTTTGAATCGATCGTGGAGCCCAGCGATGTCAGCCTTGACACTTTGAAGAAGCTGATGCTGGTATTCCTGAACAGCACCGCGAACCCTGTAGAAAGAGAAGCAAGTAAGAGCAGGGTAGAGAAGAGAAGAGAAACGAGAGACTGATCAGAATTGTTCAAGGAAGAATCCTTTCCATCGCCTGCGTACGCTCCGAGCTACTCACTTTGGTCTAACGAAGAGACTGTTGAATTCAGAGAGAACTCGAAGCATTCCAGTCGCAGACTTGGCTTGTCCGAGCAGGTCCCTCAAACGAGCGATGAGGCTGTTCTCGACTCTGCTGACTCTTTCATTGTAAGCATTCTCAGCAGCTTGCCAGATCTCAGTTCCTTCTTGACTGACATCGAGGACATCGATGGCTTTGACAGTCTCGTATGCAGCTCGGATCTCTTCGTCCATCTCGATTCCAGCAATGTTCTGGACCGCTTCTTCATTCTCGTCGGAAGAGTTAGAGAGATTAGAGCCATTTGAGAGAGCTGCTAGAGCTCGACCTTTCCCGGAGGACACCATCGTCCTCAGTTGCTCGTGAGTTTTCCTGGTTCGCAGAGAACGGGAGGAGAGAATCGAATTGTTAGCGGTGGAATCTAGATAGGCTCAGTAGTTCCGCCAGTTCTCTTCTTTTCTGACCTGACTCACCTGAAAGCGCTGATGTAGTTTAGTCTATCGTGCAGAGCAGCGTGAGCTGGATTGATCTTGATGGGCAAGAACTTCTCCTGACGTTTCCTGGAGACGTCTCTGGCGATCTTGACGAATTCCTTCAGATTCTCATCCCAGACAGCTAGCACGTCGGCAGCTGCATCAATGGTATCACAGAACCGTGAGAATTCCTGATACATCAACCTCTGGGTAGCGAGTACCTTCATAAGAGTGTCGTTCAAATCTCTCGAAATGGCTTCTACGAATGGAAGACACCTCCTGATAGGATAAGGACTGACTCTCAACTTCTTCATGATGTGATTGAAGATATCAGAAAGGGCTACTGAGCACTTGTCTAGATCCGTAGCGCTCAGAAGCTCGTCCAGAGGGAGATCTCTCATCAGAAGGTTGTAGTCGCTGACCTTGGTTCCGAATTGCTTGAGTCCAGTATCGGCGAAGAAGGAGACTGTAGCATGGAACCGTTTTGCGTGTTTGAGAATGTCCAGAGTTAAGTTGATTGGTTCCGATCGTAGTTGGTGTTCGATGAACTCTTGAGCTCTTTCCATCGAAAGCCAGAAGTTGACTTCCTGACTAGCAGTTCCCGAAGCGACGTCTCTGTCCAACTTGGTGACAGTCTGCACTTCTCGAACCCATAGGTTTACGTCCGACTGGAGTCGATTGAGGAAGGAAGAATCCTGAAGCTGCTCCTGTGGGTCTACTTCGTCGACCGAGACTTTCTTCCCAGCAGCGAGGCACCTTTCCACTGTCTGCCTTACGATTGGGTGAACCACGAGCCTGATTTCTGGAATCTCGACGTTCTGCTGAAGATGTAGAAGACTCAGCTCGAGTTCAGCGAACTTTCTTTTGGCCATTGGAATACCTGAAGGAGAGGAGGGGGAGGAAGTCAGTGAGAGATAAGATATCAGCCAACAGCTCTCTTAAACTGGCGTCTGCAGGCTCTTCTAGCTTGATCTGGTATAGAAAGGTCCTCACTATATTAGTGAAGACTACCGAACCCCTCTTTCTCTCACTCCCTCACTCTCCTCAGCCTGCGCTTCCCACCTTGATTGTATGCCTAGTTACTCACCCATCTTCGTGTCCCCATCTTTCCCCTTCACATTTCCAACGGCCTTCTCTTTGTCATTCTTGCTGTTCACGTAGGCTTCGAACCAAGGAGCCATCACGTTGTGAACTACGCTTCGAAGGGCCTCGTAAGGACTTTCCCTCATCGCAGTCACCACCTCTTGCACCTCTTCGCTGTCTCCATTGACTGAGCTCCCATTCCCATTTGTGAGAGCTGAATTAGAAGCTAGTGGAGCAGCTCCGGAAGCAGGACCCGAGAGTGATAGGATATGAAGTTGAGATGCCAGTGGGATTGAGGAGTCCAAGATAGGTACCCTCTTGATTAGAGCTAGACTTGAGACGTGAAGGGGAGAGTAGGAGACACTCGTGACTAGGTTATAAGAGAAGTAGCCTGGTCAAAAGGAAAGGGAAATAGAAGGGCAGTAAGAAGGTTAGATACCTGCTGAGCAGAGGAGGGTAGAACTGCTCCTAAACTCACTATCCTCATCTCCTTGGTTCGCATCTTCTCTCTTGAGCTTCTCTGCGTAGATGGTGACCAGCTGAGCATCGTTGGCGAATCTCAGAGCTGTCTCTCTCCAGTTCGGATCCCTCCTAGACCTGAACATGGACTCATCTAAGGAAGAGGGAGTGGCAGACATTAAGGCTGGTAGTAGAGCTTCGAGATAGCTCCTGAGAGTATCTGGATCGAAGTCTGACGTGAGAATTCCGCTGCTACTTCCATTGGATTGACCAGCTGCATCGTTTCCCAGGAGCTGGTTTGAGGAGGAGGAATGGGAAATGACGTCTGCCATGGTTCGAGGGGAGGGGAGAGGAAGAGGTAGGAAGGGACTTGCGTTGACGTTCGCTCTTCGTTAGTCTTGTTTGCTGATGGTTTTTTGAAGTGTTTTGAAGTTGTCAAGAAGTGATTCGTTCTCTGAGAGAACGAGAAGATGAAGTTGAGGTCAGGAAGTGAAAGTGTGATGTTCTTCGCGACTCTGGTCTGCAGGCGCTGAGGCGGCGAGGCGCTTAGATGCCCCGTCTTAACGGAGTGGAGTGCGGCGAACGTAAGTAGATAGTATATGATTGAACAGCAAACGAGAGTAAAAGAAAGGTGCAGAAAAACCGGAAGAAAAAAGTCCTTTGAGGGGAAGAGAAGAAATCGAATAGAGAATCAGGGGAATGCGAGAATGTCCTTTAGGGCGGGAAGAGCGAGAAGACGACAGAGTCCCAGAAAAAGATCCTCTAGATTATGTCATTTTTTAAGATTGACCAGGAGCTGGTTTTCCGTCGCAAGTCCAACTGGAATCTCTGGATCCGTGATTGGCTTCGAGCTTGTAAGGATTCAGGTTCAATCCCTGGGCGACAGTGACAAAACTGTCGGTAGAGTATCCATTACCCTTCAAAATTTGGATGGCCTGAAGGAGGGGTCGGAGAGGAAGAGCCGACGGGTAAGCCACTGTTGACAGGGCACGCATCTATTTCTACATACTTGTACTTGTCGCTTCTCCTCTCCCACACTCACCTGAGGAAGTAGCTCCTTGACTGTGCTCTCCTTTGTCTCGTGATTCAGAACGATAGCGTGCTTTGGTGCTCTTAAACCTGAAGGAGAAGAAGAAAAGGACAAGCGTGAGAAGACATGAAAAATGTGGACAAATGCCGCTCGTCACACTCACCTCTGTAAACGTTCAAACCATCCTGAACGTTATAGTCAGCTCGTGTGTCTCCAGAATCGTAGTTCCAGTTGACTACTACAAGTCCCCACCTATCATTCAGGTATCCAATAACGGAATCAGAAGCAGATCCGAAAGGGGGGCGAATGAATGCTGGAACTAAGCCGACTGTCTTGTAAAGAGCATCTTCGAGAAGTTGGACCTGTCTATCAATTTGCTCGAATGAGAGATCGTTGAGGTTGGGGTGGCTCCAAGTATGAGAGCTGGAAGGAGAGAGAGAGAAAAGTGGTCAGCATCTGGCCCCTTGAGAAAGGGATGCGAGTTCTTGATCTCTCGGTTTGAGCTACTCACGCAATCTGATGGCCTTGCTTTCTTGATCTCCTAAGACTGGACACCTGATCTCCCTCGTAAATGCAGTTGAAATTGAACCCGTTGACGAAGTGGGTAAGCTTTAAGCCCTGGTTGCTGAACAATAGATCTGATAGAAAAGATTCAAGATTAAAGAGACGCGGTTAGTAAGAGTCAAAGTAGGTAGTCAGTTTTGCTCATTGTCGAAATATCTCACCTAATTCTTTGTGCCATCTGTAAGCTCCATCGTCAATGGTGATGGCTTTTGAAGAGGATGAGAAAGGGGAAAGTCAGTCGGCTGCAGCACTACGCGGTCTCAATCATGGAATTACTTGAATCTAAGGTCACTCACCCATACAGGAAGAAGTGGTACAGCGAGTGATTCTTCCATTCCGCTGAGCTCTCTTATCCAGGGTGTCGCCGAAGGGCACATCCATTCCCAACTCGACAGCTCTTGTCTCGAGCAGTCCTTGGATATCTCTAGCAGTGAAATTTCCAAATCCTCCATACTTGTATTCTGAAGGATGACGAGTCTTTAAATGAGAGTTGACGTAGTCTGAGAGCGGTGGAAGGTTGAGATCCGGAGAAGGGGCTGCGAAACCGAGAGTGATGGCGGAGGTTGAGAGAAGTAGGAAGTTTGTAAATGAGAAGAGCATGTTGAATAACTTGAGTTGAAGAGATTGAGACTGGCTCTGATTCTGAAGAATCAAGAAGAAGAGGAAGATGAGAATGGAAGGTGGGAGAAAAAAAAAGAAGAAGAGGTTCCGTTTTATAGGAGAATCGTGTCGATTCGGGTTCTTCTTCCCTCTGAGAGTCGGACCTGAAAGCGATGTTTGAGGTTCTTACTGATTCGGGACCTATGTCAAAATTAAGGGGCGCACACTAACAAACATTCAAGAACTGTGGAACAGCGAGACTCGATTTGAGGTTTTGAGGCTGTGCAATGGACGTCCGCGGGGCCAAGACAACAAAAAAGGAGAACGCGATTTTCTTCCTATGTACGTACACAACCAATGAAAGTTTTCAGGATCGAATAAGAGAGGATATTTGGAAAGAACAAATCGGAACTCGGTAGAGCTAGTTATCTCTGGGCTGCGCATTTCTTGTTGTGAGACAATTCGGATCGGGTGGCAAATTTGGAAGAAAGGAGACGAATATAGAACTCAAGGAGCTCAAGTACTCAAATTCAAAGCTGGAGGTACGGTGAGAGAGACTCAAATTTTCCGGACTCAAGAACGACGAAAGGGTCGGACAAGACTGGAGTGGAGAGAGAGAGAGAGGACAACGTCATCACAAGAAGTTTTCTCAGTCAGCAGATGAACCCTACACAATTGAGTTAACACCGTGGAGTCACTCAACTTGGGTAGACTACCTTGGACTTTTCAGTCTGATTAAGTCATCTTTGTTGTTAGAGATCAGAACTTCAGGCACTTTCGACAACCTAACCTCTCGAACTCTTATCTAACTTTCTCTTCTAAAATCTTCATCTCCTCTCGAACTCTAGTCTAACTTTCTTTCCTAAATCTTCATCTGAACCACTCTGCAAAACCAGACCGAATCACAACTTTTTCTCCTGCACCATTTCCAATCCATCGACTCCCAAAGCTCCCAATGCGTTCTGACAAGCCAAATCAGCCATTGCCTGTCTTGTTTCGGTGGTGCCACTTCCTATATGTGGGAGTAGAAGAACTTTGTCTTGGATAGATTCCGAGAGTAAAGGGTGAGACAATGGGATATTGGGTTCATTCTCCAAAACGTCCAATCCTGCGCCGGCGATCTCGTCGTTCTCCAAGGCTTTAGCTAGAGCCTCTGTGTCGACCAGAGGTCCTCTGGAGACATTGACTATATATGAAGTCTTTCTATGATTTGATGTCGAAAGGATGAGAGTATTAGTCAGATGAGAGCTTGAAAAGTGAAGGCGAAGAACCTCTCAGAGAAGACTCACTTCATTTGCTTCATGAATTCCGAGTTGATGATGTGTTTGGTTGAGGGGCTCAAAGAAGCTAAGACACTGTTCGATATGTCAATTCAACAGAGGAAAAAGGGTCAGATAAGATAGATAGCTCTCAGTCTTTTTGGCCTGTGTACTCACATGACTACATCTGCCTCCTGAGCCATCTTCAATCTATCCGGTTCGTTTTGAACCTTCAGATCTGAATTTGAAGAAAGACTACCTTTCTTTAGGGTTGAGAATTCAGGGGAATGCAGGTCGAAAGGCTTGGGAGAAGACGTCGTGAAGAGGACCTTGGCAGGGAAGAACCCTCTCAAGAGTAGGACCAGCGTCTGAGCGACTATTGGGAAGAGAGAGTAGATAAATGAGTGTTCATTTAATGTGAATTATTGACCCCAGACACTACTCACTATTACCAAAACCCAAGAAGCCGATGGTCTTCCCTCGAAGAGAAGGGCCACAAAAGCTCAAAGGACTCCAAGGATTTTGGTTCCACTGACCTTCTCTAACTACTCTACTAGCTTTTGGAATCTGTCTGGTCAGATTCAAGATGAGAGTTAAAGTGAGTTCTGCAACAGCATCATCTAGAACGAAAGGAGTGTAACCCAATCTGATTCCTCTTTTCTTCAAAGCTTGCTGGTCGACGTGGTCAAAGCCTACTGAGCAGGTAGAAACAACCTTGAGGTCCGGATTAGCTATCGAAAGTAAATCCTCAGTGATGGAATCTTGTAAAGTTGAGACAAGAGCGTCTGCCTTTGAGATTTGTTCTTTTAACCAATTTGGATCTGCGGGTGAGTCATTAGTCCATTGAATCAGCTCAATGAAACCTTTGGAAGAATAGTCTGATAGAATTCTTGATGGAAGATTTCGAGTTAGAACCACTTTTGGAACCATCTTGGAAATCAATGACGGGGAGAAAAGATTGAGTCACAAGTGTTGTGTGCAACTTCTTCTCAGAAAGAATTGATTCCCCGAGTTCTTGTCCTCCCCTTCCGCCACTATATAAACTCAAAAACTGGATCATTTCAAGACGAACTCCCATCCCTTTCTTCCATTATTCTCTTTCCCCTTGCAGCCTCTACAAGAATCCACTTGACTGCTTCAAGTTTCAAGCTACGACTTCCATTTCCTTGATATCCACCCCAACCAACTTCAAAGCTCAAGCCACTCAATCATCATGTCTGATCCAAAGCCCGCAGGGTTGCCAAAACCAAGAAAAGGACCTTATCCATTCTGGCTAGGAGGTGAGTTCAAAAGAGAAGGATTAAGAGAGATTGGATGGATGATGGGAAGTGGAAGTAGGTAGGACAAAGGCCACTCAGACTCAAAATCGGATTGGCAACCTCATTCTTTCCACTGAGATTAGATCTCAGTTTATTCAAATTGGGTTCAGAACATCATCATGCTCAAGTCAAAGAGAGAGGAGAGGAGATATCACTCATTCTTCGCATGCTGCCGAGTCTCCCCCCACCTTCTCATATCTCTCTCCAACTCCATCTATCGACCTTTGGCTTTGCTCCAAAGAGATACCAATACTCAATCCATCTCTTTCGGTCTAGTCATGGCCCAAGAAGAGAGATGTATTCTCCTGAGAGCTCTTGCCATCCATTTCACTGATAACTATCGCTCGGACCTTCCGATTCTTCCGCACCTCCTTCGCCTCCCTCCTCTCTCAGGCGCTGCCGCATGCTCAGCTGCTACTATCACTCATCCTCTGGATTTGACAAAGGTGAGCCTATTTTCCTTTGCAGAGGTCCAGGTTCAGGAGCTTGAGCTTGAGGCTAACTCTCTCCTCTTCCGAATACCTTACACTCTTTACTCTCTTAGTATCGTCTTCAAACTGCTGCTGTCAAACAAGGAATGGTGAAAACTATGGTCGATTCTGTTAAGACTGAGGGTCAGTAGATTTACAATCGCGCTTTCTTGGAAAGTTCTTCGGTGTTTGATTTTCCGAGAAGAACCACTGATTCTTTGAATTCTCGCCTCCCTCTCCTTCGAGTAGGTGTTACAAGTTTATGGGCTGGCTTAACCGGTAAGCAAAGAGATCAGTGCGTTAGAGTATGTACTGGATTGCTGATCTCATGATTCTCTCTCACACAGCTACTTGGTTGAGACAATTCTCCTACTCTGTCACTCGTTTCGCTATCTACGAGGAGATGAAAGGGAGATTGACTCCTGAAGGAAAGAAGGCTCCAGATACTGGAGGGTTGGTCATCGCTGCTGCTACAGCTGGTGCCGTTGCTGGAGTCGCTGGAAATCCAGCTGAGCTTGTTTTGGTGAGTTGATCCTCGCTCAACTTCTTGAGATGGAACCCCCTGATCTTAGGATGCTAGTTTCCGACGGAAGAAAAAAGCAAACATCCAATCAAAGCAACCTTCATCTTGTTGAGAATCGCATTCTGAGTCTTCTTTCTCTCTCCCCGCTTCTTTCTCCAGGTACGCATGTGTTCCGACCTCAACAAGCCCATGGCTGAAAGATACAACTATGGAAACGCTTTGAGAGGTTTATACCGTGCTTCAGTAGATGATGGAGTTAACGTTCTATTCCGTGGTCTATCAATGAACGTCTTGAGATCTATGGTTCTAAACGTTTCTCAATTAGCAGCTTACGACTCTTTCAAAACTGCGTTATTAAGTTTAGGTTTCTTTGAAGAAGGTCCTTTACTCCATACCGCTGCATCCTTCTGTGCGGGTACAGCAGCAACTATCGCTTGCACTCCAGTAGATGTCGTCAAGAGTAGAATCCAGAACGCTAAAGGAAAAGGACTTGGAGTTTCATCTGTCATTGCAGATGCTATGAAGAAAGATGGACCTACGGTTTTCTTTAGAGGATTCTTACCCGCTTGGACTAGATTGCAACCTCAAACTACTTTGTTGTTCTTGTTCTTTGAACAGTACAAGGTGAGTCATAAGAGCTTTTCACTTTCTTCTCCCTTCTCTGTCACTTAATTGCTGACCTCCTCAACACTTCCGTCATTCTCAGAGCATCATCGACAAGTCTCGAGAAGCCAAGGAAGCCGCTTAGGAAATCAATCGCAAGTCTCTGAATGCTCTGTGCAGTGCCAAATTACTCTCTTTGTAAATAAGAGTCCCTCAACAAATCGGTATGCTTTTCAACCATGCTTATCCTCAAACAATCTTCTCATCATGAACATGAACACTTGGACCACCTGAAGTCGCAGATTCCATCTCAAGATCCTTCTTCAAATTTCTTTTGTCCTTTTTTCCTTTCCCGATTTTCTTTTCATTTTCTCATCCTCAGTTTCTGCCCGCTTTTTGCCTCGAACCTTTTCTCAATTTCTCAAATCAAACAACAATCTTTCACTTCTCAACTTTCCAAACACTCATGGTCTGTACTTTCTTCTTTCTTTTGTCACCCCATTTCAACTTTCTCTCCATTTTCAAATCTCTCAAACGTCTTTCTCCAAATCTTCGTTTGTCAACACCTTTGTCAACATATCAATCGCCACGCCGACCTTTTTTCTAAATAGCCAATTTACTTTCTCCCCGATTCTGTCCTTCTCTCACGTGTTCTGTTCACAAAATCAAACACCAAATGCAATATCTTGAAATCTCTTCGAAAAGAATGAATGTGACTGGACGCCGGACGAACGTTTGGCGATTCGCGCCACATCGATCTCGTCTCGCAACTCCATCTCCAGAGGTTTGCTCATTCTTTTCTCAATTCAGTACTACAGGCTAAGAACCAGGAAAGTAGGAGGGCATATGACAAGATAGAATGAGACCTAGAACAACCAGATCGCAGTAGATCATCAGTGTTGACAATTGACAAGAGATTCTGCGAGATCAGGGGGCAAACAATCAGCGATCTCTTTCCGCCTTTTCCGGTCTTCTGTTGTGTTTGAACTCACTTTCAAGAGTGTGCCGATTTCTCCTCTGGGGGCACCTTTTCTTCTTTCACCACCTCTAGTTCTTCGAAGGCGTGCATGAGTTCTAGAAGCTTTCCGGTCGTCAATTTGCGAGCGTAACCACAATTGTTACAAGCCCTATTCAACTTGTTGGAATAGGGCGCAGGACAGCTACACGCCCTCTCAAAGTCTGTATCCTCAACTAGTAATGTTTGGACGGATTGAAAGGAAAATTGACGTAGTTTCTCGATTGAAGATTCATAGTTCGATGTCGTCTGAGGGGCCACAATCTTGGACCTCCCATCCAAGATCTCTCTTTTCTTCATCTCCCAGTGCTTGCGAAATTTATGGAGAAGTACTATATGGTCTCTTCGGGTGTTGTAAGAGTCCATGTCGTTAGTTATCTCCCAAACTAGATCCTCGATTCGAAGAGATAACCTAGCCGCTATCTTAACCAAATTTTTCATCTCTAATCCTTCCGCATGATAGTAAAGTAATAAAAACTCTCTGGTTGGGACTTTTTCAGCTCTGAAAGTTCCATCTGAGCTAAGAGACATCCCATTTTGAACTTCGTGTTGGACCAACAGAGTTACTAAATATGTTTAAAACTTTTCAGCTAGGGCTAAAAGGGAAATTAGATCCGACATCTTGAGCTCTTTAGGAAATTCTTTCGTTGATCCACAATAAACACCTAAGACGTCGAAGAAGGGGACGAGTTCTTCTTCCTTTTCACTCAAAGAGATAATCTCAGCAACAGACCCCTCTCCGTCTCCCAGATCTGTCATATCCTTCCAAACTGCACTTAGGCGAGTTCTGCTCTTGCTAATTCCAGAAGTTTTTCCATCTGAGGATTTGAAAGTCAAAGCTTGATCGAACTTGTCGAGTTGATGGTCAATATAAGAAGCCATTCTTCTGTATTCTTGCAATCTGGGTTGAAAAGTTGAAGAATCAGTGGAAGGAAGCTTGTGGTAAAGACAGAGAGTAGCAAGAGGATTCATCATCAACCTAGCTCCGTGGGGACTCGGATGCGCAGGATAGATAGCGCAGGTAGAATCCAAGTTGAGTCAGGTGCCCTTGAACTCAGAGCAAGTTGTGGCAGTGCATGCTGGACGTAAAAGTAATCTAGAAATCAAATTGAACTAGATCAGAAACGGAAGAAAAGCGAGGAGAACGCGAGAACGTGACCATGGAAATATGCCTTTCTCCTTTGTCCTCTTTTCTCCTCCCCAAAAGTGCCTTCAACGGTCCCACAGGAAACCATGACCAGATTAATCTCGACTTGATCTCACAAAGAATAAAGAAAGGTAGAAGAAGGGTCAAGGAACCTACCCGCGTGCCTAAGGGAGTTGAAAAAATCAGGGGGCTGAGACCGGCAGGCGGAAGGGGAAGGGAATACAAGCACCGAAACAGGGGGGTGAGGTGCATTGACAGCCTTCTTTTCCCGAAGATCCTTTTGCTCCCGTCGAATTCCTTCTTTTCGAACATGCAATTTCTACTTTGAGAAGTTCGATAAACACAGCAGATGACGTAACTGGTGGCCGTTGAAAGAATCAAGGGGTAACCCTGAAAAGGTATAAAAGCTGAGCCATTTCGCTTTCGTTGTTTTATTCTCCTTATCCACCAAACTCTCTCTCATCTTCCTCTTCTCCTTCATTCTCATCTCCCCCTTTCTCTCTCAATCTCTCCTCTCTATAAAAATCAAAATCAAAATGGTCGCCATCAAATCCATCCTCTCCCTTGCCTTCGTCGCCTTCGTCGCTGCTGCTCCTCAAGCTCAATCTGAAGAAACCGCCGACCTTGGTGAGTCTCGTCGACCTCAACCTTGCATTGCTCTTTCGTTACTGACGTCGCCCAACCCTCTCTCTCTCTCTTTCTCTTTTCTCTCCTTCTCCAGACCGTCGTATCCTCGGTCTCAACATTCTTCCAACATTCTCTGGAAAGAATTTCGAGTACTCCCTTCACTCTTCAGCTACCGGAAAGCACCTAGGATCTTGTCATATCTACCTTCAAGATGACGATGAGCCAATCTACCCAAAAGAGTGAGTGTTTCAATCGCCACTCATTGCGTCGGACTCTGTACTGACCCCATCGCCTTCTCACTCTACTTCTCTGTCTCAGCGGATCGTACAAGTGTAACGTCAAGACCCGTTTCTGTAAGGCCAACGGACCAGGAGCCAAGCAAGGTGAGTTTTCACAAAGTTGTCCCCTCGTCTTCAATCGACGCCACTGTTTTACCTTCTTCTTCTTCTCTTCTGCCCTCATCTCTTGCGCAGCCTTTATCAACAACTGTAATATTGTTGCTCTTGGCTCTCTAGCCTTATTCGTGAGTGTCTTCAAGTCCAAACCTGGTGGAAGCTCTACCAAGTGTTTCAACTTTCACTGATGCCTTTCCTCTTCTCATCTCTCCTCTCCTCCCATCTCATCTTCCGACCGAAAATCAGATTCCTCACGGCTTCAACTGAGATCCGTCTACCGAATTAAACGAGCTTCCCATCGTTTAAACGCGATGGTTGATAGTCAGGAGAACGGTCTTCGGTCACATCACCCCTGGAAGTCCTCTCCTTTCTGCGTCTCTCCATATTCATACCTTTCATGGCATCGTTTTGCCCCCCTTCTTTTCTTCCGACTCCTATTTACTTCTCATACCTCTTCACCCCACATTCTCTAATCTTGGGTTCCCGCCAGACCTCATCTCATTTGTACTTCCATCAGCTTCTTGAATAAAGAACTACCTTTTCGCGCTCTCAATCTCTTTCTCCCTCCTTTTAGTTTACCCTTCTGTTTTTCTCTGTCCCACGCTCATTGAATTTCAGATTGAGATTGCTTGTGGAAAGGATTCGATTCGATGTCGACCTTATCCTGGCTCAAACCAAGTTCAGCTGCAGCTAATTATAACGACTCTCGAACCTCAAAGTTCACAGACAATTCAAGTTGAGGTACAAAAAAAGGAAGAGATCCGAGGTCAAAGTCCATTTGAGTATAGTTTGGTCATAAGAGTCGGTATTCAATTCTAACTCTGACAAAAGCCAAGCTGACGCCTCAAAGTTCAAGCACGTCCGAATCCATTCTTGCATTGAAGAAAGAAGTAATAGTATACTAGTACAATCAGCTGGGGAAGTTTTAGTTTCATAGTACAGAGGGAGGATGAAAATAACAGACAAAAAAAGACAGCGAGACGGGAGAAGAGAGGGAAAGAAAAACTTGGAAAAAGAGAAAGAGGGGGAAAAGGCAAATAAAGAAGAGAAAAGCAGAAGCGAAACATAGAGAAAAAAAAGAATCGAATCAACGAGAAGGAGGTCTTTGCAATTGAGGAGGTAAAGGAGCTGGATGAGGATGTAAACCAGTCAAAGGAGAATGAGGTTGAGATCTGATACCACCCGAACTAACCGGTCTTGAAGGCATTGGCAATTGAGGAGGTTGAGATAGATTTGGTGGAGGTGGTCTATGCATTGAATTAGAAGGAACTGTTGGATTTGGGAAATAGTCTCTTCCTCCTGAAAGACCGTGAGGGTTTGAGTTTGGCGAAGAAGAATGATGAAATGGTGAAGAAGAGAATCTTTCAGAAGAAGGAGAAGGCCGATCGAAGCTCATAGAACTAGGATTTGGTCTTTGAATTGAAGGTGGCATAGGACTATAAGGTGATGACTGAAGAGGTCTTTGATGCTGAAGATGTGGATGTGGATGAGGATGAGCGAGATATCCAGGAGAGAATCTAGAGTTCGGATTTTCCATTGAAAGAGGCACAGAACCTTGGCGATTCGTTGAAGAAGAGATTGAGACGTTTGAATTTGGAATCCAGTTACTAGAAGAACTCCTTCCATCGTAAGGACTTGGTGAACGCGATTGAGGTGGAGGAGATCTTTGACGACCCATAACTGTTTCTGGTGATCGAGAATGATGCCTTGGTGGACCGACATTTCCCATAGGAGACGGAGCACTATAGATTCTTTGAGAATGAACATCCTGAGGATATCCAGGCGGAGCTCGATAGCTAGAAGGGTAAACCATCGATCTGTTGTCTCTGTTGATTCCAGGTTGGAAAGAAGATGGTGGAGGCATCGAGGTCAACATCGAGCCTGAACTTGAAGGTCGACCGTCCGACCAAGAGTGGTGATGCGTCATGGAAGGAGCTGGCGGCGGTCCCTGTGGAACGTGATAACCGGGGTGCTGTTGAAGTGGAGGATGCTGGTTGAGCATAGAAGAAGGTTGATAGTGTTGTTCTTTGAAGTTCGAGTAAGGGACCCCACCACCTCTCGAAGACTTCCTGTCGTCTTCTTCATCCGTGTCATCTCCTCCAGCGCCTCCATTCCTTTCAGCCCTCTCAGGTCCGAACCAATCTTGAAGTGAAGACCTTCTAGAATCCGTTGGCCTCTCCTCGTTCAGTAGACTGTGGATATGAAGACCTCGACTTGGAAGAGAAGACTCTATCGGAACAGGTCCACCAGGATTGTGTCCAGCTTTTCTAGCTAAGATTGGAACTGAAGGAGCAGATCGGCTTGAATGAAAGATACCAGGCCTTGGTCCTTCCTTTCCGTTCATTTGAGAAGGATTCGAGGCACTTCCAGTAGCTCCTTCTTCCATTGCGAAACGTCTAATGACATAGGTAGCAGCGACCGAAGTTTTGGTGTCGAGACTCTCTTTGATGTTCTCTTCAGCTAGAGTGGCAGCTTCAACGAAATCCGCATCGTCATGATTCCTAGTGAAGAAATTCCTAGCTTGAGCAGCAGATTTAGTAGTCAAAGAAGAAGCGATTGAATTCCAATCCTTTCCGTTGATGATCAAAGCTTTTAAGAACTCAGTCTTTTCAGCGACAGACCAATAAGAAGAGGTTTGTGGTTTTGCTCTCTTTGAAGCCTGACTGTTGACATTCTCTTCGCCTTCCACTGACTGCATAGGATTCGAATTGACGGCGGAAGCATTGACCGCAGTTGAAGATTTCCCTTTCCTCTTCTTCTTGGTTTCCGTGCCAGGGAAGACTGAAAGTGAAGGTCCGAAAGCCTCAGCTGAAGCCATTTCAGCGTCTTGGGTGTGAGAAGGAGATCTTCTAGAAGGTGATTCGACTGAGGGACTGTCGGTTCCATCTCTGTTGACCATGGCCTTCGGTCGCTTCTCTCCCTTTGAACGTTTGCCTCCACGACCGTGAGGTTTCGTACCTCGTTTGTCTTCACCTTCGTGTCCAGGCTCATCATCGGCTCTCCTCTTTCTAGATCCAGCTGTGAGATTCGGACTTTCTTCTTCTTCATCCAATCTACTGAGCGAATTATCCAGATTGGTGTTCAAGGAAGGTCTGCCTCTGGGTTTCCTAATTCCAGTTCCACTTGAAGAGTCTTGATTGTTCAAATTCTTCCCATCTGCATTTTCAACCTCCTCTTCATCTTCTTCATCATCTTTACTAGATTTTAAATCTGCCATGAGAGCACTTCCTTTGTTCTTCTTAGGCTTGAATCTACTTTTTCTCTTTCCGGTTTTGTTTCTACTGTTGGCCATGGCCTTGAAATCGCAACCTTCTTTCTTCTTGTTTTCATAATAGTAAGCAACGCATTGATTGCTACTCTTATCAGGTAGACCAGCAGAAATCTTACCAAACTGTTTAGGAAACAAGACGTAACGTTTCTCAAAGATGACCTTTTCTTCCTGAGTCCAGTATGATCTCTCGAATCTGCAGTTGAAGAAAGCGACCGGATCTGCCACGAAGCCGTTACCATCATCTAAATCGTTGGAGAGCAGGACTTGATCTGAATTGGGGTTGATGAGCATTTCAGGTACGATCGCTGTTGTCCTAGCAGCTCTCATGTTTGGATCTTGCATGTCAGCTGTTTCCAAAGAAGCTAAGATCTCTAAGAATTCAGCTTCTGACCTGACTGCGTCTCCGAAACCTCCGAAGCCAGACTGCATGTTCCTACGATTAGATCGAGTTAAAGAAGGATGTTGAAGTCCAAGAGTTGAAGTGTCCTCTAGAGTAGGGTTTAGATTCCCTGAAGAACTAGCACCACCGAGCATGGTACTTCCGTTACCGGACATCGTTCCACCTGGGGTTGAAGCATTGGTTGAGGTCGGAAGATTCCCAGGTCTACGTTGCTGATCTCTTCTCTCGATCATTCTATCCAACCTTGCACAATGAACCTCCCATTCCTCGTTCAAAGACTTGTATTCATCTCTCAAGTTCGAAACCTTTTCAGTCAATCGTTTCTCCCTTTCCGAGACATGAGCTTCAATCTTCTTTCTGGTCTTCTCGACTTCAGGATCATCCTCTTCTTTCCAAAGATTCTCATCTACCGGAAGTGGCGGACCGTGAATAGCAGAAACCAGTACGTTGAGGGTAGTTGTTTTGCAAAGATTCCGATTTTCAGCCTTGATCTTCTTGTCCCAGAGAGCTCCATTTGGTTTAAATTGATCCAAGGCTTTCTTGATCGAAGACCTGACTAAGTCCTCCCTTTCGACTTGACTTTTGTTGGAAGGAGAAGAGTTCTCGTCTTCTTCATCTTGAGTTAAGTTAGGATCCTTGAGATCAGAAGATTGCCCGTCATTTTCAGGCAGAATAACCGGAACATTTGTGACTTGAGGTGGAGCATTAAGAGCTACCAAAGAAGGAGAAGGAAGAGGAACCTCTGAGATTTGGGACGCATAAGAAGTAGACTTTGGTAGTGAAGCAGGAGGGGGCTTTTCAGAAGCAGTGACCCCAACTCCTTGAATTAGAGATGGTTTGCTTTGATTTCCATTGTCAACTTCATCTACTTCCATCTTATTCTTTTCAACTTCTTTAGCTTTCATCAAGAGATCACGTTCTCTTTCTCTCTGTCGTTCTCTTTCTTGCTCCTTTAATCTCTCCTCTTCTTCCAACCTCTTCATTTCCCTTTCTCTCTTGGCTTCTTCAATTTCGAGCTTGATGAGAGCTTCTTCTCTCTCCGTAGCTTCTACATGAGCTCTAGCCATAGCCTCTAGTTTCCTAGCTTCTTCCGCTTCAGCTTCTATTCGAATCTTCTCTTGATCTTGAGCTTGTGATTGAAGTCTTCTGAGGTTCTCTTCTTCGTCTACCTGCTCGAGTCGTTCTCGTTCTCGCTCTCGCTCTCGTTCCCGTTCCCGTTCCAGCTCCAGCTGTTGAACTCGTTCTCGTTCGCGTTCGCGTTCTCGTTCCTTCTCTTCATCCTGAGCATGCCGAGAAACAGTCGAAACGTCTTCCACCTGAGCTAAAGTACTTGAGAGCGGAAGTTGAACTGAAGTAGTGGTCGAGCTTTGAGAAGTAGAGGTCGGAACAAAAGCTTCTTTCATCTCTACATCTTGATTTGAAGGAAGTTGAGAATTTGAAGTTATCCTCGAGGAACCCATCGTCTCTTGATTTTGATTTCTAGAATCTTGATCTGAATGTCTCCGATTTTCAAACCCATGAGAAGTACTAGGTGAACTTGAATTAGAATTAAAGACCTCTTCTCTCCTTTCTCTTTCTCTATCTCTCCCGCTTCCGAAAGAATCCGCTCTCTCTCGATCTAGGTTTCTACCATGATCGGAACCAAAGGAAGAGACCAAAGGAGTATTTGGAGCAGTTGAACCTTGACCTTGAGGTCTTGATCGACTCAGGCTGAGATTGGAACTCCTATCTCTTTCAAGAGTTGCTGAATCTGATGCTGCCGGAGAAGATGTTCGGGCAGGTTGGGAAGATGGTGCGTCTCGTCTATGAACAGATGAAGAAAGGCAAGTGGAAGAAAGGTGTCAATTCTATTAGACTGAAGTAGCAGCGAGAAAAAGTCAGAAAAGAGACGTGAGTGTCGCCTGTCCTGATCGCAAATACTCACTCTTCAGATCGCCGCCTCGAAGACCCCTCTCCTCTTCTATCACCAGTCCTATCCCTATCTCTTTCTCTCTCCCTCTCCCTATCTCTGTCTCTATCCCTCTCTCTTTCCCGTTCCCTTTCTCTTTCTCTGTCTCTATCTCTCTCCCTTTCCCTCTCTCTATCCCTATCTCTACCTCCCCATTCCCCTTCAACCGCCGCCCCACTACTCCAAGAATTGGTCCTCCCATTCCAACCACTACCACTCCTAACTCCTCCAATCTGATTAGCCCCAGTTCCCCAACTTCTTTGAACAGGAGATCTACCAATAGCATTAGAATTAGAAGTTGGAAACCTAGAAGTGTTTAAAGAAGGTAATCTATCTCTCGAAGAAGTAGGTAAATCTCTATCCCTCTCTCTTTCTCTAGAAGGAGTTGGATTTGAAGAAGCACTTGAAGGCCTATAAACATCTGAAACGTCATAAGATCTTGAACCCCAATTGTTTCTATTACTGTCTCTCTCTCTTCCACCTGAAGAATTGCTGGCGTTCATGGGAATTGAAGAATGTCTAGTCAATCCAACACCATTTCCAATTCTTCCAGAACTAGAAGAATTACTTCTACGATGATTGGATTCTCTTTCGAATTTCGGAGTTGAATTTGAAGATGATGAACCTGTTTCATCTATTCCTTCGTTAATTGGTGGATCTTCTTTCACTACTTCTCCATTTTCATCAACTTGTAATGCTCCTTCTTCTTCTTCTGAAGATTCTCCATCTGCATCTGTTTGTTCTAATTTTCGAGGAGAAGAGGTAGAAGTGGAATGAGATGGTGGGAAAGTTGAGGGATCTAAGATTTGACCTTCTTCTTTCTCTCGAGTTGATGAGGAGAATAAGCGATGTGTAAAAGAGGATCGAGCTTCTCCTTCTTCTCTTTCTAAAAGTGATTTTGATGAAGGTTGGGACTGGAGAAAGACGAGTCGTAGATAGAGAGGAAAGGGTCAGATTGACGTTCGGTTGAAGACTCAGGATCAAGACTAGATTCGGGACCAGTCCAGTGATACTCGTACCCATACGAGTATCAGTATCACCTTTCCAGAGGTCTGGACCAAGTAATTAGCCAGTAACGCGGAGCACTCAGATCGCCACTCGCTTTTCTGCCTTTAGAGGTCGAGACAAGAAAGGTGGGGAGAGAGAAACAAAGGAGAAGGGAAAGGGAGCTATCCTTCTCTGCCTGCCTTCTTCTTGGGTTTCCCCTTTATATTCCTGTTCTGTTCCTTTTCATGAGCGTCTAATTCCTTCTTCAAATACTCCTTTCCTGTAACCTTCCCCGGCCTCCGGCCAAATCTCTCTCCTGTCCCCATTTCAAAAGTCGACACTGATCCTCTTCGACCAAATCCTACCTTCTCTCGTCGAATCTTGCATTTCACGTTCCCAGTAGTTTGGATACACCAGAGTTTTCTGAAGTAGTCAAGAGTATTACTAGAGTAAAATGGAGAACTCAACCCGTACTCGCTGCACTTGAGTAACACTCATACTCGACACATCAGTACGAGTATGGGATTTCCAAGATTCCTGAGTACAAGTATGCTCAAATCCAAACATTTAAGGACCTGGATACCTGAGAAGTAATGCTTGCCATCCTCGAACCAGACCACCTCGAAGAGCATACAGACGTGGAACTCCAACTCACCTTTGCAGCCTTTGTTTCCGCCGCGGCTCCCTTACTTTCCACCCTCACGTCATCTGACTTGTTCTCTAGACTGATTCCGTTCTCCTCCCGGTTTGAACTTGAAGGATGATGATTGGATGACCCCTTCTCTGACTTTTCCGAAGAAGTCGGAGGAAGCTTGTGATTCTGATTCTCTGCTACTGTCTGGGTCAGGATAGACTCATTGTTTGTAGCAGAAGATTGATCATTGAAAGATGAATTTGTTGTCGAAGGATCTTGAAGGGATTGATTTGTTGAGTTATTGGATGAAGTTGAGGGAGGTGAAGATACTTGTTGGAGCTCTCCCTTCTCTGTCGGTACCTTGACTTCTGCTGGATCTGTTTGACCTTTTGATCCTGTGATTGTGGTTGTTGTGGATTGATTGATGGTAGAAGTTGAAATTGAATCTTCAGACGGAGGAACTGCAACTGGCACTGATGCAACTTGAATCTCTCCCTTCTCTTCTTCTGTTCCTTTCAGCGTAGATGCAGATGCAGCTTGACTGATTGAAGCTTCTTGATTCTCATCCTGTCCCTGTCCCTGCAGCTGTTGCTGTTGCTGCTCTTCTTGAGGAATCGGATTGGATGAAGTTTCCATCACCAATGCCAATGAATGCCACCTCACCTCACCTCAACGACTGAACTGAGATCTGTCTGGGTATATTGAACAGGATGTGCTCCGCTTGAGATGACCAGATAGGTCTATAGAATCGAATGAGAATGGAATCTTGAACCTTGAAGTTGGATATTAAAGGAGGGAGGCGGGAGGAGTAAAGGAAGGAGAAGAGAAGCAGCATCCAAAAGCTTCCTCATCTTCATCCTTCCCCCGCAAATAACTTGATCTCCTTTTGATTCCCTTAAACGAAAGCCTTGGATGTCGACTCATCAAATCAAAACTGTGGCCTCAAGTTCCAGTTCTTCAGCTGCTCCTGCCGGCTCTTCCTCTTCTAGCTCTCGACCTGCTCGACCTCAAATCAGTCATTCAAAGTTAAAGCAACTTCGAGACGCTGCAGAAACATCCAATCAACCAGGAGGTGGTTCTTATAACATATGGTATAACAAATTCTCAGGTGGCGACACTCAAGCAGACAGGAATAAGAACTTCGTCAAAGCTGATACTAGATGTAACATCCAAAGGGATCAGGGTTGGACTAAAGCGGATGGCAAAGGAAAGGGGAAAGTAGTCCAAGGTATGGGAGATGGTCCAGGTAAAGAGGGGAATTATTGTTGTTTGTTCTTTGCTAGGGGACATTGTCCTAATGGGTGAGTACGAGTGAAGGCGAGAGAGAAGCTGCAACGGGGGTATGGATCGGGTGGAATGAGCAAGCAAGTGCATGTATGCCTCTCTTTTGTTCTCAAGACCTTTGCGAATTGTTTCAAAGGTTCCATCGATTTCAAAGAGCAGGTTTCCGAAGATATCAGAAGCTAAGGGAAGCCATCTTCTCCCACCCCATCAATCCTAATCACCAACTCCCTCCTTCCTTCTCCTCAGATCTTCCTGCACTTTCCTCCACCGTCTTCCTCCTCCCAATCTTCTCCCTTCACTTTCTACCGACATCTTCGGTCGAACCAAACACTCAGATTACAGAGATGACATGGGTGGAGTAGGTTCCCTTCTCAAGATCAACAAAACCTTATACGTTGGTAGAATTCATGAAGAACCTAATGTTTCTAGTGAAGGTGGTGGATACAATGCTCCTGCAGGTGGTTTAGGTCCTCAATGGAGAGACGGAGGGAGGACTTTGAAAGGTGGAGGTGATGTTGGGAAAGCTAGAAGGGGAATGAAAGATACAAGGAGTAGTGGAAGGCGAGAAATGAGTGCGACTGAGAAAGTACTTTGGAGACATTTTGGTGAATGGGGGGAAATTGAAAGTAGTGCGTAGGTTTAGGAGCTTCGAAAGTTCACTTTAAAGCTTGATCCTCTCAAGTCTTGACGGATTCTCTCTGACGAAACTCCTTTTTCCAAATCATTTCCTTTCACTTCAGTCAAACATTTACCTTCAAAATCTTGCGCCTTCGTCACTTACGTCTCTGAATCTTCATCTCAATTCGCAAAAGAAGCAATGACTTGTCAATCTTTAGATCATGATGAAATCTTAAACGTCAGATGGTCAACAGACGATCCAAATCCAAACGCCCAAAAACGTCAAAGAGATGAAATGTTGAAAATAGGAACTGAAAGGATTGTAGAAGAAATGGGAAAGAATGGTGAAATGTTAAGAGCCGGTAGAATGTTGAATGAACTTGAAGGTGCTCATCAAGGTTTAGAAAAAATTGAACCTCAAAAAGAGGAGGAGGAGGAGGAGGAGGATGGAGGAGGAACAAAGAGAACGAAATTCAACGGAAACGAAGAAGAAGTAGAAAATGAAGAGTTGAAAAGACTTATAGAAGAAAATAAACAGGGTTGGAAGGAAATTGAAAGAGAAGAAGATGAGAGATTGGAAGAAGTTAGAAGGAAAGAAATTGAGGAAGAACAGAGGAAATTGAACGAAGCTGTTAGTAAAGGTGGAGGAATGTTGAGTTTAGATGCTTTGGTTGGGCTCAAAGGTTTAAGAGGTATTAGGAATATCAATGGAAATCTTAATGGAGAGGAAAAGAAAGTTGAGAAAAAGGAGAGTACTGGATTGGCGGCTTTGGGAGGTTATGGAAGTGAAAGTGAGGAGGAGTGATTGTTAGCAGTACAGAATCAAGAACGATTGTGTGGTGTACTTGTAATCCAATACATTTAGAGTGCCCTTTCTATTGACTCGAATCTTTCAAGCTCCTTTTTCGAGATGCCAACTGATTCATCTCTTCAGTCTTTCCTCCTCCCCTCAACTGATTGGATTCAACACTTCGTATATCTTCAGGATCTATCTCTCATCATTGATCAGCCATTAATCAGCCATTATCCGCTCCAATCATGGATCCAATGAGACAGCTCCCTTCTGAGCTCATCACCGAAGCTTTTTCCCTTCTCTCCAATCCTCAACTAGCAATCTCTTCAAGGGTATCTTCTGACTGGAGATCAAGACTTTAAAATGATTCTACTATTCATAGGATCTTAGATTTGACTGATTTACGCAAAGATTTACGCAAACCATTAGAACCTCGAGAGCTGATCAAATTAGTCCATCGTCTAGCTTCCCTTTCAACTCATCCGAGAAACGAAATCCATCTAGATCTATCATTCCTCTGGGAAATGCATCCAGAAGCAAGAAAGTGGCCGCCTTCATTTCAATTGCCTTATGACAGGTTCTTAGGATTTGGATTACCCGATTATCTTTCACTTCTCACAACCATCGCCTTGGCTACTGGAGGATGACTGCAGAAACTTTTAGTGACAGCTGATCCATATACGCTAACAGGAATCCAATCTCTTGATTTCGGTGTGGCGATCACATGTCTAACTCGACCTTCCTGAAGAAGCAAACTTCAGTCAATAGTGGACAGAGGGTAGATTATGAACAATAGAAAGCATCGGCAGCGTGCAGGGATCCAGCTTACGTTCGGGCTGTATTGAATGCACCACGAAGCTCCTAGAATGTGAGTGAGGGCCCACTTCTCGTAACGAAGGTCATCATCCGCAAGATGGTGACTGTGCTGGAAATCAAGGGGGTTGGAGTCTCACAGATTAAAACAGGGCAAAAGGCTTTGCAGTTATTGAAGAGAGCTCTTGGTATATACTCTACCCTTTTTTGAGTGGGAGAGATGAGTGAGGAAAGATTGAACAAGTCTCGTTGGAAGAAGCCTATTCGAGAAGTTTGTACTGGGAAGGCGGTGGCGGTAGCTTTGAAAACGAACGCATGGTGAGCTCCAACTTTCGAAGGAGGAAACACTTTCTTTGTTTTGCTTTCGAGCCAGATTAGGATCGATTTTCGAGTGACTAGATCGAGATAAGGAAAGGAAGCGAAAGAAGCATGCCGACCGGTAGGATTAAAAAAAGAGGCTTCGATTTCTTCTTCGCCACGCTACCACCTCTTCATTTACAAGTATCCTTCAAAGATGAAACTCTCTATCCTCTCTTTAGACCGCCTCTCCAGCTCCCACACCTGCTGGTAGCACCCAAGACTTTGGAATCGGAGGTGGTATCAACAGCGCACAAGAGTCCATCGCCAATTCCGTCTCTTCTGAGATCGCTTCAAGAGTTTCAGCTGTCTCTTCAGATTTCGGCAACATTACCATCTGTCCAACTATTCCAATTGCTACTACTGGAGACAGTTGTGACTTCATCTAGGGAAAGACAGTCTGCTGTAATCAGGATATCAGTGAGTTGATTCTCCGTCAGAGTAGCGCTTTGCAATCGGTCCGTCGCTCGTGTGAGCGTATCGAGAGGGGACTAGAGGTCAGACTGAGCTTCTTAATGCATTCAATCTGTTTCCACTGACCGCTAACTGCTGACTGACGTCTTCGTCTTCACCTTCACTTTCCTTCACAGATGGAAAGTGCTATGACACCTCTGCCAGTCCCACCGGTTCTTCAATCGACTCTGCTTCAGAGGCGTTGAAGCCTCATCAAGTAGCTCTAGCAGACACTCTTCATCTTCGTCGTCGTCGTCGTCTAGCAACTCTGCCTCCCCGATTACGACAACAGTGGCTCGTCTATCATCGCCCAAGCTGCAGCCTTTTTCCTGGCTATGATTGGGGGTGCCTCTTTCCTATTGCTCTAGAGAAATTCATTAAAATGCCTGTCGGGAGGAGGGGATGTGTAGAAAGTGAAGGACCAAGATGTCGATGGACGACAAGGGGAAAAGAGATGCCTAATTAGCTACTTGTACCTCGCGAATACGAGGATGATCATGATGAAGATATTTTGTAACTCAATTTTCGATTTCAATTATCATGGTCTCCTTTTTCTTTATGACCTTTTTTGAGTGTGGTTTTGAGAGTTCGCAAGTTGTCATTCGATCGTCAGCGTCAGCACTTGAAAGCTTGAACGCTTCAGCTGCTTCTCTTGCTTCATCATCATCATCAAAGCAAGTTTGTGGGTGTGAAATAAGTTCTGTTCTCTCTTTTGTCGGGTTTCATTCATTCCATTCCATTCAACATTCAAAGTCGATTTAGCATCAGATTCAACTTCAAGGTTTCTCAATCTCTCTACTCTTGACTCGCAGCATCCTACTCAGCAAATCGTTCTCGATCTAAGCAACTGTCTCTTGTCTTAACCCATTCAGCTTGAACTTTATCCACTCAAACCTTATCAAATCAACCCTCAACCCTCTAAATCCAATTCAAGATGGGTGAGTCTACAGCCAATCTCTGCTGCTCAGCCCTTCCCTTCCCTTCGCTCTTATCTCACTCTCTGGCCATCCTCCCACACAAACCCTGACCCCTTCAGGTATTCCCAAATTCTTCCGTTCTATGTCAGAAAGGTATCCATTGATCTCACAACTTATTGAAGAGAACAAGATACCAGAATTTGATAATCTTTACTTAGACATGAATGGAATCATTCACAATTGTTCTCATCCAAATGATGGTGACGTCAATTTCAGAATGACGGAAGCAGAAATGTTTCTATCCATTTTCAGCTATATAGATCATTTATTCTCAAAGATCAAACCTAAGAAAATGTTCTTCTTAGCTGTAGATGGTGTAGCTCCAAGAGCAAAGATGAATCAACAGAGAAGTAGAAGGTTTAGAACCGCAAAGGAAGCAAAGGAATTGAAGGAGAAAGCTATTAGGAAAGGAGAGGAATTGCCAAAGGAGGAGGCTTTTGATAGTAACTGTATTACACCCGGTGAGTAGAGAGGGTGAGAATGGCTGCTTGCTTAAAGAAGAGAGGAACTGAGCTTTTGGGTTCGGAGGGTGGAGCTGCTTTCTCCAGTCATGTTCATCGACTCTAAGATCGAAAGGGACATGCCGGAATTGCATCTTGACTGGAGACAAGAGACGCCAGGACGCATGCATCTCTGATTCAGGCTGCTGAGGCAATCAGTGGGCAGAAGAGCTCAGGATGATCTTCATTATCATCTCCTATTTTTTCTGTGACAATTTTCAATCTGAACCTCCAATAGGTTCGCACCCAGCCCACTCGCTCATCTTATCTCTCTTCCTTGGTCCTACCCTCTCCTCCAGGTACGCCCTTCATGGCTCTACTCTCTGAGCAACTCAAGTACTTCATCGCAAAGAAAGTAACTGAAGATTCAGCCTGGCGTGGAGTAGAAGTAGTCTTGAGTGGACATGAAACTCCAGGAGAAGGAGAACACAAAATCATGGAATACATTAGATTATCAAGATCTCAACCAGGTTACAATCCAAACACTCGTCATTGTATGTATGGTTTAGATGCAGATTTGATCATGTTGGGTTTATTAACTCATGATCCACATTTCGCTTTACTACGTGAAGAAGTTTCTTTCGGCCCAAAGAAAGGGAAATCCAAATCTTTGGATTCTACTAATTTCTTTCTTTTACATCTCTCTTTGATTAGAGAATATCTGGATCATGAATTCAACACGCTTAAAACTAAGAAACTTAATGGGTTTGAATATAATTTGGAAAACATCATTGATGATTTTATTCTTTTGAATATTTTCGTTGGGAATGATTTTTTACCTCATTTACCTGGTTTACATATTAATGAAGGTGCACTACCTCTATTGTTTCAGATCTATAAGAAAGTTCTACCTAATGCTGGCGGTTATTTGAATGAAAATGGGAAATTGAATACTGGGAGATTGGAACTGGTTTTGGATGAATTGAGAAATTTCGAGAAGGATGAATTCGTTAAGGATAACGCTGATCTAGTTTGGTGAGTCCTTAGAGTTCTTTGTTTGATTTCTCTTCGAGGTTTAATTTCTGGCAGTAAAAGGTAAAGAGCAGGTTCGATCAATGTTTCTCTGACTTCTGCTCCTTCCATCTTCTATCTGAATCCGTGCGTCTCCAGGTATCAAGGCAAACAGGAAAGTCAAGCTAAAGCCTTAGAGGTCGCCAAAGCCAAAGCAAAGTTCAATCCCACAATCACTCTCATTCAAAAAGAGTATCTAGATCTCATTCATTCTTTCATCTTAACTCAACGTTCCTTCCCGTCGTCTTCTTCGGTGTGCTTCTTACCTTCGAAAGCTCTGGAGTCCAATGCAAGAGACCGAAAGTTCTTGAAGGACCTATCAAACGAATTACATCTACGAATCGAGTGGGATGAGTACGATCCTGACAATGATTGCATGACTGTTGCTATAAGCATTAGTGATCATGCTGGTTTGAACGGAGCTTTGAAGAAAAGCGACATGTTGGATAAGGATTTAGAAGACGATGCTGAAGACAAGATTGAGTCAGACAAAGCAGTCGATAGAGTCTTGAAGAAATATTTGAAAGCTGAAATTATCGATGATGGGAAGAAACCTTCAACTACTAACGGAGCTTCCAAGAACGGATTAGGGGAAGAACTCGAAGGGTTGAAAGAGGAGGAAACTGAGTATGAAAAGAAAGTAAGAGAAAAGATGACGGAATGGAAGAGAGATTATTACAAGAACAAGTTGGAAATTGATTTCAACGATTCAAAGGCTATGAACGATTTAGCGTTCAGATACGTTGAAGGATTACAATGGGTCTTACATTATTATTATGACGGAGTTGCATCTTGGGGATGGTTCTACGACTATCATTATTCACCTAAGATCTCAGACTTAAAAGATGTTGGTTCGATGAAGTTCGATTTCGATCTGGGAAAACCTTTCCGACCTTTCGATCAGTTGATGGGAGTACTACCAGCTCTATCTTCAAAGCATATTCCAGAAGCTTTCAGATCTTTAATGACGGATTCTGAATCTCCAATTTCAGATTTCTATCCTTCCAATTTCGATGCAGATCTCAACGGAAAGAAGCAAGACTGGGAAGCCGTCGTCAAGATTCCATTCATCGATGCCAAAAGATTATTGGACGCTTTGAACAAGAGAGAGAGTCGTTTATCCAAAGATGAAAAGTCGAGAAATGGATTCGGTGAAGCTACGAAGTTTACTTACGACGAAGAAAATGAACACTTCTTAGCTACTCCTCTGAAAGGTCATTTCCCAGATTTAGTGCATTCCAGAGCAAAGATTGAAGAATATCATTTACCAACTTTAGGTGGTGGAAAAGATCTGAGTAAGGGTTTGATCAAAGGCGTATTCTTAGGTGAAAAGGCTCTTGCTGGTTTCCCTTCTCTCATGACTTTACCTCATTACTCCTCCATTTCCAGACATGGTGTCAACGTCTTCCAGAGCGACTCAAGAGGAGAGTCAGTCGTGGTTCACATCGAGAATCGCTACAGCAAGGCCAAATCTGAAGACATCGCAAAGGAGATGGTTGGAAAGAGGACGTTTGTCAATTGGCCCTTCCTTTACGAAGGAAAGGTGACAGCAATCTCTGACGGTCTCTTTAGGTATGAGATGGGTTGGATTGGAAATCAGAGGAAGATCGTGTCAGAACCTTTGAAGGCTAACGTCGCAAGTGGCTGGGGAAGGAAAGCTGATAGAATTGAACATCATTTCTCCAAAAGATATGGTGTCGTTATCGGAAGTGTCGAAATCATCTTACACGTTCAACCACTTAAAGGATTGAAACGTACAGATGATGGAGCTTTGGTTAAAGATTACGATGATAGAAGTGATAAGGAAATCGAATACCCATTGCAATTAGCTGTCAATCTGGTCGAACAGGAAGACGGAAGATTCGAAGAGCAAGAACCTCAAGATTTGAGAACTGAATTCCCAAATGGAAGTCCAGTATTCTTCTTAGGTGAACATCTTTATGGTTCTCCAGGTTCAATCTCTTTCGACTCAAATCAACCTCAAGATCAGAACAAAAATCAATTGGCAGTCAGACTTTTCGTATTCCAACAACAAGCAAAGGAGCTTGCAGCTTTGAGACAGCTCGTTTCAACTAGAGTCGAGGAACGTTACGTTCCTTCTTTCCAGGTTGCAAAGATTTGTAGGATTTCAGGTTTCGGAGTCGCTAAATTGACTAGTTCGATGATGGTCGAAGATGGAAGGATGAAAGTCAACATAGGTCTCAATCTCAAATTCGAAGCTAAAGGATTGAAAGTTCTTGGTTATAGTAGGAAGAATGCTACTGGTTGGGAATTCAGTCAGAGAGCCATCGATTTGATCATGGATTACAAAGTGAGTCTTAGAAGAGGTCAAGATCCACGGATGAATGTATGCGTTAAGGTTTGAGCCCTTTCATTGCTTTGCTCTTGCCTGTCTGACTCGTTGCTCTCCCTCAAATATTTCTCGTTATGCAGGAAAACTTCCCAGAAGTCATTCAAGCCTTCCAGGACCGACCTCACGAGGATTTCACCAAATCCACTCAATTCTTTGGAATGAACGCAGATTCGAGAATGGGAGATCTCAAGAAATGGATCAAGCAGAAAGGAGTCAGAGATCTCGAAGCTGTTTCGCTCTTTGCCGAACAGCTAGACAGGCCTGTCGTCGAAGCCATCGAGAACCTCCTCACTCGTTCGGCCAAGGTCAAATCTTTAGCCGCAGCTGATGGATCTTCCGACAAGGTCAGGAAGATGATGATCAAAGGACTTCCAAGGACTGCCGTTTTGAAGCCAGATCACGCAGTCTTCAGGCTACAAGAACAGCAGTTCTCTCTAGGAGACCGAGTCGTAGCTGTGGGAGGAACTGGAACGGTTCCACTCTCTGCTCACGGAGTCATCGTTGGAATCGCTACTTCTAGTGTGGACGTCGTCTTTGATGTGCCTTTCATCGGAGGAACATCTCTCGAAGGCAGATGCTCCCCTCACAGAGGAGCTACCTTACCTCCAGTCGGTCTATTGAATCTATCTCATCCTCAATACGTCAGCTCCGCTACTCCTTCTGCCTCCCCTTCCGTCGCTCCAGCTCAAGCTCAGGCTCCAGCATCTCCTTCCCAAGCCATCAGAGCTCCTCTCGGACCTAATGGCTCAGGGTTTCCATCCTCAAGAAATGCTGCTCAATCTACCTCTTCGTCGACTTTCAGACCTCCAAACCACTTCAAAGCTGCCCAAGCTACCTCGACAAGTCAACCTGGACTTCAGATTCTCCAACGAGATGTTCAGCAACTCAATGGAAAGGAGAAAGGTCCTGATCCGGTCAAGGTCTCTTCAAACTTCCAATTCTCTGGCGTCGCTGGCGGTAGGGAGAAACCTTCTCAAGATCGAAAGAAAGCTATGCAGGATCTCAATCCCCATTTAGCTGCTTTGAGTCTTGGAGGTGGTAATTCTTCTAATGGAACTTCGACCAGAGGCAATCCTCGTGTTGGAGAAGCACAGCAAGCACCTCAACAGCCTCAACAGCAATCGAATTATCGTCAACAATGGCAACAGCCACAGCAACAACATCAGCAGCCTCGCGCTTATCCCCACCCATCTGCTGGAAATCAACTTCTTCAACAGCTTCAAGGCATCCGACCTCCCCAAGCTCCTAAAGCTTCTCAGGAAGGTCAAGCTCCAGCCCAGGTCGCGCCAACTCCTCCAGCTGGACCTGCTAACGCAATTGCTCCCACTGGTCCCAAGATCAATGCCAACTCTTCGAGAGGTCGAGGAGCTCCAAGGGGATCTAGAGGTGGCAGAGGAGACTTCTCTAATGGACGTGGAAGAGGAAGAGGTGCTGGAAGGGGCGGGAAGCCAAATGGAGCTGGTCCATCTCCACCTCCTCAAGCATTGTGAAGAGTGAGGAAGGCTGGAGTGATGGAAATATCGTCATGAGGGGTGGCAGGGATTGGAGAGAGAGAGAAAGAAAGATCTGTAATATTGAAAACCGATAAACATTGTTATTGGAGCATGATTGTCGGTTACTTAGGTCTGCTGATCTGTTTTTTCTCTAATTAGATCACAGATAGATGCACGAAAGAAGGTGCGAGAATCGATCACTCGACTTTGATAGCTTGATACTTTCGGTGAGGCAGAAAAAACAAGACTTGCTCTTACTCTTCTTCGCCACCATCCTACTTGCATAAAGCCATGGATGAAGATGCAGCCCGAAAACTTTCGAGGCTGAGCCAGAATCTTTAAAGGCTATCCTGGATATTTCTTCTCCTCTGCTGCATCTTCTTTGGGCATGGCTACATTCATGAAGACGAATTCTTCCTTGGAGAAAGCGAGGTAATTGCAGGTAGCTATTTCTCTTTCTCTTACCAGATGATGAGATCCTTGTCTACTATCTATAGCCTTTAACTCATCTTGTTCTTCTCTGGCATCATCTTCAAACTCAAACAGGAGACTGGCTAGGCATCGATGTCCTTCATACTGAGGAATTTGATCCATCCAATCCCACGAGATCAATGGCAGAGGTCCGTCTTCAGAACACCAAGCTTGTTTTTGTTCTTTTTTTCTACCGCTTGATAAACGTTGGTTAGTATTAACAGTTCGCGATCGCTGAAAACTTGCAATTCACTAAATGAAGGTTTCAATTGGCCTCTAAAAGTTCCTTCTTCAAGAACTATTCTCTTAGCTACAAGAGCAGGAAATGCTCTGAAATGGTTTCAGGTCTGTAAGTCACCGACCTCTGTAGCGTCCACCCTTGCGCCTGGTCGATTCAGGACTTGTAGAGCGTCTGACGGACCGACGCTCATCATGCAATCGTGGATGTGCTGCCCTCGCCTTCCTCCCTACCACTGTTCTGCAAGCCTTTGCCATCAAAGAGCTTGTTAGACTTCCTTCTCTTCCAACCAAGGATCACGAAGAAATTTACAGAAGGCCAGATGCTCGCTATCGACTGAATCAGCTCTTTACTCTGAGCGTTTGGAGCTGCGCTTTCCTTCCGATGATGCTCTTCTCAAAAGGGTTTCCCAGTGCAGCCTTGGTGGCAATGATGTGTACAGTTTATTCTGGACTTCAAAAAGTTGGAATTCTTACCACGCCTTTCACGGTGAGTGTGGAAGAGATGAGCGATTGAATACGATGGAAGCGGTGTAGCTCTGATTATTGGCCTTAAATCCCACAAATTCGAGCTACTCGACCATTCTCATGGTATGAAATATACACAAGTTTTCGCCGGACTTGCAGTCCAGCTCGCTTCAGGGCCGTTCTGCAGTGACGCCTGGATTTTCTTGCTCCCCATGGGTTTGAAATGGCTTCAAGTTCTACGTCGTCAACCCAACAGAAATCAGCTTCACTCCCTATTCCACATCATGGCTGGCTGCTCAGTCCTCTTTTTTCTTTACGATTCCTACTACTACGCTCGACCACTCTCTCGGTTCTCTTACCCCAATGCAAGTCCAAGAGTCTCTGGTTGGAAACCGCCATCTCAAGTCTGGGCCCCCATCAATGGACTCCTACAAAGCTTACAAGCTTCCGAGATTTCCACAAACATGTTCTACACCTGGTGGGTCTTCCCTTTCTTCGATGCTCCTTTGCTTTTTGGCTGGGGGTTAACGATGTTCCTTTGCTTCAGACTCTGTCACCAGCTGGCTTTCTCAAAGAAGTCAATCGAGGTCGTCAACATCGAAACCTTAAGGAAAGTGTCCAATCATCCTCAGAAAGAAGTCAAAATCTTACACCGTCAGGCATTTCTCGAGAGAACAAGTGAGCATGAAATGTGACTTTGGCTCTGTTGTGACGGCTTCTGGTTTACCTCTTCTTTCTTTCTTTTCAGCGTCTTTCCTCTCCTTACTCTTCCCTTCGATGGTTCTGCCACTCGTTTCTCCCAAGCAAGGCTTTACCATCCTGCTACCTCTCGTAATCCCAGCAATTTTGCTGTTAGGGCAAGAAGCCTATAGATCCCAGATGTCCGAGAAGATGAAACTGTTGTTCGTGAGTTTGGATTTGATGCCTCGTTGTCCAATCGGGAAGATCTGATGGTTTTTAATTTTGAGGGACTGCAACCTGAGAATTCAATTCTCCTTGCTCTCCGCAAGCTTTATAAGCACGTATCGCAGCAATTACTTCTAGGCATCTTGTTTGGGTTTCTGAATCATGGCGGACTCATTCCTTCGCTCCTAAAGCTGAACACCGATCTTCACCAAATACAAGGCTGTCATGGAGCCTCCGTGGAAGACTGGAATTGGCATAATTGTCAAGATCGCCAGACAACTTCGACTTGGTTCGATGGAGTTGAACCGAACGTGGAAAGTGCAGACTCGGCCTCTCCAGCTCAAGTTAGACTCGTTTACTGGCAAACGCTGATGCCCCCTAGACGTCTCGTCCTCCCACCTCGTGAGTGCACAAGCCCAGAAGCGTTTAAATACTTTGAACTCGTGGCCAAATGCTGACTCTTCCTTTTCACTTCCTCACTCGCAGCCAAGCCAAACCTACAAGTCAAAGTCATCGACGAAGGAAGTCTACCCGTCCAAGACTTCATTCAAGCTCTTGTCTCAAATCTCAGCTCCTCAACTTCTACTCAACATCTTCTCACCGCTCCCTCTTGGGCGTTTCACTCTTCAGAGAAGGAGCTTCAAGAGACTTTGAGCCTTGAGACAGAGAAGGTCTATCAATTTCCCTTTCACCTGGATCTCAATCACTTTCAAGAAATAGTAGAACTGTGGTATCTGGGAAGAGGGTTCAGAGGTGCGACCGAGTTGGAAGTCAGAGAAGTGGCCAGAAAAAGTTGAACTTGAAAAAATGTCGGCCGTCGAATGTGTGATCCGAACTTGAAAACAGTCCCGAGTTGTCTTGTTTTAGAGCTCTTTCGAAAACAGTTCCCAGTCTGAAAACAATTTCTAGTCTTTGAGGGGTTTGTCTGGGGAGCTCAAGTATAATTCGTCAGTCTCAACTCTGTCGAACCTCCTACTCGTTCGAACAGTCGCGAGAGCACGCGTTTTAATGAGTACTGAGTGTGATGTCTTGATCTAAAATTATCACGACAGGATTTCACCTTTTACTTCCAGCATTCCACTCTCCTTCTCAAAATCTCTCTTCCAACCCTCACATCGAGATCCTCATCCAACCCCAATTCCCTCTTCAAAGCGACCCAACCTCTAACGTCATCATTCACATCCTCGTCGAATGCAGCTCGAGTAGCTTTCGAGAGTGTCCACTCATGAGAACTAGAATCTGAGGTCGTCGAAGGGAGGGACAAAAGAGTTGCAGCATCTTGTAGAGATCTCCAAGAAGCTTGAGGTCTTTTGCCGAATAGCATTCCTCTATTTCTAACCATTGAATTTGATGAACCTGGTGGAGCTCGAAGGACTTCTGAAACCACTCCTAGCCAGCCATCGGAATAATCTGAGGAGAATCGAGTTGCTCCTTTGAGATCGAATCTGCGAGAACCGCCTGTGAGAGAAGAGGGCGTGAACAGTAAGCGTTAGGGAAAACAGTGTGATTTATCTATGGAAATCCATCGAAGTAAAGGCCCACTTACCCGCCATGACGACTTTCTCCACCACAGCGTTGCTGATCTCTTTGGCGATGTTACGATAGATCGGCAAGCGAGTCTCACTTGGTAATATCGGTGCGAAGTGAGATAGATGAGTTGAGAGAGTTGATAAAGCTGGAATGAGCAGCTTCGATGGAATATCATCGTTGCCAGCACCAAAGCCGGCGAAGGAAGAATCGGGATCGTCCAAGGGGGAGGGGATTGAATCCGAGGTCTTAGATTCATCGTCCCATGAGCTGCTTGAAGAAGACAAGCTGAGATCAGTCAAGTATTCGCCCTACTTCGGTTTCGAACAAGGACTCACCTCTGAGAGTATTCTCTCATCACTTCCAACGCCTCACTGATGACCAACTTCTCGATCCCTCTCGAAGCTCTTTTCTCAATTTGTTGAAACCTCTGACAAGTTTCATCCCAAACGCTAGGTAAATTCATCTTCTCGTCATAAACCTCAGGATCAAACAAAGCTGAGTCGATTTCACTTTCATCTTCCTTATCATGAAGATCCGATTTTTGTTGACCTGAATATCTTTGATCTGTATAAGTAGTTGTTGAAGTTGCTGGTTTATTAGATCCAAGAGGTCTCAAATTCCTTGCAGCACCAGTACCAGATCTAATACCTCTTCTCAACAAGCTAGTCAAACTAGCTTCCCTCAATTCCTTATCATCTTCTTCGTCTTCATCTTTTTTGATTTCGTCCATCAACAATTTCCCATCTTCCGAGTTCCTCATTTCATAAGCTAAATCGATGAAAATAGAAGTTTCCCCCCATTTCCTTAAGGAAGTTGAAATGTGATTGGCACTGAGAAGAGCTTTTAAAAGTCTACCTAAACCTCTTAATCCTTTGACCATCTCTGAATCTGAATTGCTAGTGATACCAGACGAATCGATTCCACCTGGAATCGCTCTCACGAAAGCAGAGGATAATGATTCGAAAGCGTCTAAAGATTTCGCTAGCCTCGAAAGATAAAATCGTAGAATTGGCAGTTGAACTCTAGTCAAGAAGGCGAGTCTCTGAGACAGAGAGGGCAAAGTGCAGTACCGCTCTGTGACAGATTCCAGTAAAGAGACCAAAGACCTTGCTGATTTCGTAGTTGGAGTTTCATTTGAAGCAGGTGCGATGTTCCCTGATGAGCTTGGATCTGAATTCGTCTCATCTTCTTCTTCTTCAGTAGAACCGGCTCCCATTCCAGAGGTCAAAGTCGACCAAGTAGCTTGTTCTTCATCATCCATCCCGTCTTTACTGATAGCCCAAGCATCTGGAGAATTGATGAACTCGTCAAACCTTTCTTCACAGAAGGACCTTTCTCCTTCCAACCAACTTTCGAACCATTCTTGATTCCCCAAAATCTCTTCTGAAATTGAGACCACTCCTTTCCTAGCTGTAGTATGGCTTTCTTTCAACTCGTTATCGAAATTTATAGTCTCCAAAATTGTATGAGCCAGAAGAGAAGGATGTGGAAGTAAGAGTGGCACTGAAGATTTAATCTTCCTCCGAAGTGGAGTTAACAAACCATTTAACAATTCCATACTCAAATCAATCTCTGATCCTAATCCGCCTCTAGAGCATAACCTAGCAACATCTCCAAAAATAGGTTCGAATAAATCAGATTGAGATTTGATTAGATTCGAGATGTGAGATAAATACCATTCTGGTTTGTCTAATCTGTTAGTATTCCTATCTCCATCGAAATGGAATCTGAATCTTAAGAGTAATGGAGAGAGTAGAGTCTGAACAGCTAGTAATCCAACATAATGATCTGAACCTGGAAGAGTCTCTTGAGAAGAAGTGGAATCTTGAGAAGTTCTAGATTTGAGAACATTGGCCACTGGCATCAACCCTAGCTTCTGAGCTTCCTTTTGAAGCTGACAGACCTCTTTCCAGCTCTTCCTAACTTCTTCATTATCTTTCAATTTGCCCTTGTAGGAAGTCGAAGCCTCTTGCTTATCAGTTTGATTCAGAGAGGGAGGCCAATTGGCTTTAGATAGAGCTTGACTTAGTTCTTCTATCCTTCGGTCTCTGAGTAAAGTGAAGGCCGAATTCCTTTGTGACTTCAAGAAGTTGATGGCCTTTAAAGGAGAAGAATCGTTGGTTGAAGAGGATGAAGATAAGGATTGAACAGTTGAAAGTAGAGAGGATAGCTTGGACAAGCTCTCTAGCGCCACTGAGCTGCTTGTAGCTGGCTCGACTACTTCTTTGTGTAAATCTTGAGCTCTTGCTAAAACAGAAAGATAATCCTTCGCTTTCTTTAAGGAGTCTAAGTTCTGAAGTTGAGCTTGAAGGGATTGCATTAAAGTGTGATCTTCTACCTGTTTCCCTTTCCCATTGACTCGTGGTGCGTCTACCTCACCTGCTGTATGATTCCCATTCCCATTCCCCTGTATCTGGTTCTCATTGCCATTCAAATCCTGACAAAGCTGTAAAAAGTCATCCTCAGTCTTTGAGATGGTTGAAGGGATCTGATCCAATTCCTTCCTACTTTCTCTGACCGAACTCAGTTCTCTTTCTAATTTCTTTTTCAAATTGTGACTTGATTCTTCTATCCGCCTAGAAGATTCACCTAACTTTCCTTCTTGAGATTGAATCAGTGATTGTAGAGAACTTGAGGAGATCGGATCCGAAGAAGGTGAACAGAGAGATGATAGCAATGCGTCATTCCAAAGCTGTCTTTCTAATTCAGATTGGCTTAGAGGTGAAAGAACTGATAGAAAGTCATTTGAATGCACCTTCTTCTGATTCCAATCGTAGAAGGTCTTCATCTGAGAGGATATAGGTATAAGATGAAGTGGTGAGGTGTTGCAACGAGAGTGGGCGATGGAGAAGTTCACAATCGTTCTCGCTCGCCAAAGGGGAACAACACTTTGTTTGCTTTTCAAATTCGACGTTTTAAGACTTTGATGATTCTATCTAGTATGTTACATTGCTGACATGGTAGTCAAACAAACAAAAATGTTTGACTTCCTTTACGATCCTTCCCCCCCCCCCACAAAGATATACAGGTCAGATTTGATGTTCAGTAAGGGACCAGATCTCTGAAGCAGTTTCAGAGAACCGCTTGGTTAGGCGTCGAGGTCTTCGATGTTGAAGCGAACGACGAAATAAACCTTGTCAGAGGTCTTGTTCTTGCAGACGTAAGTCACAGGCTGTCCGTCCCAGTATTTGCGCACTAGAAGCCAGAGAGAGAGTAGAGGAGATCGGAAAATTGAACACCGAGTTTAGAGGAAGGGGAACGTTGGACCGAGAAGAGAGATGGGATAGAAAGGTTAGATCGAATGTCGAAGCACTACGGAGGCTTCGCAAACAAACCGGTCTCGAAGGAAAGACACGGTATAAGACCTGAATTCCTGAACTAAAATTTGATCGTTTCTTCTGAGTACTTCTCTCCTACGAATGATCTACTCACAATCCAATCCCCATCCTCCAGAATGAGGCAATTCAATCTTCAAAGTGTTGAAATCAATGAACCCATTCGCAAAATCTGCATTAACAATTTCCTTGTCAGACAACCTGACATTTTTCCTGATCTCTTGATTTCCAAGTACAGTTCCTCTAGTGCCAGCATTCCCTTTAAGGTTATGAACTTCTCCAATATCTGCACCTAAGCTCTCATCGATCTCCTTATAGTCAGAAGATTTCGAGTAGAAGAGTGGCGAGATGTCCTCTTCAACGTAATCTGGAGCATCACGATTCTCAGTTGAAGGGAAAGCAGGCCAAGATTTGAAATTTAAATCAGAAGTGGAAGGTAAATTGGAAGGTCTTTCAACGTTGACTTTGTTCATTGTTGCGAGTAGAGGAGAGAAAGCCCATGGTTTCTCGCAGTATAGGTCGTGTGTTAAGTTTGGGTCTATGAAGGAGGCGGCTCTTAGAGCTATAGAGGTTCCATACGGAAGATTATCTCTGCAAGAGGAGACAGAAGGGTAAGGTAGAGGAGGGGTGATGAGTGAACAACAGCTTCCTGCTGGATGCTCCTTCTCTCTCCATCTTTGATCAGGCTTAGGTTCTCTCTTCTAGCCATTTCTGACCTGAAGCCAACCTTGCACCATCTTCTCCCTGTACTATCCTATACCCACATTCGGGGGACTCACTCACTTGATAGGTTTCTCAAACTGATTACCGAAAACCAAGTCGTCCAAATCCACACCTCCATCTTCTAACCATCTTCCCTGAATTTGAATTGAGTAAGTCATCCATTTTCCACCTTTGTTTTCAAAGTAGGGACTTGATTTGTTGGGTTCGACTCCTTCCTTTGAACCCTTTCCGGTGAAATTCTTGACTCTCACCGAAATCCTTCCTTGGAAATCAGAATGATTGATTTGATGAAGAACTGAATCGTCGTTTGGATCAAGAGCTGAGAGATTTTCAATCGAAGGCCCGAAAGATATGGATAGTGATGGCGCCATCTCAGAATCTTTGGTTGGTCGAGGTGGAGGTGAGAAAGAAGGAGGACAAAAAGTTTAAGCAGAAAGAACAACACTGCTGAAATTTGAGGTTATTGAATTGCGCTTTAAACTATGTTTGTGTATGTTATGTGTGCTTCTGGATCTGGATACATTGAAAATAAGTAAGGAACATGGTGATTCTAGAGGTGAGAATCGTAGCCAGACGAGGGAGTTGCGACGAGGGAATCGAGCGTGAACAAAAGTTAATGAACTGCTCAAGGAGGGACAGGAAGAGAAGATAAAACTGCACGACAATCGGGGCAGTACCTTGAAACCAAAAAGAAAGGTTGGGATAGAAAGAGGGAGGTGGACGTCAGCGCAGGAAATGGAGTTATCGACGTCTCTCAACGTCTCTCAACTGCTTGCTACTCACCTGCCACCCCAGAATTTAGGAACAACTTCTGCACAAGAAGAACAGAAGAGTCCGCCACATCCAGCACAGTTACGTTTGGCTTCCAATACCCCAAATCTCTTTCCGCATTTTTCGTTGTTCATACAGATGGAAGAGTAGTTGTCTGGAAGAGAGACCGCAGATCCAGGAAGAGACCAAACGAAGAGTCGACCATGAGAATCTCCTGTGAAAAGCTTGGTTCTGGAGGAAAAGGGGTTGAAGAGTCCAGAGGTCAGAAGACAGGTTGGCGATGAGTCCTTTCACTCGGCTAATACTCACGAAGACGTCTTGATGGCAGTGATAAGAGGAGTAGTGTCTGGACCTATGCGATCGTGATGCTCGAAGACCTGAAAAAGAATGGAGTAAGGGAATGTCAGCCCCCACTCGCTGGCCTTCATCAACAACACAGCGAGACTCACATGATACGGATCGAGCTTCCAAGGTCTCTTGACCATTGAAGCTTTTCCACCCATCTCAGATCTCGATCTGCTCCTCTTGTGACCGACTTGCTTTGCCTCAGAATCTAGGACCTCCGAGTGAGTGCCCACACAACTCCAGGCGATCACCTTGCCTCTATGACCAGTCAAGAGCAAGGCGAGTCTGCCAACGTGCACGTCTCTTTCGTAGAAGGCAAGACTAGCTACTGGATCAGATAGACTAGAGCTCGTGGAAACACTGGCAAGCTGCTCTCCGTTTATAGTCCAGAGATAGACTGTCGCCAACGAAGCGGTGGCGATGAGTGAACTTTGTTCGTCGATGGAACAGAGGTGAACAGGACCTTCGTGATTCCGAAGAGAGTGCACGTAGACTCCTCTGTTTGTATCCCAGATGATGGCAGTCGCGTCTTCGGATCCACTGACTACGATGCTCCATGCGGTAGATGCAGCAACGCAAAGGACAGCTGAAAGAGAAGACGAGAAGAAGAGAGGCGATCAGTTTAATACTAGCGAACCAGCAACGACGATTTGTTAGGAACTTACAGTCAGAGTGTCCTCGGAAGACACTAGTGAAGGTCAATTCCCTCTTGTCGATCTTCCACATCGTTACAAGGCCATCTGCACTTCCTGTCACGATCGAGTTTGGCCCGCTCTGAGTAAAGCAGACGATCCTCTCGGTAGTCATCTGTTCCGAAACCCCGATCGGACGAGCTGAATCTTTGGAGCTAAAGATGCGCATGGAGCCATCCAGATGACCACGAGAAAGGGAAAGACCGAGGTTGGGCATGATGAGATAATCTCTTGGACTAGCGAAAGCTCTTTCAGGATGGTTTGCGTGGATGAAATGAGCGCTTGCTTTGAGAGTTCTGATTGGAGCGATGCTTTCAGTCAAAAGGAAGATGTGGTCGATAAAATCCAATTGAGCTGGAGAGGAGATCGACACCAGGTCGCGACTCGGAGGAGAAGACCTTTGCGGATGAGGGTTCTGAAAGAGTTTGAGAGGAGTTTGACCAAAGCTGTGAATCGCAGCTGCAGCAGCCTGCCTCTCCATTGGTGACTCAATAGCATCCAAGTCCACAGCATCATCGTAGGACAATGGATGGAAGACGTTGGTCGAGTCTACCGCTTCCGCGCCTCTCGATCGAGAGCCAAAGATCAGGTCTATCCAATGATGGAGTCTCGAAGAAATATATTCCGACTCCAAGGCTTCCCTGTGCTTGGCAATGAAGAGCATCGGATCGGAGTGAGCCCAGGCTGGAAGGTCGACATCATCGACGTTTTCACCGGACTGGGTCGTCCCAAAAGCGAATCGATTCACGTTCGTGAGAAACTCTGGCAATACGAAGGCTTCTGGGATCAGCTCTCGTACGTCTCCTCGAGATAGCTCTGAAGCGGATTTCCACGCTTTTGAGAGCGATCCGAACGTTCTGTCCGGGAGATCAAAGTTTCCACCTTGAAGGCTCATCAGAATACGCTCATAAGGTCTCAACCGAATGAGGTATCCGCAGACGGTAGCTGCGGTAGAGTAGTGAGTTCCGTAGTGGAAGGGGACTGCGTCCATGTCCACTTCTTGAAGCTGACGATGACGTTCTTCGAATTCTCTTCTTCTCGTGGGCGTCTGAGCTCCCATGGGTAATTCGAGCTTCCTGAAGGTCTGGGGATCCGTCAAGTCCAAAATCTTCGATTCCCAATCAGCGATGACCCAGGGGAACACGGGATACCTTGAGAGCGAGAGAGGTAGAAAGGGGAGAAGGTAAGAGCTGACTCTATTAGAAGCATACAAGCAGTTTGTTCAACTCACTGAGTCAGATCGTTGAAAGTACGACCCGAAATGGTATTCAAAGCCATCAGATAGTCAAAGGAAGACATCTTCCTGTCGATCCACGCTTTCGTCAGCGGACCAGGACTCTGACCTCTACCGAGCACTCCAGCTAATCTGTGAGAGAGCCGGTTCCCTGTCGAGCTAGTTGCGGAAGCTGACGATTCCTTGATTCCATCCCTCAGAGATTCAGAAGCCCCAACAGCTGCAGGAGCCCTAAGCTTCAGCTCTTTGTAGACTTGACCAGCAGTAGCCACTTTTGGGAGAATGAGAAGGAAAGATTGACCATCCGAGAAGAAGAGCTCCACTCCAGTTCTCCTGTGAAGCCACGCTCTCTTGTGACATTGCTGAAGCTCTGACCAGAACCACTTCCTGGTCTGAGGGTCTCCTTCCAACTGGGCTACAAGACCAGTCGGACCAGAGGAGTTGCCTGCGCTTGAGGGAGTCAAAGTTGCGATGAAAGCGTCTCTCTCCTCTGCCGGAGCCTCCCAGCTGTTGACTAGCTCTCCATTCTTCCTCTGCAGAACGTCGTCAACCAAGTAGAGACACTTCTTTCCGATGATGAGCAGACTTCCTCTAGCTTCGATGCCGACGGCTCGAGACGTGTTGAAAACCTCTTCGATGACGTCTCCACGCTCGAGTGAACGAAGTACACGACGGAACTTGTCGTCACTTCCTTCGTCTAGATGAGATTGAGCTGGATCGGAATGAGCAGTTTCGATCTCCTGCTCTTCGCTTCCGGAAGCAAAGTGACCGCCTTCTACCATCACAGCCTCCGTGTTGTCCTCCCAAGACTCCTCTGCTTCGGCATCGCCAAGATCAGCGACTGGAGATCCAGGCAGAGCCGTGCTTATCTCGGTGGCGCTTTCATCCTGGTAAGGAACGTCGTCATCGCCATCTCTCTTGGGAAGCTCGGTCAGCTTCTTCCTAATCCTCGAGAGACCGCTTCCTCCTTCTGTCGGGTCGTGCTTGAATTTGAGATGCCTTTCTGGATCGATCTCTGGTCCGAAGATGGCTCTCTCACGTTCCAAACCGTCCTTGAGCTTCTTCCATTCGACAGCTGCAAAGACTGCATGCTCTCTAGCGTCTTGATTGAACTTTGCGAATTTGAGATCTTCGTTCTGACAGAGGGTGCCATGCCATGAGACCATTCTCCTCTCTGTAGCTACCACAGCTCCTTCTCTTGAATCTACTCGGTCCAAGAGCTCCTTGACGTGGGCCACGCGCTCGAGGTGAGCTGCTCCTTTGAGGGTGTCGAGAGATTTCAAGAAAGACGTCCAGGCCTGCGAATGAGGGAGTTCAGCTGGCGCTTGATCTTGACCCACCAAGAGTTTGGCGGCGTTCTCCAACTCGCACCCAAGAACGTCTGGAGCCGATGTTCCTTCGACAAGAATTGGTTCGACGATAGAAGGTCTAGAGAGAGTCATGAGCTTGAGGATGTTGAAACTAGAGAGCCTGGTTTCCTCGTCCTCTTCAATTAAGTAGAAACCCACTCGATTGAGGAGAGCGTGAAGGAAAGCGAGGTCAGAGTTCTCGGGGGCGAAGATCGCAGTCTGATTCTCCAAGATCTGATCAAAGGTCTGTTGAATGTCCTTGGATAAAGTAAGTCTGTAAAGCAGGATCCGATTGAGACTGATTAGAAGCGAGCGATTAGGTGGAGAATCCGGTCCGTAGCCAGGAGAGCCCGTGAGGATAGGAAGAATGGAAGTGATGAGAGCGAATAGGTCATTCTCCAGAGGACTTCCGCTCAAGATTTCGTCAGACGCTTGCTCAACAAAGGCTGAGAATGCGAGAGCCACTGAAGGAATCTCTACTGTGGAAGGAGAAGATACCACCTTAGCCTGAACAAGAGATACCAATCTACTGTAGAAAGCGGTCCGGAAGAGAGAGACCAGAGATAGATCCGTTGGAGGTATAGCGTTCATCAGAGCACTGATAGCAGCCGTAGATCCGGAGTTGACCATCGATTCGAAGCTCAGCTCTGCTAGCAATCGAACGATGCTGTCACAGAGAGTCTCTGCTGGCCCGGCTGCTGCCGTCGAAGGTCGATTGGCTTGCGCTTCCACGAACGGGAGAACGGCGTCGACGATCCCTCGAAGTATGATTGGAGAGAAGAGCAAGTCTCTGAACTCAGATGACGCTTTACAGTGAGCATCGATCAGATTAACCGTGTCTGTTAGGCGGTTCAATTCGCTTGTTGCTTGAAACAGATTCGATAGAGCTGTTGGAGAGAAAGAGAGCGGAAACGTGACAGCAGGTCACTGGTCAGCAATTACAGCAAAACAAAGACTCGTTAAATTGGGGCAGACTACTCACACTTGGTGTCGACGTTCATCGACTGGCTCCTCTTTCTAGCATGCCTTCCCTTGCCGGCGAAGCTCGGCAGCAGTAAATCAGATGGCCGAGGTTGGGCGATTCGCTTTGCGTGACCTGCGTCTCCATCTCTCGCCGCGAGGGCTCGAACTCCGGTCTTGAATATGGAAACGATAGCTCTCATGATATGAGGATTCTTGATTCCGGAAGTAGACAAACCAGCAGAAGGAGAGAAGGAGTCGAATAGGGTCTTATTGACCAGCCTTTCTCTTGAAAGCAGGATTGACCAGCATGTTGGGAGAACGGAAGGAAGTGACCAGAATCTCGGAAGCAATCGCTCCAATACTTTGAATCCTCCCGCTAAGTTCAACTTCTGAGCGTACTCTCCATTGTCTTGAAGTAAGAGTCTTGCGAGAATTTGTAGAGATAGGCCGACAGCTTGAGGTTCAGCTCTTGGATGAAAGAAGATCAAAGGCCACTTGATGTTGACGCAAGCGCCAAATTTCCCCAGATAGACCGGCCTATCCAATATCAGATCGCAAAGCATTTCGAAGATTTGAAGAGGAGCGTTCGCTTGAGATGCATTGGCCTTTGTAGGGGAGCTTGGCGGGTTAGAGGATTGAGAGATGACGTCGAGTCCAGCGTCCAGCGTCTTCATTCTCCGAGGTTGGATCTGAGCTAGCTTGGTCTCAGGACCATGACATAGACACGAAGCTAGGTATGAAGAGATAGCTCTGGAAGTCGTTTCGGAGAAACACGATAGGGAGCAGGCTCTCACCGCAGCTACGACGAAAGGAACCATTTCCTCCGAGTAAAGCTGAGATCTCAACCCATAGAGTAGCTTCTTGACGATCTGCATCCTAGCGACCCTTTTGACGTTGAATCTTCGGTTTTTGGAGAGTCGGAACAGAATAGAAAAGTGTTCTAAATGGATCTTTTGAAGGTCGGTCGAAGTCTTTGACCAAATTTCCAGATCTAGAAGTACTATCCTGTATAGAAAAGGATTGACAAGAGTAGCTGAATCGATTGAGTTCATGTCGATTCCGACCGCTAGAAGGAAAGCATTCAAGATCTGAGGAGTGATTAGCCTGATCTTTTGTCTGACCAGGCTCCCTAAGATCTCGTAGCCTCGACATCTTTCCACGTCTTCCGAAAGCCTCCAACTGTGTCCCACCAAATCCAAGAAGAAGCAAAGTGACTTGAAAAGGGACTCGCTCGTCATCGACTTCTCTATCAACCTTAGGAGAATAGAACTTCCTCCAAGCTTGAAGACGGTGTCATCGAGAGAGCTGGGCGTTGAGATAACTGGGTCTCCGAACAGCTGAGCAAATCCAAAAGAAGCAGCTATAGCGTCTCTCGTGAGTGGAAGGGCTTGGTTGAGGATGATTGTCTGGTCACTTGAGGCTGAGGACTTGGATTGTTGATTTCTAGCGAATCGACCAGAGGGAGCGGCATTTGCTGAGTTCATGATGAAGTAGAATCGTTCCTCCGGAAAGAGAGCTGAAGATCTGCCAGCGATGGCGGTCACTAGAGGATGTTTAGCTAGATCCTTCTCAACCGAGCTTCCACTGTTCCTAGGCGTCTCTCTAGCGACAGAATCCAGTCTGAGATTGATGGTAGAGCTGGCTTTGTAGGTCAAGAATCTGCCTAGGGAGTCCTGAGCGTTTCCAGAGTATCGAGACGTCAGCTCGTGAAGAACCAGAGGTAGGTCCGGAGGGAGCAGAGTATCTAGAGCAAAGGTCGGTCCAAGAGACCAGATCAGACGATTGGCTCTTCTTTTGTGGCTCTCCGATGTTTCGCCTGCTTGTCGGCTCTGGCCCATGCTCGAGGGAGGGGTGCCAAAGACAGCTCGAACAGGGGTTCCCAGACTTGAAGGAGAGGCAGGCCAGCTTGCCGGCTGCTCGTCGACCAGAATTCCATCGACGAAGAGCTGCAACAGAGAGGTCCTGGCTCCGGCTCTTGGCCGGGGATGCATCAAGACGATGTGGTAGGGTACAGAAGAGACGAATTGGAAGTTGAACCTGGTTCTTTGATCCTCCACGCTCGTTGAATAGTTGAGCTGTCCCGTACCTGGTTCGATAGTCAACCTCACGCTGCAATTGTGCTGAGCATCGAAGAAGTGAACTAGCTCCAGAGGAAGGGAAGGCTCTATCCTGTCTATCGTGATGTGAGTTGCGAAGGTCCATCCTTTGCATGAGGGGGGAGGCGGAAAAGGTCTCCTGAGATTGGAAAAGGCTAGGGAGGCTTCTCCTTCGAATGTGACCTTGTTTGCTTCCCTGGACGGGGATGCGATTTTCAGTAGCAGATCGATCATGGATGGCCCATCCTGAGATGAATTCTCATCGTCGATCAAGTCCTGGAAGATCTTTCTTGCGTCTTGGGTAGAAACTCCCAACGAGAGTATCCTCTTCGTACAGCTCAGCCACTTGACTTGAATCTCCCGATCTTCTCGCTTGAAGATTCCGCTCTCCAGGCACTTGAGCAACTCCGTCCCTACTCCGGCGACTGACAGGGTGACTTGATTCCATTTGGTTGAAGTCATGTGTTCCAGAACAGTTGAGATCGCTAGCTTGAGTTCTCGTTCCTCTCCCTCTAGTTCTCTCTGCAGTTCCACCACAGCCAAGACTATCTTCCCAAACTTCACGTTGCCTGACCATTGCTCCTGAATCTTCTTCTCGGCCTTGAATTTCCGCTCTTCAGTTGCAGAAAGATGAATGATGGGTGATGTTGGAGAACTGGAGGCTGATTTCGGGTGGTCGGGTGAGGCGCTAGAATTTGCAGCATCTTCGACGTCCAACTGCGCCTTCAAAGAAGAGAATCTCCCACTGAAGGTAGATACGTCTCCCAAGGCGAATCCGAGTAGAGAAGCGAAGAAGAATGAAGGAGAGGTCTTGGAGATGGTAGAAAGTCGAAGCGAAGCCGTCAAAGAGTCCCAACCTAAAGCTTCTAGAGTCTGGAGGTTCGAAGGATGATGAGAGATGGCTTCGTTCAAGATGCAAAGAGCAACTTTGAACACTTCGCATCTATGCCTCTCCAACAGCTGAGGATCGTCCACTTCCTCCGTAGTCACTGATCCTGGACCAGGGAAAGCTTCCGAAGTGGGATCTGGCAATGAGAGTTGGCTTGCTTTCGGCATGTTCTCTCCTTCAGCTTCCGTCGTCTCCTTCTCCTTTCCTTTCCCTTTCAGTTCCAAAGGTGATTCTTTAGAAGGAAGAGTGCTCTCCAGAGCAGATAGCATCTGAATGACAGCTAGGAAGCCACCGAGGTCTTTGAAGTCGTCCTTGACTGGCTCCTCATTAGAGCTTTCGACCAGCAGCCTGTGTACCTGAGCTCCTAGGTGCAGCTAAAGCGTACAATAGAACAAATGGAGTCCAGAGATGACCGATGTACGGATCAAAGAGAATGAGAGTTGGAAGTCAGAGAAAGCTCCAGAGATTGCCTTGCAGAGAGCTGGACTGCCCAACCTCGTCCTATAGGACGACTCAAGAGCTAATGATCTTAACTTCTTTAGACTGAATTAGAGTCTGCAGTCGCTAGTGCAGATTCCCTGTCAGCTCACAACCACCTGTTCCCTCTGATTAACCTGACTGAGTCTGAACAGCTCGTACTCACCTTCCCAACCAAATCCTGAGGTTCTGACCTATGAATAGCCTCTAAGGTAGCTCTCAATTCCTCTCTCAAAGCCTCCCTATGAGGAGTGAGGTCTCTATCAGGACCCAGTCCTCTTGAGACTATCCTTGGAGATGATTCAGAGTTCATGAACCCTCCCAACTCTGCTTGAGACTGCTTCGCTCCTGCTGATCTTGAAGATCGATATGTTGGGTAGTTTGTCGGAAGGGGGGAGAAAGAGGTTGGAGGAGTGGAAGGATTTAGATGATTTGAGGATTGAATGGATTGAGAATTGAGGGAAGAATGAGAGATGGACTTTCTCATCGAGGGGGGCGATGGTTCATTCAATATCCTTGAAGCTGAAAGTAGATTGCTTGAAGAAGTTGAAGTTCTAAGAGAAGGCGTCGTTGGAGTTGATAAGTTGTTGCTGGAGGAAGTGGAAGGAGAGGAGCTGGTTTCTCTTGCTCCTCCTTCTCCTCCTTGAAATTGTTGACGTGATTGGCTTGGATCCATTTCAAGAGCTTCTATTCCATTCCAAACACTGAATACGGTGCATTCAGTCCAGAAGTGTCGAATGCGTTGGGAGGGAAGAAGAGGTCGAGGTCATAGTGACTTTTGATAACAGGCCGATTTCATTGAGCTGGTCCGTGCGTGCCATTTTTGGCACCTCTTCCACAAAGTTCAGTCGACAGCTCCAAAAAAGCTCTTAACCAAGCTTTCTTTCTTTATAGAAGAAAAAGAAGTTTGATTCCTTGTGGCGTTCGTCTAGCCTTTGAAAAGCTGAGCTCGATTCCTCTATACTCACCTGAACAGGAGAGTAAGGAGATGAGATAGGACCATGAACTAGTCTTGAAGAGTATGGCAGAAGCTCTGATATAGAAAAAAGGAACACAGGTGTATAATTGATGATTTCTTCCTTCGAATGACTCTGAAGCCTGAGCTCGACTCTTCTCATCACTCACCTCAGGTTTGACTTTTGAGACTGGTTGTAGTAAGGCAAGGAACATAAAGAAGGTGTACTTGTATATTTGAAGAGGTCTTCCTTCGAATCTCAACCTCCCAGGCATCTGATTGCCAGTTCTCAAAGTTCACCCAGCGTCCCCCAGTCCTGAGAACTGATCCATCAGTTAGAACCAAGCTCATCTCAAGGGACTTCATTTGAGAGATGAGTCTTCAGATCGAGTCGATGAATCAGGTAGGATATGGTGACACGGCCATTGAACTTGAGACTTGTATCGAATCAGGTGGATGGCTTGAGGATGGAAGTGCGATTCGAAGTGATACGGAACGTAGTTGGGTTCTGAAGAAATCGTGAGTTTGGGTTGTTGTGGAGTGAAGAGTTAGAGAGAGTGAAGAAGAAAAAAGAAGGAGGATAGAGAAGAGAGACGCGAGAGAAAGAAGAACGACTCCCACAATTTTCATCCTCCATAATCGAGCCTCGCATCTTCTTCGATCCACTCTGCAATTGGAGATCAATACACTCCAAAAAAATTTCTTTCCAAGAGAGGAAAGAGCATCAGAGAATCTACTTTCTCAGATTGGCAACATTGACTTTCGTCGAATTGAACTTGGGTCACAGAGCCTCCAGCTTGTTTGCTGCGAACTACTCTAAAATAGCTGAGATGTAAGAATCTTCCAGGCAAGTAAGCTCAAGGAACCTCTGAAAAGGCCATGAGATCACACGAGACCAATGAAGGCTGCTACATGGGTCTGACGACTTGTTTATTGTGAATTCCGAATCTTTCTTTCGCGTTCGCAGCCTGCTGATCCTTTGGTACAAACAAACAAGGGTGCTCAACAGGTTTCCGTTTGATTCCTTCTCTCCGTCTCGCTGCCGACACCCAGAAGTTAGCATGAGAACCATCGTTCCAATCTTCAAGAGTATTCAAGCTTGATCCTAATGTTCTATTGAGATTATGTTCGACTGCTACGTGTACATCGAATGTTTGGTTCTGAAGCGAAAGGCACTAGAAGAGAAAAGGTGCCCAAGAAATAGCAATGGAAACGAAAGGTTTCCACAATAAGTGTTGTAATGAGATTTGAGGAAATGTGGGCAGATAGAAAGTCTGGAAGGAAGATGGAAGCTAATCTGAATCCCATTTGATCCGTTTAGCGAATTCTGATTTGAGAAGATGAAGTAGCAGTAAAAACCAATCAGTCATGATTTCGAAGTGTTTGATTCCACTTGCAAAGAGCGAACTCACCTTCGATTCGGCTGACGACGTTTCGCTCGATCTCATTTCCTTTTCCAGCAGCGACTTTCAAGACGTATTCGTTCACCCTCCTAGAACCCAACAGATCTACGTGATCTCCAGTTGATTCACCACCTCTAAGATCCATGGCATCTGGCTCATGAAGAAGTTCGTGGGTCACGATTTTGGCTGTTGGCGGGTAGGCAAAGAAAGAGAGAAGAGAATCGATTCTTCAGAAAAGCAACTCCATCAAAATAGACTTGGAGGTCATCTCGTCTTGTGAAAGAGCATCTATCCAAGAAACTCACCTCCTCCTGGATTGTATCGCTTCCGCTTCCACCCCTCTTCACACATCGAACCGAGAGAGAGAAGACTGACTGTTCCATCTCCATCTCCCATCTTACATCCTGCTCGCATGATAGGTTTAGAAGTTTCGTTGTGCCTGGAAACAGCAAGGGAGGGGTGAAGGATCCGTAAATTAAGCATCGTACAAGCACGATCGAGAGATGAAGATTCTGATTCTCGAGACACGATCTTCCTTTTTTGGGTACTCACATTGAAGTATCAATCTTGTTGCTTCTACCCAATGGGAAGTCCAAAGGAGCAGAGAAAGTAGTGTTATCACAATCCGTGCATTGAGCACTAACCCCTTCAGCCATAGCTTCATCTCTTTGAAACAATCCTTGTTCATAATAATAACTTCTTTCAGTAGATTTCCCAACTCCATAAAGACAATAAATCTTCAAATTCGGAGCGTTAGGTAATTTAGCTTCCAAAGGATTGGCCCATTTCGTCGGGTCTTGATCATTTAATTTCAATTGTTCTTCACTCCTCTCGATCCCATTGGAATAATTACTCTCCATCATTTTTTGAAAAGTAGTTGGAGAATGTTGAAGCAAATAAGTGATAGCATCTTCAGCAGTTAAATTAGGTTGCAGATTTTTGGAATGATAATCACTTGCATCTTTAGCTTTTGAATGAGGTAATTTGAAAGAATAAACGTTTCCATGAGTTTCAGTTGCATCTTCATCGTCATCTGGTGCCCAAGTTTCATTTCCCCAAACTGCTTCTCCTCCTTTAATCACCATACTTGCACTTCCAGCCCAAGTTCTAAATAGCTTAGCTCGTTCGGATCTCGAGAAGAACTTCTCGAGTAAATAAGCACCAGCAGGTGGCAATTCAACTGTATCTCTCATTTCTCCAGATAGAAGAGCTGCCATCGTCTTGGGAACTCCAAGGAAAGTTCCAGCGATCGAAGTGAAAGATTCAAGGTGATCTTCGACCCAAGTTGGACCTCCATTTCCGAATCCAGGTCCACTTGCTTCGACCCATTTCATGAAGTACATGGCGACTGAAGAACCCATACTATGAGCTACCAAGACAGTCTTCTTTTGGTGTAGGATGCTGTTCCGTTCAATTTGGAGCTGAGAAGAAGAAAGGGTAAAACGCGGAAACTTGATTAGTCTGAGAACTTTCTTGACTTGGTCTGAGATCTTAGGCGCAACCTCCTGGCTTACCTTCAGCCTGGTAAAGAAATGATCTCGCACTTCTAGATTGTGATAACTCAGCCTCCAATCGAAACTGGCAAGCCAAAGGTTGTTAGTATCGTAGCCAATCGCAGCCAAATTCTCGATGACCTGAACAGAGAAAGAGAAGACGAAAGAAAAATGAGAATAGATTTCTTTCGACGTCCATGTCGAGAAGAGATAGACTCACCTTGCTCCAAATCCAATAACCAGTCTGGAGATTCGTAAACGAAGAGAAAATGTAGGATAAAGCGCATCAGCGAAAGAAACCCTCATCTAAGATTTTCAAAAACCTCGAGAAGCTTGTCCTCTCCCTCTACTCAACTCACAACGAAATAACTAGCAGCATCCAATCCCTCAGCAGCTCTAACTTTAATCCCATCAGGATCCAATCCAGTAACCGGATCCAAACTTAAATGTTTAATCCACATTTCCTTTTCAAAAACAATCAATCTCATCATGGTACTTGTACCCCAAAGTCTTTTCCTAAAGTTCCCACTAGCTTCTTCATTAGTTGACCAACTTTCCAACCCAGTAGAAATGATTCCAGGCAATAGAACCACCGGATGTTCAGCTTTATAGCCTTTCTGTTTCAATCCTCTACCGACTTGGAAATCCTTTGTGGTTAACCATTGACGAGTGTTTGTGAACAATTTGTCACCTAGGTCTGCATATTCAGTTGGAATTCGGAGTGATAAGTCCAGGTTTGAAATGTCAATTCCTAGACCTGTCAATTGTTCATCTACTATCGATTTGAAGGCTGAAACGTGATGTTCCATCAGAGAATGTTGCGAGATTGCCCAGGCTAGAACTCCTCCTAGGAGAACTCCGGCTAGTAAGAATAGTCTACGATATTTCAAGACCCCTTTAGGTGCGTTTTCTGAGGAGAGTTAGGAGATGGAGGGAGTAAGTGTTGCTTTCCTCGACGGAAGCTGCCCTTCCTGAACCCCAGATCCTTTCCTCCCGCATTCTTCACATCATGATCATTTTCTTCATTTCTTGTTTCTTGATCAATCCAGCATAGCTTTGTACTCACCATCACCAACCAACCAAGGGACTTCACTCAGATCCAACTACACCCCAAAGAAAGAAGTCAATCCCAAGTCAGAGTCTCTCTTTAACATCTCTTTCTCACTCCATCCAATCAAATCCGTTCTCAACTCACCTCATCGAAAGGAGTTCCAGGAGCTTTGAGCCTATAACTAGTGCTCCTATTTGGACTCTTTCCATTTCTACCAAAAACGCCATGACCAGCTAAAGAAGGTCTCTGATTGTTTGTCCTTTCTAAGACAATCTTCTTCGGTAAATGTTGAGTTTTACCATTCTTATCAACCCAAGAATCTGATGACTCTGAAGTTGGAGTTGAAGTACCAGAGTTTAGTGGAGTGTTGGTGGAAGAAGAGTTCGAGGTGAAGGAAGTGGCAGTAGTTCGTGCATTTGAGTTTTGATGAGATTGATTTCCATGAAGATCTGATTCTGAATGATTGGCGTTGGTTCTCTTTCTCGCCATTCTTGATGAAAGGGGAACTGTAGTACTGTAGGGATGTGATAGGTGATAGCTGACTGTCTCTGCTGAAGGATGCTTAGTCCTCGATCCTTGAACCTTTGAATCTCAATGAGAGAAATCTGGGACCAGTTTTGACTGTTCGATCAAACCGAAGGGAGACAGAGACAGAAATCTGAGAGGAGAAGAAGGATGGAGTCCAATGTTGGAACAACAACGAGTGGAGTTCAGAAAATGGATCCAACTTCCGTGCATTATTTTCAGCGTTGAAGCAAAAAGCTTTTCAAGCCATTCTCGTCAATTGGTTCAGTCGTTCAACAGTTTGAGCTTTTGAGGTTTTCAATGCATAGTTTCGAGAAAGGGTGGTTTTATGTGCTTGAGTTTGTTGAATACATGATGGAGAAAGGAAAGGGGGTGATAAAAAGAGAGAACAGAAAAGAGGTAACCTCCTGAAGGACAGAAGAGTAAAAAAAAAAAAGAATGGAAAAGAAGTTGATGGTATCATTAGAAGAGAGAAAGAGAGAGAGAGACCTAGCTTTCCCTCCAAAAACGCAACCATCGGTTTAAGAATTGAATTTGTTGCCTAGAAAGCATTTTTGAAAGTTTTGATTTTGTGTCATAGTCAATAAGATTTCTCGTTTCTCGAAGTGAGCAGTCTCGATCTTGCTTTTAAACCAGAAAGGAAGTTGAAGATGAAAGAAACTATCGTTTTGTTAAAAACTATTTTGGATTGCAAAGTTGAAAGAAACTACCTGGGATGAAAATGATAGATGAGACATTAAAATGAAAAGAAAGAGAGAGAAGAGTTGGAAACCAGAAAAAAGGGGGAAAGCAAAAATAAGACCTGAAAATGTGTTTTTTGAAAGTTTGGGATTTCTTTGATTTTAAGACTTTTTGGGTTTGATTTACTTCTTCTCTTCGGCTTCGAGCTCAACTGCAGTGATAGCAGCTCTGTTTGATTTGGCAATGGAAAGGAAGATGTAAGGAAATGAGTCAGAAAACACAGAGGTTGAGTTCGAATCTTTCCACTTGCTAAGCCTATCTCTCCATCTCCAATCTGTCTGTCCCTCTCCCAACTCCACCTCAAATCTCCTTCCTTCCATTCGAACTCTATCTTCAGTCTCAAACGAAACTCACCTCTTCTCTGCGAGTCTTCCAGCACGACGTTCACGCATGTTCTTGTTACGTAGACGACGAGCCTCCATCTGGTCAGCAAGGGTCTTGGAACGGGCGTTCTCAGCCTTGGCTTTGTGAATGTGTTCCATGATAACACGCTTGTTCTTGAAGACGTTACCCTTGGACTTCATGTAAAGCTCGTGGTAACTAGGGTTGAGGGGTAGGTGGGCGGGGACAGAGGTGTGAGTGCATGCCATCTAGGTACGGCGGACTTATTCAACTGAAGTTTCAGATGGATTCCACAAAGCAATAAAGCTCTGATTGAATTCAACAGGAGAGGCGAGAGAGCGTAGGGGTGGCTCTAGCTGAACACCTCGAAACCTCGAAGTGCTGCTGCTAGAGCACCCCTACTCTGCGCGCGGCAGCTACTACTTCTCTTCCAGCTCGATCGAATGCAAACTGAATCGAGTTCATCTCAACCATTCTTTCCAGCCAATCTAGAAGAGAACCAGAGCTCTTCTCTCCCGACCCATTCCTGCAGACCTTGTCCTTCTCACCACCACCAGCTCGTCCCAGTCACCATCCAACCTCCATATCCCCTTCCTCCGCTCTCCACCCTCTACTCACAGGTGCTTATCGATCTTTCCAGCTTCTCTGTACTTTCTGAGTAGACGACGTAGAACACGTTGACGTCTCATCCACATGACCTTGGTTGGCATTCTGGCCTCAGAGGTACCCTTTCTCTTACCAGTTCCAGTGTGTCTTCCAGCACGCTTGGCGGCTTGAGCATCTCTGGTTCTGGCACGGGATTGTCCCTTGACTGGCTTGCGAATGATAGCACCATCCTTGACCAATTTGCGGACGTTGGCACGAGAGTTGGCGTTGGCAATGTCAGATTGCTCAGCTGGGTCCAACCAGACTTTACGTTGACCGACTCCCATGACGGAAGCTGCTAGACGCTTTTGAGAACGTAGATTGACCATTTTTGAGTTCTAGAGGATTTGAAGTTGATGGGGTGAGATTGAGGTTGAGGTTGAAGGAGGGAGGGAGGGAGGGAGAGGGAAGGGGGAAGGGAAGAAAGTCAGCGAAGAGATCTTTTTCTCAAATGTCTTCCAAATTGACTGCTGCTCTTCTTCTTGGATCTAAGCTTTGAGACCAATTCATCGAGTCATCTTTGAGCTGGAGTGACTCATGATTCCCTTTCTTCCACTTTTTCCTTCTTTTCACTTTTTTCCATCCTTTATTCCTCCAGCACTCCCACTCAATTTATGAGGATGCCTTCCCGACGACGATGAAGAACAGCAGCAGTTCTTGTGATTTGAATACCAACTCGAAACCTGAAATTCAGTGTTTTTGAACGAACCTTGAAGAGGGGTGGTGGGGAGGCAGAAAAGAAGAAACCGCAGACGAAATAGCTTGGAGCTCGCGAGAGAAGCAAAATTTGACATCCCACTCGATTTGATCTTCCTTCACATCACATTGCAAAAATGGTTCGTATTCAACTTTTAAAAAGAAAGAGTAGAAGATTAGGAAACAGAATCAACAAGACAGAGGAATTTCTGGGAAGGAGGCAGGGAAACAGAAGAGGAGGGAGGAGGGAAGAAGAAGACCATCCAACCCAGCAAGAAGAGAATCAATCGCTCTTCAACTAGATGATGGGCTTGCTTGAAGATCAAGTTGCTCTCGAATTCAAATCAAGCGGTCTCGAAATTCCAGTCGTTAGGTCACTACGTCAAGGGTGCAACTGAGCCTGGAAGTCAGTCAGAAGGAAGGATGACGCAGCAACCTCTGCCAACCATCCTGCATCAACTCTACCTCAATCCTCCCAGCGCGCGCGCAAACTAGAAGTCGGGAGACCATTCATGCTCAAATTTCTGGTTTGATTCCAGCTCTGGAGATGGAGTTTGGGAGATGGCGCTTGACTTGGAGGGTACGACTGCTGGTTAAGCTGGGGATGAAGAAGACCTCAACTTCCTCCTCTACTTCGTTTCTCAAATCTCTTTCAATCATCATGTCTATTCTCTGTTTCAGCTCAATCGCTCTGCTCAATCCCCAACTGACACCTCTACATGCTCTCCCACCTTCCTCTCTCCTCAGACTCTAGCCATCGATTTACTCAACCCATCTGCTGAGCAACAAAAGTCTTGTCACAAGCTAAAGAGACTGGTGCAAAACCCAAACTCTTTCTTCATGGACGTCAAGTGCCCGGGATGTTTCGCCATCACCACCGTCTTCTCGCACGCCCAAACCGTGGTCCTTTGCGGTTCATGCTCCCAGACTCTTTCCCAACCAACTGGTGGTAAGGCTCGTCTAACCGAAGGTGAGTAGAAAGAGCGACGAGCTGAATGAATGCCTGGAGGCGGTTGGAATCGGTTGAAGCCGGGCAGGTTGGAACAATTCAGGCAGTGGTGGGACTCAGGACTGAGCTTTTGAAAGATGACATACAATCGAGGCAATCTCTCTTTTAAGTCATGATCTGACTTCTCTATTCAAATTCAATTCTTCCCATCAACAGGTTGCTCTTTCCGTAGAAAGACCTAAGCGCCTTGCAATCTCTAAACTTAAAATCAAAATAGAGTTGTAATGGTCGTGTTTGTCTTTAGTTCGGTTCCTCCTTCTCATTCTCATATTCTTGGTTTATCAAAACCAGGTTATCATCCTCTCCTCCTCATCATCATCCTCATCCTTTTCCTCCTCATCATCTTCCTCATCCTTTTCCTCCTCATCATCTAATGGGATTTGCAATCAAATCACATCATCGTCCAAAATTCTAAAGGTGATTCAAGAAGACTCATAAACTCGAAGAGAAAGCTTGAAGAATCAAAATCGTCGGAAATCTTGAAAGTTAGGTCACAGAAACCTCAAATGAGAGTTGGAGTTGGTGAAATCGGAGAGAGATTTCTTGGTTTACAAAAAAACGATGGGAAAGAATGGTTATAGTTTAGTCGCAGTTTCTAAAGGGTAGTGGTAGTCAGTCCTTCAGTCGTGGTCTTATTTAAGAGTAGAGAATGGTGGAATTCAAATCTCAAAAGAAAAGAACATGGAAGAAGAAAGACCGTCAACTTTTCTCTGACTCTTGGTCCCTTAACAGGCGATAGAGAAAGAGTGAGAACGAATCTGGATTCCAATCTTCAAACACATCACTTCGAAAGTTCCCTAGAAGTCTCAATTCCTTTCAATTCATCCAACTTATCAAGCTCTCAAGCATCTGTCATCCTTCCTTCAAATTCTCAAGCTCCTTCATTTTCTCTTCACCCCTTTTCTTTTTTGTCTTCCGAACCCTTCTTCAAAATTAGCGGTCTATATTATGATTTTTCTTCTCTCCTTACGCTTCATCCAAAAAAAAAGAACTGGCTTCGAAAACTTAGTTCACCAAAACATGCCGCTCTCCCCCTTTCTACGCATCACACCCTCTCTCCCTTCTTCTCTTCTTATTGTTTTTTCTTTTCCTACTCAACTTTTTTTAGTACACGCACAACTAACACCAACTCTCAAACTGCAATTATAGCCTCTTTCTCGTCATTTCTTTGCATTGGTGAAACCTTCCCTTTCTTTTGTGCCCTACTCCTGCTGTTGAGTAGAGCAACCTCGGTGGGAACACAAAGAGTCCGCTTCCTCTTGCCATTCTAATTCCCTTTCTCTTTCTCTACCTACAGATCCTTGTTCATGATAAAGCATCATGGAGCTTATTTGGAGCCAAGTACTACGCTCCAACAATTTGGTCCTTTCGAAGTCAATTCAATAGCTTGTTAAGACGGAGCTTCCATCTCTCGATCATCTTATGAATATTCTTGGTACAATGCATACTCATCTTTGTTAATCCCAACTTCTTCTCTTTCCTCGCATATTTGTGGATCGAACGGTTCAGAACTTTGAAGTAACCTCCGTCATGCGAAGGCAAAATCGTTTGGCTGGTTGGCGAAGAATCGAATTAGCTTCTCTCGAAGTTTTGCTCGAATTTGCTTTGAAGATGGACAACTTTCTTAAGAATTTGCTGTTTCGTTGTGATGGAAAGACTTGAGGTCAGGAAAGGCCAGACGTGGCAAACACTGCCGCGGTGGCGACACTTTGAGATCAAGGACTTCAGTTGTGAGCTCGTTCCTTACACTTGAAATCGATCCATAAAGATTATGTTCTCCATACATAAATCTTCTATTCGAGCCCTCATCCGAGGGCACTGTGATAGCAAGGCAGACGTTGCTGCAGGCATGGAGATAGAATCGTACTTCTTTCTCGCTACACATATTCTTTCAAAGTCTGCTCTGCTCTGAACTTTGATAGGAATCTATTTCGAACCATCTTTTCCTTTGTACGTGGGACCTGTCTTGGAGCTACTGAAGAGTGGCAAAAATCAGGGGTCTGACCACAGATCTCAAAGAGGGGTTGGGACTCGCTGTTTCAAGTTTCAGCCATGGCACCATTACTTTTCGGAAATCCCGGTCTTGAACTGAGGAAACACTCGATAATTAATCCATGGGAAGTCTTGTAAGACCTTCAGTAATAAAAATCGACCGAGAAAGTCTCCGCCTTCCCCATAGTACACTCCATATTTCTGCTTTGGAATTCTTGATTTCCCTCAATTAGATGGATCCTTTGTCCGTTTTCTCTGGAGTAAGGAACAATGTGGGGCCCCCATCAAATTCTCCTTGCTTGAAAGGCATAAAAGGGGAGGAGACTCAGTCTTCTTCACTTTCTTCCCCCTCAGCGCCCCATCTCTTTCTTCTTCCCTCTCCTCCTTTCCTTTCCCCTTCCTTCCTCTCTCTCATCATGGGTTTCAAATTCTCTTCTCTCCAAGCCACCTCTCTCATTGGAGCCAGCACTCTGCTCTCTCAAGTCGCCGCCGCACCTTTTGAAGACATCGTCTCACAGCCCTTCTTCACCAGACAGAACTCAGGCAACTACACTCACACTCTCGCCACGGGAGGTACTTGGACTTCGGGTTGGGCGAAAGCTCAAGCTTTAGTGGATCAAATGACCATCGAAGAGAAAGTCAACGTCACTACTGGTTACACTGGAAAATGTGTAGGCTTTTCAGGCGAGGTGAGTGAACCAAGGGCTCGACTCCAAATTTGTTCCTTCGCTCCTTTTCTTGCGCTAAATCGCGTCCTCTTGTTCCTTATTTCTTAGGTCCCAAGACTCGGCTTAAGAGGTCTCTGTCTACAAGACGGACCTCTAGGTGTGCGTCCAGCTCGTCGTGTTTCTCAATTCCCAGCAGGAGTCACCGTGGCAGCATCATTTGATAGAGATTTGATCTCTAAGAGAGCTGAAGCTATCGCTGAAGAGTTTGTTGAGAAAGGAGTCAACATCTGGCTAGGACCTGTCACTGGAGGACCGCTAGGTCGTGCCGCGAGAGGTGGAAGAAATTGGGAAGGTGAGTCGATAAAGAGCATTCGTATTCCTCTTCGCTTTGAGTCTGAAATCCATTCTATCTTTCTGTTTCCCAGGATTCGGAAGCGACGAGTACCTCCACGGAGAAGCGTCTTATCTCTCGGTCAAGCATGCTCAAGACAAGGGAGTGTTGACTTGTGCTAAACATTACATCGCTTATGAGCAGGTGAGTAAGAGAAGAGTCGACAGGAAGAACGAGAATCAGTCTTGCTTACTTTTCTCTCTCCCTTTCTCTTTCTCGGGTCTCAGGAAACTTTCCGCAACCCTTACAACTTGAGCGAGCCTTACCAAGTCTTTGATTTGCTAGAGCAGACTCCAATCTCTTCGAATTTGGACGACAGAACTCTCCATGAAGTGTATCTGCGTCCATTTTCAGAAGCCGTCAGGGCCGGGACTGGGACAATCATGTGTAGTTACAACCAGGTGAGCGAGTGCGGGAAATTGGGGGATGAGAAGGGATGCACAACGAACGAGACATCGCTAACGTTTTCCTTCTGTTCCGAACTTCTCGATTCGTTCTGTCTCCAGGTCAATGGAACCACCGCTTGTGGAGACGATCACACTTTGAACAAGATTCTAAAGACCGAGCTGAACTTTCAAGGTGCTGTCGTTAGCGAGTGAGTACGAGTATAGGACTTCAATTACAAGAATGACATCGACTTCCCACATACTCACCTCTCTGCTTCTCCTCTTATCTCTACCCAACAGCTGGGGTGTGAGTGAGGCTTGATTGCTGAAAGAACGTGCTGATTGTTCATGAAAGCTGACCCTTCTTCTCCTTTTCTTCTTCTCTGAAAGGGTACTTATGACACCGCCGCAGATGCCAACGGAGGACTGGATGTTAGCATGGTGAGTACGCAAAATGAAAAGGACGAGATGGGCATCTCACTTATTTCACTGCCCTCTTATCTCTCGACATCAGCCGGGAACTGCTTTTGGGGGTCTTTTCGGGGACTTTTTCGGAGACGGTGAGTAAGTTCAATTTGACCTCAATCAAGCACTTGAATGCGGGAGACTGAACCGAATCCTTGTTCTTTTAGAGCTTGTCCAAGCTGTCCAAAACGGTTCCGTCAGTGAAACTCGACTCACAGACATGGTGATGAGACTTTTGACTCCAGCCTTCGAGCATCAAGACCTCGATACTTGGCCTCAACCTCAATTCGATGTCAGAGATCTGTGAGTGTCAATTTCATCCATCTCTCGTTTAAGCGCTCCCGTTGTTTCACTGACTGGCCCTCTCGCTGCCTATCTTCCTCTCCAGAACCCTTCCAACCAATAACGTACGAGGTGATCATCACAAAATAATTAAGAAGATCGGAGAAGAGTCCGTTACTCTTCTTAAGAACGAAGGTGGTCTGCCTTTAAAAGCTAAGGAGAATATTCAGTCTAGTGAGTCCAACTTCTTCGATCCTGTCGTCTTTTGAGTCTCAACTAACATTCTATTTCCCTCTTTATTTCCTTCAGTCGCTATTATCGGACAAGATGCGGGTGATAACCTAGCTGGTTGGACGAGCTGCGGTCAGAGTGAGTTTGATATCAAAAGATTGCAGAGGCGCAGAGCTTGGATCTTACCCTTTCCTTTCTCCTCCCTTCTCCTTCCAGGCGGGCAATGTCAGCTCAACGCTTTCAACGGAACTTTGACCAGTTCAGGAGGTTGTGAGTTCAGAGAAGAAGATAGACGACAGACGATAGACTCGGAAGAAGAGGCTGTTCCGTCTCGTCATTCTTCATCACCCTTCTCACTCCTCATCACCCTCCCCCTTCATCCTCACTTTTAAAAGCGGGATGGGCCTTCCCACCATATACTATCTCTCCCTTAGCCGCCATTCAACATTACGTCCGTTCAGCTGGCCCAGACATCAACATCAACCTCGAAAATTTCAACACCACCGGAGCAAAGGCCCAAGCTGCTGCCTCTGAGGTCGCCATCGTCTTTGCCAATGCTTACGCTACCGAGAACCAAGACAGACAGAACTTGACTCTTTGGGCCAATGGAGACAACTTGATCAAGGACGTAGCTGCGGTCAACAACAACACCATCGTCATCATTCACGCTCCAGGTCCAGTTCTAGTCGAGGAGTGGATCGAACACGAGAACATCACCGCAGTTCTTTTCGCCTACCTTCCAGGTCAAGAGGGTGGAAACTCTCTTCCAGGAATCTTGTTCGGAGAGAAGAGTCCTTCCGGAAAGGTGAGTCGAGTCAACGCTTTTGATTTCTCTCACGTTTGTTTTTCTCTTCTCTGACCCACCTCTCTCCTCTCGCTCCTACAGCTACCTTTCACAATGGGAAAACAAGAGTCTGACTGGTCGCCAAACGGAATCGTCTCTGACGCTGTACTAGAACCTCAAGCCAACTTCGACGAGAAGCTTCTAGTCGACTACAAGTGGTTCGATGCTAAGAACATCACCCCTCGTTTCGAATTTGGATTCGGTCTCTCTTACTCTACTTTCACCTTCGGAGACGCTTCCATCTCCAAAGCTTTCAAGACCGACAGCACCTCCATTCAACCTACCGCAGAGAAGTTTGCTCAAGACGAGTTCGAGGGTGAATCTCTTTACGATGAGGTCTTGGAAGTCAAGGTCGAAGTCACAAACTCTGGAGATGTCGACGCTGCCGAGGTCGCTCAGCTTTACGTTCAGGTGAGTGGTTAGATTGACGTTCGACGGTCTTTTCCTAAAGACTAACCTGGCTTCTCCATCTTCCTTTCCACTCTCCCAGTTCACTGAATCTGCCAACGAGCCACCTTCTCTTCTTCGTGGATTCGAGAAGCTTTGGCTCTCCGCAGGAGAATCGAAGACTGCCAGCTTCACTCTTCGTCGTAAGGATATTTCGGTTTGGAGCACCGCCACTCAAAGATGGCACATTCCTTCTGGAGAAATCACTTTCAAGGTCGGATCTTCAAGCAGAGACTTCAAGACCTCAACCAAATGGTCGAAGGCTTGATTCACAACCATCCGTTATTCTCCCTTCCCTTTCCCGCTTCACTTTCTGACTAGACTCTTGTTCGTATGTTGAATTTATTTCTCCTTCTCGAACCTCAAAGCTTGCTAGATCTTTTTATCTCATCTCTTAAATCTCGAACTATCTCTGCCTCTTTGTTGTTGATGTAGTCACACTGCTTCTCTTTTCAAAACGTCTCAAACGAGAAGAACTTCATTGAATCTGTGTTTTCACTTGCTGTGTGTCTGCGAAAAGACAAGAGAAGGGAAATCACTTATTGAGACGGAGAGAATCGAGCTGCTATCTGACAACTCGCAGATCGATGGGTCGAGAAAAATCTTTCATTCTCTCTTCTTCTCTCTTCCTCCGCTTTCAATCATATTTCTCGAATCTCACATCTACTACCTCCTTCAAGGTTCACTCTTCAATGGTTCTCTGAGGAACCCTGTCTCCATTTGTCCGTCCGCCCCATCCGCTTCCTCTGATTCGATAGCAGTCTCACCGTTCAATGGCCGTGTCACCATATCCTACCTGGTCCATCGAGTCGATCCAAAGACTCATCTATCAAATAAAGCCCCTTGCGATGATCTAGATACTAACTGATGGATCAGTTCTCAGGACTGGGGGACGGACGCTGGGTGAACTTTGAGAACTGGCAATCAGAGAGGCGAGGGATCCGGATCGACGTTTGAGACACATCAATTTCCTGGCCCATTGCCATCGAGTTCTCATGAGTAAGTACCAATCACAAATTCGAGCGTTTTCGAAGGATGAAACTCTTGCTAACGATTCGCTTCCCTTCCTTCCAGTCTTTCTGTGAGTGGTCTCCCATTGTCTTATCCCCAGAGCATGTAGCTCAAAAGCTCATATTGAATCTCTTCAAAACAACTGCAAACGAAAAAAAAAAAAAAAAAAAAATCACAGTCGGAGAATTCAGCGCTAGAAACATGGCCTCGAGATGTCGTCTGAGTGAATTTCTAATCTCGCCACCTACCCAAGTCCCTAATACACCACCTTTGGATAATTTCTGCCTCAAATGAATCTTCAGAACCAAATGCGAACGTCTTCTTCTTCTTCTTCTTCTTCTTCTCTTTGTTTAACCTGTTACACTCCGACAAGTCCTTCAGGTCATCCTCCACCTTTCATCTACTCCTGCTGCCAGAGGAGAATCTGTCCGAGCTGCATTTCCATTTATGCCAGGCTAGTCACTTATTGTCCTAACTGCGAGAATGCAGAATCAGCTTTAAGAAAAGGAAAGAGGTCCGATGTAGTCAGCAGAGGCGATGTCGTCTTTGACCTACAGAAGGAAGTAGAGGCGGAGCAGGATAGAGTCATCTCAGGTGAGACAGACCGACCACCCACTTATGCTGCTGCTTCTTTCAGTATTGGAGATGAAGAAAATGATAACGGAGTCAAGTTGGCCAAGCATACAAAGGGAGAAGGAAAGGCAGACAAGCTGAGTGGAGAGAGCTCAGCAACTTGGTCAGCAACTTCAATTACAAGCTCCAATCCTACTTCATCCTCTTCCTCTACTCTTTATCCTGACTTATTACTCTCTTCAAGATCAAAGTCCATCCCAACTGATCCGGAGTTAGATAGAATCAACTCGTCAGCTTCTACTTTTAATGTCAACAACGATTTTACCTCTCCTTCTTCAAATGATGCGACCTTCTTTGGATCAAGTAGAGTCAAAGTTTCGAAAGAAGATCTAGAACGAGAGAAGATGGAATCGCAAGAAGAGAGAAGGAAGAAGATAGAGAGGGGGAGAGGTGCCCAAAGCGATAGGAACGGAGGGGAGGAGACTAGACAATACTTTTTGAGAAGAGAGGACAATCTTCAAAAGATCAGTCTTTTGTTTAATGTTTCGGTAAGTCTTTGAATCAAGCAGAGGAGCTCTCGTTCGGTGCTCTGAAACGTACTCTCTTTTCAATCTACAGATCCATACGCTCCTTCAACTTAATCAACTCTCAACTCCCTCTTTACTGCACACAAGATCTTGCATTCTCATCCCATCTTCAGCAGTCGATGCATGCCTCGAAAAAGCTGCCGATTCACCTCATCACTCTCAACTATCTCAAGCTCTCTCCGGACCTCCTCGTCTCTCCACTCAGTACAAGATCAAATCAGCAAGATTAGCGACCGAATCTAAATTTAGATCTTCAGTATCTCGCAACTCTCATTCCACTCCCCACATTACTGGAGACGAGATTCCAGCCGATGAAAGAGCTGCAAGAGCTTACGTTGCTCTAGTTGAAGAAGAATTGAAGTGGTTTGATTTCGGGGATGAAATCCATCAAGATCCAAGCAAGCTTAAGGAGAAGCCTGTAGATCAACCTTTGACTGAGGAGGAAGAAATCGAAACTGAGAGGCTGGATTTAGCTAGGATGAATCGGTTCGATGCAATTCTCAAGCAAGCATTGGCCAGGTGGGAAATGGATTCTGAATGGGAAAGAAATCAAAGAGTCAATGGAAAGAATCCCGAATCCAGAATCATTGGCTCGGGCTGTCACGATGGGAAGACTAAGGGGAAAGGAAGGGGCGGATTCATCACGAGTTTGATGGGCAAATTCTCAAACGATGGAGCTGCTGTTACATCTTCTGCTTCTGAACAACGTCTTGGAAACAAAGCATAACGCTTCCCTGCCTTTCCATTTTCTTGTTAATAATGCAGATTTCTAGTCTGCTCTCGTCATTTCTCTTTTTTGTAAATGTTCACGTTCATTCAGCCAGCCTTTTTCCTGTTCTGTTTCATAAAAAGTTCAAAACATCATGTAATCCTACTGATCACAATTTTTCACGAATACACGACCTCGTACAATTAGCGACTCAATCGAAAAGTAGTCAAACAGTTAAACATCAGAATACCCCCCCCCTTACGACAAACACTTCTCAGCTAGATTTTTGGGGACTCTGTCTTCGAGGTAGCTGATAACTTTGTCCAATGGAGACCAAAGAACGGTACTTGCTTCACTAGAGTTGCTCAGGTCTTCGGAAGTGCTACATAGAGGTCTCCCATACGAGAGAATTCTTACGAAAAGTTCTTGTGATGACTTGACTCTCCAGACCTCGAAAATGACTTCACTCCCCATTCCAGGCCAGCGAATCTGACCAGCTTGAGATAATGAACGTAACAGTCTGACCATGGTACCATCGTGACCAACGTAGTACTGTGGAGAAAGAAGAGAAGAAACTCGAGTCAACAAAGAGTTGGAGTCGAGAAAGATCAGATCCTCGGTCGCTCACCTTCAGCTTGTGAGTATTTGTACCGTCTCTGACAGCCTTGAGGTTTCTACTTAACTCCTCTACGAAAACGCCGAAAGAGTATTTAACGTATTCGTCAGCCAAGCTCCCTGCTGAGTTCCAAATGAAATCATACTCCCAATCTCCTTCAGCGTAAACTTGCATCGCTAAGTCTTCAGTGATCTCTTCTCCATCCGGATTTTTAGGAAGAGAGTGTTGATGGCATTGTCTAGAAGAGAGGGCATCGAAGAAGTGGTCTATCCAAGAATTCCAAGCTGTCAGAGAACTGGTGTTCACGACACTGTTTAGAGAGGCGAACAGCTCTTTCTTTGAAGATATATGATCTGTCCAGTTCTGCGAGGATCAAGGGATCAGAAAAGAATTTCAAAGAGGAGGGTAAAACAGAGAAGGGAAGAGACTCACTTGTAACGAATTGATCTGGTTTCTGAGGTCATTTGCGTGAGAGCAAGAATAGTTGGGAACAATGTCATCCAGATTTGAAGGAAATGTGTGGACTGGAAAATCTCCGTTCTTCTCAGAATCGTAACCCATCCCTTCGAGTAAGCCCCCTGTGACTTGGAAAGTTCTTTCCTCAGGCGAAGTTCGAAAGTAGACCTCTTTAGTTGTAATGTTCGATAAGAAGGATGTCTTGCTCTCGGGACCGATGTATACGCTTGCAAAGTCTTTTCCGTGTTTTACAGAGTCTGAAAGTCCACCTGGAGTGAGTTGTCCTGCATCACAGGTTCCGTTCCAGAAGATCTGCTGCAAGGGATGCCAATTGGGGATTTCCGTAACGTGAAAAACACTGCTCGCCCCTTCCTTTCCCAGAGCGTAATTGATCAATCGATAGTCACTCTGCAAGTCATTGATTGAAGGCAGTGAGATTAGATCAGCCAAAGATGCAGAGACCGATGAGAGAAGCTGCTTCGCCCCTATCTTCAAGATACTCACGCAATTCCAAGGTTCCTCATTGAACTTTTGTTCTTCTGGGAAAAGATTGTCAGGACTCTTTGACAAGGCGAACAGCAGACCCAAGGAAGAGAGGGAAAGATAGCTGGGATCATCAATTTGGTTGGTTGGAGCCTGGAAATTGGAATCATCTTACCCTTTCTCTACTCACTCTCTTGTGATGTCTTTGAACTACGTTCAGAAAGACTAGCTCCGCCTTCCCATCAGTTGCCTCATCTGGGAGCTCGTAGAATTGATTAGCGTGAGGCGCATTGCAGTAGGAGTATTCAAAAGTATTTGCGTTCGAAGAAGTATTATAGATGCCGCCCGGAGCCGAAGATAAGCAAGACACGTTGGAGAAGCTTGAGAGCGACATTGACGATGAGGCAGATGTAACGAAGACTTGTTGAGGGGGAATAGAAAGAGAAGGGAACATGGAGAAGTTGGAAGAGAGAAGCGCTCACTGCACGTTCTCAGCTCAGATTTGCAACAATTTGAAGCTATCCAAGATGTACTTGAACATCGTACATAATATGGTTAGTATTCATATGAAATGACACAATAGATATACATCAGGAGAGGGAGAAAGAACAAACAGGGGTCAACGATTGAAGAGAGATGCCTTGACGAGTTGAGAGGAGATGTGATGTGGAGAAAGAAATGTTGACGTGGAAAAAAAGATGATTGAAGAATGAGCGATTCGTGAAAGACAGCGGAGAGAGAGAAAAGATGAAGGTCTTGAGCGTGGAAATAACGAAAAAGAGTGGGAGAGGAGAGAAGAGAGAACCGCACACCGAGTTGGAAGGACTGAAAGAGTGGAATTGAAGAGAACTTTGAAGTACTGGAGGGTTGAGAAAACAAGTTAATAAGTTGGCGTTTCCTACTCTGCCACCGCCACTCCGTTGCGTTTGACGCTTTTGTCAAGCAGGATGCCCAAGTCCCGGACGACAAAGGCTAGAACTACGTTGGCAAAGAAGTCGCTGCTCTTCTTGAGCTTGCTTTCAATGTTTGCTCTGATGTCCTTGGGTAGGGCAGCGTAAGCTTCGATGCTTGGACTGCTGGAATCCGAACCATCGGAGCTAGACGACGAAGAAGACTGAGACTTGATCAAAAGTTGAAGATGAGATTCCAAGATTTTCGAACGAGAGAAGAGACGTGCCAATCCATCTACGTAAGTGGCAGGAGAGTCGAGACTGAGTGAGAGGAAAACAGAGAGCGAACAAAGGAAAGGGGGTCAGGATGAGAGCCGGAGAGAGTGATACTCGAATTAAGAAGCAACTCACTTTTTCGATCCGTTGGTCATTCGGTCTAAGGAACGAGTCAACTTCGATCCAATAGATCCAAAGGAGGACTGTGAAAAGCAGCAGAAAACAAAAGAAAGGGGGTGAACACCATATCTATGGCGAACGTTTCTTACCGCTTCCAAAACTCACATTTGACTTCTTTCCGGTGACACTCTTCAGGAAGTCCAACTTCTTAGCTAGAGTATTCTGAACTTCAATCAACAGAGTCTCCAATTCCTCCAAGCCCTTTGCAAATTTGGCAGCTTGAATCATAGCCAGGCCTGGCTGACCCGTTGGAGTCAAGAGCAGAGTCTTTCCAGCTTGTTCAATGCCATCGATTCCGCTAGAGACCAGCTCCATCATTCGAACCTTGGATTCGACTGCTATTAATCTAGCCCCAGATTGAGACCAAAGCGTTTCAGAAACGAACAACCTTGGAGTGACGTAACCTCCCTTCCGTATAGAGGTGTTGAGCTGGTTCATCAGATAGAAAGGTCTCAGAATTGGGAGGGTGGGTAAGACCGGAGAGGGGCTCTGATTCGCATTGAGGGTCGGATTCATACTTGAGATGGATTCTGGAATGGTTGAGGTCATTGCTAGCTTGGGGAGGATAGAAGTTGAAGGAGAAGTAGCGAAGGAGGCGATGCCAGAGGAAGAGGAGAGTAAACCATTTGGAAAGAGATCGTTCATGATAGCCTTTGGAGAAGAAGCTGCTGCAGATACCGAAAGCCTGTCTCTCTCCCTTTCCATCCAAGGCTCAGCCAAAGGTAAAGCAGAGGAGGTTTCGAACCCCATTGGAATCGGACTTGGGAATCGGAAATGCCCAGGTTGAGAAGGCACGCCTTGTCTCGGAAGTTGAGACTCAGGACTTTTAGTCGGAGAAAGAGAGGAAGGCATGGAAGCTTTCCTGCTGATCCTTGGGACAGGTGGGACTACTTCTGTGGTAGCAGTAGAATTTGCACTCGTAGACGCGTTGTTCATGAAGGCCGCTGGGATAGAAGGTCGTTTGGATCCAGGCTGAGATGCTGCTCTTTGACGACCTGCTGAACCAAGACCGGGAGAGACTTGAGCAGGCTGCTTTCGTTCTTCTTGAGATGGAGATCTGATAGTAGCAGAGTCTTGAACCGCTGCGAGTCGGGAAGGGACTGAAGGCGAGGAATCACTCCTTCCACTACGATTCTGGGCAGCGAACTTGGGAAATGGCCCAGGAGCGTTTGAGCTAGAGCCATCGCTGTTGTCTGAGCTTGGACCTTGGAGCTTGTTCCGCCTTTGGCTGATCGTTCCGGTAGAGGTAGTCGGACTGACTAACAAAGTTGCGTTTGGAGACGGTTGAGCCGAGGTGCGTTCCAAAGGTGATGGCTTGGTGATACCAGAAGTTGGCTCCGATGGTTGAGCACCTTGCTGAACCTGCTGCTGCTGAGGTGGAGGCGGCTGCGGTTTGGATGGGAAAGAAGTGGTATTGGTTGCAGATGGAGTTGTGCTCGATGCCTTCGTCCTTCCACCTGCACTGCTGTGATCGGCAGAGCTTGCACTGCTCGACCTTCGATGCACAGCAGGCTTAGAAGGGAGTAAGGATTTGAGATCTGGCACGTCGGACACAGAGCCGACGTTTCTCGAATGCTCCTCTCGTTTGAAGGGATCTCTGAAAGCGGTAGGAGGAAGATTGGATGATGAAGTCGTTGAAGAAGAGGAGGATGACTTCTTCTCGCTCCTTGGAAACGAGGAGGAATCGAACCTCGGAGTGAGAGCTTCGTGTTCCATTCCTAGATTTGGATCCACGTCGAAGAAAGGAGTAGTAGGTGTTCGGAGCTCGTCTTCTAGACCATTGGAGCTCTTTCCTAATCTTGCGACACCTAGAAGAGATCTGTCCAAGACCTGAGAGTTTTGCGGCTCATTTCGCGGTAGGCCAGAAGACAACCCGCTGAAGCTCAGACCTCTGTTGGATTGAACAGAGGTGAAAGAGCTCTCGGAGTCTGATCCGTTCTCCCTGGCGCTGAGACTCTTTGTCTCGACCAAGACCTCCTGGTCTTCTGCTTCCCCCTCTCCCGTCTTGAGAGACGAGTCCGACTGAACAGAGATACGAGGAGCGCCGACTTCGTTGAAGCTAGTGGACACGTCCCTGTTGTTCGATCTGAACTGCCCCGCCGATCCATCGAGGGAGCTGCTGGCGTTTGAATTCTCGAAAGCGTCCAGAGACGAATCTATCAGCTCCTCCATAACATCCTTTGATCTTGTTGGTTTCTGCTGGTCGCTTGTTTGATGATTCCGCTGTTGCTGAGATTGGAAGTCTCGCGACGAGGCATGGTTTAGGCTCCTCGAGGCAAAGAAAGACGTCGAAGAATCAGCGCCTACGCTAATAGAGGGATCGGAGAACGACTGATCATTCCAGCTGGGTCGACGACCATCGACGCGAGGCGAGGAAGAAGAGGAAGGGAAGGGAGGCACAAAGGGAGAGTGAGCTTCATCCTCCTCGTCTCTTTCCTCCTCCTCCAGATCGTCTTCTCCAAAGTCCGAGTCTTGTCCTTCCTCGTCCGGAGAATAGATCATTGAGAGTAGTCGGATCCTTTCAGCATAGGTATCATGCTGTGATAGCGTTGGATGGAGGGGAGAGAGGGGAAAACAATCAGCAAAGACGCGACTCGAAAGATTTGACACACTCATGAAGAGAAGTACTCACAATGTTCTTGAGTCTCCTTCTCTCTTCCTCTCTACTAGCCTTACTTCTCTTCCCGTTCCGAGGAGCAATCCTTTCCATGACTTCTCTCAGCAACCGGACCGCTTGCTGATAAGCAGTGATCGCTTCCGGAACGTTATTTGCAGAATCCAGACTGACAGCATTCTGGGCTTTCTTCAAAGCTATCGTCAGGACGTTCTTACTACTCAGAGGAGAGCCGTTGGCGTTCAGTAGATGTTCTGGTGAAGTCCCAGGCAAAGCTCCTAGCCTCACGATAGCTTCGTCGGAAAGCTGACCAAGAGAAGGCGAATCTTGACCTCCGTGACTGAATACCGGAGAGCTGGTCGCTGAGAACGAGCCACCAGCAGAAGAAGCTGTTGCAGTTGTTCCACTAGGTCTCCTCGTTGATCTCGAGCCTTGAGTGAGATCACTCGAATTGAAGGAAGTTTCCATTGTGCTTGCTCCCACAGTCGAGTCCAATGAGTCTAGAAGAGGTGACATGTTCATAGCGAATCTAGTCAACGTTTCGTTAGGTCCACCGCCTTGAGAATTTGGTTTGGAAGCAGATCCGCTGGTATCCGATCCGGTCCCAGACGGAGGTCGTCTCCTAACTCCCCTATCGTGACTCTGAGTTGAAGAGCGAGCTGCAGAGCTGACGTAGCCTCCTAAGTCTGGGCTGTTGCTCTGTTCCTCCACGTTCGTGGCTTCTCCTAGGCCCGGCCCAGAACTGCCGCTCTGCAGATCTTCTCTGGCACTCGCTAAGACATCGGCTGGCGAGCTTGCGTTTGGGCTCTTGGAATCGTTGACCCATAAAGGAGAAGCAGGTCGGACCAAGTCAGCAATCGCAGATCTGACACCAGAGAGAGCAGGTAGAAGTAGTTCTCTCTGCTGAGGTGGACCAGAGGAAGTGGGAGTTGAATTGGAGCCAGAAAGACCTGCTTTGAAGCTTGAGGGAGGGTTGCTGTTCGGACTCGTCGAATGAGCTTGAGAGGAGTTGTCGTGCGAATCCGAGAGTGGCATACCAGCATTGGAACCTCTTGGGCTGCTCGTCTTTGGGATGAAGGAGCCCTTCCAGTCAGAGCTCGACGCTCCTGTCATTCCACCATTTCCGCTAGTCTGAGAGTCACCGGAGCTCTGCCTACTGTCTGAGCTTTCCTCCTTCCGATAAGAAGAAGCTAGATTTGGAGTGCTGGCCCGACCGAGAAGACTGTTCCTCGACTCTGCGCTAGGCCTCCTAGTATCCCAGCCCTTGTTCGATGGTCCAGTAACAGAGACATTGTCACTCTTGTTGTACTGCAGTCTTCCCAGCCTTCCTCCTCTTGAAGTCCCTTGACTCGTCTGACTGTTGAAAGATGAATCTCCAACGCCGCCATTTCCAGTTGCTGTTGAATCGCTCAGAAGATTTGAAGTTGAAGAAATCCTATTCAGGCGTCGAGTAGAGTTGGTTGGAGGTGAAGTAGAGGGTGAAGTGGATGAGAGTGTTGCAGAGTTGGGAGCGGAGGAGGCTGAGAAAGCAGCCAGAGTTTGATAAGTCGGGCCAGTTCCATTCGAGCTAGACATGGAGGTATTGCTGTTGAGACTTAGATGATTTCCAGCTCCACTAGTCCAATCGTCTGCAGTGATGGCAGTCCCAAAACTTGATCCACTTTGTCTGTCCCAGGTGGGAGAACGAGCTGGCTCCTTCCTTCCAATGTTCAGAGGAGCTGTGACGCTAGGATCTGGACCAGAATTCGAGGTTGAGGTTGCTGAAGTAGAAGACGCGCTTCTCATTCCCATGGCGACTCCCAGCCTCGGAGGAGTGGAAATGAAGTCTGATGAGGAGGTGCTACTGGAAGCAGCCAGCTTTGCTGCCATTGCCGCCACTCTTCCACCTCCTCCAGCACTGGGATAGTTTGCGGATTGAAACCTTCCACTAGATCCAGTCTCTTGACCCATCCTGGGACTCGGACTCTCCTTCAGGTATTCCTCCTCTTCTGTTTCGATCCCTTCGATTCCGTGAGCTCTGGCCCAACCTTTGACTCTACTATTAGATCGATCCCTACTGATGATTCTTTCCTTCTCCAATCCAGTTGATTCCTCCATCAGATCTCTCTGTTCCCTCTCTTTCCACTTGCCCTTGAGGTCTGAAGCAGAGCCTGTGGTGATAGTATTGAGGTTCCTCGATCCAGTGGGAGGTAAGCTTGGCCTGCTTCGACTGGAAGGGGAAGGAGATGGGGCTCTCTCAGCTGCTGCTAGGCTTGAAGTAGGATTGAATGTTCGTTGAGCAGAGGAAGAAGAAGGAGAAGGAGTTGGCGAAGAGGAGGATTGTTGCTGATGCTCCAGAATAGAGGAGGTGGTGATGGCAGAAGTAGGACTTGTGAATCCAGAAGGACTGATAGAACCTTTCCTCCCCATTTGAGCTCCCAATCTGCTACCTCTAGTATTCTTGGTTGAAGAAGAGCTAGTAGGAGAGACTGGAGTATCTTCGTAGTTTGAGGATGATGGATTGAATCGAGTAGATCCAGATTCACCTCCTCCCATCCCTCCCTGTCGATTTCCAGCCAACTGAGAATCTAAAGTTGTGAATAGATGTTGAGTTTGAGGCATTGTAGCATTCAAACTCGTGATTTGATCTCGATCGAGCTTGTGATTTGGCTTGGAAGAGGAAGAATAAGATGATGAGGAGGAGGAGGTAGGTGAAGAGAGATTATCATCCAAGCTCAGAAAGGAATGACCAGCTTGTTGTTGCTGCTGTTGTTGTTGATTAGGAGGAGAAGATGAGCTTGAAGAGGCTGTTGAATAACTAGATTTCATTAAAGATTGAGGATTGTTGTGATTGACGATACCATTGGCATGGTTGCTCTGTGAGGAGGATGAGGATGGTGAGGTGCTAGTTGCGATGGATGGTTGCTGTGATTTGATGATACCCTTACTTGAGCTCTTTCCATTCAATTTCATTTGACGGATTAGTGATGAATCAAAGAAAGTAGAGGGAGCAGACTATCAGACAGACCAAGAATGGAGATACGAGGGCGAAGGTATAGGACTGGTACGCTGAGCTGGAGTCTGGAGAAACGATCAAAGACGAACGAAAATCTCTCTCTCTCTTTCTACAGAATCTTCCCGAGACTAGAAAGCAGGCAAAGACGAATGTGAGGAATTAGGATCCTTCCGTGACGTTAGAAATTAAGGCGAACTGAACTCTTTACCCTCAGAAGAGAGTAGCCAAGAGCCCAAGACGGATGGAGAGATCCTAGATTCCTTGGATCAAAAACAAGTTTTTCCGTCGGGCCCATGAAGATCTGATCGACAGACATCGATCTGGGGAACGTCCATACATATAAAGAATAGGTTCCTCCAACTTTTTTCTTCTCCCTCATCTTCTCTCTTCCCCACTTTCCCTCCTCTCCTCTCCTCTCCTCTCCTCTCCTCTCCTCTCCTCTCCTCTCCTCTCCTCTCCCTCTTCCACTTTCACCCCTTTCTGCTCTCCTTTAATGTCCAACCAAGAAGACAAAAGAACCTCAGAGGACAAAGAGAAGAAGACTCGCGTCGATGAAATGGTCCCAACTTCGAGTGAGCCTCGAAACTTAAGTGAAAAGGAGATAGAGTTAGAGAAAAGACTTGTCAGAAAAATTGACATCAGATTGATGCCCTGTTTGATCTTGGTGAGCTGGAGTGCCGAGAGAGGTTGAAGGGCAACGGGCAGGTGGCAACGAAGAAGGGGTAGATAAGTTGATCAAGTTCACTCAGCACGCTCGACTTCTTCAGAGCCTTAGACTTTTTGTTTTTTTCAGCCTCTTTATTCTTACCTAGAAATCCATGTTCAACACTCTCCGGCTTTAATGCTAAACCCCGGCCACTCTCTTCTCAACCTCTTAGCTTTACATCCTGAACTACTTGGATAGGAACTCTCCCTCAGCAGCAAGAGGTAAGCAGACGGTTTGCATCAGTCATAAGTGGATCAAATTCATCAGAAGTGGATGCTGAAGAGGAAAGGGAACTGCAAAACCTTTTGGCCTTCAGAGATTGACCAGTTTTGACGTAACATCTTCTTCTCCTCTCCTTTTCCGGCTGCTTTTCGAATAGACAACGGCTTGACTGAGGACCTCAACCTGAGCGATCAAGAGTATCAGACTGGTAAGTTCAACTATTGCTAAATGAGTCAAGGTGTCGTTCTCTTCTTCAACTCACTCTCGCTTTTCTTCTCCTGCCGCAGTTCTCTCGATTCTCTACGTCGGTTACATTCTCTTTCAGGTCCCCTCAAATCTTCTCTTAGCCAAAGTTGGCCGTCCTAGAATCTATCTACCTATTTGCACTGCTCTTTGGGGAATTGTGTCAGGTCTCTCAGCCGTCGTCAACAACTTCGAGGGGTTACTTGTCGTCAGGTTCTTCTTAGGTATTGTCGAGGCCGCGTTCTTTCCAGGTGAGTCTGAAAAGATCAGACCTCATAAAGGTGACAGTGTCGCATCTATCCAGGACCAATCACACGTCTGATGTTGGTTTCTAAAACTCAATCCCTGGTTTGTCCTTTTTTCTTCACCTACGTATCACAATCTCTTCTTTCAGGTGCTCTCTACATCATCTCGAGTTGGTACACTAAAAAGGAACTTTCCACGAGAATGGCTTTGCTTTACTCCGGGAGTATCTTGAGTAATGCCATCGCAGGGTTGATCGCAGCCGGAGTGTTCGGAATGAAAAATTCGACGGTTAGTTAAAGACTGATGTCAAGTCGACGGAAAGTGAGGCAATCAATGACTTGGTCCCTATAGCTTAGTTTTCTTTCCAAAATCTTCACCCCCTCTCTCTCTAGGATATCGCCAACTGTGAGTCATCATTCCAAAACAGCGTCGACATCTCACAAAGTTTACTGACCTTCCATGCTCTTTTTACTTCTAGGGCGCTGGCTATTCATCATAGAGGGAGCTATCACAGTAGTGATTGGTGAGTTCAGACTTTCGACTGCGAGAGGCTACGATCAAAATTCACACTCCACTTTCCTCCCACAGCCATCGGAGCGTACTTCGTTCTCCCAGACATGCCAGAAAATACCTCGTTTCTCTCACCTGAAGAACGTGATTTGGCTCTCAAGAGACTCGTTCTTGACGCTGGAGTCACGGATGCTGATGGAGGTGCTCTTCAAGGGCTAAAAATGGCTCTCTTGGACGTAAAAGTATGGGCTTTAACTTTTCTGTTGACTTCTGCCGTCATCTCGGTTTCTTTCAATGCCTTCTTTCCAACGATCGTAAGTGTTGGACCAAGAGGGGTCATACTCAGATCGAAAGACTTCAATTGACACTTTCATCTTGCCCTGCTTTCTCAGGTCGGAACTCTTGGTTACGATAGGATCACGACTTTGCTCATCACTTTCGGTCCTTGGATGTTCGCCTTCCTTTGCGTTCTGTTCAATGCTTTACACGCTGACAAGAGTAGAGAAAGATGTTTCCACATCATCATTCCATTTGTCATTGGAATAGTTGGTTTTATAGTAGGAGCCGTCACTCAAAACCTTGGAGCTAGATTCTTCGCCTTGTTTGTCCAAGCGCAGTCCTACGCAGGTTATGGTGAGTCCAACGCTGATCCTGGTATAAGATGGGGTCCGGCAATACCTTCTGCTCAGATTTTCTTCACGTTCTTTCTCTCTCCCACTCCTTTATATCTCGTCAGTCATCATCTTGAGTTGGATCCCATCTTGCGTCCCAAGACCTACCTACAAACGTGCTGCCGCTTTAGCTTGTGAGGAAATTGAAGATTAGGATGAAAGAGAAAGGGGTGCGTAAACTGATCCATTTCTTCTCTCCAGTCATCAACGCTTTCAGCCAACTGGGAAACATCAGCGGAAGTTACGTCTGGCCAAAGCAATGGGGACCTTCATACTGGAGATCTAATTTAATCTGTGCTTGCATGGCTTTAGTCGTCATCACAATCGCTCTTTCTTTACGCGGTTATCTTCAAGCTCAAAACGCCAAGTTGGATAGGATCACTTCTGGCCTCGACTTCACTTCCGAAGGTCAAAAAGAAGTTGCAATTGAGGATCGTATCGAAGAAAACGAATTGTCTCTGGAGCAATCACTGATGGCAAAGTCAAACTTTAGATATCTTCTTTAGAAATCTGTAGCCAAAAATCTCATGAAATGTAAAGAACTGTCTTATTTTTGATGATAATAGTGAAAGATTTGGTCAGTCGAGGCTTTTGATTAAAGTACTATTTGCAGGGGACGAAATGAAGGTTCAAAAAAGGGGGTGAGGTAACAAAGACAGGGAGCCTAAAGCTTTGAAGTTTTGGTGGGAGACTACTCTGACAAGGTTCTGAAGAAAGAGGGAGAGAAATGACTTGAAGAAGAGAGATAGAGGAGGTGCTTTGATGAAAGGGCTTTCGAAGCTCGATTTTGCTGAGAGGTCTGAATTTGTCAAAGTCAGGAATTGCTGCTTTTGCTACTCTTGGTGCTGTTGAGTTCGATGGTCTCGATGTGACATCTTTCAAAGATGAGAGTCAACAGAGACGAGTAGTTGGATCGATTGAATGTGCTTCAAGCTCTCTTCTGAATGTTTGAACTACGTCTTGAAGCTGAGGCAGAGATCACTTCAACTGGCAGAAAGACAGCGTTTGAAGTTGGAAGACTTGAGTAGGAGACAAGATGGATGCGGGAGGGAGAGAAGCAACATGATGGTCGGCAATCGAGTCGACCTTCGTAAATCAATCTCATCTTGCAAAAAAATCAGAAGAAGAAGCATCTATATTTTGAAGGAAGTGAGATACAAGGAAGAGATCAATGGTGAAGTCGGTATTGACCTAGATAGCAGAGATGTTTTTGATAGAAGAGAAAGAAGAGAGGCGAACAAACGATGAAGGATCATGCAAAGGACAAAAGATCAGACATCTTTCCCCTCTTCATGTATCCACGTTACAGTAATCTGGATTACCAGTGGGATTACCAGCCCACTGTAAGAAGGAGAGAAAGATGATAGGGGAACAGAATAAAAGCGTCAGGCTAAGGTTTGACAGAGAGGGAGAGACTTCGTTTTTTTTTTCACCGCCTCTTCCCATCTCCTTTTTTTTTGCTCGCTTTTATTTCCTTTCCTTTTCTTTCTCCTACTTTTGGTTCACTTACGGTAGGGAACGGTCTCTCTTTTCCAGAAGCTCCAAAGACTGCGAAACTGAGGATGAAGATCATAACTTGAGCTCCTCCATCCAAGGCTCTGTTGAAGTAAGAATGAGAAGTAGAGTCAGCGCCAGACTTTCGACGAGAGACGACAGAAACGAAATGTGACTTCACTTTGTACCAAGTACTCACGCTCCCACGAGATAGTTGTAGTCCTTGAAAAGTTTTGGATAGTATCTTCGAATCCACACTTGAGAGACAATACCAACAAGGATTCTGGAAGCTATGTGAGAAGTGTTGCCATACTTAACCCAACCAGCAAACATACAGAGAACAGGAGTGACTAATTGATACTTTGAAAGCTTTGGAAAGATCAAGACGACGATTTTGTGAATGACTGGAAGAGCTGCACCGATTAGAACCGAAAATGGAACTAACCAATAACCTTGTAATCCGTACATTACTTTAGCCATAGACCAAGAGATGGCACTAGAATTTAGACTTTGAAGTTGAGCTCCAGACCAAACGTTGTTGCCAATAGGATCTACTAGAATCTCTTTCTGGTTCTTGGTGATGACTACCATGATGACGTAGTTAAGAGTCACGCCTAATAAAGTTCCATAAAGCTGCGTAGCAAACAGGATACGGTGTGGAATCTTGGTGTATTGCCCGATCTTTAACCAATTGGCTAGATAGATAGTGAGCATGGTCACTTGATGAGACCAAGAAGCGAAGTAGAGAACGGCGATTGGTTTACCTGTAAAAGAGCGAGTCGAAGGAATTGAAATGTATTGAGCTGAACACTTAATTTAAACAAGCCGAGAGAGAAGCTCAGTGTCAACAGAAAACTTGAAGACGTCAACTCACCTGGTTGGAGTACACCTCCAATCATTTTAGAGATGGCATCCGTAGAGATACCGTTACCCATCATTGCATAAAGACTGCAAGAGAATGGAGCTAGAACTACACCGACCAGAATTGCAATAAGATAAGCCCAGATTGGAAGTGTAGTATCACCCTTGCTGCAGACGATGATACCAGCGACGAAAGCTAAGACGAAGAGGATCCCATACCACCAATGTGGAACTTCTTTGTACTTTTGCATCGCTTTCCAATGAGGATCTGGTTGAGTTCCGTCTCTTGCTTGCTTGATGGCATCCCAAATGCTGTTTCGAGAAGAACGTTGGAGAAAGATAAACAGAGGTCAGCATTTTTGGTTTGAGCATCGAATCCTTTGTTTCTTAAGCTCGGAATGTACTCACTCTATCCTATAGAAAAGCAACATGTGAGTAAACAAAGCTCCGACTGCCGCGTTGAAGGCCGAATAGGACCAGACTAAAGTCGAAGTAATGCGAGGTGGCCCAGTAACCTCCAAAGCTGCTAGATCTAATGTCAGAGTTCCGTTCGGAAAGATCAAACTTTGATTGAACTTCTGGCCTGTTTGAGTGAAAAGAGCACTAGACAGAATTGGAAGGTCTTGAGCGCCCCAAACGTTCTCGTAGAAGACGCAGATGCAAACGATGTAACAAATAAGTAAGCCTATCCAAGAATTTACTTGTTGTTTCAATGGAAGAGACATGTATTCGGACCCGATATACTGCCAGTCGAAAGAGAAGTTGAAAATTCCGAGTCCTTCATTGGAAGAGGCACCCCCAAAGACGTTCTTGATAATCGTTCTCGTTGAATTTGAAGAGTGCATAGCTGCTAAACATGGAATAGAAAATCCATTTAAAGCTGGAAACATATAAGCTGCAACAATCTCGAATAAAGAGCATCCTACAAAGTAATAGCCAAAGACTCGAAGCTTTTTCGATTTTCCTTCTCCTTGAAAATGAAGGTTTTGAAAAAGACTGACGACAGGTAACGTTGACCAGTAAACCATTTCTGTAGAATGAAGAAATGTGAAAGTTTAGGTTATTGACTGAGTAGAAGAGCAGAATCAAATTGAAGTTTTTTCTGAGCTTTGGCGATGACTTACCAGAAGGGTAGACGACAAAAGATCTCATCATACCCACAATCCCATATCCGATGACGCTGATAGAGAAGACAGCGAGAACGACTGTGAGAGCTCCAGGGTTAGTGTCGTAGAAGAGTCTTTCCACCGCTCTGATATGAAAAAATATAGATGAGATGAGAGAAGGAGAATGACTTTGAGTTAGGGATAGTCAAAGTTTGAAATGGTGACCAACCGTCGAATCTCACTCACATAGCTTCCACTCCAGCTAGTCCATTTGACCCAGAAGCAGCAATCAAACTAGCTACGACATGTTCCTTGATTCTGAATGGTTCACCAAACTGAAGGAAACGTAAAAGACCTTCCAGCTTACCGACCACAGGCTTGTTCTTGACCGAGTCAGGTCCAGGGAGGCAACTCCATGCTAAACCGAAGACGTAGCAAAGCAGCACGATGACTGGGGAAGCGAGAAAAGAGAAAAGAGGCGAGTCCGGAATTATGATTCAGTTCGAAAACAAGTGTGAAGAAGACAGTAAGAGTGAAGAAAACGATGAAACATACTCACAGACGGTGGAGACGGAAACTTCGACTGGTTTGAAAGTGTAGATTCTGTTGGAGAGGCATGGTAAAGGAGAAAGAACTAAGAAAATCTATTCGACAACCGAGAATATTTTTCAAGAGGACTCACACGGTGATAGCAGAAGCCAAACCTGTCAAGCAAGTCCCAACGAACAATGATCTGAAAGTTAAGGCATTGTCGCCATCGTCTCTAAGATCGACCACCAATCTCGAGACGTCCTTACCTAGAAATAGAAAGAATGTAAGGAAGATAGAAAGAGATTTTAGATATGAGTATCCTTTTTCGAGAAGAAAGAAAGAACTTCTTCTGATCGTTTTAAAACCGTTCGAAATATCTCAACTCACCGTTCCTAACGATTCGAGACCCCTGTTTTTCATCGATGAATTTTTCTTTCTCTTTGCTTTGTTCTTGATAGCTATCAGCTTTCAAACTACTCTTTTCATCTCTACTACTTGTTTTGGAAGGAGTTTCACCTCCAGAGTACTCTTGTAATAAGACTGGTACACGATTCGTGGTAGAAATTTCTGAATCTTGGTCATTCATTTTGAGTTTTGTTGAATCGATTTGTGTCTCTTGAGGAATGAGAGTGTCAAAGTCTGTTGATCGGATGAAGAAGTCTATGTTTGAGAAGATGAGAAGATGAGTTGCAGAGACTCCTTTTAAGAACTGTTTTTTTTTTCGACGCCGTAAGCTCGTCATCGATGGGAAATGGTAGAAAGATAGAATGATGTGCTCTTATGTACGGAAGAAAGAACTGCATAAGTCCAATTTTTATTGTGAGTTTCGTTGAAGAGCAGTTTGATGAACCTTGCGCTTTGATGAAATAAAGGCGAAAGTGATTTTCGATGACGATTGCGCAAGCGAGATCCGAGTCGAGTAAATCATATTTCCCTGCGGCCTCTTGCCCTATTGTACCTAGAAAGAAAAGTTTAGTAGCCCCCACCCCCCAAACCCCTGTTTTGAAATCCGAAATGTCGTGTGATCGAAGAATCACTCTCCAGATTCGGGGTCGCACAAAGAAGATGCGAGGCAAAGATGGATCAACGATTAAAGAAACTGCGAATTCCAGGAATGAAAAAAGCACAAACCTTTCCAAAATACAAACAAGACATTTCTGCACCTCACAGCCCAAATTTTCGACTGAGATAGAGGTTGACTCTTCATTTCCATTTCCACCTCCTGCTTGTTACTGTTCCTGTTCTGATCTTCTTGATTCAATTGAACCTCAATCGACTCTTCCAACTCTTTATTATTCTTCCTCTAGAGTTTTTCATAAAGTGCATTATTTGCAGAGGGAAGGAAGTGAAGGTTCAAAGAAGGAGGGGGTAAGGTAACATAGAAAGAGAGCCTAAAGCTTTGAAGTTTTGATGGGAGGTTATTGTGGCAAGGTTTTGAGTAAAAAGAAAGAGAGAGAAATGACTTGAAGAACAGAGATAGAGGAGGTGCTTTGATGAAGGGCTTTTGAAGCTGGATTTTGCTGAGAGGTTGTCTTCGACCTATAGCAGGTATGACGACCTTTCGAACCTGTCAAAGTCAGGAATTGCTGCTTGAAGCTCAAAGAGTCGAATACTGACTCTTTGATGTATATCATTCACTTGTTTCAAACTTTTCTGTCCCTAACAGTAATCCCGAGGACACAATCATGTCAGCTTCGAGCTCCTCAGCTCACCGGCGCTGTGGAACGGTGAAGACCTCTAGACCGCTGCTGTTCCAAGCTGTCTCCTGAGAGACTTGCCTCTGGACGCACTTCTAAGCTTCCCAATCGACTGGAGCTCGTACCTAGGTCAGAAATCTGTCAAGAGAACCGGCCATATCCAATCAGCTCGTTGGATACCTTCAGGGAATTGAGAACTTACACTATCATCTCTACTTCCTTCGCGTGTTTCATGATTTATCTTTCATAAAAATCCTCGATACTGGCCGGTCCATCCTCTCAGTTTGAGTCGAAAACGCTGTCGCACAAGCTTTTCAGGGTTGACGAGTTTGTGTCGACAGCTCTCGGGTCGAACATCACGAACTCTATCAAAAATGTGAATTTATAGTCTTCAGAAGAACGACAGTTGAGTTGTCGAATGTGCGAGACAAATTCGAGGGCATTGCCGTCTCAATAAAAGGAGTGAGACGGTTACCAAAAGGGATGTATATAAGCTAAAGAGGCTGGGCACAGATTGAATCATTACTCAAGACTCTTTGCAATTTCTTGGAAGTAGTCGAGCTGCACCTTTCTGAAGTCGTCCTTCACCACGTTGGAGTCGTTCTCTCCGAAGTGTAGAAGCTTCTTTCCCTTAGAAGTGTAGAGAGGCCAAGAGGCATACCCTTTGGCGTTTGGTTTCTGATTCTTGATGAATCCAATCCAACGAGCAGTCATCTCATCCGTTATGGTACTGTTCTTCAACCAGCCGACTGAGTGAAAGAAAGAAGAGATGGAGTTTTGTGAGATGAGTGAAAGGTAGGGAAAATGAGCTTGAACGATTCGAACCAGCTTTTCACTCGCAGGTGTTTGCCAATTCGGAAGAATGGTAAGCCCCTAGAAGCGGAGTCGACTTGAAAGTAGAATGAAGGTAGCTGTAAACTCCCGCGTTCTTTGAGGAAGAAACGATCTTCGATAAAAGAGAGCGACGAGAGTTTTGAAAGACGTAGTCCCCGTACAAGGAAGCGACTGCCTTGTTAAAACCAGTCAAATTGAAAGCATCCCCGGTTCCGTAAGGCTCTCCTAGAGAAGGGTCGGTTGGGTAAAGTTCTTTTAGACGAGCAAACTGAGCTTCGTTGAGACCTGGGATAGAGGTGCGAACGAAGTTATCGAACCCAGCTTGGGAGGTTACGTTTTGAATGATGCTGAGGGTAAGCTGTTGTCGGAGAAGGAAGCGAAGGAGAGAAGATAAGCTTGAAGAATAGGAAACCTCTGTAGCTAGCCACAATCTCATCAAACTCACTCCAGTTCCTTCGTCGTCTTCATTACCTGTGGTAAGAGAAAAAGGAATGAAGAAGTGAGTCACGTATGAACCAGACCAAAGTCTTGTGGCCGTTTCACTTACCGTTGAGGATAGTCACGTCTTTGACAAATTTACCCTCTCTCACTAACTTGTCTGGAGATGCTGGAATGAAAGAACCGTCTACGACTGGAGAGAAGACGAGAGCTCCAGGACCTGAGGCGATCACAGCATTCATCGCTGTGTTGAAGTCATCTGCAGAGAGATCTTGAAGGCACTTGAAGCGATCATCAGAGCTGTCACAACCAGTCGAAGCAGTAATCTGGCCATAAGAGAATTCAGAAGAGCTGTTGATGAGGGAAATTGGAGCGCCACTGGAAAGAAGAAAGAAGAGGGTCAGACACGACGAGTCGACGACAGTCGGATCCCGTTCAAAACCCCTCTTACCATTGCTGATACTCACGATTCCATTATCATCGAACGATACAACCCTTTGGCTGAGGTCTCTCCTTCATGAACGAGGTGGAAACCAAGACTGATGGCTCCAGCGCTCTCTCCCCAAAGCGTGATGGCGTCTAGGAAGGGGAAAGACAGAATGTAGATTGAAAATCATGAAGAGTCAGAACGTGTGAGAAGAGTCAAAGTAGCGAGAAGCGACCGGGAGTACTCACCTTCATCTCCTCCGAACTCTGAGATGTGCTTCTTGACCCACTCGAAAGCCATTCTTTGATCTTTGAGACCATTGTTGGTAGCAGAAAGAGCCACAACATCTTCTCCAGACAGGAATCCGTAAGCTGCGACTCGATAGTTCATCGAGACGAAGATGATCTCTTGATTTAGTGCGATGGACCTCTTCAAGAGACTCTCTGGTCTGAACTCGGTGATGTCGGAAGAAGTGAAAGACCCTCCGTAGACCCAAACTACGACTGGAAGTTTGGACTTCTTGGTAGTACCTGAAGGACGATGGACGTTGAGATAGAGACAATCTTCTGATTGAGTAGCGGTCGAGTTGTTGTTATTGGCAGCTAGAACTTGAAAGACATCTGTCTTTGCGAGTTCAGTGGTCAGTTGAAGCAATTTTTGACCCTCGTTTGCATCCAGAGAAGTCGCAGTTGGAACTGTTGAGTTGTAATTGAAGCATGAGTCCGGGTCCGTGAGGAATTCTCGAGTCCCTTTGAAGGCTTTGGATTTGATAGGCGGCATCAACCTGAGCGAGCCAGTTGGAGGTAAGGCATAGTCTATTCCTCTCCAACTATCAATTCCATCGACAGTTTGACCGATGGCTGTACCTGATCCGATTTTGGCTTTGGGAGATGATTTGATGGAAGCACCGGCAGCGAGAGAAGAGATGGAGAGAAGAAGAAGAAGGGAGTTGAGGTGAACCATGACGAAAGAACGGAAGGAAGAAATGAATTCTGGAGAGAAGTGGGGATTCGAAAGAGAAAGGGACCTCCTTTTATACTTCTTTTTGAGGGGTCTCGTGGGGGAAGGAGGTCAAGGGAACGGGTCAACGATTTCGACCCTTAATTTATGCAACCACTTGCGACACTGATCCGAAGAGGTCTGAAGTTCTGAAGTTGTATATATTTTGAGGACTACACTGCGAGAGGAATTGCAAATCCAGAGGTACAGAGCTCTTACGGTCTTACCTCAATTGCCACCCAAGTCCCAAACCAAGTAATCCAACTCACCTCCCTCTCCCCTGAATGATTTTGACCTGTTCCTCCCCTTCAATGGAATCTTCTACCCTTCAGCTTTCTTGAAACTGCTTTCCCAAATCCCCTCGGATTGAAGTTTCCTTGTGTGCGACCGGTCGGTGGAAAAGTATTAGCGCTCCCTGCATTCACCGGCGGTGAAGCTGAAGCGCTGAAATTTCGACAATGTTATCTCTCCATCTCTCCCACCACATCACTTACAAAACAAACGAAACTAATTCTCAAAATGGTTCAATTCTACGATTTAAAAGCTGCTCGCCCTAAGGTACGGTTTTCAAATGGCTACTCTTTGTACAAACTTACACCCCCCCCACTTCCTCTGACTTCTCCCCTCTCTGCTTTCTCCTTTTCCTTCTTCAGGGAGATGAATACGATTTCGCTCAACTCAAAGGAAAAGTCGCCATCGTCGTAAACACTGCTTCAAAGTGAGTCCATCCAACTCTCTTGAAATGGTCCGCTTTGGATCTGTGTCTTTAATCATCAGCTGTTTCCAGAAAAGAGCAACTCTTACTCACTCTCGCTCTCTTCTTCTACTATCTATCAGATGTGGTTACACTCCTCAGTTCGAAGGATTGGAGGAGCTCAACAAGAAGTACAAGGACCAAGGGTTGGTCATTTTGGGTTTCCCTTGCAATCAGTTTGCAGGTCAAGATCCTGAGAACGATGAGGGAATCGGTGCTTTCTGCCAAAAGGTTAGTAGCTGAATCTTGACTCTATAAAGTTGATGGAGAGATTTGAGATACCTGAGGAGAGAGAGATACCGATCGGGACACGAAGGCTTTGGGAGGTAGAGAGTAAGCTCAGCTCGAGATGATAGCGATCTATCGCTTAGACTTCGCTTTCAACGTCTCTCAGACTGCAGTGCAATGCTTTTGAATCTACGAATTTCCAAATCCGCGCGAGGTTGTATGCCTTCATTCGGAGTGGGCATCCGTGTTGGAAAGCTCTCCGTCTCTGTGGCGACGTGTCGCTCTAGCTAGCTCAACTGGATTACTCTAGAAACCCAGACGAACAGACAAGTACTGGCTGTACGATTCCCAGGATCTCAGCGAGGAAGCCGAGTGCAAGCTCTGAGATCTTTTTGTTGACCAAGTTCACACCTCTCCTCCCTCCTCCCTCCCACCTTTCCACTCTCTACCTTATCCTTTATAAATCTCTCATAGAACTACGGAGTCTCTTTCGACATGATGGCCAAGTCAGACGTCAACGGATCTGGAACCAACGAAGTCTTCAAATTCCTCAAATCTGAGAAGAAGGGTATTTTGGGAACCACTGCCATCAAGTGGAACTTCACCAAGTTCTTGATTGGTAAAGACGGAAAGGTCCTTGAAAGATATGGTTCAAGTACCAAGCCTGCTGATATGGTCTCTGCTATTGAGAAGGCCCTAGCCGCTTAAATCGACTCCAACCTTGCAGTCCTTTTCACCACTTAGAAAATCTTCTATAAGTTCTCCTGAGCTTTAATACCCGCTCTTACATTCTTGCCGATCCTTCCAAAACAAACCGTCCTCCCTCTTTACTTTCTTGCTAATTCTTTACATCAGTGATACGTTTATCTCGCGACACCTCTTCTTCCTTCATAGACTCCGGTTGTTCCCTACTCTTTCAAAAAAAGCGCCCTTTCTGCAATGACAACTTTTTTCCAGACTCGGAATTCATAGCACAATTGAAGCGGATGAGAGTTTCAACGATCAGGGGACAAGCAAGCGCGAGCATTTATCAGACACACTGAACTCGCGTGAGAGGAGAATGAAGAGGAAGTCTACGCCTGAGGGAAGGAAAGATAAACTTTCGAAGAAGAAGAGAAAATCGAAGATGAAAGGACAGTATAAGAGAAGATTTTTTTCTGGGTGAGTTTTCTATTTGAATAGTGAAATGATTTGGCGAGAATAGGTATTTCTGATTGTGAAATGGGCCGAGAAATGAGAAATTGGAAAAATTATAGGAACAGGAAACAGAGAAAAAGAGAGGAGGTGTAGAAACAAACTCATATAGGTTTGGAAGAGGGCATAAACAGGAGACTCGAGTCTTGAAGGAGAAGAGGTGGGGAAGCTGACTTTCGTCAAGACCTGACCAATTCAGATATGAACAGATGAAAAAAATTGGGCGAAAATAAGATTTAGACCGAAGCTTGCAAAGGTAAACCTCTTTTCTTGATGAAAGTGACAGCTTCAGGAGCTCTACTAGTTGCATTCATTGGATCGACGACCTCGAAGGTGTCATTTTCCAACTTGAGATCGTATTGGTTGAAGAGAGTGGCTACGATCATCTTGATTTCCATGATGGCTAGATGCTTTCCAGGACATTGCCATCTACCTAGTCCGAAGGAGACAAATTCAGGGGTGCTCATGACGGCAGGTTTCTCTCCGATCCATTGTCTTGCGTCAAAGGTTTTACCGGAGGAACCGTAGTTTGAAGGATGCTCGTGGATGCGCTTGACGTAAGGAGTGACTAGAGCTCCAGCTGGTAGAGTGTACTTCCCAACTTTGACTTTTCTGGTCGTCGTGCGAAGGGGAGCGAAACTGTGGGATGCAGGGCGAGAAGAGAGCAGAAAAGAGGTTAATTGGAATCCTCTCAAAGCAGAAGTTGGACTCAAATTAGCTTACGTATCACCCTTAGTCCTCATCACCTGGAAAGAGGGAGGCGAAGGAGAAAGGAGTTGAAGGAAAAGAGGATGAGACGGTAAACCAAAATGAACAAATCGAGGTCGTCAACCAGAAACAGGGAATTCGACTCACCTCTCTGATGAAAGAATCTAGCTTTTCAGCTTTACGAAGACCATCAGCTGAAAGAACTGGTCTTCCTTCATCGTCAACATCCAAGACTTGCTCGATCTCTTCTCTGATCTCATTGACGTGTTCAGGTTTGATAGTTAAAGTCATAATGACCCAAACAGCAACTACTGCAGTTTGATGAATACTTGCGAAGATGACCCCCAAAGCGATTACACTGATCCAAATGAAGTTCAAGAAGGAGAGGTAACCGGTCTTGAAGTTGCGATGCTTGGAAGCCAGGATGGCGATTAAGGGAACGAATTCATCTGTTTCCTTGTTGATTCCAGAGTCGATGAGGGTGTCGAGGTTCTTGTAGACCTTTGGAAGAATTCCTAGGAAGAAACGAGGAACGATGACCAAGAAGACGGCCTTGAGAGAAGTCACGAAAGACCACGACTTTGGGAAGTTGACGGCCCACCAAGAAGTATTGGCATAGATACCTCCTAGATCTGCAATGGCTGCTACGACAGACATGAAGCACTCGGTAGTCTCATCATCGAGGTATTCCTGATGTAGGACAGGGAGAGAGAAAGGAAAACGTCGGCAAAAGGATTTGGACAGCAAGACATTTCTCAACCCCCTTTTTCACTTCGAAGTCAACTCACCTCTCCTAAGATTAGGACACACATGGCTCTACCGATAGTCCAGTGAACCCATTCGTAAAGGTCATCGATCTTTCCCTGGGTTGGATCGGGACCAGACTGATGTCTTTGAAGAAGCTCCTCGGATTCACGATTGAACACTGGCTGAAGCGTTTCGATGACGGCAGGGAGTCTGCTGGTCAAAGTTTGGACCAACTGATCCAGTTCTTGAACGAAAGTACCATTCTTGAACCACATGACGAACTCCATATGCATCATAGAAGTGACAGCCTTTTCGAAAGAGTAGTTCTTTGGATCAGTCAAGACTTCTTTGACATGTTGAACGTCGAGAACGTATTCTTGACGACCGTGACGAGGAATGATCACCACATCTCCATGCTCCTCCAACGCCTGATTGTATGCTTGGTGCCCTTGACTGGAGAATAGAATATGGTTCTAAACTCGAGAAAAAAAATCAGAGAAAAGGAGGAAGAATAAGAGAAAGGGGGTTGGTTGGTCAGACCGCCGCCGAGTCGTCCTGTTCCTCTCGCCGATCACTCACTGGAATATGCACGACTGGTGGACGCAGGATCTGACAAAACGATCATGTGAAAAAGAAGTTAAAGGCTATTTTCGATGAAGACGGGGGGTCATTGACGATCCGCGGTGAAAATAAATTCATGATGCATGCGGAAAAGAGAAGCTAGAACAAATGCCAATTCAGGCGAAGCCCCTTTTTCTCAATTCCAAAACAAGAAAGACGTCGTCCTTTATTTTGAGACCCGACTGTTCCAAATTTCTAGCTTGGTCGCAAAACCTAAATCGGGTGAACCTCAAACTCCAATATAAAAAGGCAAAGCCAGATCAATCGAATGAGCTTTCCACTCTCTCGATTCCCCTCTCTTTGTTCCGTCACTCTCCTGTCCTCCCCCTCCTTCAAGTCTCACTTCCAGATCAACAATCATGCCCCAAGACTCACTTTTTCGCCTACAATTGAATTCGAATTCAATCCAAACAAGGTCAAACCTCGATCAATCACTGGTCCGGTGAAGAAACGAGCAGCTACAACCCACAAGAGCAGGACAGCCGAGGCAACCAGAGAAGAGAGCAAAAGATTGGTCTTGACGAGCTCTAGTCCGGAATGGAAGGGAATAGAGATGTCTTGAAATTCGGTTTTGGAAAGAAAGGCAGACGAAAGACTTGAAGCTCCCTCGACTTGGGCCTTTGCATCAATGAAAGATCTTGCGAATTGGAAAGAAGATAGAGCTTCACTGAAATCTAAGGTAGAGGTGAGGTTGGTGAAATTCTGTCCTAAAGTGCTTTGGAGGAAGTTCGACATGATTGGATAAGAAAGGGTGAGTGAAGAGAAGGTGGATGCAAGAGAAGGATTACCAGAAGAGAAGCTCGCAAGGAGAGGAAGAAAAAAAGATTAATTCGGATTTTATAGTCTCCACCAGAGGAGATGCAGAAGAGTGAGGACAAGGTCCGTGCTACGGACCTTGTCCTCATTCTTGGGACAAGGAGCCAGGTTGTTGTTTTCCCACGGGGGCGTTAATTATAATCATCAAACAATCAAACGGATGATTGGAGTTTGAAGTATCAGTGGAATCGAATTGAAGCTGACAGCAAAAATAAGGTTTGAGGCGAGAGAGAAGAGGCAGGTCAAGTTTTACAAATGGTCGAACAAGGGAAAGGGGGCAAACAGAAGAAAAAACTTCTCGCTCGCTCCACAACCCGTGTCGTCTGAGATTTTCCGGCCTAACTTTCCTTTCAAGCTATTCTTACCATTGCTCAAACCTTTTCTTCATTTCTATAGGGAGCTTCAGTCAAAGTTTCTGCCGTTTCTCCCTCTCCCTTTCGGAACCATTCCGAGAACGTAGGACAAAGCATCTTTTCTAAAGCTCTACTTTTCTCTAACGCGGTCTCTTTCCCAACTTCTTCAATCTTTTCAAGTAAGGAGGCGCATTTAGGGCGGCGCTACAAGTGGCGGGAGGTCGCTGTCTATTTCCCAAAGTAGTAAGTCAAGATGCGTCGCCTCGAGTTCGGGCAAACCTACTTCTGAGTAGAAACGCGATCGTCTCGAAGTTTACCCTTTTCTGTCTGTACGCCCACAATCTATCTAGAGATTACCATAGATAAACTCAAAGTCGACGTACTCCCTAGGCGCCATCTGGCGAAAGGAAAGATGACCCCGAAAAGCTGGGCGGTTGACTGACGATCTAGTCATCGAGACCGCGTCATGATTTTATTTTATTTTAAGGTTCGCGTCAAACTCTATTTCGTTTCCATCAGTCGCCTAAACTTCCTCCCTCTCCCCTTTTCTGTCAGGTCACAGCGGTTCTCAAGGGATCCACTTCAGCTCGACAAAGAAGAATCACACTTTTTGGAATCGGGCTTTCGCCTTTCGCAAGAGGGGAGACGAGAGAAAAGTTATTCCCTTTGCTCATTCTGAATTTTACCCGTCATTCAGTTTAGCCAGCAGATCAGACTCTTCCCGTTTCCGACCTACTTTACACGACAGGTGGTCTTTCTACTGAAAGAAGTCACGACCGCGAGAACTTGAACGCGTGGAAGGACAAAGTTGGCAATGGAAGACCCATCCCTACTCGAGGTCTTCTCTCTATAGAATCCTCGGTTCTACTCCTACGAAACCTTCGTTTGTCCAGGTAGCGACCAACCATCGGAGGTTTATCGAAAGTCTTTTGACCCCGCCCCTTTCAAATTTGTTTGTAACAGAACCGAGTCGGTACCCAAACTCTTTCTCTCTCTCTCTCCTTCCTCCACCTCACGCGAATTCATTTTGAGAATCAAGATTTCCTATGAATCGATCTAGAACGAGTGAAAAGACAGACTCGTTGTGTACGTGTCTAGATCTGGGAAGCGTGATAGTTTGGTCTCCAGGCGCCTTTCACAATCCGCGAGAGTCGAGAGGATGGTGGCAACGAAAGAAGAGACCAAGCGGAGAGGAGGTTGCGAAATCGAACCAAAAAATCAAGGATCAATAAGGAAGACTGTGTATAAATGGAATTTTGTAAGTGTAATGACTTTTGCTAATTGATGCTACCCGATTGTTGCGATGAGAGATGTTTACATGCGAATGAACGTGAGAAAAAGAGAGAGCCGAAAGAAGGAGACGAATGAGAACAGAAGGAGTACTTGAAGCATGAAGAAAAATAAATAGGAAGGACAAGAGAACCGACTACTTTCCCAATCTGGCTCTCTTCGCTCTCTCCCTTTCTTTCTCCAGCCTTTCCTCTCTCAAGTCTTCTTCCCTAGCTTGTCTGGAACTGTGATTTCCGCGGAATACAAAATTAAGGAGAGACTAGGTCAGTCTCTAAGCTAGCTTCGAGTACAGAAGAGCAATGAAGCGACCGACTTACCTTCTAGCTTCTTCCTTCGACAAGAAATTGATATCAGCTTCCATATCGTCGTCTGAATCATCCACTCTGCGTTTCATTACGCTGTTGAAGAAGAAAGAAAGATAAAGAGATGAGCACGGAAAGCATCAAGAGAAAGACCTTTCTTGTGAGCATCGAATTTCCCTTGACTCTTCCTCCAAAATACTCACTCTGTCCTATTCTTACCCATAACCTTCCAAATCTCATCTCTAACTTTGACGTGTTGTTCAAGATCTTCATCATCTTCATCCGTATCATATTCATCCTCATCTTCAGAGTCACTTCCACTTTCGTCATCATCTTCATCATCTGATCTAGTCCTCTTACCATTACCATTCCTATGTCCATTTATCTTGTTACTACTACTTCCAATTCCAGAAGACATCTTCAATTTAGCCTTCCTCTCATTCTCCAATCTGATGAATCTATCTCTTTCTGTCTCTCTCTTTTGAGGAATAGTAACTGGATCTGGAAGTTTGTCTTTAGGTTTGGGTTTAACTTTCTCCTTTTCTTTGTCTTTGTCTTTCTTAAGGGTTGGTTTTGAAGGTGGAGGAGGGATTTCACCTTTTGGTGCTGCTCCTGGTAAGAAATCGGCAGCTGTAAAGAAAAAAAGGCGATCAGGTAAGAGAGTTGCGCATCTTATCTGGAAAATAATGCTCTAGGTTTCAAGTCTCATAGAGAGAAGGGAAGATATTCTTGCGAGAGACTCCAAGCGTACACTGAAGTCTCACTTGAACAAAGGATCCTCTCCTTCTAGCAACCATGTCGCTTTCTTGTGTCAACATCTCCATTACTTCCACCTGTTTCTCAAACTCACCAGTCAACCCGTCTTTCCTAACAGGGATCAAAGCTAAAGGAGAAGGATTGGATTTAGCCTTCTTGGTAAAAGAAGGTAAAGGATTTGAAGACGAAGAAGCGTAACTTGATTTTGATTTCATCTTTTCTTTTTCTTTCCTATTTTTTTCCAATGCTTCTTGATCTTCACTTTCACTCCCACTACCAAACAGATCTTCTTCCTCATTTTTCTTCATCAATCCCAATCTTTTCCTTTCCATAGCTTCTTTTCTTTTTCTTAAAAATTCCTCTTCTTCTCCTTCTGCTCCTTCCTTTCCTTTCCCCTTTCCATCCTTTCTCAAAGATTTCTGAATCTCTTCAATACTCCTATTGTCTTTCCTATTCAACCCCAACTTGATCATGTTGTTTTCTTTCGGTTGTTCAGCTCCTTTACCTTTAGCTTTAGATTTCATAATCCCATTTCCATTGATTTTAGAACTTGAAGAAGAATTGTAATTCCCATTGTTGTTACCTGCAAAACTTCCACCAATGACAGCAGGAGTCGAACGAGAGTTTGTGAGTCGAGGAGTTGAAGATGATTCTGAGAGCATGGATCTCATTTTCTTTTCTCGTTTCTCTTCTCTTGTTAAGGGGATTAGATCCTTTGTTGATGACTTTGTATGGAGGAAGGGCGTTGGAAATGAAGGCGAGGAAAGATGAGTTGAACTACTTGGGGAGGACTAGAGACAAGCGTGCGAGAGACGAGCCCTTTATTGGGCGAGCTGCTCCCCTGAACTCAGAGCTCCTCTCCTAGTCTATTGCAGAAGTAATGCAACAGAGAGAGAGAAAAAAAAGAGCTCAACCCCTCATTCCTGCTCAGCCCAGTCCTACCCCTCCCACGCAACCTCTCCTGCATCTTCCTCATAACTCACCTTCTTGCTGCTCCCACTTCCCCCTTTCTTCTTCCTCTTATTCCCATTTCCACTTTCTACTCTATCCAAAATCCCTCTAACTCTAATCTCCTTCCTCCAATCCTCCCTATCTTTATCTCTCCTTTTCTCTCCCAAACTCTTCTCAAGCTCCTCTCTCTTTTGTCTCTCTTCCGAGATTTTCCTCCTTTCTTCTTCGGCTTTCAATTCCTTTTGGAGTTTCTCTTGAGCAGCAGCTCTTGCAATGATGATCTTTTGAGATCTAAGAGCTTCTTCACGAGAGGCTTTGGTTGAAAGTTGTTCGGCTAAGAGAAGCGCTGATTCTCTGGAAGCTCGTTCTTTTGCTAAAGTGGAAGAAGTTGATTGAGATCTGGCTAACGCTCGAGCTTTTAATTTCTCGTACTTGGGGAAGAGATGGCAGATGGGAGGATAAGAGTCAATGAAAGGGTTCAGCTGGCAACTCAATCAAGTAGGGAGAAAGACAGTCGACTCACATCTTCTGCTGCAGTCATAGCTGTGTGGCTGTGTTAATTATGATATGATTATAACCGGTTCTCTTCTGTCTATCGCTCTATCTTATCTCTCTTATCCTTCTTCTACTTCTACCTCTACTACTTGGCTGATTGACGTTGTTGGTGTTGGTGAGAAGAACATCATCTCTCTCCCGTCTCTCTCCCTTCTCTCTCTCCACTCATTCTTCATTCTTCAAGATGTCATATTTCTTACCGCATTTACCTTCAGGTTGGCACGTGGATCAAGCTATTTTATCAGAAGAAGATAGAGTGGTGATAATTAGGTTTGGACATGATTACGATCCAACTTGTATGCAAATGGATGAAACTCTTTATTCAATCTCTGAAAGGGTCAAGAACTTCGCTGTCGTTTATTTGGTCGACATCACTCAAGTTCCCGATTTCAACAAAATGTACGAATTGTATGACAATTGCGCTACAATGTTCTTTTACAGGTTAGTACACAAACAGAGAGAGGCAGAGTCAAGTGGATTGCAGATGCTAACTCACCAACATCTCTTCTCTCTCTGGTCATGGTCAACAGGAATAAACATATCATGATAGATTTGGGAACTGGAAACAACAATAAAATGTGAGTACTAAGAGATAGAAGGATGAGGAAAGAGAAGTGAGAGGGATATGGATAGAAAGGTTGAAGGTAGCTTTCAAGTACCTTCCTACCTTTCAAGAATGGCAGACCAGTCTCAGTCGATGATTTACGAGATTAAGATATCGTTCCATCACCTTAGTCAAGCCGCCTCAATTCGCCAAATCAAGGAGGCAGAGCTTCCCTTCCAAGGATCCGATGCTCAGTTCCTTGACTGAGTTCCTAACCTCCATATCGCCGGCTTTTCAAAGGAGTCTTTAAGAGGTGAAAAACCAGGAGCGTTGGTGAACTCCACCAAAGAAGGAGGGATTTCGAAGGATCTGGAAGGAGCTTCAACGATACGAACCGCTGACACCCCCTCCCTCTCTCCTTCTCTCACTCCCTCCAGTATCTGGGCAATCGAAGACAAACAAGAACTTATAGATATAGTAGAAACTGTCTACCGAGGTGCTTCTAAAGGTCGTGGTTTGGTCGTCAGTCCGAAAGGTTAGTCAATTCTTCCAAGATCCTTAAGGAAGCTTTCGATCTTCAAGAAAGGTTTGATGACTTTGTCAACTACTACTATGCATTTTCAAAAGGCAAACAAGAAAATGGATACCTCAGAAGGCATTTGTACCCCCATTTAGGATTTTTAACCCACCTTTCTTTTTCTTCCTTTCTTCACTCGACAGATTATTCAACTCGTTATCGATACTAGAGAGGGAACCCTTCGATCTTGCTTTGTCTCCATTATCCATCAAACCTTTCAACTCTTTGAGCTTCAAGCAGCAATTCCTGACTTTTACAGGTTCAGAAGCGCGTCATACCTGCTATAGGTCGCAAAGCAAAAGCCTTTCATCAAAGCAGCTCCTCTTTCTCTCTTTCTTCAAGAACCTTGTCACAGTAGTCTCCCATCAAAACTTCAAAGCTTCAAGCTCTCTTTCTATGTTACTTTACCTGTTTCCTTCGAACCTTCACTTCGTTCCCTCTGCAAATAATGTACTTTAATCAGAAGCCTCTCATTCGAACTGAACAAACGCTTCACACTTGCCTCCCATAAGAATGAGTTAAAGAAGGCATCCAAAGTTGGACTTGGGGTTGATTCGTTTTCTTCGATGAGGTCTTCAATTGCAACTTCCTTTCGAGCTCTGGCTCTATTCGCCTCTCTACTATCTTTTGGAAGATCCGGCTATAAATCCATGACTTTGAGAAGCATTCAATTCGCTCAAAAGCTGGTTGACTGGTTGCGTCAAGATCCTGTCGCCAGAACTGCTATTCCGTCGTCACCCCGGAACCCTTTCCAATCAGTACGATCGTTCTGTTCAGGCCCAACCCAGAAACCTGTCCAATCACGAAATTCAAGTCTCTGAAGAGTGGTCACGAGCTGCTGACGAGTAGAATCAAAGAAACGAGAGAGATGTACGTCATCCAAACAGCTTGGGCTGGAGTGGGAGGGGGCAGATTGACGGATTCGAATTGGGCAACTGGTTGGAAGCGCCAAGAATGGGATGGTGAGAATGGTGTGGGCGAGGAAGATGGAGAGGAAGATTTGAAGATCGTCAATTCCGTCTTGTTGAGAGTCATGGGGAAAGAACAGGCGATGTGACGACGTGAGGGGTAAATGGAAAACTCCTTTCTTTTCCCCTTGACTTGACAAACTCGGTCTTCCATCCGTGACATCTCTTGGCTCTTCCGTTTCGGAGAAGCAGGCACTTGCCACGAAGAGCAAATAGGTCGAGCGGGAAAGCTTTCTTCCCCGACCTATAGCTCTTGTAAAATCGCAGCAAAAGCTCTCTCCAAAATCCCCAATCATGACTTCTCCAACTCCCAAAATCAGCATATCAGTCCTTGGAGCTGCTGGTCTCATCGGACTCAGACACGTAGATTGCATTCAGAACAATCCCGACTGCGAGCTCCATTCCATCATCGATCCAACGCAAGCAGGTACTCAACTCGCCACGAAGCTTCAAGTTCCCCACTTCTGTTCTCTTCAACAATTCTTTTCGGAATGCAAGTCCACCTCTTCCAGTCTTGGTCTACCGACCTGCGCGATCGTAGCCACTCCAAGTTCAATGCACGTTGCACAAAGTCAAGAGCTGATCTCGGAAGGAATTCACATCCTCGTCGAGAAACCTTTAGCTTCGACAAGTCAGGAGGCTCTACCTTTAATTCCTATTTCGAAGCTCAAAGACTCGGGGACGATTCTGGTAGGATTCCACAGGAGGTTTAACCCTTACATCGTCAACTTCAAAAAGATCCTAGATTCGCAAGCTTTGGGGAAGATCGTTTCAATCTCAACGATCTGGTGCGTTCGGAAACCAATCTCATACTTTAAGGAAGCCAAATGGAGGCAGACCAAGGAAGGAGGAGGTGGAGTCATCTTGACGAATCTCTCTCATGAAGTGGATCTTCTGAGATTTCTCTTTGGGGATATCACAAGAGTTTACTGTGAGCTCGGTGCGAAGGAGAGAGGCTTCGAGGTCGAAGAATCAGGAGCTGTGACCTTGAAATTCAAGTCAGGAGCAGTTGGATCGTTGATCTTTTCAGAGTGAGTTCGTCGATCTTGAAGCTAGAAGGGAGAGAGCCCGAAAGTCCCCAGTTCTAATACCGACGTCAAATTTTATGAATCTTTCTCTCATTGGCTTCAATTTCATGTCTCTCCTTGTTTTTTCTTATCACTTCTCTCTTGGCAACAGCGCTGCTCTCTCTCCCTTCTCGTTCGAAGGGGCAACAGGAGAGAACCCACATCTGCCTGCTTCGCACAAGACCATCTATACAGTCTGTGGTACTAAGGGAGCTCTTACCTTCCCAGAGTTGACTCGCTTTCACGGGAAGGAAGAAGAATCGGACTGGACGAAGCCCCTTCTTCAAGATCGATCCCTCTCGTTACCTTTCGAAGCACCTTACGCTTCAGATACCGGACCGGAGGCTCCATTCCCCAAGAGATTGGAGCATTGGGTCAGAACTCTTCGAGGAGAAGAGGAGGTGAACTGCTCTCTAAGTGATGGAATTCAATCGGCTAGGATTTTGGAAGCGTTGCTAGAGAGCGCAGAGACCGGAAAAGCTGTAGAAATTGACAGCTCTATGTAAATTTATAACTTTGTCAAAGAATTCAGATGTCTAGCTCTTGATGCTTGATGAACGAAGAATGGAGTTTCTGTTCTCCAATCCTGCTGTGGCAATGAGTGGATCCTCTCCCTCGCACCTCTCTCTCACCTCAGTAGGGTTCAGGGGAGGGGTCAAAACTTCTCGGAAGCAGAAATAGCTAGGGTGGAGGTTGACCTAATCCTAGTGAGATGAGAATTTGGTGGTTTGAACGAGTGAGAAGGTGAGATTCAGGTCTTCGGACATGAAAAGTTCAATTCCAAATAAAGACGGCTCATCAGGAACCAGCTCCGACAAATTCTACGGGGACCATCAAAGGCCGGTGGTGGCGATTTTGAGCTTTGCTGAGAGAAAGCGAAGGACTCGCAGCAATTCCAAATCATGACGTTCCTCTTTTACTTTAGGAGGGAACCAAGCGTTGGAAAGTGGTTCTGTCACCAAGGGAGAGAGGGAAGCCCGGAAGACGAATCCGAGAGAGACGCCACCTGTGGAGGAAGGATAGAGAGCGAGAGTAAGCTTTTTGGGAAGAGAGAGACGGAGCTAGAGGTTAAGAAAGTTGACAGGTAACAAGTGGAGAGAAGCCCAATTGTCCAAGGCAGAGAAAGCAAGGGGAAAGGGGGCAGAGAGAGGACGGGGAGGGCAAGCTGGAAGCAAGGGACACATCTCAATCAAACTCAGCTCGATCAGGGTGGGAAGAGAAAGAGACAGCCAACGAATCAAATAACCCCTTCTGCTGCTTAAGAAGAATTCTTTTTCTAACTCTGCTAATCTGGAGTGTCTCCAGTGGCCCTATCTGAATCTGTCCTGCTGTTCTGTTTTTGAAGCCGCCCCTCCTTCTTGTACGTGCCGTCTCATTTCTTGGCCCATCTCAGGTTCCGTCATCCGTGCTCCGAGCTCGTCCCTCTCAAAACCGTACTCTTTTAGATTTTTTTCATTCCTTCCTTTCCTTTCCCCTCCCTTACAAAAGGAATCATCTCTTCCCCTCAATGATTCAAGATTTTCAGACGATCACTGATAGCAACCTCAGTATGCCCACAGATCAAGCCAACCCAGATCCAATGCAAGATTCGATAGCTTCAACCTCCAATTCACAACTGTCAAAGGAGGAGATTGGAAGGGCAGCTCTGAGGTCGTTGGGAGCTCCATCTTCCTCTACCTCTGGTTCGTCCTACCCTTCTAGCAGGATCGTTCCCAGCACCTCTCCTTCCTCATACTCCAACTTCTCTAACTCTACCAATTCATCTTCAAATTCAACCAACTCTTACTTCTTCACTTCACCGAGACTCCAGTCAGATTCGCCAGCGAGTTCTGTCTTTGCTTCTCCTGCGCCTTCTCCTGCCTTCATCCCTTCAAGTGGCCACGCCAATCTCAAGCAACAGCAGCAACAGCAACAGCAACAGAACAATCAACATCTTCAATCGAGGGAGCGAGCATCAACTTCATCATCATCTCCTTCAAGTGACCAAATGAACATCGACTCGACGTCGACGACCTCGCCTCCCTCTTGGTCTCACTCTTCCTCTCCTCCTTCGCACACACATCAAGAGACTGCGCTGTCCAAAGTGGCTCAAGAATTCAACGTCTCGATGGACCAAGCAAGGCAAGTCATCTCGCCTAACCAGCATTCGACCACAAGGGAGTTGCCAGAGTCAATCAGAAGGTCGATGCGAGACTCCTTTGAAAGTCACGAAGAGGTGAGTTCGCAGCTTCCAACACTGGAACATATCTGAAAATATCGTCGGAAACGATTTCCGAAGTTGCCGCCACATCTTAGCACGGCCATTGACTTTGTCCTCTTCTATTTTTGTCTTCCTCTCGGAACCTCTTCTCCCTTCCTCTTCTCTCCTTTCATCTCACTTCCAACCTTTACAAATCAACTCATCTAACAGAGACTCAATCATCTAAGCAGAATGCAATCACTTTCAATTTCTCAATCTCAGTCGTCTCAGCAACATCATTCGAATTTCAATCAAAAGCCGGTACAGTTTCAATTCAATTCTCCTTCTACTTCGTTTACTTCTACTACCAATACCTCTCATCAAGATTCTTCCAGACAAGTCTCACCCAGACAGAATTCGAGGGACTGGAGAGGAACGACGCCTTCGGAAGATCAAGAAGAACGCAGGCCTTACAGCACGGAAACGGTCTCATCTGATAGGACTGTCACCGAAAGAGAGGTGGGCGCAGCAGCTATTACCTCTTCTTTCCCTTCCCATCATCAAATGGACTCTCACATGAGAACACTGCCGGACAGGAGGAATAGATCCATCGACGAAGCTTCATCTCAATGGTCCAATCCTCCAACTCTGCCTCAATCAAGAGGATCGCTACCGAACCCATCACTCCACCACTCGTCTTCAAATAGCATCAGCAGCCATCTACCCTCGAGCTCTCCTTTCGGCCAGCAGCATCAATCTCCGCTTCTTGAGAATGGATCTTCTCCCAGAGGCAGAGCTCTAGCGCCAATGCCTCGCAGATCTCCTATCTTGGGAGGGGCTTCCCAATTCATCACAGCTCCGCATTCAGGTCAATTCGTAGCGAGTCCTTCTCCATCCCTATCCGATGATAGAATGATGGTAGATCCTTCGAGCTCAAGATCCAGATCTGGAAGTCACGCTAGCAGTGGAGGAGTCGGAATGGATTACGCTCCCAGCAAGACCTCTCAATCACCCAGAAGAAGTTTCGCCTCTTCGAGCTTCTCCTCATCTTCAAGAAACTCGGAAGTAGAAAGCGAAAGAGTAGATCGACTGGTCTACGGAAACAACTTCGGGTCTTTCAATGGCAGAGAAGCAACCTGGTCAACATCAACTGCTGAGAAGAGAAGATGGAGCGCAGACGAAATGGTGGAAGCTGCTCAAGCCAAAACGGAGAAGTTGCAGCAGAGCGAGGAGGCCCAGGATTCTGAGATGAAGGACGTCAGTGGAGGTCCGGTCTTGGGAGGAGGAGGAAGGAAACATCATCGTGGAAGCACTGGTAGAACGGAGGTTTACGATCAGCATTCAAGAGGTTTAGCTCCAACTCCACCCACCAGAGAAGAGATCATGACAAGGCTTCAAAACAAGGTCAAACTGAGATTAGATGCCAAAGGGCAATCCGCTTCATCTTCAATTCCAACAACTCCAACTTCAGTCTCGACTTCAGTCTCCTCATCTCCACTCATCGCTTCCAGTTCATGCCTCGAACATAGAGCTCTCAAGGCCTCTCCGTCTCTCCAAGATCTCTCTGCTGCTGCTGCTTCATACAGTTCAGCTTCTTCGACTTCAACTTCAACCCCCCGGAGCAGGAACGGAAAGTCCAAGATGAACAGTCTACCTCTTCCGACAAGACCAAACACCGCCGACAGAGAGAAGAGAGCCGCTTTGGGAATCGAAACTCTACTGAATGCAGCTGAAGCCGCTGAGAACAATATCGATTGACATTTACTTGACATCTCAGACTCTCTGAGATTCTGTGTCAAGGCGGTCGGTCATCAACAATTCTACTACCACTATCTGCAAGAAGCCCAATCATTCAAATCCAATTGCACTTCAATGACTCAAGAGATGAACTTCAACTGAGTCGAGCATAACTCAACCTCGACAACTGTAGCATACCCCGCTTTCATTCTCCCATCCTTGCTTTTCGTTTTCCATCTGTCGTTTCCTAGTTTCCATCGTCTCCAATTTCCATGTCTCCACCTGCTACACGCTTCCACTTCTCGTTTGGTCTCGATTCACTCTAAACCCACTCGATTCCGATTTCGATTTCTCTCAGATCAGAGTCTTCATTTTTTTTGTTTTGTGCTCTCCTTCTCGTCATCGCAACCTACCAGCTACATCATCATCGTCCCCTCATCACTTGATCTGTTCTTCAAACACGCTTTTGTTCACTCGAAGCACTCATACACGACTCTCTTGTCTGTCTCCCTTTTCTCTCCTTGCAATGGATTAGAGCTTAGACTTTTATATTCCGAAGCTTGCTATCAACACATTTGATACAGTTGTTTGACATCATTTAGATGGAAGTTTCATTCGAGAACAAAACTCCAGAGCTGCCGTGTACCCGCTGTGAAAGCGACGTGGAAGAGGAAGTTTGGGGAAGGGGAATGATCAGAAAAATGAACTCAGAGAGGCATTGTAACTTGAAACTTACTATGTTCCTAATCCAACAATGACTCCCGAAGCTATGTCAGAAAGGTAGGAGTGGTGTCTGAAAGGTTCACGAGCATGAACGTTGGAAATCTTGAAAGGGTAGAGACGATGTCTTCTAGTGTCAGCTCCTCAATCCTCTAGCACGCATTTGGCTTGACAGAAACAGTGCTCAAAAAACCGTTAAAACTCACATGAACCTCGACGAAAGGAATCACTACTCCAGAGAGAGCATCTCTGATCGCAACAGATGTGTGTGTCCAAGCTCCGGCGTTGATAATGATAGCATCAACTTTCCCTCTTGAAGAATGGATTCTGTCTATCATCTCTCCTTCATGGTTGCTCTGGAAAGAGTCGACTTGAATGGAACTTCCCCTGGAGTCCTTAAGTTTGGAAGCTTGTTCAACGAGGAAAGTCTCGATGTCCTTCAAGGTTTGAGTTCCGTATTTCTCAGGCTCTCTAGTTCCTAGAAGGTTCAGATTTGGTCCGTTAAGAAGCTGACAAAAGGATGGGAGGTAGATTCAAGTGAGCTTTCGACAGCGTGATGGCTGTAAAGTGAAAGACGGAACTACCTCCTCCGACGAAGAACTCACTAAAACTTGCATCGCTCCGCTTGTGTGTATGTAGTTGTATCTTGGGCAAGTTTTAATCTTCCCAAAGAAGCAGATGGAGATGGTTGGAAAGAAGTGATGAAAAAAGTCGAAGAGAGAGAGCCAGCGAGCGGAAGAACTCGTTTCCCTCTCTCACTTTCGTCCTGCTCTATTAATCGTTTGACCCTCACCATCGCATTTTGTTCGGGTCAAATGTTCGAAAGAGATTCAGGGAGATGGCCCATAGCGCCCATATGGCCCGGATCACCTGTCAAAATGTCAAAATGTCAAAATGTCAGACCTTCTGACTTCTCCCCTGGGCTGTACAGCTAGCTAACTTCTCCCTCGATGTTCTCCTCCCAATGCACTGGAACTGTCGAATCGGACCGCACTCCAGTTAGTAAGGGGTTCATTCCTTCCGGGGGAGAAAGAGTGTCTGCGCTATTGGACGCAGTGATCATGCATGAATTCAGATTCATGATTTTGATCACTTGGGAATTTTTGAGATCCACTCTTCCTTCTCAACTTCTCCCTCCAATTTCTCCAATCCACTCAATAGCTCTCCTTCAACAGCGATCTCATGACAAACTCCACCAATAAAGCGTCAGGATCATCAACTAGCAAAGGAAAGGAACCAGAAGTTGACCAGAAACTTCGTAAAGCCTGCGATGTTGGTAATTCGATCCTTGAATGAACGAGTCTCTCCATCCACCTCTCGTCGCCTTCACTGACGCGATTCTTCTTTCTCTCTTTCTGTACAGCGCTGTCGAAGTAGAAAGACCAAATGTGACGCAGCTGAGAGGAATGGCAAGGAATGTAGTCGATGGTAAGTGCCCAGAGCACAAGGCCCGAAAAAGACCCTAAAAAGAGGCTCTTCCTCTCGACCCAGCTGACCCCTCTCTCATCTTCAATTGATTTCAGTATCAGAACTGGATCTGAGTGTGTCTTTAGTCTAGAAGACAGGCAGCCACCTCCAACGAGAGCTCGAATCGAAGAGCTCGAAAGTCAGTGTCTCAAATTACGAAAGAAGTGCTCTCTCCTCGAATCTCATTTAGAAGTGGCGGACCCTAACTTCAACGCGTCGAAGTTCTACAAGGCTTCAGGATTCGAAGATGACCTGTCAGAAGACATAGATATCAGTCCTGTCCGAGTAGATCGTGACACGACGTTCGACCACCTAACGAAAGAACGCCAAGAGGATAGACTAGGAATAGAGGAGATGTTCAGATCTAGTATGACCATTCTTACGGAAGGAGAAGATGAAGAAGAACAGACTCACTTCTTTGGAGAGTCGGCTCTGTGAGTTAAACTTGCAAGCTCGACTTCCCTCTGTTCCACTTTTTGCTGAATCAATTCTCCTCCCTCTTTCTTTCTGCTGAATCGATCCTTCTACCTCTTCTTCTCTTCCACAGCATTCAAATCGTTCATCTTTCCAACAATCCTCTGTTCAATCCTCAAATCCAAGCCGCCTCTTCTAATGGAGTGTTCAGAGCTTCCTTTTGGGCTGACCCGGATCAAGACGAACTTTTGCAGTCCTTCTCGAATCCACATCATATGATGCAATACTGGCCGAATGCTGAGCTTCAAGATCAACTTCTAGATGCTTTCTTTTCAGGTCCTCATACAAGTCATCCCTCCTTGGACGAAAGAGAGACTCGTGACATGCTGAAACGTCCAGAATTTTGTTTGGGAAGAGATCGTCTGGCTCTTGCCTTTGGAATCTTCGCTGTGGCTACCAAATACATGGTCCTGCCACCTTCCGAGAGAAGAATTCATCCAGTCTTGGCTTTAGGAACTCGGTGGGCGTCATTGAGTAGAGTCCTACTTCTCGAGGGAACTAACACTGGCTCTCTTCTTCGACTTCAAGCTCTATTCCAAGTGGTCTGCTTCCTCTGTATCGGTTTTACTGTCTCTCATTTGGTGAGTTGAGATCCATCTTCTAAGTTCTGAGTGTCACTCGATCTTCAAAGCCCTGTAAGGTTGTCTCAGCATCCCTTTTTCTTCTTCTTCTTTTTCTAAAGGGGCATCCTGCAATCGCTTCTCTCGCCAAGTGCTTAATGGCGGCAGGAGCTCACATCGAAGCTGACAATCGGCTCATGAAGAAGAGGCCTGAAGTCGAGGAGGCTCATAAGAAGCTTTGGTGGTGTCTTTACCTTGTCGACAGGGAGTCTAGCTGCTACGTGGGCCGGCCATTATGTATCAAGTAAGTCGAGTCGACCAGCGAAAGGATTCACGACAACGATCTCGGAGCTAACTCGAAGACGTTTCCCTCCCAACTTCAGAGACGACGAGTTCAAGCTAGACTATCCTCGGGATGCACCTTCAAGCTTCATTTTCCAAGCCGAACTAAGTCGCATCATGGGAAGAATTTTAGACTTTTTCTATCTATCGCAGATCAAGGAGCTGCAGTCGGATGCGAAAGAGCAGGGTGGTAGTAAAGACGTGGCCTTTTTAAAAGCAGTGAGTGAGACTTGATGGAAAAGGAAGAAGAGTTCGAGTTCGAATCCAAGGCCTTTGACTAAGTTTCGCTTCCCCTCGCTGCTTTCTCTCAGGTTGATGCCTCTCTCGATGCCTGGTGGAGCAAATTCCAGCCCGAGTGTCAAGCTCACGTTGCCTTGAAAGGAGAGACAGCTCCTTACTCGATGGTGATAGTGAACTACTACGGAGTCAGAATCCTAGCTCATAGAGCCTTTGTCAGTGGCCCTAGAGCTGTCTCTCAACTTCACCCAAGCTCTTTTGATGTGGTAGGAGAAGCTGCAACAGAAACATTAAAGGTCGTCAAATCGATTAGAAAGAAGAATCAAGTCATAGCTTGTGGGGTAAGCTTGGTTTGTATGACGTTCAATGTAGGAATCATATTACTTCGGGAGGCTTGGAAGAAAAAATTGAGGTCGATGGAATATTCATTCGAAGAGGCTAAGTTCTGTCTAGCCGTTTGTCATGAATCTGAGAGAAGGTGAGTTTTAGGGAAGTCTATCGTCTCTTCCGTCTGCATCTTCCCTACTTATCGAATCTCACATATTTCCTCCTTGACAGATACAACATGGCAGGTCGTTTAGCGGACATTTTGACAGTTTTCCTCCAAGCAGCCTCTCAACCTCCCTCAGCTGCCCCTGTCAAATCGGATTCTAAGTCCCTCAAACGAGGTTTCGAGAATTGGAGCTCTTCTTCAAGTGGTTTGACTCAGCCAGCAAGCGCATCCGTGCCAAGTCAGTCTTATGGAGGATTCAGTCGAGGTCATCAACAGCCCCTTTCTTTCTCGAGAGCGACGTCCAACTCTACATCTGGACAGAGCTTCCCATCTACAGAGTTTCTCTCTAATGAAGACTTAGGCAACCTTCGTGAGTAGCCTTGAATAGGTTTCCTGTTGAAATCTGTCATCTGATTCTGACCATCCTTTTCTACATCCCTGTATCTCGTCACTTCAAGTGTCTCAAACCGAATGGAACCAAACTGGATCTATGGAAGAATCAACTCAAGACGATCTGCTTAGATTCCTACTCACTCCTGATCAGACCGGGTTCTCGCCTTTCACTCCCAATGCTACTACTCCGGGATTCAATCAGATGGGAGAAGCTACTCAATGTCAAAATCAAGGTCAAGGGGCCAATGGGGGAGCGAACGGGAATGAAGGTTAAAGAATGAGAGAGTGGCGAGGATGAAAAAGAGACGAGGACTTCTTGTATTGATATTTTTCTAGCTTCATCTTCATGTGAATAATTGAACATTGAATGTGGATTTTCGTCAACTTTGTGCCTTTTCCTTCTGACTTGATGCCCTTTTCGAAGGGATCCATCCAAAGGTCGGATGGAGTTGGAGATGCCGAGAGAGGTTTTGGAGAGGCTGGAACTTTCTGGAAGCTCAGTTCGAGCGATATTGGGTCACCATGGAGTAAAAAAGAGAGAGAAAATTGTCCACAAATCATGCCGAGCTTGAATTTCGAGTGGCAAAGCAGCGGAAACAAGTGGACGTTAAGTAATCTGCACAGCTCTTGCTCCACCAGAACGAGGGTTTACCGGTGGTTTCGATTCGAAAAGATCCTTCATCCAGAGTCGAATCATCCCTCGAGTCTTGAGCTTCTAGAGAGTTCTATGAGGTCAGGTTCAAAGGGGTGGAGGCGTAGGACAAGCAGTTGGAAGGAAAGATAAGAGCCAAATTTGACACTGGCACCAAGAATGAACATGGAAAACCACTGAACAATCAAATTCTTGTGTCTTCAGAGATGTCTGAAAGGAAAGGGAAGGAAAGAGGCACGGAGAGATGTGGGTCAAGGTTGGATGAGCTGCAGGCGCGTGCCTTTGGAAGGAAGAGTTGGTCCGAAGGCGAGACTATAAAAGGCGAGAGTCCTTTTTAAGATTCTCCTCTCGCCCTCAACCCACTTTTCTTCACCCCTCTTCCTCAAGTTCAAAGAACCTTTAATACCTCTTCAACTTCAAACATGTACTCTTCCATCCTTCTTTCTGCCACTGCCCTCTTGGCCGCTGGAGTAGCCATTGCTCAAAACCCTTTCTCAGTGTGAGTTTTATGAGTTGAATGTTGGCGTTGAGGCATCATCTATTCAGTTCCATCACAACTCTCTCTTGCTTCAGTCACTCACACCTTCTCTTTCTCTCCCTTCCTAACAAACCATCTCAGTGCTACTGCTACCACTCCTTTGGTTCAATGTCAACCATACAGCATCATGTGTGAGTTCCAATGGTTTAGGGGGATTGGGGGGAATGATCGCTTCGGCATGAGGAACCAAAAGACCCGCGCTTTCTATCAGACTCAATAGATTGAAATGTGATTGCGTGGCCTGATTTGCCTTGGATTGGGATCGGGATTGAGTGGGATGAAAGGGGGCGCCGAGGGATGCGGGTGGTCTGCTTGGCTAACTCAGACGAGACTCTTCACCATGGATAATTGGCTGGTGGAGCTGCCCCTTCTGGTCATGGGATCATCTTTTTCTAGCACAAGTAAGGTTCAAGCACTGAGGATGGGTTGGGCGCCATCGAGGCTTCAAGGCTTCAAGCAACCGACTCCGCTTTGTCGATCTTGGCTCCAAATTATACCTCAACACGACCTGCAACTCAACTCTGAAATCCTTCTCTATTTCTCTCCAAACAGGGACTGGCGGTACTGCTCCTTACTTCCCTTCTATCCGCATGGGAGGAGATATCTCCAACATCTTGAAGCAATTCCCACAAACCAACTCCATGTCTCAATTGTGGACTGTTGATCTACCGGTCGGAATCACCGTCCAATTCGTCATTGGAGATAGTGCCGGAAACTCCGCCCCATCCGCTATCTCTTCCAGTGCCATCGCTGCCGGAAACTCTGACGACTGGTGAGTAGACAAGGATGGGTAGGGACAGATCCGGAGATGGTACGGGGCGCGCTGCAAGAGTCGGGCGAGGATATTCTAGATCAAGTCAGAGCAATTTCGTCCTCGCATCTCTGGCTCGCCTCAGCCTCATCTTGCTTGCGTCGACGTGCCATCTTTGTTGGGAGGACGAGAGACTCGGTCATACATCAAAGTACCGCCACTCTTGGCGCTCCTTTCTTCCTTGCAGCCCTCACTAATCACTTTTCTACGCTTCTTCATTGTCTACACAGTCTCGACGGATCTTCCTCATCAACTGGTGCTGCTGTCGGTGGATCTTCTACTGTTGCCTCCTCCTCCAGCGCGTGAGTCCCCTTCATAATTTGACCGACCTCGCATACTCTCATTTACTGACGTTTTTGCTCTCTGACCTCGACCGACAGTGCCTCTTCTTCCAGTAGTGCTGCTTCCTCAAGTGCTACATCAAGCTCCGCTACTTCCAGCTCGGCCACTTCCATCACCCGTTCATCCTCCATGTCCTCCAGCACCGCCGCCCAAACTACTGCCCCAGCCAACACCGACAACGGAGCCATGAACCTACGCGGAGGAGCTGCCTTGGCCGCAGGTCTCGTCGGAGTCATCGCCGCTGCCCTCATCTAAGTGACTTGACTTCAATTCGCCTCAAAAAACGTAAATCGAACAACGTAGAGAAGCTTCATCTAAGCTCTCAACCACCTTCTTTGTTATTGAACATTCTCTTCCCAGTATTCCCCTTCTTTCCCCCTTGCTCTTATTCCTCGTCACCCGCCCCCTCCCTTTTCTAACTTAACTCTCTTTCTAATGCTAACCTTTTGATCCTGTTCTATTCTGAAACATGGACTTCCTACTCTGTTTCTGTTTCAACCTCCGCTCCCTTCTTCGTCCATATTTTTTCCCCTTTCCCTTTGAAAACCGTTCGTCCTTCCTTAAACACACTCATCTAGAATCGATTTCTCCCGTTACCTTTTTCTTCTTGACGCTTCCATTTCTGAGATTTTTTCCTTTTCTTGACACGCATCTGCAGTGGAAATCTGTTTCATGGAGCCTGGAGGGTTGACTTCCGCTGCGCAGAATTTGTTTGACAAGATGATTTGGACACTGGATCGAGGATCTTCTCTTCTTTTCTCTTCACCCATCAGAACATCGACTCCAGAAGAAACAAGATGAGCAGTACTTTCAGAGTAGTCATAGTCTTCCTCGTCAAAAAAGAAGATCTATCTCCGAGTCATGGACTCAAATTCGACCAACTTCAGAGCTGCAGAGAGATCTACGATGGAGCTTTTGAGAATTGGGAGCCTCACATTACTCTAATTCCTCCTTTCACTATCTCAGTCTCAAGTCACAAAGTAGAACAACAAGCTTCAGAAAAAGTCGATTTAGAAGATTAAGGAGAGGCAGAGGAAGGATCTGGTCGGGAGAAGGAGATGGTGAACGAAGGAAAGGATCGCATCGATCTAGCTTTAAATGGAGTTTATAAGCGAGTTCTTGAGGTCTGTCTTGAAAGCCCAAAGATCAAAATGGTATTGATGGATTTGGGATGCTTCAAGTCCTATTATCGAACGACAGTCCACCTTAGACCAAGCTCGATGATTGATACTCAAGACAGAACTGGGACTCAAGGATTAATCAATCTCCAGTGTGGTTTAGAGGAAGCTATAAAACGCGAAATAGAAGCATCTCAGCTCAAGCAGGATGGCACAGTAGATGGATCAGGAGGGAAGGAAACGAGAAAAGAAGAAACTTCGAAAGAATCCAGAATGAAGAACTTCTCTTCAAGAGGCCAATACAAGCCTCATCTAACTTTGGGGCAGCATGGACCTAATGCGAACATCAAGGTGGTTAAGGATCTGTGGAGGAGGGCTGAGGATTTGGTTGACAAGAACTCTGGAGTTAGAGTTGCGTCTCCGATGGAGCTTTCGATAGATAGAATTCAGATCATGTACAATGAGGAAGCATTTGAAGGTCCTCGCTTTGTTTGGAAAGGGGTGAATCTTGCCCAAGTAGACAGGAAGTAGAATAATCCGAACCACAAAGAATAGTTTTCCAGGCCAGCCTCTGAGTTCTCCTGTGTGATCTCTCTGGCACTGTTGCTGTGTGTTTCATTTTGTAGCAGGGAGTCTCTCTGATCTCCTTCAGTGCGAGATCGAGGCTGAGGATCTCTTGCTTGGCCGGTGGTCAGCAGAAAGAGTGAGATGGAACCAACGGACATCTTGAACCGATGTGGATCTCTCTATCATATTACAAATGAGTTCTAGATCGATATTTGACAATGAATAGATTAAAGGATGAAGAGAAACTGGAATCTATTCCCAAACTCGAATGGATCCAGAAGCGTCACCAGCGACTATGCAACGAAAAGGAGACTCGATGATAGCCAAAGCGGTAATGGAATCCTTATGACTCTTCATCAAAGAACTTGCATATTGAGTTTGTTTCCCAGCTAAAAGTGGAGAACGAACTTGAAGAACTTTGGAAGAACTTGAGCTATGAGTGTGATGGATGTGTCGAGGATGAGGAATGGAAGGGCTTGAGGGGAACGACCTGAAGATATAGATCGAGAAAAGATGAAAACAAAAGAACGTCAGTGAGAATCTGACCACTCCTGGCCAGTGCGAGCCTCGTCAAGCCCTCCGTTTTAACTCACCTGAATTCACTTCTCTCGTCGACCAAGCCCAAACAGACCCCCTTTTCAGATCTCCCTAGATCCCAAAATCTGATCTTTCGATCTTCTCCACCAGTAATCATGAAACCAGCTGGTCCATTTCCAGAGCTAGAACTCGAGTCCTTGACCAATTTTCCAGCGTCCAGCCAACCTCCAGCCACTTGATCCGAATTGGCAGAGACAGAGGCTGCAGAAGAGGAAGAGTAAGAATCAATACCAAGTAGCATAGATTTTACATTTGAACTTGGTTTTGGGATAGGCCTTAGACCAGATTCGTTCGACTTTTGACGAGAAGAGGCACTGAGACTTGAAGCTGGATTTGAATCGTCCATCGAAATTGAATTTTCGTCTTCATCTGAATCGTCTCCTTCTTGGGTCCCTGACAAAGCTGACTTTGAACTGGAGTTTGACTTCTGCTTCTCTTTGAATTTCTTCTCTGAAAGTTTGATCAATCTCTCGATAGCAGCAGCTGGACCGCTCAGATCAGAACTCGTTTGATCCACGTTCTCTTTGCCGGCGTTGGTGTTTGAGATCGTCGTCTCACTTTCAACTTCTGGAGTTCCATTGGTATCACTTGCCTTTCGAGATGTGCTGTTTCCATTAGAAGAGCTATCTTTTGGAAAGCTTCCAACTTCGAAAGTTTCAACGCAGACTCCCTTTTCGATATCCCAAGTCTCCACGAGCAGTTCAGTCCTGTTTCGTTTCTTTCCATTCATCTTCTGATCATCTAAATCTTGAGGAGAGAAGCTGACAATTTTCTCGTAAGCTACCATCACCCATCTTCCTTTACCCTTACCAGGATGAAGAGCCAATTGATTAATCTTAACCACTTCATTAATCCCATCTGGTTCATCCTTTTCATCACCATTCCCAACTCTCCAACTTTTGAGGAGTAGATTGAATCTCAAATCCCATAGATTAAGCACTCCACCAATCGTACCGACCAACAACCAATTCTTCTTTTTGTCGGCACAAAGACAAGAGATTGGACCATCTTGGATTGGATTTTGAAGTGTCAACAGCACCGACATGGTTCTCAAATCCAAGACTGTAATCCTAGAATGAGTGGTTCCTAAAATGAGTTCTGAATTGGAGGAATTGGTCGAATTGTTCGAGTTCTGAATGAGGCAAGTTGCATACTCGTTTGGAGTGCTGAGCTGAAAATTAGAAACCAATTTGGGTTTACTGTATTTTGGCATTGAGGAGCTGGAATTGGAGACCTCGACTCTCCAAACGTGAAGACTTCCATCAGTTGAAGCGCTTGCGACACAATGACTAGATTCCAAAGTGATCAAGCAAGTGATTTCACCTTTTTGAGCAGAGTAAGTTCCTCTCGATTTTGAAGTGACATTCTTTTCCAGATGGATAGTATCCCAAATCTTGATCGTTCCATCTTGAGAGCCAGAGACGAAGAAGAGTTGATCTGGAGACACTGCGATGCAAGAGATCCTTGAAGAATGCTCCGTGAAGTAAGCGATCAGGTTACCTTCTGGTCTCTTGTTTGAACTTCCACTCCTGGAACCTCCTGGGGCTAGAGAAGAAGAGGTTCTACCGCCGCCAGTTCTTCTACGAGCGTTGGAAGATCCCGAACCAATTCTTGGCCCAAATTCTGGAGCTCTATCTCTGTAATTTCGGAGATAAACCGTCTCTAGATGAGCTCTGATATAAGGATCATTTCCATCGTAAGTGCTTGAAAAGGAGGGCCCTTCATTCAGTAAGTGGAAACCTTGTTCTTCTCCTCTTACGGTCGGAGCATTCGAAGGCACTGGAGTCGTCTGGTTCGATCCTGAATTTCCTGTACCGTCCATTGATTTGAGTTTCGAAGACAACTCAGTCATCGTTCCGATTGCGTTTGCTCTTTGAGATGCTATCGCCGGTGCTGCCTTGATGCCTAGTCGACCTTGAGACGAGAGAGGACTACTTGCTCGCGGGATCGAAGTTGAAGCCGAGGAGACCTCTTCGGTTTCTCCAGTGGCGGTTGGACTTGTGATAGTTGAAGAAGCTGATGAAGTAGAGGCCATCCTTCTCCGTAGTTCCTCCAAAGGACTGAGGACCGAACCTTCACTTGCAAGACGCATACCACTGAGACGTTTCCTTGCCATCCTGCCAGAGAAGGATCCATCGGTCTGAGATCTCAGGGAAGGACTTAGAGACATCCCATCCGCAGTAGAGATTCCAGTCGACCTTGCGTCAGAAGATCTAGCACTGAAGAAGATCGTCTGAGGGGTGATGCCTTCCAAAGTCTGAACTTCAAGACCAGACGACATTCGAGAAGTTGAACTTGGAAGAGAGTCTTCGGTAGCTTCTGCGATGGCGTTACTTCGACTGGAGAGTAAAATCCGAGCTTAGAATTGGTAAGAAGAAGGTCTCGTCTTGAGATTCGGTTGACCCCTGCGCAACTCACCTGGTACTTTGCCTCGACAACTTCAAGATATAATCTCTCATAGCTACCAGCTTAACTTCATCTTCCGAACCCATCCCGAGTGCTCTCAACTTATCAAGGTTAGAGTCATCTTCTTCATTTCTATGAACCAAGGTTCTACTCAAGTCTCCTCCATTCTTCCCAACCATCAAACCAATCCCTTCCTTTCCGAGATGATTTCCCAAGCCTTCCTTCCCCTTTGAATCTTTCGGGGGTTTCCAGAACAAGCTGTTTCCATTCCACGCTTTTGAAGCCCAAGTGACAGCGGCTTGAAAGACTAGACGTGTTAGAGGTGGTTTCAAATTCTCGAGTAGATGTAGCTGAGTGATGGATGGGATTTCACATGATAATAAAGGTCTAAGAGATGGATAGACTAGGATCCAAATGTCTAGTTGTTCAGTTAGGTTTGAGCAAGCTGCTGAAATGAAGGCTGAAACTGATTCTTTGATCCAGAAATTTGGATGACATAGATAACCTATCAAAATCCCCATCAAATCTAACAGAACTGACTTTTCCAGAAGTAAGTTTTGATTCAGCTTGATAAATCCTTTGATGACTTTCAAGATTACGAACTCTTCAATGTCTGAAAGAGCTTGAATCATAAGAGGTAAAATGTAATCTTTCAACGATCTTTCACCAGAAGTCAAAGCTACCTGAACGATAGAATCAAAGAAAGAAGCTCTTAATTCCCAAGACTTGTCGTTCAAATGAGTAATCATATGAGAAATCAAGATGTCATTTGTACCATTCAATCCAAAGAACTTGCAAAGAGGAGAAAGATTCTCAAGCAAAGCTCTTTTAACTGAAGGTGAAGGATCTTCCGTCAACAATTTCGTCACTTGATCTTGGATTAAATTCTGAAGGATCTGAAGTTGAGAATCATAATTGAGATCGTCAGAATTGTTTGATAATATGAAATCTCCTAGATAATTCGGATTGCTTTCAATGTCTCCTCTTTCATTTCCATTGGTCAAAAACATTCCATCAGAATTCATTGCTGAAGACATTTGTAGAAATCTTTCACCTATGACTGAGATCCAAACGATGCTAACTGAATAAATCGTTCTCACAAAGCTGGATTCATCCAATCTTAAATGAGAGATGTTAGGTAGAATGTATTCTGGTATGATCCAAGCGTTAGATGGAGTTATGACTTTGATGATCATGAGGATTTGAGTTAGGTTTCTGATTGAAGAAGCTCTGACTAAAGAGCTTGGATCGTTTAGGAGGGAGACAAGGAATGGAAGAACTCGATCTAGTTTGGTTTCGTCGGTCAGAAATTTGAAAGAAAGATGTAACAGTAGGTCTAAAGCATGAAGTTTTGAAGAGGGCCGAATGCAATTTCGAAGATTTGATAAGATGACCGAAAGAATGATTAGAGAAGTTCCATCTTCTAAAGGAGGGTTTTGATTTGAAGTTAAGATGGTAGAAGAAACCCCAGGGATACAAATTTCCACTGGTAAGAATTTCTCTGAACCTTCTTTAGTTCCAGAAAGCATTTCGTTCGTAGCTTCGTTCTCATTTGAGGCTTGATTCCCTAGAACTTCCTGAAAGAGTTTCTCTCTAGCTGCTGTTGTTGAGATTGAAGCCTTGGTTTTTGCTGAATTTCTAACTTCTAAATCAGATTCTAGACTTCTAACAACCAAAGTCCATTCTTCATAAAGCCTTTCAATTCTCTCATCTGCTTCTGATTTAAGAACCGTTCCGTTCCCAGCACCTCCAAGTAAAGTTGTAGTTCCAGGTCCAGCCATAGAGCTTGAATTCCCAACTCCAGAAACCGAAGGATTCCCACCAAGATTGTTATGATTCGAACTGATACTTTCATTCTTGATTTCCTTCCCATTTATCCTTCCATCTCCATTGTCGCCACTCCCACTTTTCTGTAACTCCATCAAATAATCATGTAAGAATACCTCGAAACTATCAGGAAAGGTTCCAATTTCAACATTCCTTTTCAAAAGGGTTTCGAATTTACCTCTTCTTTCAGGTTCTAAATCGACCATCCCTTTAACCATTTCTCTGATCTTCAAATCTGTGATTTCATTCAACGAAGGTTCTAAATCGAATAAGCCTTCTCTATATTTGAATAATTGAGACAAAGTGAAAATTGGAGAACCATCTCTCCACAATTCTGCTATGACACAACCTAATGAAAAGACATCCATAGATTCTGAAACCTTAACCGAGCGTTTCCCAAAAGATGGATCTTCTTCTGAAGTTTCTGATTTGACGTCTCCATTCCCATTTCCATTTTCAATGCCATCTCCTGTTGACTTTTTCTTCGAAGCTCCAACTCCCTTATCTTTAGATTCCTTACTTTTGATTTCATCTCCATTCTCAAAGAACCGTTCAGGAGCAACATAACAAGTTCTCCTTCCTGAAGTATCGAAGAAGTAGGAGAAATCGGCTGGATCATCTAAAGGTAAATAAGTTGGTTTGAAAGAGGATGAGAAATCTGTGATGTAGATTGAAAGTGAAGATGTAACTAAAATGTTTTCACATTTCAAATCTCCATGTGCTACCTGTGAGAAGAGAGAAGTTGAAGGGGGAAAGAGAGAAAGATCAAGGTGAGTCGGTCTGATAGGACAGCTCGTTAAGAGACAATGACCTGATGGCAAAGCAAAGGACAAACCTTTTTCTTTCTAGATTCTCTCATAGCGAATAACAGTTGGTAGGTAATCCATTTCTTTTCTACGTCTGTTAGAAAAGGTCTGGTGCTGTGGTGGGTGGGAGAGAAGGAGGTCGTGAAAGAGCAAGCTTTGGATCAGTCAAAGGGTTTCCATACTCTGAAAACATGTCCACACCTTTCTCCTCTGAAGAAGATGAAACATCGTTCAGAACTCAAAGGAAGGAGGTGAAAACCGCTTTCGTTGTGACTCTTTTCTTGACTACTAACCTAATCCTGTCATACAGATTACTACCCAACCACTGTCTAATCAAGTATCCAGCTCTTTCAGTTTCTATCACCTTTTGATATGCCAACGTATTTGGTACTTGTGATAAAGCTTCTCTTTCAGCTGAAGAACCGATAGAAGATCAGAGAGTCAGTTTCCGTAGCGTCTCAAGTACTCCTCTCGTTTCGATTTCTCTCTCTCTCCAAAATAATGCTTTCCTGATTTTGAAAGAGAGATAGCAAAAGGAAAGAGAAAGACAAAATCAAAAAGGGACACTGACCTCTAAGTCTCCTAACCAAATTCCTCAAACTGATTCCAGGATCCAATTTCAAAAACGTTTTCACGACAATGGGACCTTGAGGATGCCTTGCCCTGATTGCTTTCAAGAATCTGGAGGAACCCATGCTGAAGTGATAGAAGAAAAGGAGAGAAAGGGGTTCGTTAAGAGAGGGGGAGGTGTTGCTCTCGAGATAGGACTGGAGCAGAAGTCTAGTACTGATCCGACGTCTTGGATGAGGCTCTACTCTTGATCGTTCAAAGCTGGAGACCAATTGTTTTTCCTTATTGTCCGAATTTGTCGTAACCTTTGAGCCTAGCTTCTATGGGTTGATAGGACCGGCTTTCATTTCTGGTATCTTCTTAAGAAGCTCTAAGAAGATGCCAGTGTCTATAAGAACGCAGGGGATCTGAACAAGCTTGAAAAATCTAAGCTTTCATGCTCTACTTCTCTCTGACAAGAGCCGAAGTTTTGGGACTTTGAGAAGTAAGGAAGGGAGCAGCATGGCTGATAACCCATCCTTTCCTCTCCACTTCCTTGCCCCATCCTTGACCGTAAACCTGATTCGAGTCGACTCAATGGTTGCAGAATTCACGTCGGAACCACCCCCATCGAATTCTACTCTGACTTTGTGCCCGTAAAGCTGCTGGTCGGCCAATCATTTTGGCTACTCTCCTATCTGTTCTATTCTCTCTGTTACTCACCTCTTCTCATATTGAACGTCATTTCCCACTTCTGCCAACAAATTCAAGTTTGAATTCAGATTACCGTTACTTCCAGGAGGTAATCTAGTGGAGGTCGTTGAAAGTGAATTCCCCATTCCTTCATCAATCGAGATGCTGGGTGCTGGGTGGGCCGGAGGAAAGGCAAGGCTTAACGTCTTTCTTCTCCCACTCTGTACCTCCCATTTCAGGAATCAGTCATCTCTTCTCTGATTTGGTTTCCACATACTTCTCACGATTTAACCTTTACGAACCTCCATTCTATTCGCTCTACTTGATTTCACCAACGAGAGCTTACGAACAACTTGACGCAATAATCAATCCTCCATCCTCAATCCACCGGCCTTCAACATCTGATCTATCAACCTAGCGTCTACTTATTCCAATTTTATTAAACCCTAAATCTTAGAGATGCCTGAAACCTCAACATCATCATCAACAGAACCCGAACCCGAACCCGAACCCGAGCCTGAACCTGAACCTGAATCTGAACCAATTACTCCAGCCAATCCATCGATTCCACTACCGACAACTTCACAATCTGTATCTCTCTCACCAACTTCAAATTCAATTCAACATTCCGATCCAAGCATAAATCAAGCCTTCTCTTTCCCAAACACAATCACAAACACTTCTTCACCTTCACCTTCACCTTCAAATGCAAGTCCAGCCAATCCCAATCCCAATCCCAATCCCAAACCGCTACGACCAAAGAGATCGGCGATCTTCTACCCATCTTCGACTCAACAAGCCAATCTCAAACCTTTTTCAAGATCAGCTGCAAAGAGAGAAAGCGTCCAGTTGTTAGGAAGCATCGCTGGTTTACAGCATCTCTATTCTAAACAATTCCCTGGAAGGTGAGTGAGAATGTGATTTCAGTGTGGCGTTCAGAGACATAAGAGAGGCCGGGGGTTGCAGTTACTCAAGAAGTTAGCCTGAGACTTTATTGAAGAATCAGAATTTTGATATGAGGAGGAGGAGGAGGGCATGGGCTTCAGGCTTCAGAGAAGATCCTAATCTTCGATATCCGAGTGCGGGGAGGTGGGAAGACCTTTTCTCTTCTCAGAAACCACTTCTCAACATCTGAAAGGGTAGTCTCACGAAGGAAATCCAATCAAACTGACTTTCAAAACTCTCATCTCCCTCTTTGACAGTGCCAAAAGCAGACCATCAGCTTCAGGAGCTACTCCAGCCATAGGTTTAGCAGCTGAATCTCTTCTTGAAGGTACCGGTGTCGATTCTGATCTTTCTCCTCCTTCAAGTCCAACTAGTTCCTTAGCTAATTTAGAAGGTAGAAACCTTTATCTCGATCCAAACGGACGTAGAAGATCTCATTTGATTCCAAAAGACTTAACATCAACAGAATCAAACGAGACTACTTTTGAAGTCTTACCTCCAACTCCAGATCCTTGCATTTCGAATTTCAAGAGGAAATTACCTTATCCTGATGTTGAGAAAGCTTTGGAAGCTGATCATAGAGAATTGAGACCTAAAGTCGTCGAAGGATTGGAGAGCTTGAGTCAGAGATGGGGAGTGGTGGAACTGATTAAAGGGGAAAGTAATGAGAAGATATTGGTTGGAACGAAAAAGGAAAATGAGAATCACACTTTAAATGAAAATCATCTAGATTTGATTTCTCTCATGACTTTAACTTCTCATACCATTAGATTGGTAAGAACTTTTCTTTTCGCTTTACCTAGTGATAGTTTGTTAATTGGAAGTGAAGGATTGGGAAATTTGGCATCAGCTACGAATGGAAATGGGTTCAAGGTTGGAGGTTTCGGAGAAGAAGATGACAATGTTGGAGGTAGTAGTTTAGGGAATGGTAGAAGATTACCAGAAGAAATCAAAGCTAAAGATCAATTTAGAAGGCAATCTAGCTTCTCTGGATCCACCTACAAAGCAGATTTAGGGAGAAGAATTAGTTTGAACCAGAGATCTACCTCTGGTTCAACTTCAACCTCAACCTCAATCTCAGCAGGTGGAATGATTGGAAATTCAAATCCTAACCTCCCTCCAACTTCATGGTCCAAAACTTCAAATCAAAACCCTTATGAAAACAAAAGGAATTCGAATTATAATGGTGGAGTTTTGAGTTCTTCTCCTGGGACTTTGAATCCAAGTATCCCTTCTTCTTCCACTTCAACAAGGAGTTCTGGCGGGTCTTCAACATCAACCATAGATCCGTTGGTTCTAATTAGAACTTCAGCTTTAGAAGTTTTAGGAATGTTGAAATCTTTAGAGGAGAGTTATAGACTTCCAACAAGTTCAGGTTCTGAGGAACCTTCTCTTTCTACTTCCAGTAGTCATTCCAGTGGTTTAATTTCCTCCACAGGATTCGAATCATTAGGTATGGAACCTATTTCTTCTCAAGACAAACCAGTTTTTTCGATTTCAAGAAGAGCTTCTAATTATTCTACTGGAGGTGAAAGTTTCATCTCTAATGATTCTAATGATTCTAAGGATCTCTTGTCGGTTGATACAAATGTCACTTCATCTACTTCTACATCTACAAATGGAAGTGCAGGTATATCGGGACATCTTTATAAAACTGATTTGACCCTTGAGGAGTTGACAGAGGAAAGAGAAATCGTTAAGAGATATATTGAATTGATTAACTGGATTTTGGTTTCTTTGAGAAAGGGAAAGGGAGGTGAGAAGTTGGGATTGGGATTAGGGACGAGGAAAGATAGGAGAGGAGTAAGTGAAAGTGGTGTTAGAAATGAAGGTTTGGATGAGTTTGAAGGGAAGTTAAAGATTGGTGATGAGGGTCAAGGAGAGATTGAGAAGGGAGATGAAGGAGAAAGTTTGGGTGATGATGACTTGCCCGAATGGGCTAGGAGAGGGGAGGGACATCAACTTGGTGAGTTAGTGGCTTCGACCCTTGGTGAGAGTGGTTGGTCAGCAGTATCGAAGCGGAGGGCAGGGTAAAGAGGGTAATTTTCAAGTCAAAACTACCCTGTTCCCTTTGTTTTCTTACTTCTCTTTTCTCTAATCTATCCCCCCCCCCTCCAACCTACTTCTCTTGGTTCCAGATCGACTACACACTCTACTTTCAGAATCGCTTCCCTCCCATCTTCTTTCCCTCCTGCCATCAAAATCAGACTCTTCACTTTCAGAAGCACGTAGTTCACTAATCCCTTCGGGAGTGGTTGCAAATTCTTCTTCCTCCTCCTCCTCCTCCTCCTCTACTTCTTCTCCAATCCTTTCATTCTCTGAAACTCTCTCTTCGAAAGTCAATAGAGAAGCTCTTCTATCAAGTTTAGCAGATGGAGAACTTCTATGTCTCTCTTATAACATCCTACTAAAAAGATCCAGAAGAGCTTGGGGTTTCATCAATGAGAAGGACATTCATTTCCTTTCCAAAGAAAGAGAAAATCAAGATTCAAGTAAATCTAATTGGACTTTTAGAAGATTGGAAAATTTGAGAGTTTGGATTGCAGCTCTTAGATTGAGGTATAACATCATCACTACTTCAAAAGATCTATCTTCTGCCAATAATTACAATAAGAGATTAGGTGATCATTTGATGGACAGGAAGGCTTTTTCTCCTTCTTCTTCTACGACTTCAACACTTTCGAGATCTGTGAATTTCGATCCCAAGGTTGTGGCTAGGAAAGAGGATGGTTGGATGGAGATGTTGGAGGGAGTGATTGGCAAGTGGATGGGTGAGGTAGAGAAAGAGCTCAGAGAGGAAGGGGGAGATGACTAGAAGAAATGGAGCGGTGGGTTCCAACGCTGAGGGAACAAGCTGTGGGCTGTAAATAAATCATTTCAATCAAGTCATCGTCATAAGAACTTTCATTCCATTTTTGAAGATTTTTCATAGGTTCAGACAAATTTTCATGTTTTCCCATACTTCAATTCCATCTCAGTTCAATCTTTTCAAAAGTTGTTAATTCTTCAGCGTGACGACTGACGACTCATCTCTGTCGTTACCCTCTCTCTGGGAGGTTCAGCTCTTCTCTCTCTCCAACTAGGGGAAACAAGGATTTAACACTTTACTGTCAGAAACTTTAACGGAATATGCAGTCAACTCAGGAGCAGTGAACTGCTGGACTGGAAGATGGAGATTTATGAGACCTTATGTCCGATTCATAAAGGCATAAGCTCTTCTCTCTTGATTCCGCTTCTACCCCAACCCTTCAAAATGTCTAAACCTGAAAAAGAAACTTCTGAAATCCCATTCTCCTTCTTCAATCTCACTCAAGGACAAGCGATCCTTGCTCCAGGACTTACCTTGGGTTACCTGTTGCCTCTCCCATTGGTTTCAAAGCTTTGCCAAAAGAATGGGCTGGTTGAAAAGACAATTCTTCCTTTAGCTTTATCTACCTTCAAGTATCTTGGATTGGGAGAAGTCAAGCAGGGTAAAATTCCAACCGCCTTGTTGTTAGGAGGTTTCGTCTCGGTGAGTTCTTTTAGCTGAAGAAGATAAAGATGGAATTGAGTTTCTAATACTCTCTTTGACTTTCAATCTTTCTACGTTGCAACTCCTTCAGACCTATGTTCTCTCAGCAACCATCTCTATCGGAGGTCAAGCCACTGGAAAGGATGGATATCTCAACAAAGAACCCAGAGCGAGAAGGGGCTCTCTTAAAGGCTTTGGACTCAGATTGATGTCAGCGCATTTGAACATGATGGAGTTCTTTTCAGCAATCGCTGGAGTATCAGTTTTGACTCAAATCTTGGCCCCAGACTCTTACAACAACGAGCTGGCTTTGCTCTACGTCGTCAAGTGAGTGTGTCGACGTAAAAGGATTGAGACATCGAATTGCTTTTGATCCCCTCTTTCTGGCTCTTATCTTCCACAACAGGTCCTTTCTCTATCCTTTGGCTTACTACGTCGAAGGCCTAGATGTCTTTCGTTCGATGACTCACTTCACTTCAGTCTCCATCGTTCTTCGCATCCTTTACAGACTCGCCTTTGCCTGAACGAATCCCGAGATCCTACTATTGTAATCAATTCAATCTTTTATATAAATTCAGACTCTGAAAAAGCCCTGCTCCAAGCTTTTGAGACTTCATCAAATATCAGAGTGGCGAGCTCTGGGGGTGGACGTGTCTACATTACTGAACATCACGTTCAAGTGAGCTGTTAGCTGGTCGCCCACCAAAACTCCTCTCTCGAAGAACTTTGAACAGCTCAGCATTATTCGTTCTTTTGGAGGGATGAAGAAAGTGTGACGGAACCTTGAAATCTGCTCTGGGATCCAAATCATTCGTCAAGCTGTCTTCCAGATTTGCCTCCTATTTTCTGAATCCACTGCGGACATTATTGAGGTTTCCAATGAATCCTATGAATGACAAAACCACAAAGCATTGTTGCGATCAAATTGTGATCTGGCCTTTCCACCTTTCCCGCACCCAAACTTCTCAAACCACTTCTTCGAAGTCGTCCATCTCCTCTTCTTCATCGCCTGCCCCTCCTCCATTTGTCTGACTTTGATTCTGACCCTGCTGCTCCTCCTTCGCCTTCTTCGAGTTTCGATCCTCGCCTTGAACCTCTTCTGAACGTTGTCTTTTAGTCGAAGGCGCCGCTTCTTCAGCTGGTTGTGGCTGTTGCTGCTGCTTCGCATAAGAAGCATAGTCTATAACAAGATAGGGAAAGGAAGAACGAAGTAGGAAACAGATCAGCAAGAATCCATCTCGTTTCTCCTCGCATCGAAATACTCACAATCCTCAACCCCATCCTCCTCAACCTTCTCGCCACTTTTGACTTCCATTTCACCTCTCTCCAATTTATTTCTTCTTTCCTCTTCTTTCCTACCCAACGCAGTCAATTCCCCACTGACAGTACTCTCAGTGTGCCAACTAGCCAAAACGTTCTGTTTCCTCATCTTCTCCTTTTCTTCTTCTTCTTTCCTCTTCTTTTCTGCTAAAGCTTTTGGATCGTTAGAAGACATCTCGATTCTAACCCCCGAAGATCCAGATCCAGGTAGATTCGAAGGTCCAGAATTGGAGGCGACGTCTAAATTTCCTAGAGACGAGAGTTGAGATTGATTGTTGTTGGATGCGTGACTCTTTAGAGTTAAAGCTGGAGGGGCTTCGATTCCTGGAGCTCTCCAAATCAAAGACACACTGTTTTGGGAAACCCAAAGTGCTATGTCAAAACTGTTGAGAGAGAAGGAAAGGGTTGGAGCAAGCAAGTCAGGAATTTGGAAACCTTCCTCTTTACTTTGCCTAAAGTTTTTTGAAACTTACTGAGGCAATCTAATCCCCTCGACCTCTCTCAACCCATTCCTAATCTTTTCACATTGAGTATTGAATCTCCTAACTCTATCCTTTCCTTTCCTAACTTCTTCTGCATCTTCATTATTTATCAGTTCCGTTCCACAACCTGGAGTTTCACAAATCAACAAATTAACCGACATGTCCATTAAAGTCCCAACGTCCAACGGTAAATAGGCTTTTGAACATCTAGGACAGACGTAACCTTTTTGTTCCACTCCTGATTTCAGAGCTGCTTCGATTTGTTTTCGCATTGTCATCATCCGCCATTTGAGGACGTCTATCAAGGATCGGTAGTCGATATAGTAGTAGATACGTGGAGTCGAACGTGCGTATTGAACATCTCGAGCTTCGTTGCGTCGGAATCTTTGAAGGAGAAGGCGGGTAGGTGGGAAGAGATGGACAGAAGAGATGTCGTCAGAGATGTGAGATCAGGCTTGGTCTCCAACTAGAAGCCACTGTTGAATCTCAATATGTATAAAAATCATTTAGATGGCAGCTCAGTCGATCATCAGAAGGAAGAGATGAGGAGCAAACCAGCTGATGGACCTTGGATCACTAGTACTAGTCGGCCATCCCTTTGGGCTCATGAGGCTATCTAGCATTACGAGATTGAGAGAAAGGAATACTCACAGAGAGATGATACCATCGTCAACCAACCTAGTACAATGAGCGTTAATCTCCTTTGAGATTGAGCCCATTCTTCCAGCCAAAACGTCGACTGGCATGGCTTGAATTCCAACCAATTGATCTACAATGACTATGGAAGTATCATTGTAGAAAGTTCTAACGACCAGTTGAGCCAATTTAGCGATCTTTTTCATGTCCTCTCTTGAAGAAGGTCGTAAATTATCATCAGCTTCGTCTTTGGAGGTAGAGGCAGAGGCAGAGCTTGAGGACATGACCTGCTGTGCAAGAGTCTGGCTTCAAAAGGATGGAACGATTAGACTCGGTTAAGAGCTAATTTGAATAGATTTCGGATGTCAAAGCTTAACTTCGAATGCTGAACGTTGAAGAGGTGATAGGTCTTGGGAGAGAGAGCGCTCTCTCTCCTTCCTCTTGATCCAGAACCCATCAACGCTCCTCTCTACCCTCAAAGCCAATAAGCAAGATGCGTTATTACGAGAAAGCGCTACCAGATGCAGAAGAGATAGTGATGTGTCAAGTAAGGCAGATCGCTGAAATGGGAGCCTACGTCAAGTTATTGGAATACGATGGAGCTGAAGGTATGATCTTACTATCTGAACTCTCAAGAAGGCGTATCAGATCCATTCAAAAACTTATCAGGGTTGGAAGGAACGAAGTCGTAGTCGTACTCAGAGTTGACAAGGAGAAAGGTTAGTACTCTCTAGCTTGACTTCAAGACGAGTGACTAGGAGAAGCTGGCAGGAAGAAGACAGAGAAAAGAGAGAGAGAGAGGAGTGATCGGATTCTCTTCTGAATGAAGAAGGGAATTGATTTCATAATATAGTCATCTAGGCATTCCAGCGCTGTCTGGGACTGCAGAGGAGGTAGAGAAGCTCTTTCAAAAGGGTGGTATCTCTTTAGAATCTTCTTACTGAGATCTTCCTCTTCTCTCTTCTCTTCACTTGCCTCATTCGTCTATCTCTTATCCAGGATATATCGATCTTTCAAAACGTAGAGTTTCGCCGGACGATGTCATCAAGTGTGAAGAAAGGTTCTCGAAGGGAAAGGCAGTTCACTCTATCTTGAGTCATGTTTCAGTCAAAATCGATCGTGATCTTAACGATCTATATGAGATGATCGCTTGGCCGCTAGAGAGGAAGTTTGGAAACGCTTTTGATGCTTTCAAGATCGCCGTGACGTGAGTGTTCGGGAGGGGCTTCGCAAGAAGGGTCGGGAGGATCGAATTGAAGAAGGAGCTTGGGGTCAATTCTACGAAGAGGAGAGTTCAGTTCAGAACTAAAACTAACAGCTTTGATCATCTATAGATGATCAATTCATATCGAGCCCTCAAAGTCAACGAAAAGAAGAGCACCAGAAACTCATCTCTCCATCTTACCTCCCTCGTATCACCTCTGACCCTCTTCTCAACCCCCCTCTCTCTCTCAGCGAACCCGATTCAATCTTTGGAGAAATGAACATCCCAGATGCAGTCCTAGTGGAACTCAAAGCCAACATTGCTCGTCGTATGACGCCTCAACCTGTTAAACTAAGAGCAGATGTTGAAGTCACTTGTTTCGGTTACGAAGGAATCGAAGCTATCAAGAAAGCTTTCAAAACTGCAGAAGACATTCAGACTGAAGCTGTACCAATTAGTATTAAGCTTATCGCGCCTCCTCTTTATGTCTTGGTTTCTAACACTACTGATAAAACTGGTGGATTGGAATTACTGGAAACCGCTTTGGTTAAGATTGAAGAGAGTATTAAGGCGAGTGGAGGAGAGATTAACATCAAGATGAAGGTGAGTTGCTATTGAATTTGACGGATTAGGTTGGGGTTGAAAGGGGCTGTCAAGTAATTTTGCTGATCCCTTTTCTCTTCGACCATACTTCCTCCCCTCTTGTGACTACCAGCCTAAATCGGTTTCTGAAACAGAAGACCAAGAATTGGAGCAGCTCATGGCCCGTGTCGAGAAGGAGAACGCTGAAGTCGAAGGAGACGAGTGAGTATCGACCCTATTAGGTCCTGAGCTTCTCTTGCCTATCTACGCTCGCCACTGACGCGTGTTCTCGTCCATTACCTTTCCTATTACTCTCAGGGATTCTGGAGACGAGTAAAGAGAACGACTACCAATCTGACGCTCATCATCTCATCTCGACGTTCTTCTCTCTGCCGTTCCCTTAATCCCTTTCCCCCCTCCTTTTCCCCTGTAAGATTAGATACTGATGCCTTCTTGGAGGCATCTTTTCCTCCCACCCAAAAATGCATTTCGAATCGTCGAACTCAAAAGTAGACTCGAGACTCCCCTTTTTGTTTTTGTTATTTTCAAAAATAGGTCTGAGCTGAGCTGCTGCTGCCGCATTACCATTCATCCCCGCCTGCCGTGCCTTGCAAGTTTCTACCCCGTTGCTATGGTGCACGATAGGTCAGTGAGTAAATTTGGTTCTTCGGCAGTCAAATGGTTGAAGTGCTCGAAAGCTACTTAAAGGAGCATTGGAGTTGCGACCGACTCCTTTTCCCGTCCCCTCATCTCTTCTCAACTTTCCATTCCTCTTTTCCCGGCGGTCCAACAAATTTGGTACTTCACTTCTACAAATATCGTGTTTCATTTAAAATCAACTCAAGGGCCATGTTCTGCTCAAAATCCTTCATTTTCTTCGTTTTCTTGGTCGTCATTTTCGTCAACTCCTCGGCAGCCGAAGCCCTCGAGTCTCGCAATATTGTAGCTGGAGAGAAGCATTCTAGGATGCACAGTGTCAAGAGATCTGTCCACTCCAGAGACTCAAAAGACCAAGCAAAGGTGGAGATGGTTGTGAGAAGAGACGACGCTTCTTCTTCGACTGCTCATTCACATTCTCACACTTCAACTCATAAGCATGGCACCAAAACGTGAGTGATAGCCCAATAACTGATTCCGCGTTTCTTTGGTGCACTCCTACCGGTCATCGTGTCCAGCCCGTCTCTCTCAACTTACCCACACTTGATCTCCCCCCTCCCCTTCTTCCCAGTTCGACCCGCAAGCACAAGTCTTCTACTGCTGGGGCAACCAGCACTATCGCCCCCAATGGATCAGCTTCTGGAGATTCTATTCCAGTAGAATCGTTCGCTAGTTCTGCCAGCTCTGTAGACTCTGCTAACTCATCCGTGGTCGCCAACGCAGCTACCTCCCCAACCACTTCGAAGAACGCTGCCAACTCAAATTTGGTTCCAAGAGCTTTCGGATCATCAGCTCTGGTCGGACTGGTTGGTGCTCTGGGTTTAGGAATGGGTCTCATGATGGTCTAACCAGGTGAACAGATCGCGGCAACTCCTTTTTTTCTCTCTCTTCTGTGTCCAATACATTTTGTCTTTAGCTCTCCCCTCTGTATTTAAGTAAAGGTCTAGACTTTAGAGCTGGTTCTTTAGAGTCTCAGATGGAAATAAATATTCTTTGTCTAGAACCTCACTAGGGATATTGTGAATAAGATGCGAGATCATGAGATTACTGACGTGGCGTTACTAGAAACAACTTAAATGAGAAGACGTGACAGCGGGAACTAGTAAGGATACCTGAAACTCTTGATTTCTTTATCTGTCTGGTCAGACAATCCAATGAGAGCTGGTTCATCTTGTCCGAACTCTTCCTTCCTATCGCGAGAGCGGTTGGCGATGAAGTGGCAGAGTGAGATTCCAGCGAGACACAACGATGAAGCGACAAACATCGCAATCAAAGTGATCTTGGCTGGAAGATAGACTGGAGCGTCGCTTCCTCTGTAGGTCTGCCTGTGAAGAGAGAAGAGGGCGTGAAATCAAAGGGCAAAGACGGGTGGATAAGAAGAGGCCAAAGGATCAGTTTACGGAATATTCATGAGGCAATCGACGAGGATACTTTCGGTCCTAGAATGTTTCCGGTACAATAGCCTAATTGAAGGAATACATTGAAGACAATCTTTTTGGATGAGCCCCCAATCGAACTTGACAGCCAAGAGTAGTCTGAGTAGAAAGGGAAAGGAGTTCAGCTGAGGTCCCTACCTTCTCGACAACGAAAATACCTCGAAGCTACTCACAGAACGGACTAGCTACGGGAAAGAAGTAGACTAAACAAAGGCCGGCCATCTTGGCGACGTTTGAGATCGGGCTGATGATCATGGCAGATCCAATGATCGCAATGAAGAAGCAGAAGATCCCTCCTATCCCTCTTGATTTGGTCAAGTGAACGATGTATACTCCCATTGCTACAGCTACAATCTCAGCCGCTCCCGTGCTCATTCCGATCAGGGATGTCTTCTTCTGAGAGAATCCGAATGACGAGATGATGGTCGATTGGAAGTTGGAGAGTCCACTGCAAAGAGAAATGGTCGAGATCAGTGTCCACTCGAGAGGGACGAAATCCGAGAGACTATGCAACTAACCCATTTGCGACGTTTGAAGAGCAGCTGAAAGTGAGAGACGAAGAATGGAGAGGGAAGCCAAAGGAAAGGACCTCAGGTGAGAAGCAATGCGAAAGGGCAAAAGGATCAGATAAGGCACTCACACTCCTAGGAAGAATAGGTAGAGTCTGGGATCCAGAAGTGCTTCTTTCAGCTGATACATCTTGAATTTCTTGTCGTGTAGACCTGTCTTGTTGGACTTGACTCTGTGAAGAGCTACGAGCTTCTCTCTTGAACTCAAGCGAGAGCTTGACTCGGGGGCATTTGGCATGAAGAAGAAGACCACGAAGCCGAAAGCGATTGAGATAACTCCCAAGATAACGAACATGACTTCCCATGTTCTTAAATCAGAGCGGGTTGGATGCTCAAGTACTGCGAAGGCGATCGCTCTGAAGGAGAAAGAGAAGATCCAATTCGGAAAGAAGTCAGTATGGAGTACGTGAGCTTTCAAAGATCTTACCGACTGATTTTTTTTGTATATCGACTCACCCTCCGATGATTCTGCAGCGATTCGCGAAGGAAAAGAAGGGGAAAGGCTTGTCAGTGAAGCTTCGACAGGGCAATCGAAACAAGTGAGGCTTACTGGGCTGTTCCATTTTGAGCAAACCAGAATCCTGTTCTAGTGACCTGCTCATTAACCCTATACCATCGACCAGTAAGTAGAATGAAACCAGGAGTCAAGGCCCCTTCGAAAACTCCTAGCAGAATCCTCAAAGCCACAAGAGACCCGTACCCGCTTGCCACTGCATGACAAGCTAGAACAGTTCCCCATAGCAAGATATTAATTGCTAGGTATTTTGAGAGCGTATACCTTTGGAGGAAGAATCCCTGTGAAGAAGTGATTTGGCGAGAAGAAAGAGAGTGAGCCTCAAATCAAGATCAGCCTTCTTGTCAAGACACTGACATGGAAAGGCGAAGAGCAGATGTATCCGACGTAGAAGAAGCTTCCAACTGTTTCAAGAGGAAGGAAATCAAAGTCAGAAACAAGGAAAGTGAAATGAGTCAGAGGTGGGACCTACGATTTGAGTATTCAGCCGAGGTCATTCCTAAGTCCTGGACCATTCCGAGTAGTTTTCCATAGTTCAAGCTGGTCTTGTCAAGGAATTGAACTGCAGGAGAGTCCGATTTTCAGTGAAGCAGAAGCGCGAGGGGATGTGAATGAGAGGTTGCTATCAGCGTGGGAGTTCAAGTTCAACATCCTTGAAATATGCTCACGCATGACTGAGAACATCATCAATGGCATCAGAGCCATATCAATCTTTCTGAGAACTTTCTTCTCTTCCTCTTCAGTGATAGTTTCTTCCCCCTCCATCAAGTCCTTGACTTCGGGAGCGACTGCCGTCCCGATCGGATTGCTCTCGTACTCTTTCTCTCCTAGAGACGCTTTCTCATCTGGATAGGAGCTCATGATGATGGGAAGGGATGGTGGACGAGAAATGAAGTTGGGAAGAAGAAGAAACTTTGAAGAAATTTTCTTGTCACTGTAAAGAGGTTTAGATAAGAAACTCGTTATCTCTCGATCCATCATCCCGTCTGAACCGTGGGAGCTTGCCGACTCACTGAGGCCACGATCAGAACTTCTTGAGGGGCTTGAGACCTTTAGATAAGCCGGAAACTTTTCATACACCCACAGATAATGGGACAGGAGGTCAGAAGCAGATCAACAGAGAGCATGGAGAGAAATCGAGGGGGCTTCTAGAAGTCGCTCTCCTCAGTCTCCTCCTGAAATTCCCGCTATGGTTGCGGTACATAACATCAGGAAAGAACATTCTGAATTCTTAGAGAATGAGCAAATCGTCTATAACGAAAAATTGTGGTGATATTTTTAGACGTCGAGTGGTGTTCTGCCCCCACCTTCTTTTCAAGTTTTCTCCATTCTCTTTCGAACTTTACCAACTTCTTCTGTCAAATCCTCCTCTTCTTCTGACTTTTCTCATCAAGACTCTTTAATTCTCCGATTTGTCAATCTCTTATTCTCCTTCAAGTCAAAGTCAAGCCTCGTTAGCGCCTATAGCTAAACTCAACTTTCCCAGCAAGTGTCCACCCCCCTGTTCTTAAGTTTCTTTGGTCACCTCTTTCCGTCTACCTCTTCCTATACCCCGTCTCACACTTCGTATGGCTTCTGAAAAGATTTGATTACCAGAATACCTCAGCTCACACTCTTTTACAACTCACTTCTAATCAAGATCAACTCCTCTACCCTCTTCCGACGCTTAAAGAAAGATCAACACCACCAACCAACATGGCCGACAACATGGCAGGATTCGGGGCTAGGAGATTTGCAGAGAAGAGCATCAGGAAGCAGGAGGAAATGAGAAGATATGAAGAAGAACAACGACGATACGAGCAGGAGAGGAGGATCTGGGAGCAGGAACAGGAGAGGCTTCGATGGGAACAAGAACAATGGGAGCAGCAGCAACAACAACAGAATGATTGGAACAATCAGAATGGGAATTCTCAAGGGTACGATGATTGGAATGGAAATGGAAACGGGAACTACAATCAATCTGGATACGATGAGTACGGGGGTCAATCAGGAGGAGGGGGAATGGCACAAACTCCTTCTGGTGGTGATTGGAACCATTCCAATGGGAACGATGGATATGGAGATCAGAGATACGATAATCATCGAGGTAACAATCATTATCAGGATGAAGAACGAGGGAATGGCTATCCTGAAGACGACAGCGAGCTACACTCCCATTCACAGCAACACTCCTACGATGAACATCACTACAACTCCTCTCCTCAAAATCATGACCATTCATCAAACTATCAGAATGACCACTATCGTCAAGATCAAAATCAACTCGACGACAATCACCATCGTCAATCAGAAGAACAAAGTTGGGATGGAGAAAACAATGGCTATTCTGAAACTCTCCGAGACGATGCTTCTTCCGATCAAGATCCGTACGCTTCGAACGATTGGGAAGACCAGCCGAGGAGGAATGGAAGTCAGCATCAAGACGAGTCCAACCATCTGCACAGTCAGAGTCAGACTCGACAGGTTCCGGCAAGGACTCCGACGTTAGATTCAGCAGGAAGCTCAGCTAGGCTGGCTTATGGAACCCCTTCTTCAGACGAATCCGAAGGAATGGGAGTCACAAGAGAGCAAGACCTACTGGACGAAGATGAGGAGGTCTTCCGACCGCCGGCTAGGATCTCAGTTGGGAACTCTACACTCCGAGGAGAGGGAATTCGAAGGTTCACCAACAGCACTTTGACAGCCAGATCCAACACCACCCCTAGAGCCAGCAACTACGGAGCTAGAGAGACCTTCTACGATGACGGAGATGAATACGAGGAAGCAGCTTGGACCGGAGGAAACAGTTCGAGGTACACTCGATACGAAGGGAACGATGAGGACAAGAAAGATTCCTCAGACTACGATTCGGAGGACCTTTCTCACCGGAACCGATCTCGATCCTCTTCTTCTAATGAAATCCACCTTAAGCGCAAGTCGAAGGAGAAGCTCAGTAGCCTCGTCGTTCCCAACGGATCCAGTCGCATCTCGAGCCAGCCTCGTCTCAGAGAGAGATCTCCGCTCTCTAATTCCGCCAGAGGAGCAGCTACTACCTCAATGTATGCGCCTGCACCTCAAGCGAAATGTGCAGACTGTGGATTGGAAATTCCTTTTGAGGAGCTAGCAGACCATCAGTGCACCAGCGCCCCTATGAGGAGTCCGACCAACCTCACTCCACTGGAATCTCCGGCAGACATGAGATCTCTTTCTCCTCGTTCTGGAGGCTCGGCTTCTCCTTCTCCTTCGTTCTTTGAAAAGTACCAAAGTAACATCAACGATGGAAGGAGCAACAGTCCTGCCTTTGCTCCGCCTTCAAGGTCCAACTCTGAAGATCAAATGGGATCGAAGTCTCCAACTCCATCAATTGATTTGAGCCCTGAAGAGAAGAGGCGGCAGATCGAACAGCAACGAGCTGCCAAGAAGAAAGGTGGAGCTGCAGTCGCTGCGACGGCTGTCATCGCGTCTCTTCGACTAGCAAAGACGGGAGGTCTTGGAGCCTCGTCCTCTTCGTCGAGGACAGCAGTCTCTCCTCAACTATCCTCCTCTCCAACCTCCTACGAGAACTCTCACAAGAAGCAATCTTCCTACTCAAGTGCCGATAGCAATGGGTCCTCTCTACTCGGGAACGAGAAGCACAAATTCGAGATGACACCAAGCACAAGTTACGACGGCTCTCTTTCTCCACCCTCTCCCAGAGACACCAACTCACCAGCCTTCAAAGACAGAGAATCTCATCGTCACAAGGACAAGCTCACGGTGGACTCGGATCGCTTCAAGTCGAGCTCTCGGTCTAGAAGCCGATCTAATTCTGACTCCAAGAACGACATAGCTGAGATCACCGATAGTTCTAGAAGCTCTACAAGAGATAGATCAAAGAGATTTGACTCTCGAGCAGATCCAGCCGGATCCGATTCTGATCTCACTCCTGCTCAAAGCCCGAATATCGCCGCCACTACCTCTGCTACTTCCAGATCCTCCCGCAACAAGTCCTCTTCTCCCAATCCTTCGAAACCTAAATCATCTTCCAGATCAAGAGCAGGGAAGGAAGACGTAGACATCGGAGAGATCGAGAATCTCATGAACAGCTTGACTTCAAGTCCTCAAAAGATCAAAGACAGGGAAAGAGAAGCTTCCAACAAGTCCAAGAGCAGTCGTTCTCGTAATTTCCCGGAGAGTGAGAGTCCTCGAAAGAAGGAAAGAGAAAGGGAAATCTCAAAAGAGTCTTCGAGAAGCAAGCAATCTGTCAGATCTCCTACCAAGTTGTCAAGGCCAGAACTGACGATCCGACCTAGCCTAGGTACTGGATCCGCTTTGAGCCTGAAAGAGAAGGAAAAGCAGAGAGCAGAGAGGAAGAACAGGAAATGCGCTATCTGTCAGTGCTCGCTCGCTTCTTCCAAGACTTTATGTGTCGAACAAGACGGGAAGCTCCTCTGCGCTAAAGATTGGGCGGAATTGTATCGTGAGTATTATTGAGATGTAACACTCAGGAGCACACAACTATCTTTTCATGAGACTTCCGATGCTGACTCTTTGACTTCCTCTTTCTGCTCTCGTAGTTCCAAAATGTCGAAAGTGCAGAGAACCTGTCGAACGGAACGCTGTCAAGTCGGCAGATGGAGCTCTGAAAGGTATCTTTCATCGTGAATGTCTCTGCTGCTTCGAATGCGACTTGGCCTTCGAAGACGGAGAGTTCTACATCTTCGAAAATGTGAGTTCTTCTTCTCAAGAACTTCCTCTGTCTTTGCAAAGCTCTTGAAACCTGACAGGCACTCTTTCTCTTCTTCCTTCATCATCAGACTCCGTACTGTGCAGAGCATTATCACATTCGAAACGGCTCTCTCTGTGCTTCTTGTGGAACTGGAATCGAAGGACATTGCCGACAGACGGAATCTGGAGAACGATTCCATCCGAGATGCCTTCGATGCGAATACGAAACTACCGGAGAATTCTGTCAAGAATCTCTAGAAATCTTCTGGGAATTAGAAGGTCAGAAGCTCTGTGAGAGACACATGGAGAAGACTAGGAAACGATTAGCCAAGAAAGGTAGAAACGTCAAGGCTGAGAAGAGAAGAACTATGCTAAGAGAAATCAAGAAATAGAAACAATCAACAAAGTCACAGTAAAGCACTCTTAACAATCTTTCTCCGACAATCATCTACCACATGAGATCAATCACGCCAACAGCAAACAGAAACCAGCCAAGAACTCTCCCCTAACTATTCAACTCACATCAAAACCCAAAACGTCAAAGACGATCTTTCCAACTTTCTAACAGTCATTCACCTCTCACAATCAGTCACTGAATCATAACCACCTCGTTTAGACCAACCAACAACTACTCAATTTTCTTTCAAATACCAATCTCTTCCAAACAATCTCCTTTCATTCCATATTTTCCATACTTAACCACTCTTCTAGTTTATAAATCCCAAGAGTGACCATTCTCACTCTGATACCCGGTTACAGGTCGAAACTCTGAGTTTCATCTTCTCGCTCCTTCTTTATCTTATCTTCTGTTTCATGTCATTAAATATTTTGATTCCCTTCTTTCTAATTTATTTATCCTTCTATTTTTCCGGAGCTCTTGAAGGGAAGTCTGTGTGTACTTTGGGTTGACTCGAAAGAACTGCTCAATTCCAGAGTGTGCTCAAATTGATCGATTGATGGAGGAGAAGTTGTTGAATCATTTCTCGACAGGGGCTGACTTGTTAAAGGTTTGAGTTGAACTGGAAGATGTAGGCTGCACTGCTGCAGGAAGTTGAGTTGAAAATGAATTGAGTCCGACTCTACTCTGTGCGAAACGACCCGATTCGTGAAGGACCTGTTTAGCTGTTTAGGATGGATGTCACTATTTTGATGATGAGCATGGCCGGTCTGCTCTCAACGAGATCAATTCGCAAACGTTCAATCCTCTTATTGTTGTTGTTCTCCAGAAGAGGACCCGTAAAGCTTGAAAAAGGACCCAAGCGAACATCTTTGAGCTCGGTTGATCGAGATGGCAAAAGCCTCTTCGGAACACTTTTTGTGTTTACCTTTTCTACTTAGAAAGCTGAGATGCCTTTGAGGGTAGAGAGAACTCGAGCAAGAAAAAGAGAAGAGTCTCCCGAGTGGTGAAGAAATGAAAGGCGAGGAAGATCTTGCCTTGAGACAGAAAGCTACTCACGACATGATGAACAGAAGTTAGGCGAGACTTGAAGATAATCTGAAGTCCTTGCTTGAGCTTGACTGGAAGTACGTCCTGGTCTCTGACTTCGAATCTTAACCTCCCAAGCATCTGATTGACAGCTCCCACAGTTCACCCAGCATCTCCCAGTCCTAAGAACTAATCCATCATTCAGAACCAAGCTCAACTCAAGGGCTTTATTTGAGAGATGAGTCTTTGGATCGAGTCGATGGATCAGGTTGGATATGGTGACACGGCCATTGAACGGGAGACTTGTATCGAATCAGATGGATGGAATGAGGATAGAAGTGCGATTCGAAGTGGAGTGAGGTGCACTTTTGGAGGAAGGATGAGATTGAACTGTTGAGATGTGAAGAATTGATGAGAGTTAAGAGAATCAAGAAGAAAAGAGGAAAGAGGATAGAGAAGAGAGACAAGAAAAAACGGAACGGCTCCCACAATTTTCAATCTCCATGATCGAACCTCGCATCTTCTCCATTCCACTTTCCAATCAGAGATCGAGACATTCGAGCTTCTTCTCTTTCAAGAAAGAAGTGCGCAACTCGCAACTGAGAAGATTTCGAAGATTTGCGAAGTCATCACCCTCGAGCTCGTCTTCCTCGAATTTCTCTGAAGTACTTCGGATCTCATGCAAGGATGTGAATCACCCAAACGAGTCATGTGTTCAAAGAGTAACACCAGCAAAGAATAAAGATGGACATGATTTTGGGGGATAGTAATTTGAAGCATCGAAAAAAGGGTGGAAGATTACAAAAGCAGCATTCTATCTTTTATCTTTGGGTAATTGAATTTCATGAAACGTCAAAGAAAGGTGGTGTTCGAAAAATGTTGATAGGAGAAAGAGGAAACCATAGACTTTTTGAAGCACTTCTTGTTGATGATTTTTGAAAGTTTCCAGATTTTCATTCTCAATTCTTCCCTTATCTTCTCTTGTTAACCTCAAATTGCTTAATCGATGGAGTCGACTTCTCTGTCAGCTTCGGAGAGCTCAGCAGGGCTAGCACTAGTGTCGAACTTGGCGTCTCCTTCATCGTCTGAATCTTCATCGGCATCATCCATACCTCCCATACCTCCGGCACCTCCTCCCATTTGAGCTAGCATCTGTTGCATGTCCACTGAGGATTTTAGAAGAAAGGAAGGGAAAAGTGTCAGGAACAAGGGACTTTTCACTTCGAGCTGTCTAATCTTTCTCTTTTACTCACTTCCTCCCATACCTCCAGCACCACCGGCACCTCCGGCACCCATCTGAGCCATCATAGCTTGAAGATCCACTGTAGAAACGAGAAGTGACGAGCAGAGAAAGAGGTCAACGAGCGTGTCTTTCAATCTTTTTCTTCTCATTCAAAGTCGATACTCACTTCCCCCGGCACCTCCAGCTCCTCCCATACCTCCCATCATGCTTGCCATGTCCATTCCTCCCATACCGGCTCCTCCGCCAGCTCCCATCATCCCTGGGTCCATACCGGCTCCTCCCATTCCACCCATTCCAGCTGGTTCTTCGATTTCTCCTTCTTGCTCATCTTCGTCGACCCACTATCAATTGGATAAGATGATAAGTTTGTGTGGATTAAAGGAGCATCAGATTGAAGCATTAGAGGAAAGAGATTGACGAGAAGATATTGATAGAGGGGGATAGATAGCTTTTCATCAGTACTCGCTCTTCTAGATTCGCATTTTTACGTCTCCTTACGCTAAAAATTGACTCTTCCTTGTGATTCCTTGATCCCAGACAACCAACGCCTCTTCCATATCGCATGTACTCACCTTGTCAAAGTCAGTCTTGACGTTATGAAGTCTGATCTTCTCCTTTGTCAATCTTGGCCAGAATTCTTCCTTAGCTTCAGCTTTGCGTAGGACTAGGTAAAGAGATTTGGTGGTCTGAACTTTTTTCGAGTTCTGTGAAGAGGATAAGAAGGTCGGTTGGAAGAAGAGGTCAGTGGTTAAGTTTCTTCCTAAGGTTCAAGTATGCCTCTTCTTTGAATCCAAAGCTTTTTCCAAAGCTCTTGATCCCAATGAACATAATCATTTGATACATTTGAGTTATCTCAAGATCATCCAAAGTTGCCCGAGTCTGCGCTTCCTCTCCATTCTAAACTTCTTCCTGCTCTCCACCTCAAAAGCTGACAGTCCAGCACTAACCTCAACATCGATCTTATCAAAGAAGTCCAACTTGAAGTCGTAATCTTTCTCTTCTACACCTTTAGCCTTGTTTCCAGCTTTGGCAGCAAAGTGGAAACCATTTTCTGTTAGGTTGAAGGTTGGGTCTGAAGGCAAGTTTGGTGCGTTGATGGTGAGCATGATTACGTTCTTTGAGAGGAAGTAAGAGGTAGTCAGAGTCAGTAAGAGAGATCATTAGAGCTGATCTTACAACTAATAGGCTACCTTACCTTCTCTGGTTCATCTTGACTTGAGCGTTGAGCCCATAAGATTTCTGGAGCGATCTTTCCAGTTCCACCAACTGCAGAAGCTTTTCCAGCTGGATTCGAGGCTGTAGTTCCGGACATTGCGTTTGATTAAAGTTTGAGTTGAGTTAAAAGTGTAGTTGGTCGTTTCAAAAAGAAGATGCAAAGGTTTAAATTGAATCTTTCAATCTGAGTGGAGTTGAGAAGCAAGAAGATTGCAACAACTTCCTTCGAGAACCTTCTTGGAAGTTGGAATTCTCTCGATTCCCCAGCTCTCTCTCCCATCCTCAATGAGTCCATTGTTGATTCTCTTTCCATCTTAGTTCTTTCATTCGCTTTCATTCTTCGGGCTCAAACTCAAACTCAGTCTCAGTCTCGCTGGCATGCGAATCCGAACCATCCCCATCCATTCGATTCCCTTCCAGAGGAATTACTTCTAACAATCTTCAAAAACTTTGATCCAATCAAAAGATGTTCATTGCTTTCAATCTGCAGAAAATGGAATCAAACCATGAACTTGAACCAATCCCTTTGGACATCTTTGACTTTACCACCTCATCACAACTTCGCTTCAAGTCTATCCGTTCTAAGATCCTTCAATTCCAAAAGTGGTTACCAAATGAAGCATGTCCTAATCAGCTCTATCATTGAAACTGACCAAGAACTTCGAGACTTATTTCAAGAATTACAGAAGTCCAATACTCTCAAAGTGTTAGCTCTCGTTCAACTTTCAAAGATGAACACTGAGACCAGGATATTAACAAGGAAGCTCCTGCGGAATTTGAACACTATTATGTTTTTGGATTCAGAAGACCACGATGTAATGGAAGGATCTGATTTTCTCTGGGAAGACAGACGACAGCTCAAGATCACAGACGATGGGAGGCAAACGCCATTTAAATGCACTTTTGAGAGTTATCGGCGATCATTCAAGTACCGAAAAGATTGGAGATGGACAACAGAAAAGAAAGGTCATGTTTCCCAATCTACTTCGATCAGCCATCCGAGAAGCAGAGCATGGAGGCAAAATTCGATTCAATAGGAAGTCTGTTGAGGAATTTACCCAGAAACGCAAGGTTACAAATCCAGAGTTCAAGTTCGTTTTTACAGAAGGTGCAGCTGTTCAAGGGGTGGTTGTTGATGATTGGAATTCGAGAGATTGGGAGTGAAGAGATGACAACTAGTTGTATCGTAAGGTTTCACCAGGTTTTTTAGGACTTACCTCCTCATGGATTTGCAATAGTATGATGACTACACGGTGTTGACTCCTGACAAGCTCTGCGGGAGGAGAGTGCCTGACTCGGATGCCGCAGTGGCTTTTCCCCTCCGTGTCGTCTTTTTAACTTCTCGTATGAATGGTCTGGACTCCTCTCAGGAAGACACAGAGGTCCTCAAATTTGCACTCTCATCTGGGCTGATGGCTCTCATTTTCGATTTCGCAAACTTCTCCCATCAGCATCTGACTGTTTGAGATCAGGCTATTTCGTCGAAAAGCCCAGATCAAGACCTTCAGATTTCTTCTGAATTCTCAGGACCTCTTGATGTATGCGTTCGAAGAGTAGCTTCCAGTTGATGAAGCCTCGGCTTTGCTCCTACTCCGTTCGATTCTCAAACGATTTCAAGTCGGATCACAACACCTTATCTCAGCTGAGAAGTGTTAAGTCAGTTCGGTAGAAGTGAGTCTCCATCAGTCATTTGTATCACACCATCAATCCAGTCTGTAAGATTTTATTTCATTCTTCAACCCCTCTAATCTTCGAGCTCGATTCTTTCTTCGAGCCCAAAAACTTTCTCCTTCCGGTCATCCAAATCTTCAAATGCAAACCACATTTCCGTTGTAGATGGGGTGATTTGCAACGATGTCGTCTCCTCCTGACTTCTTAGCGATTTCAGAATCACCTCGAGTGAGAGTGACGGAAACTGGACCTAGAGAGAAAGGAACAGAAGTGATATGAACTCCAGCTGGAACTTGAATGTTTTGAGTTTGACCTCCATTAGTGACATGAACAAAGGCTCCTTCGGACGCCATAAAGGTGACGACGTAGATATTGTCCGCTTCTGAAAAGTCCTCAGGATGAGATCCACCGTGAACTGGATCATTTGTACCGTTTGCTAGCCATGGCTGAGTTCTGTAGAAGACATACAGTTGCTCCTGGATTATGTAGAAAGTATATGGAGGCAAATTTGTTCAGTGAGGAACCCACGGAGTAAATTGATGTCGGAAAGAGGAAACCTCACATTCGAAGCGTCGACTGACACTTCAGTCTGTCCGTTCTTGAATGCATTGATGAAGTTCGAGGCGATTCCTCTGAAACCAGAATGATCCAAAGTCGCCCAATCTTGTCCTGTCTTCTTCTCTGGATCGTTTTGTCCAATGTAGTGAGATTCTCCCTAAGTGAACAAGAAAAAAAAGCCAGAAATTCTCTCAGCTTCTCTGAGACAGCGAATGCAAAAGTTATCCGAAAATCACTTACGAAGTCATTCCAAGTTAAGATTTCGATAAAGTTAGGCTGTAGTTGTAGAAGTTGTTGGAATCGAGTAACGAAGATATCTAGGGAGATGGACTCCGATCAGCATCGAATACTCAGGAGACTTAACTTTCTGCCTGCTGCCTGCCACTAGGTCTTTCTACTCACCGCTATCTTGATTGTTACCCCAATTTTGGTCTTTGTAGTGCTTGAAGAACCAAGAAGCTACAGCTGCCATCCAAGGCTTGTTCTTTGACCTGTGAGCATCCGAGAAGCTTTGGGTGACTGCAGCTTCGTCCTTGGTGGAAAGCTCGTTGTGGACCCAAGTAAAGACTCCAGTAACATCGGTCTGATCGAAGATGCTTGCATCGTGGTTGATGGATCCAGTATAGAGAGAGACTGGAACTCCAATCGGTTGAATGACGTCGGCGGGCCAGTGGAAGCCAGTCTCTTCACTGGTTTGGAAGGACGAAAGGAAAAGATTACCATTACTAGGATCCCTATATTGAGCTGGATGGTTGTTGAACTTCCTCGCCAAGCTGACCATTCTATCAGGATGTAGCTCTGGAGTAGTCAGATCGAAGGAAATGAAGGCCTTCATTCCGTTTCTTTCGGCTGCGTCGTAACAGTCTTGCAAAACTTGATCCCAATAGTTGAAGTCTCCACCAGTTCCGGAACCGTAGTTGAGAGCGAAAGCGTCGATGTTGATGCTTTTGGCTAGCTTCATGTCGTTGTCATAAGACCCGTCCGGAGGAGGCCCAAGTGCCATGTAATGAGCGAAGACGTCTCCTAGAGAAATGAATGAGAGCGACTTGTAAGTAGCAGGCTCGCAGGCTCTTCTCTTAGGCATCCTCTCTTTCAACATTCAGAGTAAATTATTTCTCTTCTCTTCGACTCACCAGCATGGACACAACAGAAGGTAGCGCCGAGAAAAGCGAGTAAGACTGAGAGTTTGAACATCGAGAGACTGTTGTTGGAACTCACTTGGAAGGAAGAAAAGAACGCTTCACACGTTACATTCGGCTTCTTATACTTTTCTTGCAGGACTCGTCAGGGCACATCACCCTAAGTTGACGCCGATGTGTGAGGTCGCATTAAATGATTAAGAGTCCCGCTTTCATTTATGCGGTTGACAGGAACTGACGGTAGATACAAACCGCATAGCTGCGCTGCAGGAATTACATGTCTGGTGCCCCAACGACGTCTTCGCGAACCCTTCCTTTTGGAGAATTTCGATCCCGTACGAAAGATAGACCTCGCTGAGGTATGGAGATATGGAGATTGACGCCATCTTAGTTTCAGTCGAGTGGCGAAATGGAAACGTTCGACTTTTGTATTTCGGAGTCTGAAGGCTACGGTAACATATGCGGTGAGAAAGAAGAGTTAAATAATTGATAGAGAGAGAAAAAGGAGTTCGTGATGGAGTACGAAGCTATCTGGATCTGGAATGACGACCGAAGGATTAGATGAGTGATAATTTCTTGAACCCGGAGTCCGCTTTGAGGAAATTCGGATAACCAGAAGAGATATAGAGAGTATGAATCAAATGGAAATGGAATTGAAAATGAGAAATTGGTAAATTTGAAGATGATGGGACTGAATTGGGTCCAGCTCTGAGGGTCAAGCGATAGCTTTCCGTCTTGTTGACGTTTCCCCTATGTTTTGGTTGGAATGATAGTAGTTCATTTTTTGGACAATTATTTTTATAAATTGAGTTTCCATATCTTGATTGGAGACTGAGACGGATAGAGAAGAATAGTGAGATAGCAGAGTTAAGAATCGAAGTAGCTGACGTTCTTTGACATAACACGAGAAGGCACCCTTTCGAATTAAGAGCTGCCGCTATTTGAGAGTAAATTGGTTCAAGAGAGCCTGGGGCTTGCTCTAGTCTTCATCTCAAAACTATCGGTTGAATGTTTCGGCATTTTTGAGAACCCAGATTCCAAGCTCTTCAGATAATCTTTCAAGGGTTCAGTTTCTCCCATCTTCTTTTCATCTTCATGACCTTCAGGGACACCAATTCCATCTTTCGGAGACCAACCATTTCCAGCAGCTTTAAGATAACCTTCGTCGAACAATAAATCGTAAACCTTCCCAACTTTATTGACATCCATGCTGAAAAGATCTCTTGCATTCCTTCTACTAAATTTCCCATCTCTCCTCTTGTACTCTCCGATGATACTTGATTTCATCTTGAGAAAAGCTCTTGGAAGTAGCCTTTGTTCTGAAGCACAGATTTGTTCTTTTGGAGTCAAGAGACTTATATCGTCAGCTTCAGATATATCCAGGGCTTTAGGAGGAAGTCTATGCCTGTTAGGAAGTTTCCCGTTTGAGGTGGGGGTGGTAGCTGGAGCAGTGCTAGCTGGTTTCTGGTCCTTTGGGAGATCTCTGTTTCGAGGTGCAGCTCGAGGTTTCCTGGAAGGTCTAGGAACTGATGATGGACCGGCATCATCCCTCTCTCTACGTTTACCCAAAGAGCTACTGGATTTCGAAGCTGTAAGTTCAAAAGAAAGACGCAGCTGATTAGCTGAGAGTTGGGCGAATGAGTCTATCGCTCTACTCCTCAGATCCATCCAGCAGTCAGACGCCACCTTCTTTCCTTCTTCCTCGTTCTGCCTTAGCCTCACAGCACGATTGAAGCTCAAGCTCTCCACACCCTTTCTCTCCTGCAAGTATGCCCTTGCCCGCCCTTAGGTCTTGTTGATCAAGCTCACCTGGTTGCTTCCTCTGAGGTTTGACCTTCTCTATCTTTCTAATGTAGAGCCAATCTCCCTCCTTGATTCCCAGGTCATCCAATGCAAGTTCTTGGTCCAAATTTGTCTCTTCTTCATTCGCTTTATGTTTGTTCTTCATGCAATGACACCTGTGAACTGTATAGTTAGGTGCATCTTTAGGGTTTAAATCATTGCACCTCAAGACAGCTCTAACCACCTTCGATAAAGGCTTATCTGATTCAACTTGTTCTGCTTCTGTCGGTCCTTTTGAAGCGAAAGGTCGATGAGATGGTTTGTAGCATAGACGTAGCGTTTCGATAATCATTTGGATGGATGAAATTGTTGGTGGTGCAAAGGTCCAGGGAAGCATCCGGCTTAATCTTTCAAAGCGAAGAGCCAACTTCACCTCAGCTGGCAGTTTCCCAAAGGCTCTCATGCTTCTCAATCGTAGAGTCAGAGAGTTTCGTCCGATCAGAGTTGAAAGGATCCGAAAGAATCTGAACGGGAACAGAGAGAAGAGGTTTCATAGTGTGGAGAGAGGAGCTCTTGAATGTTTTCATCTGAAAGAGAAGAAGACCGAAAAACAGAAAGAGAATGAGAAAAAATAAAGGAGCTAAAGAAAAGCCTGGATGGCAGAAGAGGGTTCATTTGGTGTTTGCGAGGCGTTTGGAATCAGGCGTGGAAGAGAAGAAGCTCTAAGAAAACGGTCTGAATCAAACCTTTCGGACAGGGGTGAAAACAGCTAGACAGAGATATTTAAAAGAAAGAAGTGCGTCAAGTTCAGCCCTTTAGAATAAGATCGCGAGAAATCAAAGGTCGGTGGAAAGTAGACTCACCACAACTTCAAATCTCAACCTCCCAAAATTTTGGCTCCAAAGCCAGATCGACCATCATCTCTACCAGTCCCTCGACCTTATTTACATCTCTAACAGCAAGACGATCGAAAGGAACAATCAACTTCTTGAGAGGTTCCATCTTGATGCCGTCGACGTCTAATCTGGCTTCGACGTTATCCTTTCTTTGATTGAGCATGTCGAAGAGGGGATCCAATTCTAAGGGTTGAGAAGGGTCAAGATCAACTTTAAGATCTTGTGATTTGGGAGAATTGGCTGACATTGATTTTACACTTCTAAGATCTTCGATCCAGAGGGAAGAGATGTGTGAAAACCCAACGTAACCATTAAAGGTTTTCATTCTAAGCGTTGAAGGAAAGGTCATCCAGGATAGAAATTGTTTCCTAAGTCAATGAGCTCGAGAACCTTCAAACCAGGAAAATGAAACTCAGTTGGCTGAAACCGAGAATTAATTGGTAGGTTAAGATGCTTCAGCGTTGTGGCAACCCCTCTTAACATCATTTCCATCTGAATATCCTCCCCACCCAGCGATAAACTTAAAGAACTAGGATTTTCGAAGAGACCAGAAGAGTGGTTGTCTGATAAGTTCACGACTGAGGGTAGTCCAAGAACTTTAAGAAATGACCTTTCTTGGTGATCATCATTAGACTCGACTTTGGACTTTCTTAAGGGACGACAGCCACTGAATCCTCTTTTGGTCCTCATCATATTCAATCTCAACTCCATTAGGTTAGGTAACAAGTTGAGACAAGGTCCCCCAAGTGGAACAAACAACTTTCCCCAGGCGTATTCGAACTGGATAGAGAGAATGAAGAGAGTTGCTTCTGATTTTTGGATTGTTGCAACCAGAGGAGTAAGATCTTGTTCGAAATCTTCTCCTAAATTGATTCTCAAAGAGACTCTTCTAAAGTGGATCCACTCTTGGAATCGAACATGTCGAGTGCAGATTGAGTGAAAACCAAGCTCTGCTCTGGAAGACTGGGACTTCTCCAGAAATCTTGATTTTGATCTCATAACTTATTCCATTGTTTACTAACCCTCAAGGCCTTAACCATGTCTTGAGACTTGAGATGCTTTAAAAAGGAGAGTAGAAGGTCGGAAGGCAGGCAATCGTTGATGCAGGTCAATCTGAGAAGATAAAGGATGTAGAAGAACAGAGGAGGTATCACAGTCAGTAAGTAGATCTGATGGCAGAGAGGTGAGGAGGTGGAGGAGCATCATGCTCTCGACACTCAATCGCGAGAGAGTAGGGCGGATGAAGCATGAAGAGACTAGCTGTTGAAGAAGGTGATCGGATCCTAGTCAAGTGTTCTCATCCAAATCTACTAGACTTACCTGAAAGAGATTGAAGATCAGACTGAAAAAGACCAAAAAGAGTGAGTGGTCAGAAAGAAGAAGTGCATGAGGCAAAGAATCCTTCTTATACTCCGCGAACCTTCATCGCATTGACCCCTTCATCTCAACCACCTTCTTCGGCAAATCTGCTATGAAAAGATCTAGCTCTTGAGCGTCAGAGCAGAAAAAGGGGAAGTTGTTCGAAAATACCAATCTCATGTCTCTCTTCATTCGGTCCCTTCTATTTGTCAGAGTCGCCAAGCGGATACTCGAGATCTCTTCAAAAGAGGCCCCACATCAGAAATTAGAAGAAGGAAAAGGAGCATGAAAGAATATACCAAGAAAGCACACTATTTAATGGAAACAAGGAACATGAACAATACGAGCTAGAGTGAGAGTGAGGGACGAGACGACCCAAAACAAGCTTTGGTGATAAACAGAAGTGAAAGGGGGAGTGACTGGATTTTAGCTTGAAGCAGTGAGATGAGGGACATTACGAGGAAGGACAGAAACGTGAAAGTAGAATAAGAGAAAGGGGGAAAAATTGAAAGACCTCAAAAGTTGAATGCAAGTTGCGAAGGGGGCGATCTCAAGAGTCTGAAAAGGGATTGAAGAGGACGTAATGTTGGATTCTGATTGAACGTTACGATGAGACCCTAACTTCCTCCGGAACCCTAGTTTGAAAGGCTCTATGTCATCGTTACCTCTTGAACCTCTCTTGAAGCCATTTAGACCACCTTCATACTATCCGGTAACATCATACTTTCACCAACAGCATCATCTCCCATTTCCATTTCCTCATCTGCATCCTCATCATCTTCGTCCATTTCATCTCCAGCTCCTCCCTTCTTCATCTCTTCCATAGCTTCCTTTCTAGTTTTCCTTCTTTCGACTTTCCCACCTCCACCAGTTTTCTTTCCAACATTCACACCTTTCATTCCTTCATCCACTTGAGCTTGTTCTTCTTCGTTTAATTTGAGCTCTTGGACTTGAGGATTTAAAGATGTTGAGGCGGAGAGAGAAGGATAGGTCTTTGAGAATGAAGCATCAGGATCAGGGTGGGAGGAGGAGAGAAGTGGGTTTGTGTAGATTGAAAGTGGGATGATACGGAAAGTTGAAAGGGGGAGGAGAATATGTTTGAGGATTTGAGCCTGGTGAAAAATGAAGAAAAAGGTTAGAGGTTAGAAAGAAGTCGAGAAAGTAGGTAGGAAACGAGTTGACTTCGGGTCCGGTTGTACTTTCTCTTCTGGATACTAATCAGTTGTAATCCTCTGTTTCAATCTTTTTATCTTGGTCTCCTTTCGCTTCCTCTCTTTTGGCTCAGTTGATCTCGAAGGGTCAATAAAGATGGTCGCACAAGAGTGATTCTCGGTAGGAGTTCATTCTGGGCTAGTCCGGTCGAGACTTTCTCCAAAAAACAATACAACATAGACTTCATTACCATTCGTCCCATTGACTTGGGACTTCTCAGCCTCTACTTCTGTCCCCAAAACCTAGACCCTCTCTCGTCCCCTCACAATCTCCAACTCTTCATTCTCCCCACCTCCTTCCTCTTTTGTACTCACATTTTCAGTACTAACAACCTTTCCCTTCTTACAAACCTCGAAATCCCTCAACAGCGTTGGTACACCCATCTTTAACTCAGTAGGCAGACCCAACTTCCTTAACTGAGGTTCAATAGAATGATTCAGATTCTCCTCATCAGGATTTTGTCCTCCCAATTCCTGACTTGCAGTCTTCACGGGTCCCTTTGCCAACACCACGGTTTTAGGAGAGATCTGGCCACCTCTCAAATAAGAACTTGCAGAATAAGAGGCAAACCAAGGTAGAGTTTCAGATGGTGGAGAGGTTGTAAAGAGAAGTCCTACTGGTCCTTGAAGACGCTGTGAAAATGAAAAACTCAGGGAATATGAGCAATTGAAAGATCAGGACAATTGAGAAGAGGGAAAGAAAGGGATTGGAAATGAATACTAACTTTTGAAATTTCTCTAATTCCTTCACCAACTTCACTACCTTCATCCATTCCTAAAGCCTTTCTTGCGACACCATTCATTCCCCAATAGATTGAGCTACCTTTCCATTTCTCTCTAACTTCTTTCAAGTGATTGTTTCTCATGTTTCCAACGCTGAAGAGATAACAATATGGATTGGATGAAACTGAAGCTTGAAGCTTTGTGAGTTGATTCTCCTTGTGATCTCTACCTTTGGGCTTCACTTTTGAGAGAGTCACTTCTTTGTTACGCTTGGCACGTGGCATTTTGGATGGTTGGAATAAGGTGAAGGTGAGAAAAGAGGAGGATTGGTCCAGAAGGAAGAGAAAGCCCAAGAAGAGAGTTCAGGTTCAAAAAATTCAGGCGCCGAGAAGGACCGAGGATATGCCATGATCTGCGCAAGTTCAAAGCTTCGGTTTCAAATGTTCAAATCATCACTCTTTTCCTCAATTCTCAGTTATTCTTGATCGAGATGGATATGACACTGTCGTAGTCGTAGAGTCAACCAGAAGCGGAAATGATAAGGTCAGTCGATTCACCAGCTTCTCCAACTTCAGTTCGCTAACTCTTCTCTCTCTCCTCAGACAACGCATTTCGCATTCGATGCCTTCTTCTGAAGACGCTATCGAATCATCTGCAGCTAATTCTGTAGAAAGCGGGAAGGTACCTGTCATGGTCAAAGGCACCAGGATGAGACCTAAGCGGTTGATCGGACGGATCGTCCCTCTGATCCTGCTCACTTACGTCTACTTTGCGTATGATTTAGTGGTTGTTGAGTACGGCTGTGAGTCAAAACAAAGTTCCAGTTATTCTGTAAGCTTCCAACTGACGCTCCTCCATTTCCCCCTCTCAGACAAACACCTCATCCAATCAAAACGTCATGTATCTTCAACTTACATCTACATCTTCCTAGCTCATCTACTCTTCTTCATATCTTTAATCAACTACTTCCGAATCTTCCTCTCAACCACCAATGAAGACCCTCAAGCTTCCTCCAAACTAAAGGCATTCATTCCAACTTCACCTTTCGATCCACCTCTAGCTTTACTGGAATCTAAGTCCATCTTATTCCAAACCTCAAGCAATGGAGAACCTATTCGATGTTTCAGAGATTCATGCAATGGTAAATGGAAACCTCCGAGATCAAGACATTGTGGAGATTGCCGAAAATGCATCGTGAGTTGTAGAGGCTAGAGCTCTGTGCTCTCGACCTGCCCTCAACTGACCTCCATTATTCCCCCAAACTTTGTGAATGAAACACAGCCGAGCTTTGACCATCATTGCCCGTGGTTTGATTCAGACATCTCTTCCCCAAGAACTATGTTGCCTTTTCTGATTTTTCTATCGTTCGTACTCATTCTATGGTTATGGTGCTTCATTCCTCTACTTCCAATGGCTGCTAGACACTCTTACGCAATCTGGAATTTCGGAAAGCAAGATGCGAGAGTGAGAAAGATTTGGTGGGATAAGAAATCGACTTGGATTGGAGGACCTTTCTTTAGGTGGATTGTAGGTTGGATCGTTGGTGAGTGAGCCTTATCTTTTCTCTTCTCAAGAACTAGCTTGTGTGCAGAACCGAACCATAACCTCGTCAGAGACGAAGAATCCAATGATCTTCAAGAACCGGCTGCTGATTCTTTGCTTCCTCTTTCCCAGCTGGAAAGTCTATTCCTGTGGATCGAAGTGATCCTCTCGACTCTTTCATTATTTCGAGTCCGAACCTCAAACTACCTCTAGTGGTGTTCTCTGGTCTCATGCTGATCTTGGTTGCTGGAGGTGAGTTGGAGCTATGGTGCTTCGCTATGGATCGATCATCCCTTCACGCAATCTCGACTCACTGTGACATGACTTTCCCTTCCCCCGTACCATTTGGGCTCCTCTCCATCCTTCTAGCTTTGTTAGGAGCGACTCTCATTCAGATCAAGAACGGAGATCTATCAGTAGACGTAGAAAGAAGGAAAGCCTTCTCCAGAATCGCGTTCAAGAATCCTCATCTGGCGAACTCGATTTTCTCCTCTTCAAGGAACGCTGATCAAGATTTGAACTACTCGCTCGACCCAAAAGAGACGGAAATAAGAGACCAGCTTCGAAAGTTGTCGCCAATCCTTTACTTCCGAGTCAACTTTGAGGAGGATGGTGAGAGGGATAACATCATCGTCCCGATTTCGGAACACGAAAATCCTTACGATCTGGGATGGAAGAATAATTTCAGAGTGTTTTTGGGTTTGAAGTGAGTATGGAAAGAGGCGGTCGTCATTTTTGCAAGTTGTGTGTTTTGCCACTTGCTCCTCCTTCATTCTCTCATACTTTTCTCCTTTCTCTCTCTTCCTATCAGACCTAGTTTACAATCTGGGAGTGGCGAGCAAGAGATCCTGATGAGTCAGCACCACCTATATTGGCCCATCAATCCCGACGTTGAGAAGCGGTTGAGAATTCGAGCGGAGGAGGTTAGGAAGGGGAGGAGGGCTCAGTGAGAGACATATACGATAGAAACTACAGTTTTAATATCATGATCTTTCATCTAATTGATTTATCATTGGAACTTGCGTTCTTCACTGGAGGAGCAACCTCCCCTCGGTGCTTTTGACTTATGAAAGAAGTCAACCCGACGCCCACCTTTTCATAAGAGGCTTGCCGGTGGGACTCTCAATGGGAGAACAAAGAAAAAAAAGATTCAGTTCTTGCAGAGGGCGAGAGAAAGATGAGAGACAACGTTCCAAGTTATGTTCTCACTCACTCGACCCCTTGCTGACCCGAGCCGTTTAAAGGGCCACCCCAGAAAGTGAGAGAAGCCCTCTGACTATTCATCATCAGTCTTCCTAGAACCTGTCATCCGAAACGAACTGAGATGATCCCTATAGCCACAGTCGCACGTGGCGGACGCTCTCTTGTACTCTCTTCGGCAATTGTAAAACCATTCTTCTTTCGCAACCTCATCTTCTTTTCTCCTTCTTTCAAGATGCTCAACAAGATCGATTCTAAGGTTTCAAACATTCCCGAGGTTTCACTTCTGATAGTATCAACTTATCTAGCGATCAAAGGCACAGCTCCACCTCACCTCGCCTCAGAATCCACGACAGCGAAGGCTCATGGATTCAAAGATGTCATCGCAAAGCTTACGGCTTCAGCTGGATTGATTCCTATCGCTCTAATTTCTAGTACTTTCCTTCAATCTAGAGTTCTACTCAAGACCAAGCTCAACTCTGATCTCACAAAGAAGTTCGTTCTCTCGAACCTCGTGCTTATCATTGGTTCTCTGATGAGATTGAAGTGCTACAGCGTTTTGAAAGAATTTTTCACTTTCAAACTAGCTGTCAAAGAGAATCACAAGGTAGGTACGAAGAAGGTTGAAGGAGCCTGCGATCTACATTCCATTCTAATTTACTTCCGAGTTTTGCCAACTTCGAAACTCTTAAAACCAGGTCATTGATTCGGGTCCTTATGGTAAGTACACCTCCGAATCTTCAAGCTTCAAACCCAACTTTGATTATCTGACTTTTCTGTGCCTCTTTTCTGTGAATCTTTTTGTTTGGATAGCGGTTGTGCGCCACCCATCTTACACAGCCGCTCACGTCCTAAATCTTGGAATGCGTTTCGTCCACATATTATATAGCCCTTACCTGATAGAGACCAGACCAAATGGATTTCTCCAAAAGTATGCTCAGTACATCATTCTTAGCATGACGATTTCAGACTTGGTGAGTGAGAGTAAAAAGTCGACCTTCACGAAATTCACAGACTGACCTCTCCCTTTCCATTCTCCAACAGTATCTACTGCATCTAAGAATGGACGACGAGGAGAAAATGATGTCCAACCATGCTCAAATTGGTCTTGCCTACAAATCGTACACGAAAAAGGTTCATTACCGCCTCATTCCTGGAATTTACTAACCATGTACTGTACCGTACTTATTTGAAATTTGACAAGCGGATGAAGAATCGGTAATGTGGCCTGCTATGTCTCTAATCAATCATGGTCCTCAATCGCTTGGACCACGAGTCATATCCAAAGGTCACAAGCAGTCTGACACAGCATCCCAGCAGAACGAAGCAATTAAACGCAGACGGGTAACAAAACAAAAGTACAAGAAGTGAAACCTGGAGAGAGAGAGAGAGAGAATTGAGTAATTTGAGAATGGCCTTTTATGGACATGAATTTTTGAAATGGTATGACGAGATTTGTGTCGCGACTCTTGTCAGAAAGAGAGGATCCCAAGAATCAGAGAGAGAGAGAGAGAGAGAGAGAGAGAGAGAGCGAAAGACAGAGCTTGATAGACTATGTTTGACTTGAAAGAAGTCTGGAAAGAAAGGAGAGATTGAAAGGCGGAGAAGACCTGAGATCAAGAAGACCAAGGAAATCAAACTCTTCCTTGAGCTGCCTCCTTTTCGTCAGCGGGAGAAAGATGTAGCATCGAAACGTAACCTAGATCGGAAAAAAGAGATGAGGAGGTGACAAAAGGGATGAAGGAACGTCAAGAGGATCAGTAAACAAGTCTTCTCGACTTCCATTCTCTCTATCAGTCTGACCAACGCTTTTTGAGTAGAAAACATCGAAAGCGAATTCTTGACAGCATCAACATCAAAAAGGTGTTCAACTCACCTCTTCTACAAACCGGACAAGCATACTTTCTCTTAGGAGCTTTACCTCTCCTCCTCTCTGCTTCTCTAGTAGCTTTCGTACTATCTCTCAACTGAACTGCACATTCAAGACATAAACCATGAGTGCAAGGAAGTAACAAAGTTGTTGGAGGAGCAGAAAGACAAATCAGACATTCTGATCCATTTGATCCTTCGAAATCAGCTGCTACTGGTGGAAGAGCTGCCGGAACTTCTCCTTCTGCTAATTCATCCAGTGGAATCGGTTCCGTTGATTCTTGAGCTCGAACTGGAGGTGGACGAGTTGAAAGTCCGTAGAGTTCTTGAAGTTGGAATCGGTGGACTCCGATCTGAAAAATGAAAGAGAGGGGAAGGAGTAAGGTCAGTTCCTGTGACGAGAGACAGAGTAGACCGAAGTGCTGCGCCTGAAAATGATTTCGCACTTTCACAGAGAAGCCCAATTGGAGATGGTGGAGAAGAGAAGGGGAAGATTCGCCTCTCGGAAATGGAAATTCTACTCACTTCAGCTTCCTGTCCTTCAACCTGAGTACTCCAAACTCTATTGCCTTCCGCATTGAAGGAGTTTGAACTCATCCTCAAATAAGTAGTCTGTAAATTCGGTTCTTTCAAAGGTTTGAAATCCTCATCCAAAGCTTCCACCACCAAAGCGATTTTCAAAGTTTCTCTTTCAACGACTGAACTTTTACCATTCTTATCCTCATCTTCTTTCACAATTACTGGTTGAGAAGAGACATCTCCTTGATTTTCTAGGATTTCAGGAATTGGATTAGGTGTTGGGAAAGGTTCGATAGTTCCAACTTCTTCTAAAGCTGCCCCACCTTGTAAACCGATCATCCTCTCTTCTGATTCTTCCTTCTTAGATTCACCTTCATTCCCTGTCTGAAGAGTGTCTCCTTTGGTGACAGAAGGAGGAGAATAGAGATTTAACCTTAAAGTCAATTCAGCTTTGTTAGGTTTTCCGAAACCTCTCTTTAATTTGTTGTAATGAACTGGCCAGCCTAGAACGTGAGGTGGCGGACCTCTAGGTTCATGATCCTCGATTGAATTGGAGGGACCTGCTTGAGATTGAGAGGCTTGTTTAGCTTGCCAAGTAGCCCAAGAACCATGTTTCCTGGAAGCTCTAACGAAGATTTGAATGGAAGCTGCGGGTGCTGCACAATCGTATTCGAAATGAAGTTGATGAGTTGCTGAACCAGAACCGAGGTTGGACTGACTGGTTGGATTAGAAGAAGATGAAAGAGGATGATCGATCCCAGTCTTGACGTCGGCTGAATTAGAGGCATCAAATTGGGGTAAAACTGGATCAACAGAGGAAGGACCATTCGTTGCAGACTGATTGTTGGCATTGGCCATACTGCTTAATCTAATAGTATTTCTCTTTAGATTCACATAAGCTTGAAGAGTTGAGCAAATCGAATTCCCACTTCCCATTACATCTCCACCTTCCTCTTGAGCTGATGCTTCAGTAGATAAAGCTCCACACCCTGCAGATTTCTCAATCCATTTCTTGAGAGTTCCGATTTCGATTCCCTCTGCCATGGTGATATTCTCTGAAGGAATTCCAACTCCACCTCCTTGTTCATCTTGTCCTTCGCCTCCCATTCCACTCTCACCTCTGAAATGCCCATCGGATTCAGAACCCTGATGTTGACCATATTGAGATAAGCCAGAAAGACTTGCACCTCTAGCCCTACCTCTTGAACCCAATCTAACCTTCTTTGGAATTGAATTTGAATTGGCATTAGAACTAGCAACAGCATTGTAACCGGCGAAAGTAAATCCAGCTTCACCCACCCCAGGAGTCTCTGCAATAGCAGCTGGAGTTTCAGGAATTGGATTTTTAAGAATTGGAGGAGCAGCAGAAATTTGATTTGAATTCGAAGTAGGGTTGGTTGTTGAATTGATAGGGTTTCCGTCAAGCAAGATAGGACCAGTAGTGCTTGCACCTGAACTAAAGTAATTCGCCAAATTTGGACCAAATAAAGTTGAATTCTCTTCTCTTTCCTTTCTAAGTTTAGTGCTAACTCTTGGAGCTGTTGAGGTGGTAGTCGTCAAAGGACCTGCAACAGGTACTCCCACCTGATTCTCAACTTCCTGTCCACCTAAACCAGAGCCAACTTGAGCTTCTAAATCCACTTGGTGATCGTTTCTTCCATTCCTTCTCACAGTAGATGGATCATAACCTGCAGCCCCAGCACTGAAACCTCTGATATCTCTCTCTGTCGTATTACTAACATTTCCAGCTCTCCTGAAAGCAGCGTCCAAATCACTTTGTCTCTCCCTGTCCCTTAAATTTGATAGAGTTGTTGAAATGTTAGATAAGATTGATCTACCTGAAGCTTCTCTTCCATGAGCAGCTGCTGTATTGAGGTTTGAGTTCTGTGGGGATTGCATCTCAACATCATCTTGAGTGGATGTAGGATTATTGACTGCTGGAGCTGAAGAAGATGATCCAATGTTATTCAAGTTGGTATCACCTCTTGACCTTGGTGATAACGTTAAAGCTGCTAACATCATCAACGAGTTTAACGTAGCTCTAGCTCTGCAGGATGAAGCGATGAAGATTGGTACAGATGATGATGAGAAGTAGTGGTTCGACTAATCGACTTCAAATTTCAAAGCATTGAAAAGCCCAATCTCCGCTCAACAGATTTGCTTTTCGCTACCTCTCCCTCTCGAAGAAGAATCCATTTGGTAATTCATTCAAATACATACAGAGTCTTTATCTTACATAGGATTACAAGTCAGCCTCCAGCCACAAACAGTGGCAATCTCCGTCCTCCACCGCTCCCGCCACATCTTGATAAAAGCTTCAATCACATGACACAGCAATTCTTCTAGTACAGGTGAGAAAGGTCAAAAATTAATTCGATAGTATCTTAGAGTTTGTCATCAAGGCCGAACATCAGTAAATTCCAGGAATTAAGCGGTATTGGACCTTCTTCATGTATGCTCTGTATTGTGAACCAATCTGAGGATTGCTCGATAGCATTTGCTCTTCATCCTTCATTCTCAGATGAATCAAGATCTGTCAGAAGGTTGGAAAACATTAGTCTCTAACCAGAAAGTTCGATCTTGAAAGGCTTTAGACTCTGTCTCTCCCTCTACTCACCACTTCAAACAGGGTCAATCCTATCAAAATTTTCTTTGCGTTGCTCTGGATGAATCCATTTGGTCTACTCTCGATGAGATACGGATTGTAGAGGATGTGGACAAGCTGAGCACCAAGCACTAGAGCTTTAACCGCAGTGTAAGAAGGGTGGCGAACAACCGCTATTCAAACGAAAAGATTCACAGAAAAGATGCACAGGAAAGTCAGAAAGTCGAAATTGAGTTTGAAGATTTGGAGGAGTACTTACCATAGGGACCTGAATCAATGATCTGATTGAAGAGTTCGAAGTTGGCAAAACTCGGAAGTAAGTTAGAATGGAATGCAGATCGCAGGCTCCTTCAACCTTCTTTGTACCCACTTTGTGATTCTCTTTGACAGCTAGTTTGAAAGTGAAAAATTCTTTCAAAACGCTGTAGCATTTCAATCTAAGCAACGCCCCGACGATGCAGATGAGATTTGAAGCGATGAACTTCTTTCTGAGATCTGGATTGAGCTCAGATCTGAGCAGAGTTCTGGCCTGCAGGAAAGAACTTGAGGCTAAAACCAAGTGAAAAAAGCTAGTAGTTGAAGTGAAGACAGCGATTACATCAGACTTCGCTCTTGTTTTCTCCTCAGCCAGATGTGGAGCCGTTGTCCCTTTGATCGCCAGGTAAGTAGAGATCAGTAGAAGTGACACCTCTGGAATGTTTGAAGGCTTGGAATCAATGTTGAGCATCTTGGAAAGGAGAATGATTGGGAAGATGGAGAGGGATCGAGTGGAAGAGGAAAGAAAGCGAGGAAGAGGAAAGAAAGCGAGACGACGACTTCCAAGTTCCAAAGGGAGTCAAGCAATGGCATTTGAAACCTCTCGGCATCTCCACAGCCCTTTTCAATTGATCAATATTCTCTCGCTAGAAGAGTTCACAAGATAACAGATACGAAGACGCTACATAGCTTTGAGACTAGCGACAGCATTATTTTTCCGAGAATGTAATCTAGCTTCTTCAATGTCGTCCAACTAGAGAGTCGAGACGTCGAGACGAACAAAAGAAGAAATTGAAACAGAAAGAGAGTGGACCAAGGGATTCGACATGAAGAGAAACAGAGAGTGATGGGGTGGAATCGAAGAGGGACTTCCGAGGTGAGACGCGAAGAGGGTACGAAAGGAGGCAGAAATTCTCTAAAGACAAAAACATGGACGAGGCAAGGTAAAGAATGAGCTGGAAGAAACGGAGAAGACTTAGAGAGGGTAAAGAGGGAGAGTGTGAGTGAGGGAAGTTGGTATATTTACAAAAAGTTGAGAGCTTTGAATGACACTTGAGGTGGAGGTCTGGAGAAAGCTCTTACAAAAGTGCAAGACCTAGAGAGACGATTCCGATCAAAGCTACGATAGAAGAAGTCTTGATTCCAGCTTGCACTGAAGAATTCTCATTTCCAGTTCCGGGACCATCCAAGCCAGTGACATTTCCTTGATGGTAGTCTCTTCTAGCTGCCATCAGAAGAAGATTGAAGGCTAAAGCTTCAGCAGAAGTTGGACCTGGAGTTGTGAACCCTAAAGCGTAGACTGAATCGACTCCTGAATAGATTCCAGCTGGAGAGACCTTGTCCTGGATGGCTTGGTAGATGGATTCAGCCTCTTCAACGTGTTGAGCGTAGGCTGGTGACATTGAAGCGAGACGGAACGTTGAGTCTAAAAGAAGAATTGAGAAGAAGACAGATTAGTTAAAAGTTGAGAAATGCAGTCCGTATTCAACCCCCTTCTCCTCGAAACTCACAAGCCATGAGAGCAGATCCACTAGCATCCAAGAATTCGCCAGTGGCGTTGATGTAGTTGTGGAAGAGATTACTTCCTGAGTCCAAGAATGGATAAGCCTTATCTAAGATCTCGTTGGTCCACTCAGCCAAATCGGTCTTCTGTTGTACCATTTCACTAGAGAAAGGAGATTGAGCGATAGACGCCAAGGTTCTAACCATACCTGCGGTAGACCATCCATTGCCTGAAAGATAAAGAGACATAATCATGGTCAGCAGGCTGTAGCACGATAAGTAAGAGGCAAGGTTCCTTCTCCAAACTCCATCCCATTTTCCACTCTGACCCACTCATCCTCTTGTCTCACCTGTTACCCAAGCACCGGTGTCGCTCCTTGTGATGTTTGTTCCATTATAGATATGCATAAATAATCCTTCACCTGCGCCTTCTTGGATTCTCAGCAGATCTCTATCTAAACGGATCTGATCGTAAGCTTGTTGAAGCAAGGATTGATTGGAAGTGTAAAGACCATAAGCTGCTAGGAAAGGTGGTAACATGTAGAGACTGTCACTCCAGATTTCTTGAGTGTTGATACGCTGAGAAAAAGAAGTGAAGAAAGAGAATGAGGCGTCAGATTTCATAAACTCTCAAACTTTAAGCTATAGAACTCACCTGAGAGATAGCTCCATTGGGCAATCTAATGACATCCTTCAAGAGGTAATCCAATTGTCTCTGTGCAGATCTAGCATACATTCCTGAACCAAGTACACCATCTTGTAATTGACCTGTAACGAAGGCAGAGAGGAGAATTCCTTCACCCATCGAAGCGCTGTCTAGACTAGAACCAGTGCTGGCATTTCCACCTGGTTCGTCTCCAGTGACGTAAACTCCCAACCTAAAGAAGAAAGAAAAAAGTGAGTCAGGTCAATACCCAGACAAAGTCAAGAAGGTCTACGCGATCGTCAAAGAAAGACTCGATCAAAGAATCAACTAACCTTCCTAAGCCATCTTGGGTGTTTGAAGATCTATAAGCCAACGAGACGACACTCCAAGGAGGATGAGAATCAATCTGAGAAGTATCGATGGATCCAGGACGGAAAGGCGGTCCGTTTTTTTCTCCATTGAAAACTGACCAACGGCCGTGTTCGAATTCTAGAAGAGCAGATTGAGCAGTCCCTTGTTCCCAACTATAAGAATGATAAAATGGAGAATTCAAAAAGTCAGTCAACACGCATACTTCCAACCTTCAGTGGGAAGCACGAGTACTCACGTAGCTCTAGGACTGGAGAGCATCCCCATTCTGCAGGCATCTGCTAAAGAACTGTTTGGAGAATAGCTTTCTCTTTTGACAAGTTGACGAACAGGAACGTCGTACTCTTTGTTAGCTTCTACACAAGAGATCAAAGAAAGACTCAAAGCCAAAGCAGTTGATAGCTTAGCAGTCTTGTTTCCACATCGCTGTTTCTTATGAACTGAGGAAGATCTTGAAGAGAGCAGAGAGTTCTTGTTTTCATTCTGAGATTTCAAAATCACAAAAGTACCATTTGATCTAACTTTAGCTAAATCTCCAGTTGAAACCCATTCTTGTTCTTTACTAGAGGTAATCGATTTCCCTCTAACCAAGAGTTCACCAACGAAATCTCCTCTTTCACCTTCATTTTGAGGTTTGGTTTCATTTTGATCAACCTTGATGTTGTAAGCTTTGGCTAGTTTAGAGTCGTCAGTGAGCATGATTTCTAAAGAAACTGAAGGTGGACCTGAATGAGTTGAGGAAATCCCTTCTTTGTTGAATTGATTGACTTCTGGAGAGAAAGCTTGAAGATCTAGAGTATGAGAAGATGTGATTGGGGAAGTGACTAGTGAGGTGATAGGAGAGCTTCTGGAGTGTAAAACTTGATTCGGGAGATAAGAATTGGTAACTGAACAGCCGAGAGTAGTTCTCAAAGAGTCCAATAAATCTTGTGAAACCTGAGTGGCAGAATCTTGAATGAAGACGTTTCTTAATCCTGAAAGGTTGAACTTGATTCTAAGGTTGTTGAAGAAGATCTTGTCCCAAAAAGTTTGGATTGAAATGCAACCATGACGTAACGAAGTCAATTTGGCTTTCGAAGAAGTATTCGAGATGAAAGAGGACTTGGATCTTGATGTCAATTGAGAGGATAAAGAGGAGGCACCGTTTGAAGAAGTGTAAAGTAAAGTAGGTTTGCAGCTTAAAGGTTCGGTCTCCTTGATGATTTCTCTGGTTAAAGAAGCCCCAGTGTAGATAGCTAGCAGATCCAGAACCAATCCTGCCGGGTGCTGGCTTGAAGATAGTAGCTCATCCTCCTTACTCTCCTCGACTAAGATGTGATCATTGGTAGTTGGGATCTTATCAGCTGGGAAAAGAGCCATTTGAGAAGTCAAACCAGAAGTGAGATGTCCTTGAGAAACTGGGATCCAAGAACCTTCTTTCCAATAATGAGAATGAATGGAGTTCAATCTTGATTCTTCGTCGAATGTCTCTGGTTCGACAGTAGAGCTGTCTTCTAGGTTTCCCACTTGCTTCCCAGCTTGTAAAAGTTGATCAAAGGAGATGAACTTGAATCCAGCGATCTGTTGAACTTGAGATTCCTGCTCTACGATGATTACAGCGTTTGCACTTAGACATGGCAATTGAAGGATCTCTTTCAATTGACTTGATGATAAAGAACCTACAAATAGAGCGTTAATGGATTGATTACTTAAAGGAATCGATGTTGGAAGTTCTGATCCAGATCCACCTGATGGAATGACTAACGTTGAGATGGTCTTGTCTCCCTTTCCAGCACTACGTTCACCAGAAGCTAATAAAGAGATTAGACTACCATAACTCTCCTTTCCAGCTGTATGAATTCCCAAAGCTAAGCTGTCATTACTTGCCTTATTGATGACAGAATGAAGACCTTGAATCAAGCATTTAGAATCCTTCTCAACTTGACCATTCCCTTCAACCTGTCTACCTAAGATCCACTTCTTTCCAATCCCTTCACTTCCAGTTGAACCAATTTTGATAATAGATTGAACATCAACCACTTTTCTTCTCGGTTTATTGGCTAATTGGAAACCTGAAGGTGAATTGGCGTTTCGGTAAATGGGAGATTGGTTGGCTTGTCTAACTTTTGAAACGTCGGATTGTCTTGATAAGATTAATGGATGAATCAAAGGAGAATAAGAAGGTGAAATATAAAGTGAAATTGAAAGAATTAGAATGATTGAAAGGAGTAAAAAAAGTGAAACATCATCTATCACTAGTGAGAATGTCATGCTGTTTACTGGTAGATGGAGATAGAATGCTCGATGCTTCTGTCTACTTGTCTATTTGTGGCTTAGTTGTGATGAGACTTGAAGATTCTGCTGAATTCAAAAATGTTATGTTGAGACTGATTAGGAGGGGAAAGGATAAAGTAGAAGTAGAATCCCCAAGGGGCATAAGAAGGAAGGGGATGGTTCACCTTGGTTGACGTTGAGAAGGACAAGAACTTTCAAGAATCTCGATCTGGACCCAGTCTTCCGTTGGGCCTCTTCGTTACTTCACTCGTGTCCAGACAAAACTTTCATCTGGGAATTGATAAAAACATCTGCTTTGGAATCAAACATCTTTCTTGGGAGAGAGAGAGAGAGAGAGAGAGAGAGAGACATCGAGCTTGTTGGCCCGGAAGAGCTTCCGAACGCGCTTTGGGATCAAGGGGGTGGTGGATGACTGGAAGTTCTAAATCATCGTCTGGCATATTCATATCCTTGACAAGGTTTAATTGAGAGTAAACATTTTGCTATAACTAGACTCGCAAGCCACAGAGGCGACAAAATACATTACTGCATCACGTAGGCATCAGGGAGTGAAGATAACGGAAGTGTAAGGAGTGGACGTCTCTGAAGTATAAAGTATCCCAGTCTCGAACAATTTCATGAAGGAGACTGGACGTCGTCCTTGAGGTTCTACAGCTACCCTCAAGGCGTGAATCGGCTTTTGATCATTAGCGACTGAAGGTAAAGAGTTCTTCGCAGGGAGTGGGACGATATAGATTCGATGACTGGAGGCGAGAGAGTATAACAATCAGTAAAAGACATAGAAGAAGAGAGAGTAATCCAATGCAGAAACACAAGAAGATTGATTCCGATCTGATGTAGACAGACAGATTGAACTCACTTAATCTCAAAGACAAACCTTCCGAAAGCGATGGAAAGCCAGCCACCGAACGTAAAGTCGGCAGGGTGGATGGAACCCCCTTGGATGATAGAAACGCAGCTCTCAACCTTTTCTGATAGCACTTGTTCGCCAACAGAAAGGATTTCAAGCAAACCCTTCCAATCAGAGCAGATAAAAGCTCTCCCGGAGTTTGCGATCGCGACCATGTAATCCCCAGAAATCATTCCAGCTCCCCACTCATCTTCTGATAGTGGTTGACTCGTAGGAAAAGGCTTTGAAGAGGTTTCTGGTTCCAAAGAAAGTGAAAGGTGTATCTTTTGTAGAGTAGCATCGGTTTCGCTAAATGGGATGTTGAAAATGTTTGAGGGCTGCAAAGCAGCAGGGTTGATGGATCCTAGTAGATTTCCGGAGGCCTTATCGTAGACGTTATAGCCGCTCGCTGATAGAATGGAGGGGAGTGGGAGGTCAGAGAAATGTTTGCTTTGGAAGGAGGGATCTACTCACTTCCCAGAGCTATCATCACGACATCATCGTCTTGATCCAAATGTCCGATTGGTCTACCCTCAGGAATCAGAAGGGTATGCTTCATTAGTGGTGGCTGTTCAGAGAGGTCGTAAATCCAAGCCTGTCCGAATGAAGAGACAACGCAGAGGTCTCTAGAGAAGGTAGAAGAGGCCAAGTGGTCAGTCACTCAGATCTCAGAGATACAGACTAACTTTCTCGACTCACGGAAATCTCAAATGAAACCCTCTGGTACGTTGATTCGGAGACAGAGTTGCGATTTTCTGAAAGTGACCTCTCTTGTTTTCCTTTCCCTCCTCATTCGGATCCAAATCTAAAGCTCTCCAAACTTCCAGATCATTTTCTCCTACGTTTCTGACAAAGTGACCTTCTGAGTATTCCAGATGTATGTAGTCTCTTGCATCTAGTCCCCATAGCTCAGTGAAAGGGTGGTCCATATCGCGAACCTTGAGTCCAAGTGCGCATTCCGAAGTCGTCACGACTAGGCGCCTTTGAAAGTCATTTCGGAATCTCCAAGTTTGATAGAGGGGAAGAGGTTCGCAAACATGATGATTCACTTCAATACTTGGTTCGGATGAGCCCCAGTTCCTAGATAGGAGAACTTGCTTCTCGCCTGTGAAATGGAGGAGAAGCAAAATTGTGTCAACAGAGATTTTAAATAAAACTCTGAGCTCTCCAAAGAATCTGAAGATTGACTTCGTGAACGAGATGCTCACAAAGCTGCTTCCAATTCTCCACGCCGTCCCAGTAGGAACTTCCTCCTTCTTGAAGTACCTCAAGCTTACTCTTGGACTTGAGGACCTCCCGTAGAGTAGGAATCTTAACTGCCTTAGGCTGGTCTGTCGATCCAGTTTCTGAAGGAATGATTTTCAGGGCAGGAGCTTGCCAGAAAGTGTCTGAGTAGTGATTGAGGAACTCGAGATAGGATTTAGAGATGGCTTCCAGTCTTGTGAGGGAAGTAATGCCCAAATGAGACAGAACTTGAATCACTACCTCTTGTGGCAATGCTTTTAGAGGATCCATGTTCACCTCGAGGTTTGTGGACTGCAAGTAAGTGATAAGGTGCGAGTGGGCAGAAAGAAGAAGGGAAAGCCGCAAGCTGAACCAACCACACCAATCACTGACACCTTCGTCAATCAAGATGGCAACTTTAGCAGACGAACTTTTAGCTGATTTCGGCTCAGATGATGAAGGAGAGCAACAACAAGAAGATCAACCTCAAGATGGAGCTCATTGCAATCCATCCTCCAAACGCAAAGCTTCAGATCCAGATTACGACGATGACCTCGACGACCTAATGGGTGATGCCGATGAAGAAGTAGATGGAGGTCATAATGATCAAGAGATGGGAGAAAAAGATGAACAGGAACAGAAAGATCTAAAGTTGGGAAAGAATGCAGTCAAACCGACTGAGGAGATGGATCAGGATCAGGTGGAACAGATGGATCTCAAAAAGGAGAAGAGCGTCAAGAACGTCAGCAAGCTGATGAATAGCTCAAAGATGAAGGAGGTTATGGTGGTGAGTACACAGAGTTGGAAGGAGAAAAGGGGAGGACAGGATAGAGTATACTTGGAAGCTCAGCAACCAAGCTGGTAGACTGTCTCCTCGAGACGGTGCTCTTTCGAATTCATTTCTAGTCATAAGAGATCAATCAGCTGAATCTGGCATTCAATTGACTCCAAAACAGGCTATCGATGTCTATGGAACTCAGCCAGAACCAGACGTAGAAGGAGTGCTGGAGGAATCTCCAGAGTATCAACTCATCGTGAGATCCAACAATCTAGCTGTTGATGTTGACAATGAAATCATGGTGGTACATAAGGTGAGTCACATTGGTACCAGCTGAGCTTTCATTTCTGGAGTCGCAGCAGCAACCCTCTGACTTTCCTGTCTTTCTTCCCACTACTCAGTTCATCCGGGACCACTATTCGCCTCGATTTCCAGAGCTCGAGACGCTGATTTTGAATCCCTGGGAGTTTGTTCAAGCTGTCAAAGCCCTTGGAAACGAAGAGGTGAGTTGCTGTTCTCTCTCTCGAGAATCTCAACTCGGAGCTCAGCTGACCCAAATTATTCCTCCCTTCCTCCGCTCCGCAGGACATGTCGAAAGCCAAGCTAGAAGGGATTCTCCCTCACGGAACTGTAGTTGTCATCAGTATGACCGCTTCCACGACACGTGGCAAAGCCCTGGCCGAAGATGAATGGGAAAGAGTCACGGAGGCTTGCGATTTGGTTTACGATCTCGAGTCTGCTAGGAGAAAGGTAAGCCGATTTGAAAGGAGTCGCAACCAACGTAGTATGCTGAGGTCCTCTTGCATCTTTTGCTCCTACAGATCTTACAATACGTCGAATCAAGAATGTCTTTCATTGCACCGAATCTTTCAGCTGTTGTCGGTACAAGAGTCGCGACAAAGATTCTAGGTGTTGCTGGAGGTCTAACGGGATTGAGCAAGATTCCAGCGTGTAACGTACATGTGAGTAGCTCTTCATCTCTTGCTTCGAAGCGGCAGCGAACTAACTCTCCATCTCTTCCTCTTCCTTTTCAGCTTCTTGGAGCCTCGAAGAAAATTGCCACTGGATTTTCCACCGCCTTCTCTGGAAGACACAACGGATTCATCTTTCAGTCCGATCTAGTTCAAAATGTTTCAGAAGACTATCATCGACAAGCTCAGAGAATCGTAGCTGCGAAGGCTCTTCTGACCGCAAGAGTCGACGCAAACGCCAGTGCAAGAGATGGGAGTTATGGAAGAAAGATCAGAGAAGAGTTGGAGAAGAAATTGGAAAAGTTACAAGAACCCCCTCCAGCTAAGATGACAAAGGCTTTGCCGGTGCCTAAGGAGGGAGGAAAGAAAAATAGAAGAGGTGGTAGAAGGTGAGTTCTTCTTGACTTGTCCCTATTCGTTACGATCACCTTCTGACCCGCCAATTTTTGCCCTTCTTTTTCCAATTCGTTCAGGGCTCGCAAGGCAAAGGAGGCCGCTGGAATGACGGAACTTCGTAAGATGCAAAACAGGCTCGAATTTGGAAAGGAGGAAGAAGAAGCTGGTGCTTTCGATGAGACTCGAGGTCTCGGTATGATCAATAGCAACGCTAGTGGAAAGATCAGAGCTGCTGCTGCTGAGTCTAGAGGTAAAGGTGAGTTACAGTCTCGAGAGAAACTTTCCCTTACTTTTTCGATGAGCGATCTCTCTGACTTCCATTCACCTTCCTTCTACCTTCACAGCCAAAATGTCAAAGAAAAATCAGAACAGACTTGCGAATCTGAAAGCAGCTTCCTCATCGTCATCCTACTCTGGAGGAGGAGAGAGTTCTGGAACTGCCTCTTCCCTATCGTTCACGCCTATTCAAGGAATCGAGTTGGTTGACCCTTCTCGACAAAAGAAGGTCGATGACGCTAACGCCAAGTGGTAAGTGACAGCCTCCTTTCCTTTGTTCCGACAATGAATGTGACAGAACCTCCGATTCCTACGCTGACCTTACCTCTCTCCTTATTCTTACAGGTTCCAGGAAGGCCAGTTCTCTCTCTTACCAGGAGCTTTCAAAGGTACTTCACTACCAGGTTCGAATCTTGGTGCTCCAGTATCGAGCTCTTCATCGCCCTCGACTTTCGGTTCGATGGGTCCACCGTCTCTACCTTCGAAAAAGAAGTGAACGAAGCCCTTGTTCAGCCTCTACTAGCCCTCTACCCCTCAAAATCCTCAGCTTTCAATCATGTAACAGCATCTTTCCAATTCAGAGTGAGAACTCATCCCTTAGTTCCTCTTCTCCTCTTGCAGTGACATAGAGCCAAGCTTTGTCTCTGCTGTCATTCTCACCCTCTCAGTCTCAGAGCGAAGAAACAATCGACTCCGGGAAGCGCGAGGAAGTCAAGAGAAAAGCGGGAAGTCTCAAAAGGTTCAAATATTAAAAGAATGGAAGGTCGTCAGGCGCGCTCGAGTCGCTCCCCTGAGCGCCTGAGCCTGAAGGGTTCCAACCCGTCCCACCGCAATAGCGGACTCTGAATCCTCCTTCTCTATTGACAAGGTTCTTTTGCAAACATCTTGATTTCAAGAAGTCAGAAATCTCGAGGAAGACTCCTTCCCGACGGGTGCATCTGGGCGCACAGTGAAATTTTCACACTTCCTCCGGATCTTACCCGCTCACGTCCAAATCATATTTAAAGGAGAAGCTTCCTCTCCTTCTATTGGATCTCCCTCGACTCCACTCTGTTTTTCGGCATGAAATTCACAGCTTCGATCCTCCCATTTCTCTCCTTGATTCCAGCCATCACCTCAACTCCAGTCTCAGATGCTTCAACTTCTCCACTTTCTGCGACTCAAATCTCAACTCTCTCATCCTCAATCAATGATTCTCTACCTTCGTCAAATTCACCCTCTCCATTCGTTGTCGGTATCTACAACGTTTCCTTCTATAGTTTGAACTTGCCGCTCGAAACCGTCAAAGAAATTCTACCTTCGAAATACCGGGACTCAATCTTGGAAATTAACGAAGATCAAACAGTCAAAGTAATTTTGGAGGCAGGTCATCAAAGCATGAACGGCCCACCTGGATTAGGAATCCTCAACAACGAAGAGGCTAAACTAGAAATTCCTGGAATTGGAAGAGTTGAGGAAAGTGATGTTGGATTCACATATAAGGTGAGTCTCAAAAAGGGGCTTGTACAGTATTTCTCTTTCTCTCCCTGACCCCTTCCGTTTACCTCCTTTCTCCTTTCTTTAGTCACACATCTTCGTGAACAGCTTCGTAGCTGCTCTTTTCGGAGCTTTAGTATTTGGTTTAACAGACACTTTCGAAATCATTCGTCCAAAGGATTCATCAAACGCACCAACTTTCGATTATTCAGTCAAGAACTACATGAACATTACAAACGTGAGGATCTCAGATGCTAAGAAAGGTCAAACTGATTTCCAGGCGGTTCAGAATGGACCTTGGTTTGCTGATGGATTACTTTGTGGAAGACATCAGTATGAGAACTCAGATTTCTCCAACACAATTGCTGATGTTACTTTATATCCAAAGATTTTGAAAAAAAATCCATGGAATTCTGAACCTTTGGTGATCAAGGATGTTGAGGGAGTTCATTTTGTTAGCGTGAGTGTTTGAAAGAGAGAGGTACTTGATGCTTCGAGGTGAAAGCAATCTAACCCCTTTCCTATCTCTATGACTTGACTCAATTTTTCACAGAACTTCACCATCTTCGGACCTGCAAAATGCTCTTCCTTCCTTTAGAATTGCCTCGCAAGTTTTGCCACCCTCAGTAAATTACCAGTCCAATTCTTTCCCCACTCCCACTTTCTTTCAAGTCTTGAATTGCTCTATCTAAGTTCATCTTTCTTTGCTATATTTGCTTCACTTCTTTATCATACATTCTTCTCTACCTCTTCTGCCTGATCACAATTGTATTGCCCTCTAATCAAAGGCTTAAAACTAGTCCTCGAATCATTGAAGGCGCAAGAAGAGCCGAGACTTGAAAGCAAATTCGGATTGACACATGATTTTGAATGATTAGATTCTATGAATTGAACAGTTTGAGGATTAAAAGTACAAATTGAGAGGGATACAAAAGAGAGAGGTAACAAGAGAAAAAGGTAAAGGTCTTGAAGTTGACCTTGGATTGAAAGAGCTGAATCTCTAAAGTTCGCGAGTAAAGCTCAACATCTTCATGTTCTATTGCATAAGAGAAGCGTAGGCGGATCATTGAAATCAAACACTTTGGAGCTTGAATTCTACATTTCCATCTCATCGCCTTTCTGGACCTTCTTCTTCCCGCCTGAATTGTGCTTCTCAACCGGGCCATCGAAAGTTAGAGTGTTCCTTGCATGTTGTCTTAGTGCTTGAAATGGGTTTGAAGAGAAAGAAGGATCCTTCAAGATTGAAGGTTGACGTAGAAGTTCTTGAGATCTGAAAGGAAAGAGAGGGGTCAAAGGCATGAAACTATCAAGGGTCAGTCCCTCTTGGAGCATGAACCACTTTGATATATGCTGAGAATTTCAGCTGAGCTAGGTTAACGATCAAGGACATCACTTCGGAGTGGGAGGTCCTTCCTTTATCTTCTGCCTAAATTGAAGCTTCTCTGATCTCTCTGATCTCTCTCTCTCTCTTTCTTTTTTTCTCCTATTTACTCACAAAACTTCTTTCCTCTTTTTAGCTCCAACTTTCCCATTCCCTTTGATAACCTTCTTCTCCTCTTCTTCTTCGATCACCTGTTGATCTCTCCCTTCTTCGATCCCGACCACAGCTTCCTCAACATCTCTCAAACCCTCTTGATTGCCAGCCAACTGTTCTTTAGCTTTCCGTTTGAGCCTCCTGAGAGTTGACTTGCTTAAATTTGTAGGAGGTAGACTGTTGACTAAACCTGGACCAAAGGATGAACCTTTGTTATTGATAGAAGTTGGAATGGATCGAGTTGAAGTTGCAGAAGGGGCATTGGCTTCGCTTCTTTTCTCAAGTGATAATCGCTTTGATTCTAATTTCAGTGATTTTTTAACTGTGTTTTGAGTTGGATTCAAGGAATTTGAAGTCGATTTGGAAAGTGAAGATGAAACTTTTCGAGGTGGAGCTGATCTTCCTGGTAAGGTCGAAATCTTTCCCTGAAAGCGTTCAAAGGGAAGAAACAGGTAGTTAGCTTTTCAAACCTTATCTCTTTTCTACTTTAATAGCTCCACTTACCATCTCAAGTGTTTGCTGTGTGGCTTGCGGAGAACATCCAATAAGGCGATCTTTTTTCCCCTCAGTCCCTCCCATCGACTCGACCTTTCAAGTTTTCGACAAATGGACTCAGCAGCATCTACTTCGAATTCAGATTCTGCATCTGATTCGACAAAGGTTCAGGCATTGCCTCAGTGTAAGCTTCTCGAATGAAAGCTCTCTTTCAGCTTGGCTTTCTTCTCCATCTCATCCCTCTCCTCTCTCTCTCTCTTCTCTAGCGAAGCTCGGGACGAAACAGCACTGGGACGATGTGTACCAGCGAGAAGTTCAAACCTATTCAGAAATAGGCGATGAAGGTGAAGTTTGGTAAGTATGGTGAGCTCATCCCAGTCCTCTTAGACTCTAGCTTTTTCTCTTTTTCTTTAAGCTACTGACTGAGACTTTCCCTTGCTCCTTTTCTCTCAACTGTTTCTCTTCTCATTCTATCTTTGAAATGTCTTTCGCTTCCAGGTTCGGTGACTCATCAGTCCAAAGGATGAAGAAATACCTCTCTTCAAAACTACCTCAACTCTACGATCTCCAGAAGAACCCCTGCAGAGTTCTGGACTTGGGATGTGGAAATGGACATCTCTTGTTCGCTATCTTAGGTTCTCTGTCTCCTGACGAGGAGGAATCTTCGGAGGAAGAAGCCGAAGACTCGACATCTCAGCCCAAAGTATCCTTATCTACAGCTCTAACGAAACCAGAATACTGTCTTGGAATAGATTACTCGAGACTTTCAATATATTTGGCGAGAAACATTTCGGAAAAGAGAGGCAAAGGTTGTGAGAAAGTGAGATTCGAGGTTTCAGATCTTATGAAAAAGGAGGAAGTTGAGAAGGTTAGAGAGATGTCTAGAATTGATGGTAATGGAGAAATGGAAGATGGTTGGGATCTGGTTTGTGATAAGGGTACTCTAGATGCTGTGAGTAACACGAAGCCTCGAGGGAGGGAGAGAGAGTGAAGATGCAGACTGACTCTTCTTCCTTTGGATTTATCACCTCAGATTGCGCTCTCGTCATTACCAGATGCTACGGCTCTTTACCTGGAAGCAGTCAAAAGGCTCACTCGTTCAAGTGGAGGTCTTTTTATAATCACGAGCTGTAATTTCACTGAGAAAGAAATCGAACAGATGGTCACAGAAGGTAAAGGTAAGTCTCCAATTCTTCCCATTTCTCCAATTCGATCAAATAAAAAGAACAGATGTTGAGTAAACAGAAGAGGAGCCAACGATCTGTTGACTTGGTCTATTCTCCCTTCTGCTTTTCTCTTTCACCGACGCCTTTCAGATTTTGAGCTCGAATCAGTGATTCCGACTCCTAGTTTCTCTTTCGTGAGTCGTATTCTTCCTCAATTTCTACCTGTCTTCAAAGGACCTATTTGGGATATCATTTCCTGACTTTTCTTCTCCCATTTCCTGCCCATTTTCTCTCTGCCTCTGCTTGACGTTCCATCACCTCCCACCTTTTCACGATTCCTTCCCTCGTCTTCGATTCGAACTTGAACTCGATCTTCACTCCAAAGGGAGGTCAAAAAGGTTCCACCACTTCAACTATGGTCTTCCGAAGGCTTTGAAGGAGTTGATGCATTACTCTCTTCTCCCAGATGAAATCCGTAAATCTTTGGCGATTACCCTATCGACTCATCTGCTCGAGGTTCAAGTTTTCTTCCAACCAAACCTTTTGCAGGTGAATCTTACTTGTGTGATCTTTTGGCGAAGTTCCGTAATTTCTATCTGGCGAGAGCCAAGGAAAATTGGAGTGAAAGCGTGTCTCGCGCCCTTTAGATTTCTCGAAATTTTGGAATCTCATCTAACCACTCACATAGAATTTGGGCAAATTCTCACGAAGACCTCCCACTTTTGGTGATCTGATTCTACGTTTCGGTATCTCGTACCTTTCGATTCCCTGTGTGTTTTTTCCCTCATGACGCTCTCACCTTACCATTGAAAACCTGGAGGATTCGTTGTTCATTCTAGGGATTCTTGTTCTGAATTTTGAATGACTTGAGACCACAGGAGAGGGTAAGACAATTGAAGGACAAAATGTAGGATGGCCATTCAGCCAAGCCCACTCTGACTGTTGCTGAATTGAGTAGATAATACCAATAGATTATTTCAGAAAGATTCTACCAGCCAGTAAGCCTCCGAATCGGGAGGAGGCTCTTCGAAAGAGCGAGATGGTTCGTTCGCCCGCTCTTTTCTTCTTCCTTCCCAATACCATCAGCTCAGCAAATCATCAACTCATCAAGTCAACTGACCTTATTGTGAATAGGCCTCATGGTCTCAGAGAAATGAGTGCTTCTCATTAACAGTTTGAATCCTTCTGACCACTCTCACTCCTTGGATCTCTGCTTATCGCAGCATGAAGTCAATCAATGATTCACTTCCATCCGAGCTCCTCTCCTTCTCCTTCAGACACTTAACTTCGCACCAAGTTGTCTTGATTAGACCATTCTGCAAGCAATGGTTACAGATTATCGATGAGAGTAGATCTTTCTGGCAGATCTTAGAACTACCAAAGAAAAGACCAAAAAAACTCAATCGGTCATCGATCTTTTTGACGAAAGAAGTGGTTCAACTCTTAGAGAAGTTCGTCTCAACATACGCAAGATATTGAGAGAAACTGCACACTACGAAGTGGAAAAAGCAGGGGATAAGAAGGAAATGAACCAACTCATCGAGAAACTCAAAAGATCGAGACTCTCACTCCAATTCCTTGATCTCAAGATCTGGAATCACGTGGGTGGTTCTTCCACTTTGGATCTGTGTCTTTTACTCTCTTCCGTAATGTGGTTCAGAGTTCGTGGGCCCTGGGACCATTCAATCATCCGTCTTCTGAAGAATAATCTAGTCAGAGCCTCTACTCTTCAAGTCCTTTGGGTTCCTTCTCTTCCAGAGTCCTTCTTAAACTCTCCAAACCCATATCATGCACTGGTATCTTTAAACTTAGAGAAATGGATGGATCATTCAGTATGGAGTAACATACTAGAAGGGCCTGCTGCATTTCTGAAACACCTTTGCGCCAGGATGTGGGACATTCAGGGAGGGATCAGATCATGAGAACTTCCAAACTTAGAGGTTTTTGGAATGGTAAATAGTTTTGCTTATTATCCAATATGGGTATCACTGCCCTTTACCACGAAGTTGAGAATCAGTACTGTCTATGATGAGATGCCAGATGTCTCTGAGGTGGAAATATGGGAAATGAGTACAGCGTCATTGGATTATGAACCTCGCAACAGATCCCCCCGTCTTCAAACTTTCACGATTATCAGGTTTAACAACTTTGATCTTATTCCAGATGGACCTTCAGAGTTTCTTAATTTAAGGGCTAAGGGGGTGGCTGTTGGTGAAATTGAAACTTCACCACTCGAGAGATTAAAAATTCCTTCCAATTGGGCAACACCTGAAGAGCTTTTTGATCTCGGAACACTGGCGGTCCAAGTGACCGAAGGTGAACCTGAAGTTTGGGAGGTTGAGATCTAGTGAGTTGATCCCACAATTTTACACTCCACTCCGATAACTTGCCTCTTTCAGCATCTGTAGCTGATCGTTCCTCTTTACCTCTGAATTGCACGTAATGTCTTTAATCAAGTATCCCAGCTTTGTTTCGTTTCTCCAATGAAGGAGCGGTCCTTATCCCTCGACCTCGTGAGTTAAACCAAAAGCCCCTGTCCATCGCTATCTTCTGTTCAGCTGAATCCACATTCCAGTTTCACCTGGGGAATGATATTCTGACCCGAGACTGCACTTCTTTCTGTCATAGCCTCCTCAAATAGCCTCCACACAGATGGTCTCTTTCCGTACCGTTTCCTTCAGAGCCTCAACCTTTTCTCGTCATATCCCAGATGATTTCGGATTCCACCCCCTTCTCTTTCTCTTCGATAAACGATTACTCTCCTCCACTTCCACCCTTTCTCTCCCCCGCTGGCCACCCAAAGGATGAGGTACTAGTCCACACGTTAAATTTCTTCTTGATCGATTCACTACTTTTTTTTTCTGTTCCCGAATTGAAGAAGAGAAAATTTCCGAATCGATTTGTGAATTGACTGCTGACGATTGACGAACTTCGCTTCTTGTTGTAGCTTCGTGCACTCTTCGAAGAGAGCTTTTCCTTTGCTGGACGAAATTTAGTAACAAGCACTCGATTCCATTCCGACTCTCTTCACTGAAAGTATCGTTTGACTCCTCTTACTAGTAGTGCCATTTGAGACGAAAGAGGCGAACGGAATCAGAGTCAAGAGAAGGAGAGTGGAGCTTCGCGTCGACTCTTGACAGATCGACAACTCTCTCACATTTCAAAATCCTGCTCGAGAAGGCAATTAAAAGCAAAGGGGAATTGAAATTGCGAAATTAAAAGTAGCAAAAGAAGGATGAATACACTTATACAGAATACATGAGTGAGAAACTTAGAAGAAAATAAAGAGGAATTTGCCCAAGAGGTCAACTCAAGCAAATCCTCTTTTGAAAAGTAGAAAAAATGAGTTTCCTTGCTTAAAAGCAAAAAAAAAAAAAAACACCAAACTCCAAAGACAGGAATAGAAAAAAGAACGACGTAAAAATGTTGCAAGAGTAAGCCCCGTCGAGTTACTAATTCTCTCTTTCGAAAAGAACAAGCGACCGCATAACTATTGGACATTTCCCAAAGGACAAAAGAACCCTCCTATCACAATATTCCAGTGATTAAAAAGAAATCCTAAACCAAAGAAGAAATAGACATGACGAACTGAATTGAATCGAGTTCTCAGCGACTTATAACCCAGAGATTCAAAGAAAGGAAAAATCCAAGGAGAAGAGAAAGTTCTTAAAGTGTTCTCCCTCTATACTTCAAAGTTTATGACTATCTATGATTCCTTGCTCATATCTTCGCAGGATAAGATCCAGTCATAACCTTTGAAGTCTTAAAAAGCGAAACGAAGAACCAAACTTTCTCTATTCCCTTAAAGGAAAACCTCTCTCTAAATCTGCCTGGGATTCTGATTTGTTTTAACTTTTCCTTAAATTCTCTTTCTTCTCTTCTTTATACTCCAACATCTTCAACTCTGAGAATAGGGAAAGTGAGTTGACGACCATTTTGGCCTTATAATTTCGTTGATCTGTTGTTTTCGAGGAGTTCATGAAGCTTTGTTTTCCCTTTCCAACTTTTCCCATCTCCCTCCCAAAGGACTGAAGAAAGTAAAAGCAGTACTATAGAAATCGGATACCTAAACCATTTGAAAAGCCTTTTAGTTTCTAGGGATTGAAGGGGCAAGCCAGTTCGTAGGACCCGGAAGCCTACTCAGCAATCGGAAAATCGTGTACTTTCGTCCCAAGCTTTGGAAGACCATAAACCGAAAGATCCTCGAGAGAAAGGTATGGGAACCTATTCTTTTGGAAACTTGCAGTAAGGAATTCAAGTTGGTCCTAGAAACCAGTCGAAAGAAAGATGAATTCAAACAATCCAACGTTTTACAAACTTTCTTTCGCAGCTTTTACATGTCTTCCCCCGATGAAGGGAAGATCCTCTGCCCGTATATACCGACCGTTAAAGGAAGGATATAGAAGAAAGATAGATCAAAACCTTTTTCCAAAAGAAAGAGAACTTTTCAAAAGAGACCGAGAGCAACTCTTTCTTCTTCCCATCTTTTTGGTCCTTCCCTTTGAACCTTTAGATCTCAAAAACCCTCTCCCTTCCAACAATCTCTTCTTCTCTTCAAACAACCCCCTCTTCATAAAATCCAAAAACTCAAAGAACTCACCTTTTCCTTTTCTCTTCAACCTCTCAACCCCAAGCTACCTTTTTCATCTCGAAATCTTTCTTCCAAAGAAAAACCTTCGATTCCAACTCTCCACCTGAACTTCCTTCACTTCCATTAAACTTCTCGCTTCCAATGTCTAATCGCCAAGCTCCTTTGTTCTCGAGACGATGTGTTCTTTTTAGGCCCTCTTTGTTCATCGACCAACGCAGAGCTCATAGAGGTAGTCCTCACTAGAAACCATTTCGAAAACCCCCCGATTAGGTTACACATTTCTTCCAAGAAACCCTTCTTCTAGACTCACGAAAGAAGAGAGTTGTTGATTCATAGTAAGGGATTGAGGGATGAGATTGGAAAGGAAGTAGAAGACCAGGAAGAGAAGGATAACCTTTGTCCTTTCTAAAACCTTAGTTTAGGAAGTGCTTTCCTAGAAAGACCACCCCCTTTCTTTCTGAATCTTCCATTCCAAATCCTTCCTGAACCTCCCCGTAACTAGAAAAGACTAACCTCCTCTAACGTTTTGGAATGAGATCTAGAATCCAGATCTCTCTTCTAAGGTGAAGAAACATTGGACAGTTCTGCGACGAAGGTACGATTGAACGGGAAGCTAAATTGAAGTGGTCTGCTAATGAGAAATTAGGGTTGACTATGAATGGAAGTGGAAAGGAGAATGGAGATCTGGAAGAAAAGGTACTTGAGAGAGGGAGATTGAAGTTGAGGTTGAAAAGAATTGAGAGGTAGAATGAGGCTTGTGAAGGAAAAGAAAGGGAAAAGAGAAGAGAATAGAGTGGATGAATTGTGAATGAAGAGATTGGGTTGAAGAAGTTTAGATAAAGCAGTTGAAGAAGGAATTTGAATGAGGGATTCGACTTGAAGATTTTGGAGCAAGGACAGAAAGAGGTTTGGAATAGAAGAAGAAAGAGAAAAGCCACTGAACCCAATTGAGAGAGGAATCTTAAGCCAGTGAAATAAAAAGGTGTTGAATAAGTCTAAAATCTAATTCATACGTTGTTTCGGGGGTTAATTCTTCCTAGTGAAAGTGAGAATGTGGTGGTTCCCTTATCCTTTAAACTTTGAATTGAATCAAAGTAAAGTAAGAATCATAAGTTGCGCTGTGTGTTACGCTAGTAATGATGTTGTAGTTTGATTATCCCAAATTGAGAGAGAAGAAGACTGAATGTTGAAGTAAAGAAGAAAGAGAGAGGTTTGAGTGAAAAGTAATTTGGCATGGGATTGTTTGAGTTTGCGCTGAAGATTGTGTCCGGGGACTTTCCCAACAGAAGACTTAGAAGTTTCTTCTGCGGTAGCGGTCCTTTGCAACGTCGTTCAGTCACTTTTCCGTTTGTAAGATTGGTGTTTGTTGTAAGAAGATGTGTCATTTTTTATTTTTTTTTGAAAGGTTCGATTCTCAGCCACGTGGTCGACTCGCATTCACTTGGTTTGAGCCGCTCGATGATTTTCTCTCTTTCCTTCTCTTTTGCCCTTTTTCTCTTTATTTGTCTTTGTAATCCTGGAGAAAGTGTCAAGTAGCTAAGTCATCCGACCCTTGTAGAAGAGTGAACAATCCACTAGCTCTTTCTCTTCTCTCGAAGAACCCATAAAATCTCACTCCTTACGTCCAGTTCTTGGGACAAGTTCAACTTCAAAATACACAATCAATTATTATCTGGTTCACTCGTCCAATACGAGCTTTTCAAGATGAATTGGAATTAAAAGGGGCTCACGATCCTCAGACTTTGGCCTCCTTTGCGCATCTCAAGCTTAAATCTGATGTCCAGCCCCTCTCGATACCAAGTCTTAGAACAGAAAGAAGTCATCTTTAAGTCTGCCCACCAACTCAAACTTCTCCAGGTGCACTTGAATTGAAAGGCAAAGTACGAATCAATTTCTCAATATATTAGAAATACGAAATGTGTTCCAACTCAGTAACGGTCAGCCATGTATCTATTTCCGTATTGTTGAGGCTTTGTGAACGATCCAGTCTTGGGAGCGTTGGATCGACGAAATCGGAAGTTTGTAGAGTTGTTGATTGATCCACCACTGTACCCTGTGTTAGAACCACTCGTTGGAGTTGCTGTTGGAGTTCGAGCTGTAGTTAGTGTCGACAAATTGCTGATCTGATCCATGTCCATAGTTTCCATTCAGATTGTTCCCTTTTCCATTTTGATTGTAAAGATTTCCATTGTATCCTTCATTGGAAGAGTAGGGGGCTCCAGTAGGTTGAAACTGTGGAGTGACTCTCAGTACGGTGCGAGTTCGGTAGGCTTCATTGAAGTTTGTATGGTCCCAAATAGACGCGTGAGAGCACTTTGGAGCCCAATTTTTTTGGCAAGCATGGTAGAGGGCGTAAGTGAGTCTCAGTAGAGAATCGAAGAGAGGAGGGTCTTCGAAAGAAGGCGCAGGGGTGAAGGCGTCGAGAGAGAGACTCAGTACGAAACGCCTCGAGGGGTTATAGTCTGACCAGCTGGTCTGACAGACCTCTCGAGCCATGATGAGATTGATTGAGAACCACCAGTTTTGAGTTTTCAAAGGAAAGAAGGAGAATCCTAGACTGGATTGATTTCAGCTGAGAGTACAAGAGGCCAACGAGCAGGGGAGTCTGGAGAGAGGTGAGGTTTAGAAGATGGTTGCGGCTGACCAGGACCTTCCGTTTGAGATTCCTGAAATTTTGAATCCTTCTCTTCCAGCTGTTCCATTCTCAGATTTCAATTGAGAGAGAATCGATCGGTGAGGTGAGGGGCAATGTGTTCCTTTGTTGTTAGGGTACGGTACCCTAAGCCGAGTACCACCGCCCTATAGAGGGCTTCGTTAAGCAAAATCTTCTTTTCTCCAGCCATCTCAACCCAGGAAAAAGCCAGTAAGTAGTTCTTCTTTCTTTTTCCTCCAGAGATCCTCTCTACTGGCTTTCGATCTGTCCAAGCAGCAGATCAAGTGTCTAAACTTGAGAAACTGTTCGCTCATCGCTGGCCGCATCCAAATCCCGAACGAGCTCTAACCTGACACTCTTTCTCCTTTCTCTTTCGTTTTTCTCTCTGCAGGAGCTCCATCTTGGATTCCTTCACCTTCAGAAGGGCAGTTGGTAGCTTTCTTGGGTGAGTTTGAAGGAGAGAGAAGGATCTGCAACGCTTTCGCAGTCTTCGCTCGAATTGTTACATGCTGCGTGCGCTCCTTCTCTCCTTCAATCTAACAACACTCCCTTTCTGTTACTGTGCGTTCTATTTTCAATCTCTAACCCTTTAGAAGGTCTCCTTAGGTTAAGATGTGTCTCTCCTCCGTGAGTAGATTCTGCCTTCCTCCTTCGTTCTCCCCGCCTCTTCAGTTCTTCTTCGCCTCCCTCCCACTCTCTTCTCCTGCACTCACCCTCTCGGACCTCCATCTCGCTTGATTGCTAATCGAAACGCTTGCTACTCTTCCTCGCGCGTCATATCATCTCTTCATCTATTCCCTCTCTTTCCTCAGCCGGAACGGTCCATTGCCATTGTACACGTCTAGTATAGTAACCTAGACCTGTCTCAATTTGTTGATGGTGGATCCTTCTCGGGTTGGGTTAGTACTTCAGACGTCTTAAAAACTGCTTTCAAGATTTCTCTTTTCTCTGACCATCGTGATTCCCTTTCTCCGCCAGGTGACTACTGTCTCTTTGAGCCCACAAAGGCCGGTCGCGTCGCCTCGGAAAAATTCCCTTCGGTTGGTCACATCATCGGGCTTTACTGATTGGTCGAATTCGTTCGTTCGAGTGAGTAGCATCAGAGCAAGCCAACAGCCAACTTCTAAACTAACCTCATTTCCTCTCTCTCCCTCTCCTTCAGGCGAGAACCGCCTTGCTCACAATAAACAAAAAGAGCGTTTTTCTTAATTTTTTTATCTACGCTGGATGCCGTAGAATTCTTGAACTTTTGATCATCTGGATCAAGTGTCGAGTGGTTGGGATTGATTTTGGTAAAAGAGGCATTATTCTTTAAAAGTCCGGACTTCGTTTGAAACCTGGTTTCTTCCTCTTATAAGTTCTCGAGGGGCCTCTTACAGAGTTTTCGAGGTTCTAGTACCCTCTTGCAAGATATTGAGTAGACAGGAGGGAGTATTCACGATGATTTAGCGGTTAGGTGCCCTTATATACTTCCATTAAGATACTCTTCTTCACTGCCTTGGATCGCTTTTGATTCATCACTTCAAATTTATGCCGTATCCTAAAACTTAAAGAATGATTGTGTGAAGCTTGTTTTGAGGAAGGAGAGCGAGGGATTGACTGCTGACTACTGACTAACTTCTTCATCAACTCCAAAAGATGATCGATGTTGCCCAAATGAGATTGACAATCTCGTTTCGTCATGAAATCTTGCACTCTTGACTGCATTCTTCCTTATATTGAGCTTTGATTTCTTCCATTGCACGATAGCCTCAACAATACAAGACCTTTCACCCCCGCAGTTGAATACCTAAACAGCCCTCTCCCTCCTTTCCCTGATCGATTGATCCTGTTGCGAATTTACTCTTCATCTTCTTCGTCATCGTCTTTCACGTCAAATGCACCCTCTGCTGGAGCCTGATTACCGCAAGCGAAAAGGAGAGAATGTACGAATCAAATTGTCAGTTTTGGAACATATGCTCGATAGCTTCTCTCATTGAGAAGGGAATCGGGAGAACCGCAGAACTGATGAACTTACAGCAGCCTGTGCACCACCCAGCTCCTCTGCAAGACCGTCACGAGGATAAGTCTGTAGGCAAAGGAAAGGGAGAGGAGGAAAGAGCGGAAGGTAAGTCGAGACTCATGACTTCGAGCGGCGGTCCTGGAAAGCTAGGATCCTCGTAGCATTCCAAGTTAGGCAGATTTTCTTGTCTCATCATCAGCATTGATCGTCAAGTTCTGAGCTCAGAGGGGAAGCTTAGATAGCTTTTCTGATCCACCTGCTCCTTTCCAACACCTCTATCTCCCACGCTTCTACCTATAGCCCGATCTAACGAATTTGATCTCCTCAATTCACACGAGACCACTCACCCTTGGCAGAGCAGGTCTATCAACCTTCGAGACATAGACCAGAGCAGCAAAAGTGGCAGCTACAGCAGCAGCAACACCGAATTGAAAGACAGCCGATGCAGGAGGAGTAGCGTGAACATCTGGAGCCCAAACACCCAGAGTATCATCTTCTGGATGAAGCTATCGTAGAAAGAAAAGACAAGAGAGGGGAAGGGGAAGAGGAAGCGTAAGATGATAGAGCTCTCTGAGAAGCTAGACTGTCGCACCAAAGCATCTTTCTCTGCTGTTTGAAGTCGGGTTCTCACAGTTTCACCAAAGTTTCTCTTCTCTTGAGTGTTCCAATATCTTGGAGACCATTTCCTGTTCTGTAGGTTCTCCCTCTTGATCTGTGGGTAATCTCCTAACTGAGGATCTTGAGTCTCGGAGGAAGCTAGAAGTTTGGAAGTTGAGGAGATTGAGCGGGTTGAAGTTGAGGTCGGTTTGAGTGCTAGGAGACTCCTCGTCGAAGGTCTACTTAGTCTGAGAAGTGAAGATGACATGATTGCGAGGAAGAATAGAAGTGTGGTTTGGAGGATTCAGGATGGTGTCGCTGGTGCGAGTGCTAGATTTGCCCTCTGCTATCCCAGATCCAGGGGCCAGCTCGACGCTTCAAATGGGAACCTTCTTCTCTTTGGACCATGAGATATTGGAGAAGAGGAAAGGAAAAAAGTCGATTCAGAAAGATCGCAGAAGATCGTGAAGGCAGCTGCTTCACACGCAAAATGACGCCTCTTTTCGAGGTTCTCTACCCTCTTCCTTCTGCCCCTTGCTTTCCTGGGATTTCTTGATCAAAAGGGTCTTTCGTCATTCGCAGGGAGGTTTGGGATAGCGAAGTCGATGTGTCTGATCGATTGAAGGTAGAAGAGAGCTACACTCCAAAGAGTCGAAACACAATGCGGCGAGGTGATAGTTCGTATTGCGAGGTTGAGCTTATTGAGAAAAGATGATTAATGGTAGATAAGATAGAACAATAGGAGCTGATAAGTAGCAAGGATCAAGAGGCAGAAGACTTTTTCTGGTGTTCAATTCTTACACCATTCATGGAAGAAGGTCACATCGAAGAGTTCAAATTGAAAGAGGAGGAAATCTTAGCTTCAAAACCAGAATGGATGAGAGAGGCTGCTGGGAGAGCTGTGAATAATGGTTTAAAGGAATGGATAAAGGTTGAATACTGATTTTGGACGGAAAGGTTGTTGGAATTAGGACGTAGAAGGGTTGGAGGTTGACGGGTTGGAAAGAGGGGAGAGAGAAAGATGGCTGGTCATTCTCTGCTGACTTCAATTCAATGTCTTCTCTGAAATTAAAGTTTTCTTCTGGCTTTCAGAACTCGATTAACTTTGAGAACTCGAGAGATTGTTCCTTCCACCTCGCTAATTTTGGGAGCTCCTCTCGCACTGGCCATTGCTGCCCACCCATCGATGCATCGAAGAGGTCTCCCGTCTCCACCAACTCACATCACAGTTCGACTCTTCATCCTCTTTGATCCTCAATAGAAAGAGCAATCCAGAATCATAAGACAATCACCTCAAACTACCTTCAAGTATCGTTCACCTCTAGAAACCGATCCCTCCTTCCTTCAGCCGACTCATCAAACCCAAACAGCAGCAGCAGCAACAACTTCTCGTACAAGATGGTAGAAGTCACAGAACAAGACGCTTGGATCTCTCATTTGGGAGAATGCAAACAGCTATCAGAAGCTGATATCAAGAGGCTTTGTGAAAAGGTCCGTTGAATGCATTGAGATCATCTTCAGACTCGAGTTTGGTAGGGTCTTGTTGGGGCGAGGTGTAGAGAATGAAGCTACCTCATGGCATGATCCTTCGCTCTCGCAGAGATTGCAGAAACCAATCATGTTTTCCATCGGAATGCTCAGTCAATTCAGGTGGAAGCAGGGAGAGAGAACAGCCATCTGCCAGCTACTACTCCAGTCAACCACCTCCTTCCTCTCACGACCGAGCGCTCTTCTGATCTTGGACTCCTTCTTCTCTCTGCTTCTTCCTGCTACCAGGCAAGGGAAATTTTACTAGACGAATCAAACGTTCAGCCAGTCAGATGTCCAGTAACGGTGTGTGGTGATATCCATGGTCAATTCGTGAGTAAGCTCTTTCCCTCCATCTCTCTTCCCTCAATCTCTTCTATCGCAATCACCTTTTTCCCATTCCTTTGATGTTCTTGAAGCTCTAATCTACTTCTGCTGAACCTCCGCTCTTCCCCTCTCTCAGCACGATCTATCAGAACTTTTCCGCATAGGAGGAAACTCTCCAGACACAAACTACCTTTTCATGGGAGATTACGTAGACAGAGGTTACTATTCAGTTGAAACTGTCACTTTATTAGTAGCCCTGAAAGTTAGGTACAGAGACAGAGTCACAATCTTGAGAGGAAACCACGAATCTAGGCAAATCACTCAGGTTTATGGATTCTATGACGAATGTTTAAGAAAGTATGGAAACGCTAATGTCTGGAAGTATTTCACTGATTTGTTCGATTATCTACCTTTGACTGCTTTGATTGATGATCAGGTGAGTGGCAGTGTTGGAGAGGAGAGCTGAGAGGGAGATTGTGGGAGGGAGAGAGGAAGGACGACTGGAGGAGTATCTGGCTCGACATAAAGAACACACAGATCAGAACAGCTGTCTATAGATCTACTTGACTGGATTCAGTCTTTGTAATCGGAAAGCCCTCTCTAATCTCTTCCTTGTCCCGCTTTCCCTCCTCTTTTAGATCTTCTGTCTTCACGGTGGTCTCTCTCCATCGATTGATACTCTCGATCACATCAGATCTATCGATCGTATTCAAGAAGTTCCTCACGAAGGTCCAATGTGTGATCTGCTTTGGTCAGATCCAGATGATAGATGTGGATGGGGAATCTCTCCAAGAGGTGCTGGTTACACCTTCGGTCAAGACATTTCTGAAGCTTTCAATCACAACAATGGTCTGACTTTGGTGGCTAGGGCGCATCAGGTGAGTTATGAAATTCTTCCTCGAGGAGTCATTTCCAAGCTTCGCAAAGATCTTGAGAGGGGTTCCGAAAACGGAGATAAGGCTTCGAAGTGTTCTCATCATTTCCACTTCTTTCTTTTCTTCTAGCTCGTCATGGACGGATTCAACTGGTCTCAAGAAAGGAACGTAGTCACCATCTTCTCAGCTCCAAATTACTGTTACAGATGTGGAAATCAAGCTGCTATCATGGAAATCGATGAGAACTTGAAGTACACTTTCTTACAGTTCGATCCTGCTCCAAGAGCCGGTGAACCTTTGGTTTCTAGAAGGGTTCCTGATTATTTCCTTTAAAGAGAAAAGCGTCAGAAGGAAAGGAAAGGTGGTGGGGAATCGAGGCGGCGACGGGAAGGGATGGTATGGATCTGGCGAAAGAGAAGGAGAGGATAAGGAGAAATTCAAGGTGAAATACAGAACAATTCAAAACGCCAAAATCAAAAATCAACAAGCTAGATCACAAACGAAATGAAGAAAAAACAAGAAGAAGAAAATGCTTCTGTCTTCTTTTTACCCCCCTTTACAACAGTTTCTTTCCCTCCAAATTCAAGCTCTGTCTTCTCATTCTCTATGCAACCTCTTTCCCTTCTTTTTCCCTTTTCTATCATTCTGTTGTTGATGAGCTTTTCTTGTTTCCTATATCTGTTTCCCTTTTGTTTCACTTACTACTTAAAACCTTCTCACCATCTTTCTCTTTCTCTGGTTGTTGTTTCTTGTTGATGAAAGTTCGAAATGTAATGTCTTCTCAAACGCAAAAACTGATTGTGTGAAGCCACTTCGAAGTCTCAAATCTCAGATTCCGACCTTCCTTCTTGTTTCTCAGAGCAGACAGAGTCACAGAGACTCGGACGGAGAGCAAAATGAGAATTGGTGGCAAATGTGAAGTACAGTAACATGATGAATGAATAGAAGTGAATTATACAATGTGAATGGTGCATCCAGAAACGCGGAAAGAGAGTTACAAAAGATCTATGATTCTTGATCTCCAAGTTGCTGAGATTGAGTTTCGCATTCTCTCTTCAAAGAGAGAGCTGCAAGAGAGAGATCCCACATCGCCTTTCCCTGCAGATAAGAGATTAAAAATAGAACAAGAACAAAAGAGACGGGTTTAGTACGGAGGAATGAGACTATGAGACATGTCAATCGAACTCACCTCATCTTTGAGATCCAAAACGCTGGTTGGAGAGAAGGCGCAGATGAGCTGCAGATTGACTAGAAGATCTTGAGGCCTGCAGGAGATCTAGCTTTTGGAGTTGAGGCCGGAGGACAGGACTGAGATTCAGGTTGAGGGGTGATGATAGTGACTTCTGGTGTCGATGGATAAGATGAGATCATTTGTAAACATTCTTTAACCGAGAAACTGAAAACCAAAGGCTTTCGATGAAGTGAGTCCCTGGATTGTTAATCAGTCTGAACCTTCTAAGAATGCAAGCCAATGGATTGAAGATTGTACCTTTGCACCTCAGCCCTTGGCTGTGAACGATGGTCGAGCATCGGCAGGTCTCTTGCTGACAAAAGAAGTGTTAACTCGCTCTGACTTTCTTGCTAGAAGAAGGTTTCTGGCTTTGGTCACTCCAAAAATCTTCTCAAACTGAGTTGTTTCATGACACAGGTGACCCTCATTCCATTCTCCTTTCATTTTACTTTTGTTTCATCTTTCCTTCTTCTCTTTCCCTTCTTATCTCCAAACGACTCCTAATCTGTCCAGTTCATTCGTCTCGAAGTAAGGTTTTTGAGAAATTGAATGGGGGCAGTCTAGTAGAAACGACCACCGAAACCTCTATCTCTACGTCTGGCACCTCCTCCCCCTCCCGAACGATTTTGACGTTCTTCATTTACACTGAGAAGATCGTGTTTGTCGACAAGCTGAGAAGGAGTTGGGAAAACCGGGGGGGGGTCAGAAGATTGAACCAAACCTTGCGACTCGAGAGCAACTCACCTCATTCATGGTATTCAGAGATTTAGTCAAAGAAGCAAGGTATGAAGTCATCATCACATCATTGTATTCCTGACGGAAGGGAAATAGTAGAAGAGTCAGTCCAGTCGAGCATCTGAAAAACAGACCCAGACGTCGAAGAGAGAAAACTCACAGTCAAATATTCTTCCTTCCACTGATCACCTTCCCCGGCAGGTAAATTACTCAAAAGACTACTAATCTGTCTTAAACTCTCATGATCTTTTGGTAGAGCACCACTTTGAACTGATTGCATGTAAGTCAAAACCAACTTGATACGATCTGATAACATTGAGATTGAGGATTGTTGGGTTTGAAGGTTTGCTAACACTAAAGGCAGCGAAGAAAAGGAACCAAAAGAAAATCAGAGAGAGAGACGTTAGAAAAAAGGGAATTGGAAGTTTTCCGAGAGAACTTGAACCACTGCTGAGGAAGAGAAGGGAAGGGAAAGGACTTAGGAAGGAGAAGAAACTCACTAGCACTAGCTTCACCCTCACCATCTTCCGGAGGTTTAGAAGTATGATCCACAGCAATTCTCTCTGCTTCACCAGTTTCGATATGATATGGAGCTGGAACGAAAAACATGGTGGCTTCCATTGCTTCTTTTGGAATTTCTCCAACTGCTCCTTCTTTTCCTTTAGAAGGACTCTTAGCTTCAGAAGATTGAGCAGCAGATGCTGGAGCTAATTCAACTACAGATTCATAAAGTGAAATTGGAAGTTCACCAGAAGATTGAGCAGTGTTGAAAGAAGCTACTGTTGGAGTGAGTTGAAGGAATAGAGGGGCTTCATTGAAGTCTATTAGCTGGTGAGTTGAGAAAAGAGGAGAAGGAAAAGACAGGGAAGGGAAGGAAAGGGAGATGAAGGGAAAGGAAAAAGGGGAAGAAAGTTAGGAGGGTGGGAGAGGGATGGGTGGCGATTCAAGAGAGACCATACGAACTTGTTTGTGTACTTCTAGATCAGCTGGAGTTGGAACCATTCCGACAGAATACCATCCTAAGAATTCGAAAGTGGGGAAGACTTGCTTGACTTGAAGAATAGAAGTAGGTGGAAGGAATGAGTTGGAAGTGGGTCAGCGCGTTTTCAACTCTCCCTTTCAGGGTAGCTTCTTCTCTCAAGATCGAAATGATTCTCCCAAAAATTTCAATCAAACTCAACCCTCAGACACTCCATTTCTAAGTCCAATTGCCCTCCTGTCGTGTGTCTCCTCCCACTCAAACCTTTACTCACACTGAGCCAATCTACTCTTCAAGAATTCAGTATCAACTTGAACTCCCTTCGACTCAACTGCTTGTGATTTATCCTTTCCTTTTCCATTATCGTTTCCATTTCCACTACCACCAGTTGAATCTTGTTTGATCAGAATCTCGAAAGTGTTCTGGATTTCAATGTCCCTTGAAGATTGAGTTCCAAGGAGAGCTCCGTAAACTTGTTTGGCTGGTTCGGATGGGTTTTGAATTCTTGAACGCGTGAAATGCTCGGAAACGTTTAGAATCGGTAGAGGATGTCTGCAGGGGGGAGTAGGCGGGGGAGAGAGAGAGAGAGAGAAAGATTAGCAGGGTGGAGACTGGAGAGAGAGAGAGAGGTGAGTACTGACAAACTTAGATTGATACCTTCACCACCAGTTCTTGCTTCTAATAAAACTGGAGAATGCTTTGAGAGTGAAGCGGTTGAGGTTGGTGGATTGGAAGTGGAAGAGGAAGCTGAAGCTTCAGGTTGAGATGCCATCTTTCAAGAGAAACTTGAGTCTAAGTCAGGTGTGTTGGAAGTTTTTGAAGAGCTAATTAGACCACTGTAGACTTTTGATCTGCTTCTGTTTAACGATTAGAGTAAGTAGTCGAGCTGTTGAGGTCAGGAAGAGAAGGGAACAGATCCCACGCAGCCTTCTCTTGCTCACACCCACTCAACCTTCCCAATAAGCCTATTTGGCGAACTCTTCCTCCCTTTGACCCTTTATAAGGTAAGTTTAAGAATGCAAGAAGAAGTACAAGAAGATTAACTCACTTCAGAGGGTGGCTGCTGCGTTGATTTGGCGGATAGGATTATCAATCCAAGGAGGTGGATCTGCATCCAAAGGGCAGGGCAGAGTCACAAGTCCTGCGCAACCTCACAATACTCATTCCAAAGGAAGGGAGTGGAATCGATAGAGGAATGATAGCTTAAGAGTAGAAGGTCAATAGAGTAAAGTGAGGAAATGATAGGATGAGAGGGCAGACCATATCCCGTACCTCTATCCTTACCATGCCTGCCTGCCTGAATCAGATCTGACTACCTTCTCAGTAAGGCTGAGTTCTTATCTCATTGGATTATGATGCTTTCATCTTCTAGAGAAGATTATTCGACAATCGTTTGCCATCTTTCTCTATACATTCAGTGGACTCACCTCCAAACCTCTTTCTTCTCTCCTCTCCTCTCCCTTTCCTCTCTCTCTCTCTCTCAGCTCACTTCACTTCTCAAGAAAGAGTCGAGTCTCAACTTCAATCAAATATACCAACGTCAATCAATCTATGAGCGACAATCCTATCAATGATCTATCCAATTCAATTTCAACAACTCAAGTAGGAGGGCAAGATCAGCAGCAACAGATTCCATCTTCATCTAATGGAGATCAGGTTGCTAAGGACGATAGCAATGGGAATGATGGAATAGATGGAATAGATGGAATGTCGAATAGTCAAGTGCTTGATGGAAATCAAGCTAAGGGAGAGATTCCGAACTCGAACTCGACTTCTTCATCTCACCAAGATTCTGTTTCTACAATTCTTCAACCTTCGAGTAGTTCAGCTTCGAAGCAAGATCACAAAGCTACCTCTGGTAATCCTCCTTCTACGACGAATTCGATTCCAACTTCAATCCCCCCGACAAAGAAGTTCACTTCCTTATCTGTTAACAAGAGGTTTTTGGAAAAGACGAGTCCAAACGTCAGTCCGACTTTGAAATCAGGTTCGATTGCAAGTGGATCCTCAACTTCACTTTCGAACGGAATTGGAAGTGGGAATGGCGGCTCTAGTCCAGGAGTTGGTAAGTATTCTTTCTCCCTTTCTTTAATTTGATTCGAATCCAAAGATGCAAACAGTCCTACTGATCCATCTCTCCTTCGCTTTTGATTCTCCACTGCAGCTCGATCTCTGGGAACTGGATCTTCGAGACTTTCAACAACTTCGAAACTTGCAAGTGGAAATAGTCCGAAGCTGACACCGAGCTGGTCGAGTTCTACGAAACCTGAAGCTACTTCTGGAAATGGCGAATCTTCAAGTGAACCAACAGCTGATTCTGTTCCGACATCAGAAGCGACGACGACAAGTTCGAATCCAGCTTCTGCTATCTCTTCATCTTTAGCTCTATCGACAACTGCATCCGCTTCTCCAAAGTCATTGACTTCAATGCCAAATACTAGAGCTCGAGCAGTTCTATCTTCAGGTTTAAAGAATCCTTCCAATGAATTAAGAGGTAGATCTTCTCCTGGTTTACGGAATGCGTCTCTAGCTTCTAGTGGAACTGGACCAGGTAGATCAGGTTCACCAGGAGGGATTGGATCTTCTCTGAATTCTCAATCAAGAACTTCTGGATCTACTAGTGGTGGAGGAGCAGGAGTAGGGGGAGGTTCACCAGCTCCTTGGGCTTCAATCAAACCTCCTGCTCAATCTTCAACCTCAACTTCTCAATCCAATCTTCTAAGTGATTTCCCAACTGCCGGAGAAGTGGTCAGAGCTCAGAAACTTCATGAAGAAAAGTTGGCTCATCATGCTGCGGAAGAAGCTGCTAGACAAGAAAGACATTTACAGGAATTAGAAAGGTTCAGGGGAAATATGACCCATAGTGGAAGTGGAACACAATGGGATGAATTAGAAGATGGTGAGGAAGATGATTTCTTAGATGGTGTGGTGGAATTCGCTGATGGAACGAAATATGAAATTGAAATTCCTATTGAAGATCAACAACAATCATCGAATCAGCAGATTGAAGAAACTCAACAGGAAATTTCAAAGGAAGAAAGATTCAAAGATGTTAATCATGATAGAAGTTGGCCACCTACCAAAGGTCAGGAGGATAACAATTCTCAGACGCAGAAATTGCAGAGATTGGAAAGTCAACCTTCTTCTATTCTAGCTTCTAGTTCGAAGACTTCTGCTACTTCGACTTCTTCTAGACCATCTCCTTGGGGTAATCTTTCTTCTACAACTTCTTCCGGAAGAGAAGCACCACCTCATGCTTCATCTTCAACTCTAGCCACTTCTCCCAAAGAAGTTTCTTCAACTCGAAGACCATCTGCTGGAAGGTTAGTTGGATGGGATAGGACTTCAACCGATTCGGATGGATTTGATCAAGCCGCTAGTGGAAGAGGAGAGAAAGATCGACGAATGTCAAGTGGAAATCGAGGAGGAAGGCCTACGGCAACTCAGCTTCATCCTCAATCGATTTCTGCAACTCAGCCTTCGCAGGCCGCACCAGCTCCATCAAGCGCGAGAGCTTGGGGAACTTTGGCTCAAAGATCTGCTCTTCTGGATCCAGACGCTCCGAAACCATCTCCTCCTTCAGCCAGTCCTACTACTAGGTCTGCTCACGCTCAGCCTTCAACTTCTGCCTCTAGGCCTCCAGTGCCAACCTCCAGACCACCTGTTACGACGGCCCAGAGAGGCACAACTGTGTCCAATCGAGATCTACCTCCTCATGCTCTGATGACGGCTTCCGCAGCACCAGCTTCTTCAACTTCAGCAGCTCAGATCTCGTCTCCAGTCACTGCTACTTCTCGAGCAGCTCCAACAACGAATCCTTGGGGAAATAGGAAACATACTGCAGGACCTCTTTCGCCTTCTATCTCATCGGCAACTCCAGCTCCTACTCTGACCATTCCTTCTTCAACAACGTCAAATCCGACGGCTTCAATTCCTCAGCCTATCTCTCCGTCCGTCATCAAATCTCCTACTTCTCCTTCTTTGGCTTTATCGCCTTCTCAAGTTGCAGATCCTCAGAGAGGAGAAATGTTGACTGCTGCAGAAAGAGCTAGGAGAAGAAGAGAAGAGGAAGAAAAAGCTAGAGCGGCAGAAAAGGAAAGAGCTAGGAAGAAAGCAGCGGAAATAGAAGAGAGAATGAGAAAGGAGAAGGAAGCAAAGGAGAGAGTGGAGAGGGAGAAATTGGAAGAAGAGAGGAAGGAAAAGGTTAGATTGGAAGAGGAACGACAGGCCAAAGAAGAGGAAAAGAAAAGAGAACTCGAAAATGAAAGGTTCGCGGCTGTTGCTGTGGCTGACATGGCCAAGAATCAAAGGAATCTAGGGAGGGAAAGGTCTTCTCAACCTTCAAATTCTGGAACTACTCCGGATGCTTGGAGACGAAGTGCAGCACCTTTACCTCCTCAATCCTCAGCGATGAATCAGGAACGTAAGCCTTTCAATCAAGCTTTGGAGGAATCTGCCTCTCGAGTAGAACAGGCTAGGAAAGCACTTTCTGGAAAGACTCAGCTTCGGACCTCTAAAGATCCGGTCCAACGAGATTCACCGAATTCTGCTTCTTCCACAGTCAAGATTGGAGCTCCTTCTGGAACCGATCTGGCAGTCCCAACACAGGATAGAGCCAGGTTAGCTGTTGTCAGTCCAAGCAGTGAAGCTACTTCATGGCGACGAGCAGCTCCTCTTCCATCTTCAAGCTCAGAAAACAAGGGTGGAAAAGAGACAACTTCATCTCAACCTCCACTCGATCTCGCTGCTGTTGGAAGGCAACAGAGAGCAAGCACAGCTGCTGCTCCTGCTTCATCGGAAAGCGCTCCTCCTCGCTCTCCTGAAGTACAGAAGCAGATCCTCCCTCGACAAACTCCACGATCGCCGACGATAACTGCTCCTTCTCCTCCAGTCCAAGCTCGACCGACAGCAGCTCCGACTACCAGAACTCAGCTACCTCCTTCTTCACCTTCAAAGAGCCTTTCGAATTTGGACGACGTCATCTCGAGGATCAAGGGTGCTATGACGAACCAGCCGCCAGCTAGGAACGCTCCTACAACGACTCCTACGCCTGCTGTCAACACCACAGCTCCCGTCGCTCCACCAACTGGACCGGCGAGCTTGAGAGTACCTCCAACTGGACCAGCAGCTCAAATGCAGCAGGCGAAAGTCAGGCCTTCTGTTCAAGTGGAAGAGCCGAAGGTGGCGGAACAGCTTCAACTTCTCTCCCGACCTCAGCAACCTCCAGCTCAGCAGCAGCAGCAAGCCAAAGCTATCCCCACGCAGCCAGCAGCAAGGCCTCAACCTCCAATCCAACCTGAGCCTCAAACGACGCGGTCCGAAGTTCCACTGGATCCACCTCCGGTTTGGAATAGGTTCAAAGTCAAAATCGTCAAAGCTGAAGCTTCCAAGGGTAGCTCTTCCAAACGAAGAGTCAGAATCGAAGTACCGGAACCACCTGACGTCGCTCCTGTTTATCCACTTACTTGGGAACCTCCAATTCTAACTCTTCCTTCGAAGACACTTTCTAGAGATGCTCAATTCTTTCCAAAAGCTTTCAGTAGAGGAGTTATCATCGCTCCAGTCAATCTTCCCAGGAAGGTTTTGACAAAAGCTTCAGTTCCAAGGAAAGCTCCGATCGCTGCAAAAGTCGCTGAAGTCAAAGTACCACCTTCTACGACTCCAGTCGCTCCAGCTCCATCGATCGCTACAACTCCTGCTCCCAAAGCGAACATCCCAAAAGTGGCTGTCAAACTTCCAACTCCAGCTTCTACTCCCAATGGAACTGCACCTTCAGCTCAAGCGAAGAAGGATTCGAACGAGATTTCTTGGAGGCTGACGACTAGAACTGGTTTACCAACTCCTCCAACCTCAAACCCTCCTAGCGCTCCTGCCGCTATGAGAACTTCTCATCATCCAAGTAGCTCTCCTAGTCCAGCTCCAGCAAGCAGATCGAAGATGACTTCACCAATCACGTCTTCTCAAGTTCCTTCTGTTTCGCCTACTACTTCGAGTAGACCTTCGCCTTTCAGAGCAGCTGTCTCAGCTGCTGTAGGTCAAGCTATTACCTCCACTATGAGTCCTACTATCGCATCGGCAGCAGAGGTTTCTATCTCTTCTACTTCAGACCCTAAGGCTCCCGGTTCTTCGAGACAACAAAGTCGAAGTAGAGGAGCATCTGGTTCAGGTTCAGGTGCAGTCGCTTTTCATCCTTCTATGGGCTTAGCTGGGGGTAGGGATACTCCTTCTCCAGTTAGTTTCATGGTCAATAGCGAATTGGAGACAGCTAGAAAAGAGGCAGGAGTTGGTTCTTCTGGATCTTCTGCTTTGGCTGGTGTGCCGGTTTCTTCTACGAGGAACACTTCGGCGAGTCAGACTCCGGCTTCAGCAGTGAGTTCTTAGAATCTCGAAACTGACGTAGAAAGTGTAGAGCCTGAGAGTACGGGTCTGACATTACGTTTCTATCTTTGTCCTCCCCTTCTCCCCTCCCCCAGACCTCAGTCCTCCCCTCTCCTAGCAGTCTAGGCGGGTCAGCCACTTGGGGATTCCCGATCTTGGATCGAAGCACACCTCTTCTTCCTGATTCCGATCATCTCAAGAGTGTCTGGGCTCTCTCTCCTTCTTCCGGAAACTCTTCCAGAGAGGTTCAGAATTCTCTCAAAGGAATCTCGGACGACTTCTTGCCGTCCTCGATACCTTTGAATGTGAACGACCTACCGATGTCAGCAGGATTAGAGAGCAAGATGGAAAGTAAGGATGCGAACGGATTGAAAGCCCCTGCTTCTCCTCACGCCGCTCCTTCCAGATTCGATGCTTCAACTAACACTAGCTTGGAACAGAGATCGCAGTCACACTCCCCTCAACATCCTCAGCCAGTTGGAGCCAAGCCGAATGGATTCGACTCTTCGAGCAGGAGCTCTCCCACGAATCATCACAGTAGTCAGCACTCTCAGTCATCTTCTCCTTTCCAGCGTACAAGTGGTCTTCCGCCAATTCCTTCTCTCCCTGGAGCGAACGTCACTTCAGGAAGTCATTCGAATGCATTTGGAGCAGCACCTCATCAAGCGGTCAGGCCTCCATCTTTCAATCCGACTCCTTATCCTTACGGAGCTCCAAACGCTTTCGCACCTTACGCTTCAGGTATGGGATCTACAGGAAGCCCCTATCTCCCTCCTGGAAATGGATCTACTCCAATGAGACCTCCTCAACCTTCTCAAGCTTTCGGTGGATATTCTCCTTTCGCTGGAAATGGTTATCCTTCACTCGGAGGAACTGGTTATTCACCATTCGGTCAACCTCAACGTTTACCTTCTAAACCTTCTGCTGTCTCTGCGTTCGGTCAAAGTCAAGGGCAAGCGAATTGGGGAAATGGTAACGCTTTTGCTTCGAATGTGAATGGAATGGTGGGAATGGGAATGAGTTGGGGCAATTCTACTCCTGAAATCCGACCCGCTCCAACTCCTGGATATCTTCAACATCATCAATCTCCTCAACCTAGAACTTCAGGTTTGAATATCAATTCACCAGCTTTCCGTCCTTCTTCTCAAGCTCAGGCTCAGAATCAGCCTCGTTCGAATCAGTCGAGCTCGACAACCAATTCTGGAAGCAACAACAACAATAATGCGGGTGGAAGAGCTCCACCTCCTCATATGCTTGGAGGATATGAGCCTCCTCGTCTTTGGTAGTGCGTGGTTCAAGACGGTAGTGGTTTTGTATGATGGGGGAGGGAATGGGAGGAAGGGGAGGAAGGGGAGACGCCATCAGTTAGATAATGTATTTGCGACGTAGACTTTTCATTCGCTTTGTTTGGTTTCCATTTTCAAAAGATTTCTTGGTTTTTGGTTTTCAGTTACTTCTTCTTTGGGGGTGAAGCTTTTGCGAGAGACAATCATTAATCAGGGGTGTGTTTCGCTGAAAAGGGTGGGGGGTCGAATCCTCCCCTCTCTTTCCTTTCCGAGGGAAGTCTGTCAATTGCACGGGATCTTGTATTCCCACTTTCATTCGGAACTCCACCTAGCCAGTTTCAAACTGTAGAGCTGTAGATAGCGAGGATTTCAGTTTCTACATTTTTCTCTTTCAAAGGACCGGTTAGCAGTTTTGCGAGGGTAAGATCCCCCGCAATCTCGCAACTTTTTGCTTTAAAAGCTCCTCCTCTCGAAACCTTTTGGTTTCTCTCCAAATCTATTCCTTTCTCACTCCCAATCCATCTGGATAGCCTCATCATGCCATCGCAACAGCAACAGCGAAGTAGCTCTTCTTCAAGCTCATCCGCATCTTCCACCACAGCATTTCAACCTCTTGGAGATGCTATTGGCAAGACTCCTCAACCAAAAGTCACTCTTCCTATTCCGATTGGAAGAGTTGCAGAGCTCACTTCTCAGGATATGATCAAGGCAAGAGATGCTAGACGATTCGATCCTTCCAAGATTGAAGAAGTTTTGAGAGATGGTCGAATTGATAACGCCACTAGGATTGAGATGACCGAGGTTCTCTCAAAGGACGAGTACTTCGGAAACTGGAAAAAGAGAGCGTGAGTAGTTGTTGTGATTCTGCTGGGACCTGGAGCTGGAGTGGGGTAGAAGAGGGGAGAGATGGCAAGTTGGAGTAACAAGCTGGTCTAATCAGCTCTGGTCTGTATCATGAGATCTGACCCAATGATCCTCTTCTCTTCCAATCTCCCCTTTTCAGTATCCATTGGAACAGAGAGCAAAGTATGGAAATGGGTCACTTCGCGATGAGGAGAATCTTGGATCTCGCAGAGAAACATGATTGGACCTCTCATCAAATCATCGAAGCTACTTTGACTTTGGATTTGCAGAACCCAATCAGTATTCATTGGGTCGCCTTTGTTCCTGTCATTATGGGTCAAGGCTCTCCAGAACAGATGGAGCGTTGGTGAGTACAAGAAGGAGCAGTTCGGTATTGTCTCTCGATAAGTGAATCTGATTCCTCTCTCTGGTCCTTTCCTTCTTCCTTCACTCCTCAGGGGAAATCGAGCTATGAACCACGAAATTCTCGGATGCTATATGCAGACCGAGCTGGGACATGTGAGTGTTCTCGAGAGGCAGGAAAGAGATTTCAAAGCTGACGTTGAACTCTACTTGGTGTCCTTTACTCTTCTCAGGGCTCGAACGTTCAAGCTTTGGAGACGACCTGTACCTACGATGAAGCCAGCGACTGCTTCGATCTCCACTCTCCAACAATGACTTCAACCAAGTGGTGGGCTGGCGGATTGGGAACGACTAGTACCCACGCTGTTGTTCAAGCTCAGTTGATCATCAAGGGAAAGTCTTATGGACCGCATCTATTCTTCGTTGCTCTTCGCTCTATGAAAGACCACAAGCTCTTCCCTGGAATCGTGGCCGGTGATATCGGACCAAAGACCTACAACGGATTCCCAGCTCTAGACAATGGCTGGGCTCGTTTCGATCACTACAAGGTTCCAAGAGACAACATGCTCTCCAAGTTTGCAAAGGTCAAAAAAGGTGGTGAATACGTTAAGCCACCTAGCGACAAGCTTTGTGAGTATCTCTATTTCTCTCTTGGCTTCTATGTGGCCTCGTCATTTGCTAATCGATGAGTCCTTTGTCCCCTTCACTTACTTTCTTCAGCTTACGGATCTATGCTCTTCATTCGTAGTATGATGATCGACAGAACCGGATGGATGCTCAGTAGAGGAGCCACTATCGCCCTCAGATATGGAACTGTTAGAAGACAATTCAGAGACCCAAGCTCAAAGAATCCAACCGACGTTGAACGCAACGTTCTCAGCTATCCTTCTCTCAATCGTAGATTGATGCCGTACCTGGCTAAATCTTACGCTTACATCCTAGCTGGAAGAAGGATGAAGACTCTCTACGAAGATCTAGTTTCAAGCATGGAGGGTGAAGTCGATTTGACTCTACTAGCCGACACTCACGTTGCCAGTTCTTCTCTGAAGGCTTTCTGTACCAAGCAAGCTTTAGATGGAATCGAAGAGTGCAGACAATCTTTGGGAGGTCATGGATTTTTGGCCAGTGCCGGTTTCTCTTCTGTGAGTAACAGAACAGCCTTCCATCCGTCAATCTTGATTCAATCCTTACCCGAGCGCCACTCCCCATTCTCTGCCTTTCTCTTCTTTACCCAGCTTTTCCCTGAACAAACTCCAGCCGTCACTTACGAAGGAGACAACTACATTCTAATGCAACAAGTCGGACGTGCTATGCTCAAGACTCTGGGAGAACTCAAGAAGAACCCTCAAGCCAACACTTCGAACACCTCCTCTTTCATCAAAGCCATCGTCACTCCTGGGGCTGTTCAATTCAGACCCCCTACTTCTCCTTCAGAATGGTTAAACCCAGAGACTTACAGCAACGCTCTCGGACTCAGAGCTGCTCTTCTGGTAGCCGGACTAGCTGCTGACGTAGCAGGTGGTCGTCAATTCGGAGACCTCAGTTACGAATGCATTGAGGTCGCTACTTCCCATGCCGAAGTGACAGTCAACGCTTGGTTCGGAGAAGCAGTTCAAGATGACGCTAAGGAGTTTGGAGAAGATTGCGTCAGATGGTTGGAGAAGTTGGTCGCTCTAAACGCTTTAACCTCAATTGCAAGAAATATCACTCCTCTAGCTCTACCTTCTGCCAAAGGAAGAGGTCTGGCTGGAGTCACTGCTGGAACTGCAGCTATCACTCCAGAAGCCGTCTTACATTTGGAATCTGCTATCAGAACTTTGGTCGAAGAGCTCCTACCTCAAGCCATTCCTCTAAGTGACGCTTTCGGTTGGGCTGATTGGGAGTTAGGCTCTGCTTTGGGAAGGAAAGATGGAAGAGTTTACGAAGCTCTCATGGCTGAAGCTGAAGGAAACCCTCTCAATCATCCAAGTTTAGGAGACGATGCAAAGAGCAGAGGTATCTATCAATATGGGGGAAGCAAGACTGGTAAGAACGTCATCGCTTCTTACGAGACCCAACTCAAACCTTTATTGCAAGCCGCCGCTGAACGCTCAGGTGATGGGGGAATCCAAGGGGATGGTTCGAGGTTATAGATTGCGTGTTTTGCTTGCTTCCATTTTCCATTCTTGTATCTTATTCCCACCACTTAATCTAAATTTGCCTCATTTATTGTCTAGATCCAACCTTTCAGGTTTTGGTTTGAGATCTTGAGATTTGAGAATGAATTCGAAACGACCCGTCGGACGTAATGCAACACTTCGTTCAGGAGCCGTCCGCTTCTTCTCACCAAGACCATCATCCTTTTTGAACCATGACTTCCCTGACTCTGCCAGCAGCTGGAACATACCTCAATACTGGTTTAACCACCGTCAAGTTCGGACCCTCTTCGTTGAATACTTTACCAGCGGTCTTGTCTTCTCTGAGACTCGTCAAAGCTGGAGAGAAACCAAGATCTCTCATCCTGACTGGAAACACTCTAGCTACCAAGACCAAAGTCATCAGTAGAGTAGAAGAGATCCTAGGAGACACTCATGCTTTCACTTTCACTTCGATTGGGGAACACGCGCCTGTCGAAGGGATTGAGAAGGCGGTAGAGGTGAGTGGAGGGCTAGGGTTTTAGGGCTGGGTATCAATGGTGCGGCCCGCACGAGAACTGACTGGCATCTCACACCATTACTCTCTCCAACAGCTGATGAAAAAGCACGGAGCCAACTGTATTGTGGCTGTGGGTGGCGGAAGTCCCATTGATGCTGCGAAAGCTATCTCTTTCTTCGTTCGAGACCAAGAATCAAAGGTGGACGAAAAAACGGACCCAAATTCTTTCATTCCAATCATCGCGATTCCAACTACTCTGTCGGTCGCAGAGACTACCTGCAATGCTGGATACACCTCCAAGGACGGACATAAGGTTGGAACGAGACACGCAGCTCTGGCTCCTCAGGCAATCATCTACGACGCTGAGCTTACTCTGGACACTCCAGAAAAGCTTTGGCTCTCGACTGGTATGAGAGCTGTCGATCACGCTATCGAAACTCTTTACAGGCCAGATGCAAGTCCCCTGAATCAAGCTCAGTGTCTCCACGCTATCAAAGAGCTCTTCACGTTCTTGCCACTTAGTAAGAAAGATCCGAAGAACCTAGACTATCGCCAGAGACTCATGGTTGGAGCTTTTGCTGCTCTCTGGCCGGAGAACAGAGCGTGAGTAAGGAGAGAAGAAAGGGGAAACAACAGAAAGTGACAACGACCAACGATCCCTTCGACCTTCCCTTTGCTACAATCAGAGGAGCTCTCGGTATCAGTCACGGACTGGGACATCTCTTGGGAGCTACTTACAAGATCGGACACGGGATCACGAGTTGTTTGACTCTCTCCAAATCGTGAGTGGGTGGCACACTGGCACTCCAAATCGCTCTTACCAAGTGCTAACATTACGCTCTTCCCTTTCGACAGCATCATCCACACTTCTCTCAAAGAATCTACTGGACCAACTCAGCTGGCTGCTCTTTCCTCAGCACTCTCTTACATCCCAACTCCTTATGCAGCCCCGTCTGCCGTCGAACCTTCGCTTGGAAGCTCGCCTGTCGACCTTCGAAGAGCAAGAGATAGAGGAGTCAAGGTCGGAGAGGCAGTCCAAAACCTAATCAACGATCTGGGACTTAAATCGACATTAAAAGGATGCGGATTGAAGAAGGAGGACGTCGAACTAAGCGCAGACAGAGCTGTAGCGGTGATGGGAGGGGAGAAAGGAGGCGAGAGATGGACGGAGATTAGAGACATTTTGGAAAGTGTTTACGACGATTAGTCTGGTGAAATGTAATAATTAATGATTTGATGCTCTACTTACCTTGTTGGAAGTAGGAGAATCCCTCGAGAAAGAAGAGGACCAAATCTTCTCCACTTCAAAGATCTTTAAATGTTTTCTTCCTATCCACCCAAACGAAACTCATCACCTTCTCCAGAAGCTCCATCGACTCTTTATTCTTCTTCTGTTCATCAACCAATAGATAAGAAAGCAAGCAAAAGAAGAGAAAAGTACAAGGAGACAACAGATCCAACGAAAGTTACTTTATTTATCCTTTTTTTGGCCCTACTTTATTGGCTACTACCAATCCCTTCTCCTTTTAGCATCTATACTAGAGCTTCAAAGAACAAGTTCGTCAACAACTGCAACTGCAACAGCAACCAACTCGATTCAAGAACCATGCCTTGGCAAAAGACTTTCGCTTTGTCTAGCAGAACCAAAGGTTGTCATTTGATCACCTCAGAGGTACAGAAGGAGATCAGCGAGGGGCTAAAAGGAGTCAAGGTGAGTCTGATTGCTATGTCTGGTATCGGAAGGGTGGGGAGAGAAAGAGGTACAGGACGCAGCAAGGCCAGAGGAGAGGAGAAGACATTCTTCATCCTTGACAGAATTCCGTAGCTTTGGAAAAGACATTCCCAGCATACCTGCGTTTGTTGATGGTCCCTCTCAATCCAGATGCAATCAAACCCGAGGGTATGCATCTCATCTGGCTGAGAGGCAACCTCGACTTCCAACTATCTGTTTCGAGCAATCCACTATCTATACTACTCTCCCTCCCCTTCTAAGAGTAGGAATCGAGAGTTTTCAGCTCTTTCTCTCTCCCGACCTTCACCCTTTGAACCTGAGCTGTTGGTGTTCTGACGTCTCTCTGTCCTTCTCTCCTCCACCTTGCAGATCGGAATGTTGACCCTCTTCATCCAGCACACCAGCGCTGCTTTGACTCTAAACGAGAACTTCGACAAGACTGTTAGAACTGACATGGACAGAGTCTTAGACAGTGCGTAATTGTTTGGCAAGAGACTCTCACTCTTTTCAAAAGTCTTCATCTCACGCAGTGGCTCCTCTCCTCTTCCACCTCCTTTCACCATCTCAGAAATTGTTCCTGAAAGCTTCGATTGGGATCACACAGACGAGGGTCAGTTCAGAGCCGCCGGACCTGAACTTCCTCTTCTTCTTTTGCTTTCTCATCTGTTGCTTACTTGCTCCTCAATCTCTTTTCCCGATCTTTTTTCGCAAATAGGTCCTGACGATAGTGTCAGTCACACAAAGACAGGTGAGTAACAAGAATGTCTTATATGGCTACTGGCTTTGTCTGTTGAGTCTGACCATTCCCTGCAATCTCTCCTCTTCCCCTGCCAGCTTTGATCGGACCATCAGTACAGATCCCAATCACAGATGGAAGATTGGCAACTGGAACATGGCAAGGTGTCTATCTGTGCGAATTCAGGAAGGACAAGCATGTCAGAAAGATTGTGGCAACAATTTTACCTTGATGCCCATCTTTTTTTTCTGTAGTCAATGTTCACATGTCCAGAACACTGCTATTTGAAATGCGGACTGTCCGCTAAAATTGGTTTCTTGTTACTCAGAAGCTGTACTTCAGAAACTGTGCTTGGAAAGCGTTCGATTTCGAGACCCTATCATTGACCTTTGACCTTCAACCTTTTCATTTATAGGAAAGCCTCTCTTTCTCTGAATTCCCTTTCCGGCATCAGGAATCTCGCCCTGAAAACGTGTACCCGCGAGGGTATTGAAACAGTTGGACCAATCCACCTTCGGTGATTCTTTTCCAAAACCAATCTCGTGTCATCATCTAGCTCCCTTCGCGCACTGTGCGTGCTACCATACCATACAGAAGGCCTTAGTAGATCGAAAGCGATTCAGATTCAAAACGAAACAAGTCTAGATGATAGGCACCAACAAGCATCGATGCAGCCGTGCTCTTTCACTCCTCTTCTCCAGCCCTCCTTCCCCCTCGGCACTTCATCCTTTCGGTCCCATTCGACGCCTCTTCCATCCTGAAAACCTAGTAATTGTCTATTTATTTCTTTTCCTCCTTCTTCTCTTCCTTTGGAGGAGTCAACCTAAAGCTCTTTGGGCTATAGTCTTCTCCCTCTCCAACTTGTTCCCAAGGACTTGAAGGTTCAAAGTTTCTAAAAGCTTGAGTCAATTGAAGAGGTTCCGATACGACTCTCTTTTTCTCCTCATCATATCTAACTTCAGAGTAACCTGTTAGAGGAAAATCCTTACGAAGAGGATGACCTTCGAAACCTGCGAGAGAGAGGAACACGATAGAGGGAATGAGGAGAGAAAGTGAGGTGAGGTAGTTCAGCAATCAGCAGGGTTTACGAGTCAAAACAGACAAATAAGAAGCAAGTCTCACCGCCTCCCTTTCTATCTCCAAAAGATTCATCTTTCGAAAAACTCACCATAATCTGTCAAAATTCTCCTCAAATCCGGATGGCCCTCAAAAAAGACACCATACATATCCCAAATTTCTCTTTCATACCAATCAGCGCCTTTATAAACAGCAGTAGCACTTGGTACAGGAGAAACCTCATCAGCATAAGTTTTAACCCTAATTCTACAATTGTATCTCACACTAAGTAAATGATAAATGACTTCGAACCTATTTGACTTAGTTGGATAATCTGCACCAGAAATGTCCATGAGACCTTTGAATTGAGTTGAATGATGATCACGAAGGAAAGTTAAAACTGGAAGGACTGAAGTTGGTGGAATGTAAAGGGTTAGTTCATCTTTGTAGAGAGAGAAAGATTGGATGTAGTGGGGAAGACCTGAGGGAATAAAGGAAGAGGAGGAATGGTTGAATGGAAGGTAAAATGAGTTGGTGATGTGAGTGAGTGAGAGAGTACGTAAATTCAATTTGCGAGAATTAGAGCTGGGCTAGAAGGGCAGGGCTTCCTTCCTCTGGTTTCCCCTCTTCATTCGCAGTTTCAGTCGCAGTTGTAAGCTCTCCAACAATCGAGAACCCATAACCTCTCTGTCCTTGGATCCCCTCTCTGACCTTCTCATTCTTCCTAACAGCTTCTTCCTCCTTCGAAGCTCCCAACTCTCTCCAGTCCCACCATCTCTCAATGCCTTCTGCCAATTTGACCCTCCCCCACATGTAAATATGGATTCGTTTTCTATCCAATACTTCCGCCAGAATCCGCCTGCTGAAACTCACAAGAGACAATATAACTTCCATAATCATGTAAAGGAGCTGCGATTTTCTGATAAGCGTCCATTGGGTTGACCCCTGCTCTCTCTGGGTATGGTGAAATTGGATTGACTGTAAAAGATGATGATTTGATGAAGTTGAGAGAGAGGATCGTAGGGGTAGGGGTTGAGTGGGGAGAAGGGAGGAGGAAGATTAGGTTAGAAGATGGTTGGAGTTTAGGAAGGAATGAAGGGGATTGATTCCTTCTCAGTCTTAAGTTCCATTTTTGAGATTCAAATTGAACGCCTATCAGAAGTTTCTCGATAGGAACTCTCTTAAAGAACCCTAACTTCAGAACCTGGTAGGAATGTTAAGGAATGCTCCCGTGAAGTCTGCTATGCTTCCTCTCTCTGGCCAGTCTGATTCCTAATGCCAGTAAAGTATCTGGATTCCTGCTTCTCAGGATCCTGGATACCTCCATGGAAAGAGACCTTGACCTTTCTCTACCCTCTCCTCTCATTGCCGACCATCCCATCGTGCTCCTCTCCTCTGTGCTCTGATCCCAGCCTGGTTCTCCCAACTCTTCTTTCTTCCCTCTCCTCACCCTACTCTACTCTCTTACGATCTCATACTGCTATACCCTCAGCAGATTTACTCACCTCTATCACCATCACCCTTCAAACCTTGAATTGCAGGTTTACTCTGACTTTCAACCTGTCTCAACACTTGACTTGTAGAAATCGAACGAATGGATTTGGTTAAGACTTGGTTGTTCAAAACTGAACGTCTAAAAGTTGAAGTAATCGTTGGAATCATCTTGACCAACTTGAGATGATGCGGGTTATGGCTTGGGAAGGATCAAGGTTACAAGGTTGCACTTGTCCTCCCACAAGCAACCACAAAATGTCAGCTCGATCTTTACTGAGAGCAGGAAATGCAAGTAGCAGTTCAAATACCTCAAATGAAACAGAAAGAAGTATCTTAGAGGATCCATTAATTTCAATTCATCCAAAGACTAAAGCTTTAAGATGCAAAGCTTGTGATTTCATGGTAGTTAAACACGTCGCTCTATGGAGTAGTCACGTTCTAAGTAAAGCTCATAGAGAAGGTGTTGGCAGAATTAAGAAAGAAGAAGAATTGAAACAGAGGAAAGAAGAGGAGAGGTTGGAGAAAGAGAGGCGGATAGAAGAGGAGAGGTTAGAAGCTGAAAGACTAGAGAAGGAGAAACAACAGGCGCTCGTCCAAGAGAAAGAGAAAGAGAATGCTGATGTCAAAGGGAAGAGGAAAGCAGAAGATCAGTTGTCAAATGATCAGGTTGGAGATGCAGATGGGAATAAGAAACAAAAGCCAGATCAAGATGAAGAATGGTTGGCATTTCAAAGAGAACTTTTGGGGGATGATGATAAAGGAAATGCGTCTAATAAGATTAAACCTAAATATCACCAAGCTACTATATTCTCGGAACCCAAGTTGAATGTTATAGCGAAGAACGGTGGAGGAGATGGGGAGGGAGATGCAGAGGAAATTCAAGAGGAAGAACAGGAATCGATGGCGGAGAAAAGAAAGAGATTGGAAAGAGAAGAAAAGGAAGAGATTTATGAAAGGTATATGGAAGAGATTAGATTGCAGGGAGAAGTTGATGAGAGGTGAGTTTGGTGAAAAGAGGGCAAGCTTCGTTCATCTTCTGGGAAGGGCCAGTGGTTGCTCTCATTTAAGACTTTCCAAAACTGACCTTAATGCTTCTTGGGCTTTCTCTCTCTCTCTTTTCTTTCCTCCTAAATCTCCCATCATCAGAGTCTCTTCACTCAAAACTAGAATGGAACTCTTGAAATCTAAGAAACCTAAAAGTAGAGCCAATTCTCAAGCTGCGAGTTCCGCTTCGGATATTTCTTCCAAAACCAAACTCAAACCGAAAGGAAAGAGCAATTTGGCTGCTGCTATGGCTTTGGCTGCTAGAGGGAAGAAGAAGTAGACGTAACGATTGATTTTGCCATTTAATGTATTACTATCTCTTCAATGTAACGTTTGATTCAATTGCATTTCTCGTCTGTCGCCAGTACCCACTGAAAGCCTTGATCTCAAGTTTTATTCGCATTACTGTTCGGCATAGAGATCGCTGTGATACGTGGAGGAGGAGCAATAAGGGATGATGAAAGCGCAGTGACCCTCGATCATTGACCGCGTCTGCATAAAGTGATCTTGAGTTGAATTCTCTCTTCTCTCCCAAACAACACTTCTACTCATTCGAACCCTTTATTATGGACGATGACGTTCTTGAAATTGATTCCCCAATGGAAGTTAGTATTCAACTCAGCGACATCTCATTGTTATATCTCTCTCTCTCTGTGTCTCTATCTAACCTTCTCTAATCAACCTTCTCCCTCTCTCTCTCTCTCTCTCCCCCCCCTCTATCCTCTATCTCTTTGCCTTTCCACCCTCACTTGATTAACTCACAGCATCCAGTTGATCTCTCTGACACTTCAGACATAGAAGATTTCAATCTAGACGGTTCACCTTCTGCAGCGTCAATCGCCAGATCCGCCAAACTTCATTCCCAAAGATTAGAAGCTTTAGAATATCCAGAATCCCTACCATATCAATGTGAAAGCTTGGAAGAATTCGATGGCAGATTGGAAATCGTTTGTAGGAAATTGGTGGAATGTGTTGAGAGTAAGGAGTGAGTATCCCACAGAGATTAGATACAAGTGGAGGAAAAGTTGAGGTTGAAAGGAGGCGAGCTCATGAAAGAGGTCAAGTGAGAGATTTTGAGTCAATGAAAGTGCTGAGATATCGAGCATGAGAGGTGGTAACTAGGTAAACTCGCTCTCCTCTGTTCGCTGATTAGGCCAAGTCCTTCTAATCTTTGATGGAAAACCTTACCAGCTACTAACCACCTTTCTCTTCTATCCAAACAAAAAGTTACGACGTTGGCTTAATTCAATGGAACCATAAACTTCAATGTCTTCTATCTCTAAAATAGTGAGTCAATCCAACCTTTCCCTCCTCATCCTCCATGAGCTTCTCATCATCTCCCATGTTCTCTCACCCTTTCCCATCTCCCAGTCCTCTCCCCCGTCTTCTCCGAGCCAAACTAGCACGTCTTTTCTACTCCCTAACTCTACTACCAGGAATGGAAATCCGTCTAATAGATTTATCATCCAAATCTTGCATCTCCTTACTTTCCTCCAAAAAACGTCTTGACATCAAAGATTTAGTACTTCCTTGGAAACCTCTTTACGATCTATTACAAAAGGAATTGATGGAAAAAGGTAGAAGAACTGGAATGTCGAACATTAGTAGTAGTCTTTTGGATTTGGCTGAATGTTGTCAGAGATTCTTTGATCCTAATGAAAGTGAGGGGATGTTGAAAGCTATCTTACCGGGATTAGATGGTGGGAATTTGAATGTGAGTTTCGCTTTTGAGGAGGAGCTGGAAGAGCTTGGGAAGGAGTGGAAATGCTGACCAATGCTTTTGATGTTTCTTCTTGTAGTCTGTCATTGCTACTCAGGCACTTTTGGTTCATTTCCTTCCAATCAGTCATCCTCAGAGATGGCTGCCTGCTAGTGAGTTCTATCTTTAGTGTTGGTATTCTAGTCTTGTGGACTCTGACCTCTGCTTCTTTTGTCTTTTCTCTCATTCTTCTACAGTGTTCCGTCTTTGGGAATCCTTCACTTCCTCTCTATTTGACGATCAAATGTTAGATCTTCTAGCCAGATTAACTGAGATGCACATTTCAGACCCAACCATTTCATCCTCTCGAAACAAAAGTCATTTCAATGTTGGAAGATATTCAGATGAAGTACCTTCAGGAGGCTGGACTCGAGAGAAAAACCGATCTAATTCTTCAGGGAATCTAACTTCAACAAGTAAGATAGATTCAATGGAGATCGATGATGGAGAGACCTCAGAGAAACCTTTAAATGGGAAGAAAGATGAAACTCTCAACGGAAAAGAAGAGTGTAACAATGAACTTTGGAATGAGATTGGGATTTTCACTCAAGATCAATTCTCGTTAATCATGACTAAGTGTTTGAGATCTGCAGGATTGCCAGTCGGATCGAGCAAGGCAGCCAACGCTGCTTTGATGGCTCAAAGCAGTACAGTCCGAACAGGTGTTGATGCTGCGACCTCAGATTTAACTCTATCGATGAAGAAACCTACAGATAGACTACATTCTTTCGCAGTTCTAATCGCTTATTCGATCTCCAAGGATGGAAAGCCTAGTCCAAGTTCAAGCGAATCATCGAAGGTACCAACTGAAAGTAACACCCCTCAAACCGGATCTCCAAAGCTAGGAGCTAAATCGATTGGTGAAGAGAGAACTTATTTGGGCGGAAGTAAAGCTCTAGATCAACTTGCAAGATTCGTTCAAGCTACTGAAGGTTATTTTCATCCTTCAAATTGGGGTCCTTGGCAACTTCAATTGTCAACTTTTGTTCAACATTTGACTTTCGAATTCCTCAAGAGATGTAAAGAAGAGCAGAAAGAAGATTGCAAGATCCCAGTCTCTTATCGATTAACTCCAGAGATCAAACGAGAATTTGTTCTTGCTTTAAGAACTGTTTGTTTATTATCGATGTTTGGCAAAGACCCTTTGACGATAGCTAATTCCCAAGCCTCTCTGAAGAGAATGTCAATTCTAGAACCTTCTCTAATTTTCCCTGCAGTTTTGGAAAGATCTTTCAACAGTTTAGAGGCTTTGGAGACTACTCATAGAACTACTGCTATCATCACTGCTCTTTCAACGTTAGCAATTCCTTTAATTTCAAGAGAGATTCACCCAAAAGGTGGAAAGTCGCTGGTTCCTTTACTGCATTTATGTTTACCTGGAATTGACCTCAACGATCCTATGAAGACCATCTCCACTTCGATATTTATATTAGTTGCTCTTATGACTATCAAGGTTGACGATTTAACCAAGTATGAGAAGTCTTCTGGAGCTGGTTATTCCATGCAAGTGGACGGAGAAGGAGAAAGAGAACTAACGAAGGAAGAGGAGGACGATCAACTACGGTTATCTACTTCAGGTTTCGAAGATTGGGCGGTAACTTTCTTCAGAAGAGTTCTAGCTCTATTCGAGGCTTTACCTGAAGAAGGTAAAGGAGGTAGAACTGGTGGAAAATCAGAAGAACAAGTCATTAACACCGTCTTAGCGGCTTGTGATTCGGTTTGCAACTCTTTAAGCCCGGAACTATTCGATATCACCTTCAAGATCATTTTCGATTATTGTTCTTCGACTGTCTCAGGTCATTCGGTTAGAGTCATCGGTTCTTTAATCTCTTGCTTCGCTAGAGCGGATTCTAAGAAAGTTCTTGACAAGATCCTTCCAATATGTTCAAGAGAGATCGAGAATGAATTGAACATGGGTGCTTCTTCCAATCGAACTACCAACACTTCAATTCCTTTAGCAAGTGATGCATCCTTACATTGGTGGTTATCAGTCCTCAACGGTGCTATGTCTTACTCTGGAGCTGAACTTCTCAATCACAAACCTACCATCATCCCTCTATTTCAGTTGCTGACCAAGAGTTGTAAAACTGAAAGAGGTTATAATTTCGGTTCGAGGTTGATTCAAAGAGCCATCACCACTTTGATTTCGATTTATCCAATGGAGCAGAGATTTGTCAATAAGAAGGAATGGGACAGTCAAGAATTCAAAGAGAATAGTCATTTACATTGGGGTAAACTTTACAAATGCAAAGAGGTTGAAATCGAATGGCATCTGCCGAGTGATGAAGAAATTGAATTTGCCTTGGAGATCTTGGAGAAAGTGGTGGAACCTACTCTTAAGGACTTTGAAGGTCTGTTGGAAAATGGAAGGGTCAGAGAAAAGGTTTGGGTGAGTACAGAAAGAGGATCGAGAGCTGGACTCGGGGATGATAGACTTGTCAAGCATCCGATTTTTAACCCCATCTTTTGTTTCTCATCTCTCGCTCTTTCAGTCAAACGACTTCTGCCGAAATCTTTACGTTATCCGAACAACGTGGTCTGCCATTCCCAACCTGATCGACATCAAGGAACAAGGTGGAGGAGCTCCGGCTATGGATGCAGGAGACGAAGTTCCAGAGTTCATCGAACCACCTCCGAGGTTCAAATCTGGCTTCATCCTTTCAGATCCTTCCGATGCACGCTACCAGAAAGTCGAGGCTTTCCGTTCTCGTGTCGGAGTGGCCCTAGAGAAAGCAGCTCAATCAACTCAAGACTCGGACGCCGAAGACCAAATCGATGCCACGAAGCTTTTGATTCGAGCCATCAGAACCTACATGACAGTCTACTCTTTCAACTCCGATGACTACAAAGCTCACTCCAGATCTCTGGCCTTCTATCGTCAAATCACAAAGCTCTACGCAAAGCAGAAAGAATTCCCAAGAGTTCTTTGGCTAAGAAGGGCAGCTTTCTATCATAGCTCTAGAGCCAGATTGAACAGCTTCCATCGCAAGAGATCTCCTCTAGATGACAAGTTGATCTCTCACATCTTGGAACTCTCACTCTCAAATTACGTCGGAATTAGGAAGACAGCTCAAAGCTCTTTCGACAGTATCTCTCAACATTACGATGGAACTAGAATGCTATCTCTGCCGAAGCTCTTAGATAACGTCAAGATTGGTGTCGAAGATGATAGAATGAAGGGAGCTTTATACGTCCTCGGATCAAAAGCCATGTCCAACTTGGCTATCGTCGATTCAAGATTTTCAACTCCTTACATTACTGCTCTTCTACGCGCTCAACATCACTCTAAACCTTCAATTCAGAAACTAGTCAGAGGAGTTATCAACGACTTCGTTATTCGATTCCCAGAACCTGCAGTCTTGAAATCCAAGATTGACTCTCCTTCTTTGAACGAAGCAGCTCAACTTCTGAGGAAAGGGTTAAGTGAAGAGTTCCAGTCTTCTGATGCTGCTCTTCTAGCTCAAGTAATTGGGAAGAGAGAAGATAGAACTTCAAGAGTTAATCAACTTCACAGTGAATTAGTCCCTCAAGTGTTAGCGACTGCAAGGTCCGAATCTACTCATTGGGCCTTCTCAATCTTCGCTGCAAGACTTCTCAGAGCTCTAGTCAGAAAGGATCAGCCTTTGAGCGAAGAACCTGCAAAGTATCTCACTGAACAAGTGATCTCTGAAAATCCTCAAATGAGACGTTACGCTCAAGCTGCTTTGACGAAGATCCTCTATTTCATCAAGTTGAGAACTTTTTGCAAGAGTGACGACGCTTTACTTCAATCTCAATCTACCAATCCTCTCAAACACTCGGAAGACCTACCAGTTCCAGTACCGAAATCTTGGACCGAAGATCATCTAGCAAAGTTTGCTAAACCTTTGGAACAAGACTCGAAGCTGAGGGACAAATCTTCTCAAGGTTGGTTGGTATGGGGAGAGAAAGATCCTTACTACGAAGTTCCGCCTCAAGAGAACTCTCAAGCCTTTGAATGGGATCCAGCGTCGAAGCCAGCTTTCGATTCGGTCAAGGAAATCGTTTCTTCACAGGAATGGTGGGATGACTTCTTCAGACATCTCTCTACTGAGAAGGAAAGAGATTATATTGCTGCAGAACAGATTAATTTAGTGAAATCTCTATTCCAGATTTATGGCCCTTGTCTGCTTCCTCTAGTCACCTCAAAGATCGAAGAATACATCTCAGAAAGAGATAGACACAAACATAGAGCTGCTGCTGAGATGATTTCTGGAATTTACAGAGGTTCAAAGCATTGGCCGATGAAATTCCAAACTGAATTATGGGAGTGGCTGTCCTCTCTTTTACCAAAGATCTTCAAAGCTGTTACGTGAGTGGATAAAATGGTTTGTGCTGTTCATCGTTCTTGATTTATTCTGACCTCACTGACTCTCCTCTGCCCCTTCTTCTCCCTTGAAAGTCCTGACGGTCAAGCAAGTTGGCAGATGGCAGTAGAGTACATCTTGCAGCATAGAGATCCCAGAAGAGCTATGCCTTTAGTCGATTACGTTGTCAACGCTGCTAAGGAAACTCTAGATAAGGACACTTGTGGAATCAGTCCTTGGGAACAAGCGAAGTCTCAGAATCTACTTAGAGGTGCTTTAATTGCTCTAAACGTCAAGTTCACTCCTTGGTCAGATGAGTTCATCAATCTTTACGTTCAAAACTTCGATCATTCTTATGCTGAGGTTAGGAGTGTTTTAAGTGAAAGTTTGGCAGATTTGGAACTTTTAACTCTCAACCCTTCGTTTGGTAGCGTAGAGGAATTCTTGAAAGCTTGTGGGAACGGAAATGGTTCCTTGCTTGCCAGACCTGAAATGTATCGAATGAGGTTAGAGAATTTGTCAAGAGATCTGAAGAAATGGAGAGAGGAAAGAATCCCTACTTTTCAAGGGACTTCTCAATAGTAAGTTCTGCTTCAGGAAGAAACAAGCAATCCACAAACGAAGCTGACTTTTCAATTTCTTTGTTTTCCTTTGCGTGTTTCCTTCTCCACAGTGATCGAGCCGCTCTCACCTCTCTGCTTTACATCTCGACTACTCTTGGAGATCACAGAAACAGTGCTTTAGCGTCTCAAGTCATAAAATTCCTTCCAGATATCTTCTCTATGCTGGAGCTTCACGACAATCAAGAGCTCTCGAAAACTGCAAGAGCGGTTTTGACGAAGGTCTCGACCTACAACTTCCCTTCGGAATCGGTAGCTCCTTTAGTCAGAGAGATCCTCAAGATCATCAGAGAATCGACCGATTCTTGGAGAGCTAGATTGGATGCCTTGCCTGTGCTTCAAGTTGTTTACTTTCAAAAGTGAGTCTCAAACGTGTGGTTGAGGGTTTCTTGAGGATTTTATGACCTGACTACATCCCTCTCCCATCATTTCTACACTCCAGCCTATTCCATCTTTCTCCTCCGCTCATTCAAGAAATCATTGAACTTCTTTTCTCTCTTCTTCGAGATCCTCATCTCGAAGTCAGAGAGATGTCGTCGACAACTCTGAGTGGAATCGTCAGATGTTCTCAACGTCATCTAATCCGAACTCTCAAGAAAAGGTTTACCGACACCGTCATCTCAACAAGGTTACCGAAAAGAGGACAGCCAAACTACCAAGAGAAGCTAGTCACTCTTCATTCTGGAATTCTAGGTGCTAGCGCTCTGTTGGCCGCTTTCCCTTACGAGGTTCCAGATTGGATGCCTTCTCTTATCTGCGAAACAGTTGCTCAGCATACAGACGATCCAGTACCCATCCTGACTACCGTTAGAAAGGCTGCTGCTGATTTCAAGAGAACTCACCAAGACACTTGGACTGAGGATCAACATCGCTTCGATTCGGATCAATTGCAGGAGGTGAGTTTTGCGTCAGAACATGTTCTGATAAGCGGGAGAGAGCTCCTCCAGAACTTCTTCTGACTTCTTTTTTGAATTCTTACACCATCTCCTCAGGTCAACGACTGGACGACAGGTAGAGCTGACTACTTCGCTTGATTAGACCTCCTTTTGTTTCCACTCAGCCTGTACTTTTTGGTCAAGTACCCATTTTCCGTCTCGATTACTCAAACTCTGTAAATAGAATACATGTGCCTTTCAACCATCGCATCCAGCAAATGAAATCAAATCATTCTCGTGAAGAAGCTGCAAATGGGTTCTAGTGAAGAGGGGGAGGGCGAGATAGTTGGAAGCTTGGAAGAAGGGTATGAGTGGGAGAGGGAACTAGAGATAGGGTCGGGGTAGAATCGAAGGTTCAAGAAGAGCGCTCAGAGATCGAACGTCAAAATGCTGGGAAGAGACCGAGGTTCACTACTTGAAGAAAGTGCGAGCTCTGAAATATTTGAATACATTCTGAGAGTCTGTACCCGTTTGTGACGACGTGTTGTTCCTACAAGCAGAACATCACAATGATCCGAGTCGCAACCAAATGAAGATTGTCTCCCGTGAGGGTCTGACACGAATCTATTCGAAAGATGTTCAACAAGACAGTCACAAATACATTTTGAATAGGAAACCATGAAAGAGGTATATCTTTGACTCCCTACCTACACTCTCTCTTCTTCCACTCTTAGGCAGCTCTCAAAGCGACGGCCCTCTTCGAAACGTGAGATCCTTCTAGCCCTCTCGCAGTCGGAAGCTTGATTCTAAACAAACTTGAGCTACGATCCGCGTTGAGGTAGAGGGTGATTGGAGCGGAAGAAGGAGGATTGCTAGAACTTGAATTCGTATCCGCTGTCAACCAAACCAGAGAGGAAGGTCCGAGAGAGACGGTGGATCCATCGTTTAGAGAGACGCAAGCGTTCATCCAATCTGCTCCTTCGAGCTTGAGACCTGGGTAGTCAAGCAAACAGTGAAACGTGTCAGATTCGAGAAACGAAGCAAAAGTCAACAGCCATTGGAAACATCTCTCCTGTACTCACCTAGCAAAACGAAGCCACTTTCAGCTCTACCTCCATCGTTGACTCTCAACTCTAACTTCAGATTTTCAAGACTGACGCTAGTCTTGTGGGCAACAGCTTGACGAGTAGCAGTCAGATAAGCTCCAGGAGCGAAGAGCAAACCTAGTTGAACTTGGAACTTTTCGAACTTGTCTTCTTTCGAGATTGATTCCAACTGTGCCAGCCTAGAGATGAGATCTGAGACCCAAAGATTCAAAGACATTGCTTTCGGTACTGCATATTGAAGCCAGCTTCGAGGGATGACACCTGCAGCGAGGAAGGAGGGGGAAAATTAGTTAGCAAACGCGAATTAAAAGCACCAGAGAAACTTGCGATCTTACTCACCTTTTGGGAGGTCGTTGAGCAATACTCGGTTGTGGTTCGTCTGGCGAGCTTCTCCGTCACAGACTGCAATCACCTCTTCAAGGTCAGAGCGAACTGTCTTGAGGAGAGAAGACCCAGTCCTGTGCTCTCTCGCCCAGAATCTGTGGAGAGAAGAAAAGGACAGAGGCATCAGCTTTTCGTATTCGCTCGGCGGAATCAGGATGTACCAGACGATTCAAAGAAACTCACCTATAGAGAGGATCCGTCACACTATTCGAGTCTTCCGACAATTTTCCTAAACGTTTTGGAAGAGCATTAATCCATTCGGTAGCGTTCACCTTCAAAGCCTTCATCCAAGCAGGTTGAGAATTGACATCAGCCGACTTCTTCGCTTCGTTGGAAGTAGTTACGGTTTCATCGTCATCAGCCAACTGTCTCATTCTGACCAACTTGTTCAGCAGACTCGATCCTTCAGCAGTAGCTATGACTCTCTCAGCAGTCGGCGGCAAAGCTAACCATTGAGGAGGCTGTTGATCAGGCAAAGCGTTAACCCAACCTAGATATTGATCGATCTTGGTTCCTTCAGGAGCTATTAATTGATCCTCAAGTTCCATCTTGACCATGCTTGAGTCTGGATCCATGTTGCTTGAAGGAGCTCCGTTGACGTGCGGTGAAGGAGCTAGAGAGAAACCAGCTTCATAAGCAGTTGGAGTAAAGATCGAGTCGACGAAAGAATCCAACAGAAGTTGATCGGCATCGTTGTCGATCTTGCCTCCGTAGACAGATTGTTTGAGTAGAGATCTGAGAGCGTCCCAAGGAATGGATTGAGGATCGATGTTCGACTTCCCCTTTGCTGTTCTGTTCAACCAAGCTTCGATAGTATCCAAAGCAGTTTCAGCGTCTGAATCGTTAAACTCGAAGGACTTACTCCAACCCAAAGGAGTGTATCGCAATCTTTCCGTTAGAGTAGCATGGAAGAAAGAGAGAAGGAAGAAAAGCCGTCCAGCTTCGACAGGAGCTTTCTGGAGTCTTGAAGGAGAGATTCCCTTTAACGAATCTAAAATGTTGGCTTTCAATCCTGGAGGAGGTTCATTCATAAGAATTCTGCTAGCTCTTAAGAAATTTACTGGAATGATAGGATTTGTTTCCATAGTCAAGAATAATCTGAAGTTTTTGTTTGAATTCAATGAAAGCATCTTCTTTTCGAGTTGAGATAACCAAGATGGAGCTAAGTGAACGTTCTTCAATAAAACCCAAGATCCAGTTCTTGATCCACTTGCGATGGCTTGATCCGCTAGAGTGAAACCTTCTTGAGATCCCATAGCTACAGAGACGCATTTGGCATTGGTCACTTTGACTAAATTGTCTACTCTGAAGGAGGCATCAAATCCAGGAACTGAGCAAAGCGCCACTGGAGTGCTTGGTCCAACCTCATCGGCGACGACAGATCCGAGATCGTAAGCAGTTTCCGAGAGAACGTCAGATCCGAAGACTTTGTTGACCAAAGTGGCCATGGCTGGAACCAATCGGTCTGGACGTAGGCACTTGATGACCAAGAGCCTTCGAACCAGCTCGGTGAGATCTGGACGAGGAAAGAGAGGCGCGGGTTCAGAAGAGAAAGATTGTGAGCACTGGTGGCAACGACACCAGCAACAAGATAGAAGATACTCACCGCTTTCGCTAGCTTCCCAAACTTGAGGCACGCTCTTCTCAGGAGCAGAAGCCGTCAAGAACTCTTCCCAAACATCCTCTTCCTCTTCATCTCTCAGACTTGCTTCCAAGCCTTTCAGCGCCGCAACTCTACTGAAAGCCTTCAGTCTCCTTTTCTGTTCCGCATCTAGCTTTGCCATGACTCCTTCTTCCTCTTGACTAGTAGCAGCATTCAACTTCTCCCCAGCAGCAATGGCCGGAGCGTCCCCACCTTCCAACAAGAATTCAAATTCAGCTCCTTCCAAAGCGTCTCTATTCTTCTGATCTCCAGCTTCTCTGACTGCAACTTGAGCCAAGAGAGTAGCAAGGACAATATGATCTTTATGAGCCAAAGCTCTTGAAGTTCTTTTGTAAACATTGAGGAACAAATCTCTTGTGAGGATTTCGAGTCTTTTCTTTGGATCCGTTATTCCATTCAGATTTGGATTCCTTCTCAAGACGAAATCGAAGATGTCGAGGAAAAACTTGAGGGAGAACTGGTAGAAATGAGAGACCAAAGAAAGTTGATCTAGGATGAAGAAGATTGAAGAACAGCTTTTAGATAACGAGACGTATTCTGAAGTAACGGTTTCGACTTCATCCATGATCTTGTCTGTTTCTTGAACCTTCAAAGTGACTTCTCCAGCTTCTTTCTTGAGAGTTTCTAGGGTATCAATGACCTTATCGTCATCTAGAATGTTTCCAGTTGATTCATTCAAAGCATTTAATAAAGATTTCTCCAAGAACCTTAACCTTAATCTGAATTCACCTTGCAGTTTCATTAAGTCTGTTCTTTTCTTGTCCGTATCTGGCCTTTCAGTCTTGAGAACTTGATCCAAACTCTGAGATTGTAAACTTTCTCTGGTCATCGTGAAATTGACGAAGGTTACTCTTGAGCAGATATCCGGAGTGAATTCAACACTGGGATCTCTAGTAGATAGGAACATGTTGAAACTTGGAGAGAAATCGATTTCTTGAGAACCCAATCTAATCAAAACTCTTCCACCGGTTCTTCTGAGTTCTTTGTTCAGCACTGGATTCAGAATTGGATCTAAACGTTCGACGTCTTGGATCAGAAGCGGATTACCAAAACGTAAAGCTGATTCTAGTTGTTTGAGGAAAGCTTCATCCAGGAAAGAAGTCACAGTTAGTTTCCGATCTTTGTATTCGTTTATTAAGAATTGAGTTGCTTGACCTGAAGGATCAATGATCAGTGGATATCTTTGGAATCTCTTTAGCATGATAGCATTTTCTGTTGAAAGATTATCTGCAGGAAGGTTCTTGGATTGCCAATCCAACCTATTGTCAGCAGTACTAAGATAATCACTGAAGCTTAATTCAGGCTTGAATTTGATTCCTTGAGATTCTAGATGATCCGTCCAGCCATTCCATAAACCTTCTCTGTAAGCTTGATCAAAGAACCCGGCGTAAGCAAGAAAAGCGGCTGATAGTAAAGCGTCTCCAACGATAGTTGACATCTGCTGATCGAAAGTCTTCGATCCTTCATCCCATCTCTCCTTCTCACTCGAAAGACTTTCCAAGAGCTGAATAGATCTATCGACTCTCTTCTGAACTCTCTCCATTTCAGATTTGATAGCTTGAGTCTCAGAAATGAGCGCTGCATATTCATCTTTGTACCTTGAAATCGATTCTTCTAATTGACCAATCATTTCAACGATATGCTTAGCTTGATCTTTAGTCTCTTGAGCTTGATTTTCTAAGGAATCGACTTCAGCCCTTAGGGGACCTACTCTGTCTAAAATGTCAGAGAAGGAAACTTGAGCCATAACCCATTTAGCTAAAGGGCCACAAGCTTTTGAAGCTCTATTGATTACTTCAAAAGTATAATCTGGTTTATTCAAATATTCTTTGTTGACCTTATCTCTCAAACTTTTGGTTAAACTCTTGTCAGTATCGAAATTGACAATCGAAGTGATGAAATCATCTCTTCTAATGACTGCTTGAACATCTTTCCAACTCGAGATCTTGTGCCCTAGAACGATACAAATCGATTCCATAGCATTCTTGACTGCTGAAGGTGGATTTCCCATAGATCTGACTTCTGTTAATTGTTGTTTCTTAATGTTCGAAACTGAGGCTTGAGCTTCTTGAACTGCTGGTTCTGCGTTTGCTAAATCTGCCATGACTACTTCTCTTCTTTCTGAGATTTCAGATTCTTGCTTCTCTAAAGCTGATTGGATTCCTATTGAAGCTGTCTTTTGTTCTTCGGCTGACTTTTGATCTAAGACCATTCGTTGCAGCTTTTCATTGGCTTCAGAGTTCTTGGCCTCTAGTTGAGTTCGTTTCACAGCTAGGGATTTCTGTAGATCTGAAACTGCGTCGACCTGAGAGGGTGGAGGAGAGAGGGGAAGTCGTGAGATTAGAGAGGGATCGCGAAGGTGTCCTGGAACGAGCTAAGACTCACTGTCTCTCGAAGTTTGTCTAATCCAACATTCAAGTGTCTTTGTTCTTCCTCCAGACCTTCTCTCTTCTCATTGCTGAGGGCGACGTCTGTGGGAGAGGGGCGAGGGTTGGAAAGACAAGAGGTCGGTCGAGGGAGATGATGAGCAATTTATCGTTCTAGCAATTATTGTCTGACGTAACAGTATCTAATCCCTTTGTGTTTGAGCAGCAGGCTCCAAATCAGCGACAATCTCTTGAGGATGGAGGAGGTAGTCCACAGAGATGAAGCTGAGGCTTGTTCACCATCGCAGCCCTGCAATATGTACCCTTCCGCTGACCCTCATCTGAAGTGAGAATCAGAATCTCAAGATAGAACTTCACGCTTTCCTTGTTTCCTACTCTCGTTTCCAAGCTGCTCTGGAAGTAAATGCTCTCTCCCTGTTGTTCTCTCCTCCTATCTTCCTAAGTTCTTCTCTCCCTCTCTCGAACCTCGCTCTTGCTACACTCCTCGGCCCCTAATGTTACTCACAATGACCTATGAGATCCAGAAACCCTCTAGGACCAAGCTGTAACCTCCTTCCCTGCCTCCTCTTCAATCTTTCAGCAGCAGTGTAGACTGAGAAGTGAATATGGACCAAAGCTTGAATGGCTTGTTGACCTGAAGGACCCAGATCTAGGGTGGAAGTCATTTCTGAAGCTACTGTCAAATAGGCAGAAGGAGACCAATCTCCAGCTGCTTTCAGCTGAGTAGAAGGAGTTGCGACTGGCATCTTGAGGGAGGTCTAGAGGAGAGGAACTAGAGTTGCGCTTGCTTGCTTCCGACCCTCCCTTTCTGAATTTGAATGCTATTGAGAGTCGGTCTTGAAGATAAAAGCTTTGCAATAGTGATCTTGTGGTTTGGTTGAGAAGTGTTCTCCTCTCGAAGTTTCAAGGCTTCAGTCACTTTTCGTTCGCGGCTTTTCAGCGGGCACTCGCATGGCCAACGGGTAATTGACTAAGGTCATAGCAACCGCCTTCTCGCTTCGAAAGAAAGGTTGGAAGTAATTTTTTATTAAAGAACAGTGCCATCCTTGTTTATTTGCTAAACCGAACGAGCGCCCTCAGAGAGGTGTCATCCTCGAGGAAGAAGTCCGAGGCTTTCTGGTCTCTCCTCCCTATTCTCGCACCTCCAAGTTTACTATCAAACAGTTCCAGAAAATGGCTCATCCAATTCTAATCTTTTCAAGGGTCAAAAAGTAGAAAGGCTAAGGAAAAGAAGCAATTTCACTTTGCCCTAAGCAAACTTCCCCAGAATCAACAGTCCCATCCCGACCAATCCCCAAGAAATCGCTTCATTCCTATTGGATCCATTTCCTTCTTCGGACTGGCAGATGAATCCATGGTCTGATGAATTGACATTTGTTGTATTTTGAAGTCGTCGAGAGATGAGCAGTCTTCTGAGCGAGAGAAAGTGAAGGATCAGCATTCAGCAGAGAGTACGTGACGAAGGCATGACGGCAATAGAACACGCACCTGGGAACAGCGAAAGTGTTGAATGGGAAGACTCGACTTCTTAATCTGGATGTAGGAAGAGAAGGGAGAGAAAGTGAATCAGTGGAAAGGTTTCTTTTACACCTTTTGAGCCCCAGCTACAGGTCAAATCTGTCGAGTAGAAAAGTGATTGAAACGGGAAAAAACTGTCTGTCTATGTTGAGGTGAGGGGACTGAATGATAGACAAGGTCGAGCGTCGACGCATGTCTATTCGCCTTTTTTCAGCGATTTTTGCTCAGATTTGAAGGTCAAGCCATGCTTTCAGGGAGAAAATGACCTATAGAATTCTATCTTCGTTTAGAAACATGTCAAATCCTTGGGGAAGAAGCGTTTTGAGAGTTAAAGAAGGGTCAGCTGGAGCTTTTTCTTTAAGGGCTTCCTCTCATCCACACTCCATTTGTCATTCGTGGGAGCTCCCAATCCAATCTCAACCGCATAAATACCTGAAAGAGAAATCTTTTGACAAGCAAAATGATGATTGTAACATTTTTGCGAGAAAGATAGGGGTAATGGTGACGAGCAGTTGATTCTTCACCTCTTTGCCGCTGTCGAGCTTTGGTACTACCAGACCCGGATCTATCTCGATTATTCTTCCAGTAACTACTGAGTTTTACTGAGATGCTAAACAGTGAGGAACGAGACGGAGATGCTGGTCTGGAACGTCAGAGAGAATGACCATGAGTCAGATAGTCAGATTGAGGTTCCACTTTGCGAACATGCACCAACTACTCCCAGAAGGAAATGGAGTATCTTATCAAGCTCATGAAGTTTATGACAGGAGGTGGTTCGAGATCCAACGTTCAGGCAATAAGGCTTTAGATTTCAGATTGGGTGGCAAATTTTCACTTCCTCAACCCTCAAATTCAAATCCCAACCTCGATGACGTCGACCTCGAACCCAGGGCAAGGTACTTCGGAAAATAGAGCGGCAAACAAAGAAAGGAACAGGAGAAAGAAGGAAGAATGTCACAAACAGAAGGTGGTGGGAAGATCATTCTTTGATGATGTCTCACTGGGTTCTATACAGGCACCCTCTTCTAAATGAAATTTCAGTCAATCGCCGCTCATGATCTGCAATTTCGGGCTCACTTTTGAAGTCTTGACGGGTGAATTACATACTCAATCAGTAGTTGTGTAGGCTTATGTCGTCATGTTACGATGAGAAAGATTCGTTTCTTGAGAGAGTCGAGATCGGAAAGGAACTCCTTGTTTCCTTCATTCCCCTATAGTGTTTCGCCCTCCTGCCTTCTGAGGACCTAACCACAACAATCTCTAATCTGGAAAGCCTTAAAATCTCATGTTAAAAGGAGAGAGAAGAGGAGGAAGATCCGCTATCCGCATGCACTTTTCAGGCGGACTTTCAAAAGCGGGTTGGGAAAACGCAAAAAACGAACGGGTCGTCGATGACCAATACGCCAACTTTCTTTAACCTCTGCTGCTCAAAAGCTTCAATCTTACAGTGACTCAATTCAATCTCTGGAGCTGTTGTTGAAACTCAATCTGATCATCAATGGAATCAACTCATCGCGGCATGAGTTCTTCGTCTCTTTATAAGAAGGGAACCCTCAAAGAACTTTCCCAATCGTCTCCCATCCTTCCTCCTCTTTTCTTCCCTTCAAGATGCTGTCCTTTTCCATTTTACTTCTTCTTTCAATTTTGTCTTCAACTTCAGCTTTCTGGATCTTCACTCATCACCCTCTAGTCACTCAAAGATTGGACCCTATTCTCTCTCAAACTTCTCTCTCTGCACACGCTCATGCTTTCGTTGGAACTCCAGACATTGCTTTAAATATGACTCCCAAACATTTCAAAGCTGCCAGAACTCATAAGACATGCACTACCAGGTGCGTACCAAAGAGCGTGCAAGTGAAAACTCTTGAATTCGTCTTTCTCTCTGCGAAGCTGCTCTTGCTTCTCCTTCTTCATCAAATCTAGATGCACATCATTTTCGGATTTTGATGAATTTAATTATCTCTTCTGTGCTCTTGCATCCCCCCAGTAACGTTCGAGCCGATGCTAGCAGCTACTGGGCTCCCCAGCTGTACTCGTACAACGGCGATGACAAGACCTTCTCATCGATCCCTCTGGCTTATGTTCAGACCTACTACTTGAACAGGCCTGAACCAAGCAAAGATAGCGAGGATTTAGTGGCATTTCCAGAAGGTGAGTAAGCAGCATGGCGAGGCAAAAGAGCAGAGTAGAGTCCCTTCCTCTCTACCTCCCGATGAGCATTTCCCTTCTTTCTGATCCTTTTTCTCTTTTTCTCTTTTTCTAATATTGTGGTCACTCCCAGGCTTCAGGATGATCGCCGGAAACAACTTCGCCACTACTTATGATTCAAACTCTCAAGCCTCACGAGCTGTGAACTTCGTCTGTCTGAACTATGATACTGGAACCACTTTTCATAATGAGCTACCTCAAAAAGCTTGTCCTCAGGGATTACGCACCCAAGTGAGTTCTTTCAAGCCAAGATTGAAAGGTGGCAAAAGAAGAATGCTCAAGCAACGCCATCTTCTCCTTGCCCCAGATTGTTTTCCCCTCCTGTTGGGACGGAAAGAACCTAGATTCGAAAGACCATCAAAGTCACATGTCTTATCCAGCTTCGACTACTCCAGACAATGGGGACTGTCCATCGACGCACCCAATCAAATTCATGACTCTTTTCTATGAGTGAGTGCTCCCTCCTCTCTCCAAGCTTTTAGGTTTTCATCTACTTTGGCAAGTTCACCGGATTGAGTAATAGGTGATTGCCAAGGGCTGACTACTTCCACTCTCTCTTTCTCTCCCCTCCTTCGACCCAGGTTCGTTTGGGGAACAGAAATGGAAGAAAACTCAAATGGAGCTCGTTGGGTCTTGTCGAACGGAGACTCGGTTGGATATTCTTTCCATGCCGATTTCGTGTGAGTTGCATTTTGGAAGAAGCCCGAGACCTTTTTTCTGTGATGGGGGCGAAGAAGTTGACACACCCATCTTCTTTTTCACTTCGCTTTTCTTCCACCCTCTCCTCGCGGCTTCTCTCCATGGCAGAAATGGCTGGGTGAGTCAGATGCTATTCGAAATTTCTTCAATTGGCCTTCCGCGATTAACTTCACCCCAACTGACTCTCCTTTTCTGCTTTCAATGCATCCCCTCCCTCTTTCCCCCCACTCTCAGCACGTCCCAACGCTCCAAAAAGCCATCAACAACTGTACTGGACCAATTTTCGGAGATCTCGAGAACTGTGCACCATTCGCCAAAACTCTGGACAGGGCCGGAGCTTCAGCATGTTCCGCGAGACCCATTGTCGACGAGAAGGTTCTGGGAACTGGCTTGAAGTACCTTCCTGGCTGCATTCAAGTCAGAAATGGTGTCAACCAAGGACTCGGAGGTGGAAGCAACTGCATGAAGGAAGATGATGCAAAGATCAATGGAACTAGTGGAGCGACCAAGAAAAGGATGCAGACTGTGAGGATTAGATGAGTTTGAGAGATTCGAGAATTGGTTTGTGAATGCTAGCTTCTTCGCCTTCTTGTAAATTATTGTACCATTTTTTGTATCACTACTACTGCACTCTGTCGTATCTTCACCGCTTTTCTTTATTTTCTTTGACATTCTCCCCCTTCGAAGACTGTTGCCTGAAAGTCTTTCCGGTAGCGGTCAAGCTGCGCCGCAGCTCAGCCCAGCCGTCGAAGACTTTGGTAAGCAATGGAAAATGAGGAATAGCTTTGGAATCCTGATGTAGATAGCGTACAGATACAAGTACAATCCTCAGTTCTCAACTTCCACTTCCGAACTCTCTTCCTTTTTCTCTTCGTCTTCAAGCTCCTCTTTCAAGCTACTCGGAGATTTCGGACCAAGCCAACTCCCGCCTCCAGGACTCTTTGGACTAGGACTGTTGTTCGAGCCTGAGCTTTCCCAAACTCTCTCTGCGCTTCGAAGTCCCACTCGAGACAAACTCATCCCCAAACCAGGCTGCGCTGGGCCAGCTGAAACAGAGCCACTATTTCGTCTTGAAGGCTGAGGAGAAGGTCCTTGACTGTGTCTGGTTGCTATCGGGCTAATGGAACCAGTAGAATTGGTTCGACTAGGCATGATTCTTCCAGACGCGGTGATCTCGGGCAGAGGAGGCGCAGTTCCACCAGAGGAAAGCCAGGATGGAGAAGCGTTCCTTGAGCGATTGGAGGATGAATTCGGAGGACCCAGATTTAAGTTAGAAGAGGAGTCGGCTTCTGATGGAGCATCACTGAGGATTGAACTTGATTCGGAGGAGGACCGAGTGATGATTGGTGGAGTTGGAAGTGAGTAAGTTTGACGTTCTTCATCGTTCATCGTGTACCCGTTAACTTGTATGCTATCCATTTCGACTTCCATTCTATCTTCTGGTAGCAGCTTGGAGTCCTTGACAGCTTTCCTAAGTGCTTCGCCGGTATCATCCATGCTCTTCAGAAACCTTAATAAATCTCTACAAATGTTGAAGTCCTTGTGTTGATTGGCTTTCTTCAAAAGTCTAGTCGACAATCTGGTGGATTCCTCAATGTTCTCGAGATTATGAATGACTAGAAGATAAGAAGCAGCAGTCTTGAATTCCATTGAAGAGAGGCACTTTTCGAAAAGATCTTTCGGCGATCCAACTACTGCGAAGAGATGTGACCATCTAGCCAGTTCTGTTTTCCTAGCACAATTGACCACCACCTCTAGAGACTCAGAGAAGTGATCCAGGAAGTCTACCACTCGAGGTAGAACTGCATGAGGTGCGATGACCGATTCAGTGTATCGATGACCTGACCGACTGGATTGAGGCGTTCCGTTGAGCTTCTTGAATGTCGATTCACTTCCTTGAGCATCTGCTTCATCCTCCAGAACGGTGTGAAGCAATATCTCCAAGGCGTGAGAGAAGTAGACGAGAGATTGGTAGTGGGAGGCAAAGAGGACGGCAGTAGGAAGTTGAGATCGTTCGAGGTAGTATCGCAGGACTTGATGAATAAAAAGATGGGTCTGTAGGTCGAAATGGAAGAGTCGAGAACAGATGAGAGACGTGCGCTATGTTGGTAGGAAGGGCAGGCAGACTTACGTTGGTGTTGGAGCGGAAGATGGCGAACTCGAGGTTTCGTCGCAGCGAGACCTCTGGAGCAGCACCGATGACGATTCCTTTCTCCATCAAGACACCTGTGGATCAAGAACAAGCCAAAGAGAGGAAGTCAGCAAGCTCTCACAGTTTGGCAGACGTTGCTCGTTAAACTCACATAACGGATAGAAGTCGATCTCCAGGTTCAAACTTTCTCTCACAGTCTTGACTTCATTCTCCACAGCTCGAGCCTTTACTACACTGGCTTTCCCATCATCTTCCGAATCAGCTCTAATCTTGAGAGCATTCAGCCAAACCTTGATACCTCTTCCATCGTAGCCCCAGAGAGAATTCTCCAAAGTTTGAATCCCTTGAAGGTGAGTCCAATAGTACTCTATCTGATCTCCTAAGATCTGCATGTCGTAAGCTACTTCTTCCTCTTCCTCTTGATCTCCTACTCCACTTCCGTTCGGAGGAGGATTGAAGATGACCTTTCGAGGTCTTAGTAAGACGAGCTTTCCGTCGATGAGGAAGATGATGGTCGCTACTGTTAGATCGTCGACTGGATCTCCGAATTCTGATGAGAAAAGGTGAAAGAGAGAGTGCGTTCAGCCATGAAAATCAATGCAATGAGAAGACTCCTGTTTCAACTCACTCTGCTGCTGCTCTTCCACCAGCCAGCTCATCCCTCTGACTCTCATAGGTTCACCAACGACACCTTCAAAGCTCATACTACCACAGAGAGTCAACCTGATATCTCTCTGAGTGATTTCGATTAAGAAGTGATAGAAAGTGTTGTCCTCAGTATAAACCAACAGCGAATTGTCAAAAAGAGAACTCAAGACCACTGGACTGTTCAACACCTCGATGTGTAAAAGTTGACTGTTATCCAATTCCTCGTCTCTTGAATATAACCGAATCTGATAAGCTCCTCCGGCGTCACAAGCGGCTATTAGAACGTGCTGAAACCATTGTAAACCACCTCTGACAGAGAAGTTGGCTTCTTGCTGCTTGTTCGTGTAGGTCTTCCACTTTCCAGAAGAAGCGGAGTAGTGAGCTAAGCCTCTTCTACCTGCTACGGCTATCAGTTGGCCATCGGAGGAGATTGAGGCGTATCGTATCGGCCAATTTGAAGATAGATAGGAAGAAGGGATTAGAATGTGTTGCCAGGCTTCCGTTTCTGGATTGATGATGCTCAGGTCTGGTTGTTCGGCTCCTCGATAGACTAAGAGAGAAGAATCCAGCTGGACGAAGGCGTATCGAGTGTTGTCCGGAGAGTGCTGACCAGCGACGGCAGATTTGGCGAAGAGTAGAGAGAAGAGTTGCGAGTCGTGATCTGTTGAAGAGGAGACAGGGAGATAAGCAAGACGATTCTCTTTCGAGTGTGTTGTGTGAACTTCTTTGCGCCACTCACCAAACGGCTTCTCTGGTCGCTTTCCACTCAAGAAAAATAGCTGAGTGTTTCCAGGACCCCAGAAGAGATCTTTCACTCCAAACATGAATTCGTCGTTGAAGTTCTTTGAGCTGAGATGAGGGAAGTGGGTCAAAGATGAAAGAGTTCAGCGCTTTCAATCCTGGCCTCAGCTCAGGCACGTTTGAATTACTCACGCCAACCCCCATTCCCCTCCAGCGCTTCCGCTCCCACCCATGTACTTTCCCCAAGTAGTCCAAACCGCCCAACCTTTCTCCCATCCGACAGCCAAAGCATGCCCATCTCCAGTCCACTGGAGCGAGGTGACTCTCCCCGTATTCAAATAACTAGCAGTAGATTTCAGAGAAGCTTGGAGTGAAAATTTGTGGGAAGGAGCTGGAGGCGAGAACGGCTCTGGAGGATCGGAGTAAGGGAAAGGGGAGGAAGGTAGAATCGAGTAGAGAGATACGAGACCGCTACGCGAAAAGAGAGAGGATCCAAGAAAAGTTGGAGTTAGTAGAGTGAAACAAGAGAAGCTCGAAGAATCCGATACTTACTCTTCTCTTCCAATAGCTACGAGACTGAACTTCGCGTTCACAGAGACTGAGGTCGCCCTTTCTCCGTGAGGCAAATCGTTGACCAGTTCTCCTCTCTTCAAAGAACCTGCACCATGAAAGCATCCTCCTTTCCATACTGCAGTTCTGGAATCGAATCGAACGTCGGAAGCGTAAACTCTTCCATCCGAGAGGATCCAAAAGTACAACGAGATGGCCGATGAGTGTCTGAGAGAGACGATGTGGGCTAAAGGAAATCGAGAATGAAGGAAACATGTTAGAGAATTCTGCTTTGACGCGGTAATGTTCTTGTCTTGATCTTAGACTCACGTTGCGAACCTTTGTTCCCCAAATCGACCTCCTTCAGAGCTTCCTCGACCGCAACTTCTTTCTCTTTTCCTTCCACTTCTTCGGTCTCATTTCTTCTATCGGCCTCTTCGGTGGAGCTCAGACTCTTCTTAATCTCTTTGGCTTCAGTTGTGACTCCTCCAACGATCCAATCCATTCTTCCAATCAAGCTGGTTCGAGTACGGGCTTGAGGTTGACTTGTTGAAGGATCTGTAGGAGAGACGTATGCATTCGAGTTGGGCCAAGGGATGCACTGAATAGCCGGTGGTGAAAGAGCGGAGACTAGGAGGTGGGTTGAGGTGGCGAGAGCGCTACGAGATAGAAGGAAGGTGGGGAGATGGAGGAAGGGTACCTTATCAGGTTTAGCTGCCATTAAGACGCTCTTCTCAGATAAAAAGACTCATCATAAAATCACCATTTGGGAACTGTCAAAGCTCTAGATGGACCAACGCGAGCATGACTTCCAGAGAGCGAGGCCCTTCGAGTTCTCAAGCGTCTGTTCTGTGCCTTCCTCGCCTCCCATCTTTCCATTCAATAGAGGAACACGATCGCAAAACTCACCATCCCAGTCCTCCTTCTATCCTGATCCCGACCTGGAACTGAATCTGAACAGCTGCGATGCCAAATCCCAACCCAACTCCCTCTGCTCCTCCTGTTCCTCCTCTATTCGAGCTCCTATAAGAAGACGTACTCGAGTCTTCTGTTTGAAATCCTTGAAAGAATTCTCCGCTACCACTCTTGAAGCTAGAATTGAGACTGACAGAGCTAGGAGCATAAAGACTAGCTTTCTTCTTGCCATTAATTGAAGATAAGGTTAAAGATTGAGATAGAGATCTAACATGACCACTCTGAGCAGCGCTTGGAGCATAAGAATAGATAGAATCGGTTGAAACGTTTCCACTGGAAGCAGTGTGGTTTGGCTTGACTAGATGATAAATCAAGACAAAGTGTTGATCTGTAGTGATGATGATAACGTCTGCTTCTGGATTGAAATCTGCTGTTTGATTGCTTCCATACTCTTCCAAGCTCCTCTTAGTTCTTACTAAGCCTGCTATTGATTGGATTGGCTTGACAGAGAAGATCCCTAGAGTGGATCGAGTTAAGGTTAAGAAGTGAGATGCTGTACGAGTTCTAGAGGTGCTTAGGATCTCTTCTCCTGATGAAGAAGAACTGTTGTTGAGTCCAGTTGGAGAGAGATGCACCTTTCTACTGATCCCATGAGGCCAATACATGGCAATCAGAGGCGAGAATCAAAAGCTGAAGGACGGTTGTGCGTTGATGGGTATATGAGATCAGAATATTGTTCTTCATTCTTCTCCCCGCCACTTCTCTGTCTTCCAGCTGACCATCGCACTCTTTCCGTTAGACAATCTGATCTGGCCTGTCAGCTTAGTCTGTCCTGTTAGCTTCTGAGAACAACATATCGGTGAGTTCAGAACGTTTCGTTCGCCCTCTTGTTACCTTCCCAACTTTATATCTTCACAAAATCTTAAGCTGGCTTGAGATCTCTCTCTACTTCGCTTATACTCGGGTAGCTCATTGCACTCTGCTCGATCACCTGGAACATCGATAGATTCAATTGCAAGCCAGCGACTGCGACTTCCAATTCCATGGATCACGAGCTCGCTCCCAAAGCCATCTCAGACTGCAATTCCCTCCCAGAAGACGTTCTGCCTTTAGTGGTGCGCTCCCTAAGGGCGTGTCAGGAGCCGGAATCGATTGGAGATGAATGGGATGAGAAGAGAGAAGAAGGTTAAGGATGGATCTCTCTATCCTGCCCTTCGCAATGATCAATTCTGAGTGAAACCTCTCGAAGTTTCTAGATTAAGGGACTCGAGTCTCCGAGGATTGGCTGTCATTTCCAAAGAGTTCTATAGAAAAGCAATCCCTTTCCTTCTGGAAAAGATTACATTCTCCCCAACTCGGACCAGCCCCTCTTTCTATCATCTTTTGACAAGGGCAGCTCATCTATGAAAAGATCAAATCGATCAGACTCATCAGCAACTGCGAGGAAGGATCACACATAGTTCATCCATTCAGAAGGGTCTGGTACCACGTTTCAGTTCTGGCTGGACGTGATGTCACTCAAGAGGAGGCAGAAAGAGAATTGTTAAGAGTAGTTCTGAGAGCTAGTCCGAATCTGCAGACTTTGGTTCTATCAGGTGGCTACTTTCATTTCCCTTTGGTAGATTGGATTAATAACAGAGCAGTTCCGTTAGGTTTCTCCACCCATTCACTCAAGAGACTCTTTCTGAGTTCGGCGACCCTCTCGAGATGATGTCAATTCAAAACATGATCTGGATCTTGGTATTCTGTCCTCATTTACTTTCAGGCCGCTTTCCCGTTCACTGTCGATCTGACTGGGTTTAAGTTTCTCTGTGAATACGAAGAAGTGTTCAGAGGAGTTTCAAAAGTCAAGCAGCTTGCAATCGCTCCTCATTTTCTATGGGACAGTCAAGCAGGTCTGAACTTCAGATAGAAAGGTCTCCATGAAAGAGAGAAGGATTTGTGGACGGGAGGAAACATTGAGAACGAGACGATGCGGCTTGTTCTCTCAAGTACAAATCAATTAAGTTCTCTGGAGATAACGAACGGGAAAGCCTCCATGACGACTTCAACAAGACAAGCAACAAAACTCAACGTTTACATTGATTGCCTCTCGAATCTCAGAAACTCGATTTCATCATTAAGACACCTCCGATTAATCGCATTGAGTCCTCATCCAGAGATCCAAACATCAGTCTTTCAGATGTCACTCTTTGGGAATCTCAGTATTCTCGGCTTAGAAGGCCACATACTTCAAGATCTATTGAGTAGAAAATCGAGCCCGATTCTGTCATCAAGTGTCGAAATCCTACAGCTTCTGTTTTACCAACTCATCAACGACCATCCACACGTGCTGAAGGAGGAAATGCGGTTATCAGATCTCCTTGACACGGATGTTTTTCCAAACGTCGAGCAAGTATTCGTCCCTCTCAGACCAAGTACGGGTGAAACACAAGATCTGCCTCCTCCTCAGCTACTCAAGGGGTGGAAGAAGTCGAGAGAAGTTCTTGAAAACAATCAGCAAATTAAAGCAGGGGAAGTCAAGTTTCTGCCTTTCAAATTAGGAGAGACTAGTGAGTTGAGCTGTAAAAGAAAGAGCGGTCTTGGTAAAACGAAAAGCTCTGCGCTGACAAAAGTCTGTGTTTTGGTCATCCCTTCAGTCGGCGAGGCTTCGAAAGGGGAGGATTGCATCTCTGTTTGGCATATGCTCTCTCCGTTTCCAATTTGAAGCAAGATCTCTTTGAAGCAGCCGCTTCTTTCTACGACTTCGTGCTTTGAAGACTGGTCTTGATTGGGCTGTAAACTCGGGAGGTCCCACCACGAAAGAAAAAAGTTGCTGAGTTCTTGTGACCCGATGTAAGCCTCTCGAAAGCAGTTCTAATTTTTTGAAAATATGAACACAGCTCGTTCAAACGAAAAGACAGAAAGGGCCAATCGTGGCATTGTTTCAAAGGGAACTCTTTTTCGTGTCTATGACAAAGTCAGAAGCTTTCAGGGAAGTCGAAAAAACAGAAGAGAGATGCGTTCAGAAGATCACTGAGGGAAAGTAAGAACAAATCTGAAGGAGAAAAGGAAAGGATTGTAGAGGACCAAGTGTATTGGTTTCTTGATTTCGAGCAAGAAAGAGTGAAATTTGAAGTGCCTGCCGATGCGTTTACAGAAAGAAAAGGCAAAGAAGAAGAAGGAAAAATAGAAATTCTGGCGAATGGGACAAAAAAAGGGGAGAAGAAAGAACCACTTTTTTCGCCGTGGTGGCAATCTGGAGCTCTCGTAAAAGTTTCCGTTATTAATCTAAGGCTGCGACAGAGAAGTGGTCATGTGGACCACCCTACTTTGTAGAAAAGTGAACATAGACTTGAGGAATGCATTTGAGTGCTCCCTGATGCGCTGAGTTTGAGGCTTAAAGTCTGAAACGGAAGGCTTCTGCAGCGCTTAGATCGACCATGAGGTTCTTTTCTAGGATGAATTTGCCTTCTTTGTACTTTTCTGCTGGAACAAAGGCATAATCCTAGAGAAGAAATTGAGGTTATATTTGAGGAGGAGGGGAAGGTTGAATCTCAGAGAATCAGAAAAGAGAGACATAGGAACTGCGCAATGAAAGAGCTTTGTTTCGCTCTCTATCTTCCATTTCTAGGGTCTAGATTTGTCTAGAACTTAGTAGACTCGACTTTCATAGCGAACTTTTGAACAAGAGAAGCGATAGAGATCCAACATCTACCTCGAATCTCGATCTCCCCACACAACCTCCCTACCCCTTCCCTTGCCGGCTTGCCCTCTCTTCCGTAATCCAGCCCACAAGTCCATCAAACACTCACATACTTCCATCCTAAAACGATCTCACATCTAGCACAAGATACTGCTCTGGTCGTATGTAAACCTGTTGTCATGTGTAGATTTCCAGGAGGTGCAAACTTGATGTTATTCAAATCAATTCTGTCGAATAGATATCCAGGACCATGAGCAGCATTGAAGCGTCTAGATATTAAACATTCGACGATTGATAAAGGAGATTTACATCCTTTACAGCCAAAGATTCTCTGGGAGGAGAGAAAGTCGACGTGGGTAAAGGACATTTCCAGTGATTCCACACCGCACACGACAAAGAGAGAGAGCTTGAAGGGGGTTGTTGGAGAGCTTCTGTAGGATTATCGAGACCACCGAACTTTGGAAGAGAGGATTTTGAAAGATAAGTATGATATGTCACAGTGGTCCAACATTCAGAGGAAAGCTTTTGAGCCTTGATAATTTGATGATGGGTGAGGGGGACCGCATGGAAATCTTCGACGTTCAGACTTGCAGCTTCATCTGTTTGATTTCTTCGACTATGTACATACCTCTGTCTCTCATGAGGTTCATGCTAAAGCTCGATCGAGGGAGGAAGCATCAGACTTTGTTAGAGAGCTAAGGGATTCTCATTCCAGCCTCTCTCCCACATGTTGACGGTCAACAACCGAAAACCTCCCAGTTCTCTCATCAGCCGATCAATATGATTTGAATCTACAGAAACTTGAGTTCAAGGGGAAAAAAGGGGCCAAACAGAGGAAAGCGGTAAAAGAGAGGGATGGTGGGGCACAAGAAAACTTCAACAACTCGAGTTTGAAAACGGATGTGGAAGGAATTATAGAAGGCGTTGGAAGAGAAAGAAAAAGAAATGGAAAACAATCTCTTCTGAGTTTTGAAGGTAGGAGAATTGAGGATGTAAGGGCAATGGGGAGATGAAAGTTTGTTGAACTATTTACTTGTAGTGACCTTGCGAGAAGCTTTGACTTTGATTTCTTAGGAGTCCGTTCACTAGATCTGGATTTGAGGAAAGTGTTGATAGAACTCTTGATGTCGAAAAATTAATTCCTTAAATCTGAGCTTGGGTTAGTGACTTCCAAAACTCTTCTTACAAAGATCACTTTGGAGAGAAGAAGGTGGAGAACTAAAAGACGTGACCAGAGATGATGTGAAGATTGAGATAGAGATATTCAAATCTTGAGTTGGTTTGAAACATTGAAAGAAGATGAAAGGTTGAGGAGTCCTTAGATGGAGACTTTTGTCATGTTCTTATCATTTCTCACCTTTATAACCATTCAACTGAAGATTCTAATTGAGTAAGGCTGCAGAGACAACGGTTCAACGTTCTATTCGAGACCTTTCTGAGTTTTTGAAGCTTCATTTCTCGAGACTTTGGAAGAGAGACAGTAAAGTAAAAGGAAAAACCCATCATGAGATTAACGAAAACCTTGGCACCATTGTTCATAGGGATTAATCTGATACTTGAATTATAGAGACACTTTACCCCTTGAACTTTTTGAGTGTAACCGGAAAAGGGGTCGAGGATCGAGGCTTGAAACGTAACGTTGATTGGGGTATTTACTACGAAACGTCCACCATCAAGTTCTTCTCTAGAATGAATTTTCCTTCTTTGTATTTCTCTGCTGCTACGAAGGCTCGATCCTGGAGAGAAAGGGGAATGAGGGATTCGGCTTGAGCGGGGAGTTCATTGGGGGCGACTTGGGACTGCGCCTCATGATGACAAGATCTTTTTCTGCTCTCGGATGAAGATGATACCCGGATTCTTCAGATGGAGAACTGATGTCTGAACCTCTGGAAATCCAAAGACTCGAGAGGGTGTTCAGCACTTGGTCCCAATCCGGCCACTCCTATCTCTCGATCCCCCTTCTATTCCACTCTCCTGTCCTCTTCCTTCAGTGACTCGCCTCACCAGGCTTCAACTGGATTCCATCAACATCATTTCCCTTTCCCTTTGCCAATCCCTCCCAACGGCATCTCACCCTGGATCACTCACGTATTTCCAACCCAAAACGACTCCACACTTTAAACAGTTGATATCCCTGACGGTATGTAACCCAGTTGTCATATGTCTATCATCTGGAGGACCAAATTTTACGTTTGAAGTGACTTTATCGAAAAGATAAGCTGGGCCATGTTGACCATTGAACCTTCTTGAGATTAAAGATTCAATCGTTGAAAGATGAGTTTTGCATTTCTGACATCCGAAAATTCTGTGAGATGAAAGGTACTCGGCGTGACTGAATCCCATCTGGTTTGGATTGGTTTGGACTGAAATGTGAGAGGCCAAGATGGAAAGATTGAAGATTAAGAGGAGGGTGGTTGATAAGGTTGTGAGATCAACTTTACTTTTTTAGACTTGTAGACTTCCTTCTCTGCAAAGAACTGCCAACCGCATTTGGAATCAACGAATCAACTTGAAATGGTAAGTGAACTAATTCATTTCATTCGCTAAATGTATCTGGAACTAGATCCTAGAAACAGAAGCAGAAGCAGATGAATCAGAAGCAAAGCAGTCTTTCTCCTTCCCTTCCCACACCTGCTCCTACTCAGTTTCCCTCTACTTCCCTCTACTTCCTTCTCCTTCCCTCTTCAGTCCCGACTAGAACTGTTAAACTTGGGATCTTTCCGTATAGATGGTCGACGACCTCTAGAATTCCGTTCCATCCAATTATCAATTTCGCCACATTCTTCTTCAACTTGTCAATCTTCTTTCCTTCAAACTTCATCTTTAGCTCATCCTTCACAACCAGATGGTTCATCGACCGTCTCTCATGGTCTAACAACAGTCAAAGCTTACGTCTTCGGTCCAAGGGAACCCAAAGAGAGGAAGAATGCGGGTAGTAGTAAGCAGACTACTCAGTTGAATGTAGATGTTGGAATGCAACCTTGGAGTGGGCAGGAGAGGAGGAAGAGAGCTAAGGGAGATAGGTGAGTTCAAGGAAGACTTATTTTATTCCGGACTATGGGCTAGTTCAAGTGGTAGTCAGAGGAGAGGCGACTGAGGAGAGAAGGCAAAGAACTTGGCAGGTGAAACAAGGTTGGAGACTTTCGATCTCTTTGATGAACTTCCTCTATCGGGCCAAGATCCAGCTTCCATGTTGAGTGATAGAACGGGAAGTCTTCTTCGTTCTCTCTCCAGAGGAAAGAGGGGGATACCAAAGCATCGATACGAGAAGGTTCCAGATCTCAAATCCTTCCTTGCCTTCTGAATTCAGTCAAACTTCCGCCTTTCAGCAACCAGCTTCCCGGGCCAAAATTCAAGCCACAGTCTTCTACTCAAAGCTTTCTGTCGTTCCTTGAACCTTCTGGAGGGGATCCAGGAAAGCCAAGCTCAGAAAAGAGCCCAACTCGATCTCTGAAGCTCTCTCAACGAATCACTTGACCTAGCTTTTTTTACTACTCTCTTCGCTTTTGGAGAGAGAAGAGGAATCCGGAGAGGAAACCTTTTGGGCTGGAGAGAAGGGTCGATCTTTACGAAGAAAAGGCAAGAAACGAACGAAAGGATGTTTTGAGGAGAGTCACATCTTTGGAACGTTCTGAGAAAGAAGGATTGTGAAATTCTCGTCTGACCTCTGTTTCTGACTTTATAAGGCCGATTCTTTTGGGGGACTCGGAAGGGGGGGGTGCTCTGTGAAAGATTTAGAACTAGAGCGTGAGATGCTGATCTCTCTTCTTCTCCTTCTTCTCCCAACACTTCTCATCTTCCCCTTCAACTATTTTTGAAACACCTTTTGCCTCTTACTCTTCTCTCGACCAACCCCCCCCCCTCCCAACAACAAAAAGACGTCTAACCGACCTTTCTTCATCCATCAAAAACTCCTTCGCTCCAATCCTTCTAGCAAAGAGTTTCCCGAAAAGTGAAGTTGATATTTATGTTCAAGTGGAAAGTGATGATGGAGGTGAGTTGAAGTCCTTCTGTCAAAGATTTGTTTTGTGGATTTGATAGCAAAAGACAAGAGAAAGACTTTTCAAAACCTACATTTCTCTTTTTCAACCCAGCTCCTTTAACCTAACCTCTTACTCTCTTTTACCTTTCAGGTCTTCTCCCCGCAGCTCTAAACGCCACAACCCTAGCCTTAATAGATGCAGGACTCCCACTCTCAGACTACGTCCTAGGATTGACAATAGGTCTTCATTCAACAATCCCTCTCTTAGATCTTTCTTCACCAGAAGAATCTTCCTTACCAAATTTGACTCTCGCAATCCTTCCACGATCGAAATTGGTGACTCTTGCAAGTAGTGAGACCAGGTTACCTCTAGATAGATTGAAGGAGATTTTTCAACTTGGATTGGAAGCTAGTGAAATCCTTTTGGGGGAAATGGAAGGATGTTTGAAAGAGAGAACTAGAAGATTGGCTGAGAGTGGGAAGAAAATGATAGGTGAAAGAATTTGGGATGAAGAGGAGGATGTGGAAATGAGGTAGTCAGAGACGTTTCAGAAGTGGTTTTTGTAATTTTAGATTGATTTAGAATAGAGGCCCCTTTGGAGCTGAAGTTTTCGAGAGTATCTAATTTCGTTTCTGCGATTCCAGCTCGACTGAAACTCAATTTCGCTAGAAGTCAAGCAGTCGACCTTCAATCTCATTCACCTCTCTTTTGTTTTCAAAGCCATGCATGCTTGCACTCGTTTTCGGACAAATCTTTTGTTATCACATAGTTAGACTGAAAAGCGTCTCATTCACGAAAGAAGAGGCTCTTCCATCTTCATTGCCTCTTACTTCCAGAGGATTTCTGTTCTGTCTATACTGGCCTAGCTTAAGTATCAGTCGTACCACTTGATTTGAGCTTGACGCCCCAAGGTACATGTAAGGAGAGAGGATAGATGCAAGAGCTTTCGTTGAGAACTTGAGATGATTCGCTGCTTCTCCGCCTCCAGCTTTCGAGATTTTGGCAATGGAGTCTCGGAATCCTTTCTGAACTAACAGATCTCTTCGTTTCAGGGAGTTGGACGATTGGGCAGCAGGAATGGATAGGAAAGGGGAGAAGAGAACAGGAGGTTTTTTTCCATTTTCGTTTTTGACAACCACCGAGTCCCAAGTCCCACCGAACCGAAAGTAGACTCACAAACAGCAGGGATTCCGTTCCATCTGCTTTCAGAAAGTTGGGTTACAATAAAGGGGTAAAGGGGTGGAGAAGGCAAACTTTCTCTAACCTGTTTCAAGTCTGCTTTTGGTCCCCTTCTCCAGCTTACACCCTTGACCCTCTACATGTAAGGACTGGGCCTCTTCACAGAGCACCGTTCTCAACGGAAAAATGCAATTATCACACCAGAGTGTATTTCAGTATGTGTCCAAAGGGTGTGCTTAGAATGCGGAGACGTCGTAAGAGAACCTCCTTTCTTTTCCACCGTCGCCTCTCTACATCTCTCCTCCATCGCTATCCACACAGAGTTTGGTCAAGTTCAGCTGATAGCTACCAGATAAATATGACTTCGAGATTCGAAGCACCGCAGCCCCTTCCATCTCTCTGGAGAAAACCAGCTTGCGAAGACTCGAAGGTGCAGCTTCCTTTCTCTCTCAGAGAAGTTTCAAATGACCAGTGACCTGATCTATGAGCTTGATTGGGCCTATAGGAAGTAAGATCCAAGGCGATGGAAGAGGAAAATCGGACGAGGGAAAGACGAAAGAAGGATATGGATTAGCAACTTAAAGCTCTGCGGGGACAAGAGAACAGATGCTGACCTGGTCCTATTCCGAGAACTGTTCGAGATCCAGCTGGAATTTGAGTACGTCCACTGAGAACCAGAAGCAATACAAGTATAGCAGTGGGAGGATGCGAGACAAGGAGGGAGTCAGAAAATTACGACCAAAGAAGGATGATGCTCCCTCACCTCCTCGATAGATCCACGATCTCGGAAGCGATGAGCTGGGAACTTAATGAGGATGAGAGAGTCTACAAATGCAACTTACGCATCTTGAATCGACTTGGCACATAAGTTCAAAGCTTTAGCTTGAGATTCTAATCGAAGCATCTCTTCTTCGGAGGCGCACTTCAAAGCTACCTTGGCTTGTCTTGATGAAGAAAGGATATCATATTTGGCCAGAGAGAATAGAAGTGCGAGAAAGGGTAATCGAAAGGAAAAGAAAGGAGCGATGAGAGGCAGGCTGCGAGTCAGAGAGTGAGGGAAACCTCAACTGCAATTACGAACCCAATACGCTCCCACTGTTTGAGAACCTAGAAAAGATGAGAAAAGTCCAGTGGAAGGGAAAGGTTTGTAAGGGAGATACTTTACGAGTGCAAAGTCGGGTCTGGAGAGGCAGAGAGAACTCTCAAGGAGATCAGAAGACTCACAGTTGGATTGTGCCTCAGCATAGCCTTGTAGCAGGCCAAAGTAGCATGTCTGACGAAGGGAAGTTGAAGAGCATGAGGAGAGAAAAACTTAGTATCAAGACGAGCGAAGGCTTCTTCCATCGTGAGGAGAAGAGAGTTCCTACTGCCTACTTCCATTGATACTCACCCACATTGAGCAGCAATCTTTCCTTTATCCATCTTGAGGTCCGTTCGAACCACTAGAACCTTTAGAAGAAGGCGATCGGAAGAGATTCGCACAGCAAAGGCAAGAGGCAAATAGGTGAACAAATTTGATGTCAGCACTCTCCAACAATTGGGTCGGTAAGAGCCACAAAGACTGCGTTAGATACTAACCATCTTGCATTCCTCCAACAAGCCAGCTTTCAAAGCGTTCATGGATTTGGCAGTCTTCTCGTCTGTCAAATCTTCGTCGTCTTCTTCTTCCTGTTCTGACAGATCGTCTTCGTCGGCTCTCTCTTTAGCTCTTTGATTGTAAGATAGAAGATTCTTTCCCACTCCAATCCAATAGCCGATTGTCAAAGACGAGATTGCTAGAGCTATGTAAGTTCCGGCTGAGAAGAGAAGATTTCCAGAGGAAGAACGACGTCAGAAAGAACGAGCACAGCTTCCTGTCTAGTCCTTTCCATTCCGTTAATTTATAACTTACCAGTTGAGGCCTTTTCCATTGAACGAGAGGGGGAGAAGAGAAAGAGGGAGAGGGACGTCGAGAAGGAAGATTTTGTTCTGACGTGGAGTTAGGGCAAGAACACGAGAATGTTCTAGAAGATCTCGGCTTTGACGACGTGTCACTTCGAAACTTCAGCCGGCCCCTATAAGAGAGATTTCTGGGTCTTGCCTTTCCTTCCACCCAATCCACACCACCTCTCTCAATCTTACTCGAACTTTCACTCAATCACTCATCTTAATTGTAAGTTTCATTCTCAACATTTCAGCAGTGAGTCAGTCTTGACTCAGACTGCATCACTTCAACGTTATTTCTATGACAGTCATTAGCGAAGGCTTATCAACACTGACCCTCCATTCAATCCAAACTGACTCAATCTTCTCTACCTCCCTCTCTTTATCCTCGTCAGATGCAAATTTTTGTCAAAACCCTCACTGGAAAGACTATCACCCTCGAGGTTGAGTCTGGAGACACCATTGACAACGTCAAAGCCAAGATTCAGGATAAGGAAGGTATTCCACCTGACCAACAAAGACTCATCTTCGCTGGAAAGCAACTTGAAGATGGTAGAACCCTTTCAGACTACAACATTCAGGTGAGTTGGCATTATGAGAGTAACGGAAGAAGGGAGGAAAGAGAGGAAGGAAGTGCCACAAGGCTCAGTCGGGGCCTGGATGCGAGTCGGAGCGAAGGGTTCGAGATAGGGACCTCACCCGTCATACTTCTCGGAGTCTCGCAACGATGATGATGAGAAGAGAGTTGCCAAAGATGGGATAGACATCAAAAATCTACTTGAAACCCTTCCATCGCGCTTTGCTTACGCGAAACACGTTGCTAATTGTTCCTCCACCACCCTTCCTCCTATCTCTCCACTCTTGCCATCTCTCAGAAAGAGTCCACTCTCCATCTCGTACTTCGTCTTCGTGGAGGTATGCAAATCTTCGTCAAGACTTTGACTGGAAAGACTATCACCCTCGAAGTTGAATCCGGAGATACCATCGACAATGTCAAGGCTAAGATCCAAGACAAAGAAGGGATCCCACCCGATCAACAAAGACTCATCTTCGCCGGTAAGCAATTGGAGGACGGAAGGACTCTATCAGACTACAACATTCAGGTGAGTTGAATTCGGCGGCATACACTCGAAGTGTTGAAGCTTCCTATCCAACGACCGTCCTTCTAACTTGATCGTTCTCTTCGACCTTTCCGCAATACAGAAAGAATCTACTCTTCACTTAGTCCTTCGTCTCCGTGGAGGTATGCAGATCTTCGTTAAAACTCTGACTGGAAAGACCATCACTTTGGAAGTTGAATCTGGTGACACTATTGATAATGTCAAGGCTAAGATTCAGGATAAGGAAGGTATTCCACCTGACCAACAGAGATTAATCTTTGCTGGAAAGCAGTTGGAAGATGGAAGAACCTTGTCAGATTATAACATTCAAGTGAGTCGTCGTGAGAAGAGATGGTGATCTTCAGTGGCCTCAGAACCAACATTTCCTTTTTTCTTCGCGTCTTACTGACTCCCATCCTTCTTCTTCTCTCTGATCTGTCGTTACGCTCTAACAGAAAGAATCCACTCTCCACTTGGTCCTACGTCTTCGTGGTGGTATGCAAATCTTTGTCAAAACCCTCACTGGAAAGACCATCACTCTAGAGGTCGAGTCCGGAGACACTATCGACAACGTTAAAGCCAAGATTCAAGACAAGGAAGGTATTCCACCTGACCAACAAAGACTCATCTTCGCTGGAAAGCAACTCGAGGACGGAAGAACTCTCTCTGACTACAACATCCAAAAGGAGTCTACTCTTCATTTGGTTCTACGTCTACGTGGAGGAAACTAAATCTTCCCTATACTGTCTCTTCTTCCCTCTCTTTTTTGTATCATTCTTCTCCGTGAACGGCTCTAACTCATGATTTTTACCCCTTGGTCACCCTTTGTTCACGATTTTCTTTACAACTCTCTTTTTTGTCTCTCAAAACCCCTCATGTAAACCAAATCCCAATAAATGTCTCCAAATCACAGTTTCTGTTTTAAATTTTGACTGAATCACTATTCGAAATGAAGAAGTTGAGATGAACGTGTGTCGGAGAACAGAGGCTCTCAAAGGATTCGAACTTGGCAAAAGAAGCTGACGTTCCCCTCTCTCTCCCATCCCAACCTCTCCATCTCTCACTCTCTCTGTTCCCACTTCTTTAAACCTTTTTAAAAACCAAATCTTGAACTTTGCCAGGTGCGCGCGCGCTCAAATCGTCAACCAAACCTTCAACAAACACAAGCAACCTTCAACTCCTACTGCTCTCTCTCTCAATCTCTTCAAACACTCTCTTTCTTCCTCACTTTCCTTTTGATTCTTCCTCTTCCTTCTTTCAAGAGAACAAAACTTCTTCAAATCGTCAACACTCGAATCAAGCCAAAAGACAGTTCCAGCCATGAAGTTTCACATCTTAGCCACCAGTTTACTCCTAAGCGCCTCTTCAGTCTACTCTCAAGCTTCTTCTTCCTCTTCTTCAACTGATGCTGCATCTGCTGCCTTCACAGGCTCAACTCTTCCAGCTTGCAACTCTCTAATCACCACTCTAAATGCCGATCCAGCGATTACAGCTTGTACCAAACCTCTACTCACTGCCACTGAAACCTACTCAAACGCAACTCAAAAATCAGGTGCAGACATCAATGCTGCTTTAACGGACTCTTTAGGTGATATTTGTAAGACCAACGCTGGTTGTGATACAGCTGATATAAGGAAATATTTGAGTCAGATTTGGGACGCTTGTGGAGATGATATCAAGGCTAACAATCAGAAAGTGGTCGATGTTTATGATGTTCTTTATTTGATTAATCCTTTCAGAGAAGCCATTTGTACTACTGATGCTGGTCAGAATTACTGTCTACAGTGAGTGCATGTTGTGGTACTGCTTCGGCAAGTTGGAAGGGAATGAGGGGAGATGGTGAGAGGGCGGGGGAGCTGGAGAAGAGCTGTCTCTCGCATGATCGAATGGGATGAATCACTCCATTTCTGCTGCCGAGTAGGTCACAAGTGATTGTTGAAAACACAATTGAATCAGACGAAGATTGAGAGAGACAGAGTTGGGACGAGAGGCTGCAGGACACTTTCTCCTCCTGCCCCTTGTCCCTCCAGTCGGCATTCCTCTGGCAGCTCCCCGCTGTGCGCGCGCAGCTCAACTGCCCTTCATAGATGACTTCTGATCATGTTTCAATGTCAAGAACGATCAAGAACTGAAGAGACAGTCGCTTGAGACGGGAAAGTGGACATGGGGATCGGAGGGAGGACGGTGATCCTTAGATGCCACGCTCTGAAAGAAAACTCTTCCTCCGACAATGTCAAGAACTAGATCAATCGATTTCAAGGGCATCTTCGGAATCTCTAAAGCCAGTCAGAATGCCGAGAAGGTACGAGCCCTGAATGATGACCTTGACTGACCATGCCTTGGTTCTCCTTTTCCCCTTCCTTCAGGAGTATCGCCTCCTCAGCAGCCACAACAAAACGTTCTCTAGTAGAACGTCAATCCTCCGGTTCAGGTTCAGGAGATGACATCACCGACGTAGCCGACGCAACCGACGCAGATGCATCAAGTAACATCGCTTTCCTTTTCTTACAACCAACGGCAGACAAAGAAGTTCTATGTGGAGATTGTGCCAAAAGCATTTTAGCCTCTTACATTTCTTTCGAAACTTCAATTCCTTACGGAGTTGGATTATCAAATTCTCCAATTTTGAAAGGTCAATCTGATCTTTTCAAGAAAGCAAAGAAAACTTGTGGTAAAGATTGGAGACCTAGTGTCAATTTGTTGGCTGGAACTGAGGCTTTCACTCAAGTTAGTGGGGTTAAGGAATTGTTGAAGGGTAATGGTGTAATGGTTGGTGGAATTGTTATGGGATTGGTGGCACTTTTACTTTGAGTTGAATAGGTTTAGTCTCAAAATTAATTTGAAGATATCCATCTCCAAACCTCGCAAAGATTTAAAAGCCATTAAGAAACTGTCACCCAATTTACTCTTCAACTTTCGCCCTTTTAGTTCCTTCTGCAACCTTCAATTTCCAAGTCCTTTCTTCCAATGCTACTTTCCACCGCCATCTTCTTCCTATGCACTTCCCTCAGAAACTTCAGAAAACCCAACTTTACAGAAACTCTCGTGATGGATTCCCCTTTCCCTCCCCGGCCCTTCTCTTCCCTGTCGTCTCCGGTCTCTCATTCAGCATCCTCCTCAAGAAACTGGTTTTCCTCCAGAAAGATGCTCTATCTCATCTCAAAACCCTCCTCCTGTCCCTACTTTGCCCTACCAGTACCCTGTTCTTATTCCGTTTTTGACTCTTTTTTCCGTTTCTTGTTTTCCCTGTGTTCTTTTGTTACTCTCTCTCATATATCGATGGATTTCTCTTCTTCTAATCCATCCCTTTTTTATACGACGTTGAATCTCATCCTTTTGCTAATCTCGAAGACTGCGTGGAGTTCTTGGGAAATGGAATTGGAATTGAGAATTGAGAATGGGAAAATTCTACGATGACGATGCGTCGAGTTCGGCAGAGGTTGTCATTGTCAATTTGTCAGGGAAAAAAGACGCTAAATCGAAAGGGGGAACGGAAAGGGGGAGGAAGGACAAAACGGGAAAGCATCTCCGTCGACGCTTCTGTCCTTGACATCATCATCATCATCAACAACAAACTCATCGATTAAAATCAGTAAGAAGAATCTTGAAGGAATTAGAATTAGAAGGGGAAAGTTGAACAGAGAATGAACTCCAGCGATATCTCAGTGTCAGTCGCAGTCGCAGTCCCAGTTCTATCGATTGATTCACCAATTTCAAGTCTTTCACTTCTCTTAAGTCGACATTGTCAATCAAATTCAGCTTCAACTTCAACTTCTTCATCGTCATCTGCATCTGCTCATGAATTAGAATCTTTAACCTTAACTCTAAAAGATTCAATTCTATCAACCATTGAATCTCAGAATTGTCTATCAGATTTGCAAGACTTAGCTGAACTCTTAACTACAAAAGTTGATGCTGTTTGTGAGACAAGTGAGAGAATTTGGAGCGGGGAAGGTGGTGTTAGAGTTGGAAAATGGAATGAAAAGGGCAAGGCAAGGGAAATGCAGATGGAGAGTGGTGCCACAGGGAGAGGGTTCAAGCTAAGTACAAGTACCTCGGGGGTAGAGCAAGAGATAATGAATGAAGAACCTAGTCATCGAATAGGGAAGGGGAAGAATTCAATCGGTTTAGGTCATCCCTCAAGATCATCTAATCATCATCAACCTCCTCTACCACCTAAAAGGAACCCTCATCCAAGCATATCAGTCTCAGAAGAGAACGGAATCAAAAATCAGATAGAAGAAATTTCGAATCTTTATTCAAATGGGGTGGAGAGCTTTGAGAAAGGGTGGAGGAATCGTGGGGGTTCTAGAGATGGAGATGGAGATCAAGATCAGATGAGAAAGGAGAGGGATAGGGATCCAATCACTTCTTCAAGTCGGAATTCCTTTCTACTAGAATCCATTTTGAAGAGTTTGATCTCTAAACCTGAAGAGGTTCCAGCAGTTTTGAAGGAGACTTTGGGGCAAGGGTTATTAGAGCACTTGTTAAAACCCATTTCATCTTTGAATGAATCGCAATCTCATTTAAGTGCAAGTGCAAGTTCAAAACCAGCAGGTTTGAATCACAATACTTCTTCTTCTTCTTTGGGTCGGGAATCAAAATCTACGAATTTACTAGAACTCATCCTCTACTCTCTAACTTGTTGTGAGAGATCTAAAGATTCTTCAAGAAGAGTCTTGACTTTCTGTGAGAACCTAGTCGTCTTACTCTTCAAAGAAGAAAGAGAATCAGAAGTTTCGGAGGAAGATATTGAAGATTCGGAAGCCAAGAAACCAAGGCCGAAGTTTACAACCACTGAAATAGACAAATTCCTGTTGGCGTTGATGGATTGTTTGGAATGGTTAGATTCGAGAGTTGAGATTGAAGATGAGAATCAAAATCCAGATAGATCTGAAGACTCAGAAGTAGATGGGATCCCAAGTCAGTCGAAGGACGAAAATCGGGATCCAGATCCAACAGCTCCATCAAAAGACCTAGAATTAGAATTGTTCTCCTATCTTAAAGAGATCCGAAGGTATCCGATATCTGAAAACCAAGTCCTTTCAAATCCAAATCTCACAAAAAATTCTGGAAATGGATCTGGAGAAACTAGGACAGGACCTAAAAGGGCTATCTCTTTGTCTCAACATGGCAATCATCCTTCTACTGGAGGTGGAGGACTTACCAAAAGGTTTTTCTCTTCTTCAACTTCTGAAACCACTTCAACTCAAAGCTCTAGTTCTGGTTTATCAAATTTGACTCTGAAAGATTTAGGTCAAAATGCAGCTGATTTTTGGAATTATGGAATGAGTGGAAGTGTGGCCACTTTGAATGGATTTGGTTTAGGTTTGGGAAGTTGGAGGAATGTCTCGAATGGGAGTGATGGTGAGGAGGTCAAGATCTCGAGTCCTAAATCAACAAACAGTCAAGAGATCACTCTTGATGGAAACGGGAATGAAGACGGAACGATTGTTGAAGATATCTCCGACACAAGTTCAAGCTCGATTTTTATTCCATCAACACAACCTAAGAAACAGAAGGAGAAAGAGAGGGAAAGAGCCACTTCATTATTGAAAGGTATGGGGATTGGAGGAAGTAAAGGAACGACAGTCAAGAAAGCTTCTGCAACTTCTTCTGTGATTAGCGTTCCTGCTTCTTTGAGTTTATCTAGGTTCGCTTCACCTTCTGGGACTAAGATCAGCAAAGACGCTTCCACTCCAATTGCTAGTAATAACCCGAACGTTAATTCAGTTGGATTTCCTTCATCGCCTACTTCTAGTTTAGCTCGTGCCAATGAACCAAGCCTTTCATTCTCAAACCTTCAAGACGTCCAAGAAGATTCAGTATTGGATCAGATTTCATCGGATTCAAATCTCGAAACGTCAATTTTAATTCCAACTTCGACCTCATCGTCTTCTTCCATTTCTCTCAAAGATCCAAGTGATGTCTCTATGAATCCGTCTTCATCTTCATCTCCCCCTTCAAGTCAAATTGATAGCAAAGCTCAACTCAGTCTTAAGGAATTCAATGATCAAAGCTCACCTTCAACTTCTACTACCAATTCTTCACAAGTCCAATCCGATCCATCCTCTTCTACTTTCAAAGCTAGAATCAGATCGATAAGCGATGTTGGAGGGAATCTTTCGGACGTTGCTGGGATCGTGAATTTAAATCCTTTCACGACTAAGAAGAGGAATAGAGTCATGAGTTCTAATCTTGGGTCGAAAGATGAAATTCGAGTTTTGAGGAATGGAAATGGGATGAAGCAAGAAGTGACTGAGAAGGAGAGCTTGGAGAAGGCGAACACTGCCAATCGGAACGCAACAGAAGGATGGAGGTCAGAGGAATCTCCAACTCAGAAAGCAGCTGCTAGGATCTTGAAAACTTTGCTGGGAGAGAAACGTAGCCATCCTTCTGAACAGCAGGACAAGGAAAGAGACGGAAGTCTAAATTCAGTTCCTCTAACCATCGCTCTCTGCAGAAGGCTTTTGCTAGTTCGTTTCCCAGCTTCAAATGATTTATCAAATCCATCTTCAACTCTCAATGCAACTGTACATCGAAAACTTATCCTTCTTCTAGTAATCAGGTGGTACGCTTTCACTCATCTAGGTCATAATCTCCTAATGAGACCCAACAGATCTGGAAATTTTTTCAACTACTTCACAACTAATTCAATTCATCTCGGTATCTCAAATCGAGATTCTAGCTATTCCAACCCTGAGAATTCCAGGTGGAACATCAGGATGTTGAACGATAGTTGGATTCATGATCCTCTTGTTGGCAGAGAATTGGGAGAACTTCATAAGAAGATTTATGAGACTTTGTTGAGAGTTACTGGATTCTCTCAAATGGGAAGTAAAAGTGGAGAATCGAGACAGGGTGATGGAGAGTTGGAAAGAAGTGCGAGGAAGTTGGTTGGTCTCTTTGGAGTCGGGAAATCTGAAGACCTTCAGAAAGCCAAAGAAGGGTATAAGAAAGAGAATAAAATCCCTGCTGCGTCAAAAGGGGAAATCTCAATCCTCAGATTTGAACCTCAAGAGTTGCTCTCGCTCGTCAATTCTCTAGGACCGATTCTTCTGAGGAAGAAGCCAAGTGACTCGATCAAGGATTCTTCATCTAAAGAACGCACAGCATCAACTCAAGCTCAACACCGTCCCGTTTCTCAATCGGATCTAGACCAATTATCCTCAGAGCTAAGGAAAGAGGTTCGATCTGTCCAGAAACTTCTTCTTTCCTCCTCTTCAACGTCATCGATCCGCTCCCGGAAATTCAAGCTGTTCCACATAACAAGGAAATTCAGCGATGGGAAGTTCATGGTCGGCTGTGAGCTTTCTGGAATTCAGAGAGAACTCTTCAAAGACAAAGCTGCAAGTACTCGAGCTACCTGTCCTGTAGCTGGTAATGCTCCTCAATTCCGAGATCGAGTTTCGTCAAAGCCTCAAGCCAGACCCTCAGCTCGATCTGACAGTCTCCAGAAATCAATTCTCAGTTCGCATTCTCCAACTTCATCGTCCTCTTCTCCAATGGGATTCAAGACTCAAGCTCTTCCTACTTCTGTCTCGAACTCTAGCTCTGCTTATGGCTCAAGTGTGACTTCTTCGTCCGGCTTCTCCATCTCCACTGTCGGCAACCATTCAAGAAGGCATGGGAATGGGATTGGGAGTGGAAGCGGCAGCGGGATGATGTCGAGCTTGATGTCGAGCTCTTTCCACAGCAATGGATCTAACGCAGGTTGGGGAAGTCCGCCTGGCTCTCCTTTCGATGAAGGAGGTGGAGAGGGATTCTTCGATCTCCAAGGCGAATCCAATGGAAGTAGGGCCAGAAGGAGGAAAGACTCTTCTTCGAACGGGACTATGCAGAGATCTGACTCTCTGAACGAATCCTTGCGCTCAAACTCGGTAGTTTTTCCATCTTCCAACGGTCATCAAAAGGAAGCGACTGTGAACGCAAATCAAAACTCTTTCAACTCCAACTCTAATTCAAGTCGTCCCTCCAAGGCCCACGTCTTCTCGTCCTTGACTCCGGTAACCAAGATCATTGAAAGCAGTCAAATTCCTCCAGGTGAACTCCGAAGAGGGATCTTCACCCTTCTACGTCGCTATCCAATCTCTAATGAGACGTCGACTTCCCTCAGAGACCTTTTGGCGAAGGCTTCGGTTTCAAGCAAACTATCTCATGACTATGAAAGCTCTTTGCTCTTCGACAACACACTTTCGTGGTTGAACTACATCGTTTCAAGTCATCCTAGTCTAGCTTTTGGAGTCATTCAAGACGAAGGCAGCCGGAACTCACACCGAACCTCCAGTCCCTCTTCGGAGGAACCAGCTTTCCATCCCATCCTATCCTATCTTTCAGTTCCCCTGCTCTCATCCGAGCAGTCGACCAATGCTTTCACTCTCGAACTTCAATCTGGTCTTTCGGATCTGGAGGTTTTGAGAAGAGGAATGATTGACTCTGCTAGGTCGATCTTCGCTAGAATGTTCGAGCTCAGGGCCAAAGCTTGGTACGCTTCTGAAGTCAGAATCAATCGTTCAGTCATCCAGTCACGTGTCAACGCTCTCAATTCTCTGGAAACGACGCTCTCTCAAGCGAACAGGGAAGCGATCATTGATGATGAAGATGAGGATGGACAGACGGACGAGAACCCTAAGCAGTGGATGCAAAGGCTGGGAGTCTATGACTTTGAAGTTGGGAAAGCTTTGGAGAAGTACTTCATGGAGTTAGATGGAGCATTCGCTGTAATCACGGGAGATGCCAATCTCTTCTTCTCCTCCCCTCTGCGAGTGTGCCCTGTTTGATTCCAGCTTATGCTTCGCAGTTGCTTACCTATCTTTCGCCATCCCTCTTCTTCCAGGTGGAAACAAGAATCACCTTTGGCTAGGACCTTTCTCTCTCCTTCATCTTCTACTACCTCGGATTCCTTTCTGAACAAAGTCATCTTTAATTTTGGAGCTGGACATCCTTCCCTTCTTCACGTTGGAGAGAACAGGTCACAAACTCTCGTGGGATTGGAGAACTTTCTTCAACGAGTCCAACTTCTCTCTACAGGTCTCTTGCTCTCGGAATCTATGGCTGGAGCACCAACATCAGACGCCGACGATTCGCTCTCGCAGAGTCTCTGCTCGAGATCTCAAAAGCCAGAGTCGAATATGAGCTCGACTCCCGTTTTCGAGCATCAGAACAAGGAATTATCTTCGGCGTTGAGAGGATGTGGAGCTGTTGAACTTCTGAAGAGATTCGAACTTCATCCTAGTCCTCACCAAAAGATGAGAGCTCTCCTGGTTCTAGAACGGCTGGTGATAGCTCAACTTTCCATGAAACGGGCTCCTCTACCTCCGATCACTCCTCAACCTGAATCTCAGTCCTATCCTCCTGCCTCAACTCCAAAAGCTAGATCTCCCGCAACTTCCATGGCGGATCACGCAGCTTCCAATCTTCACAAGAAGTCTTCAACTCGACCACCTTCGCCTCTAGCTACCAGAAGACCTCTCTTCACTCGAGCCGACTCCGATCAAAGCAAAAGGACCAATAGCAATAGCACCAAGGGAGGCCTAGACTCTTTCAGACCCATGTCTCTGAGGGTTTCGAACAACAAAGGAAGAAGAGCTCTCTCAATGTATGAAGACCTGGACGAAGAGGATGCTGGTTCGGCTTCTGGTTTGCCTGTCAATGGTCCCAGTATTCACGAAATGTTGGCGAGTCTAGGAGTTGGTTCCACAGCTCAAACTCAACCAGAAGAAACCTCTCCTTCCGTCGTCTCTACCAAGTCCTCAACTCAACTTCATCGAAAGAATCTGACTTCAATCTCCACCTCTAGAAGTGAAGACTCAATTCCCGAACACGATTCTCTCGTCGATTCGAATGAAAAGCTCTCCATCAGAACTCAAGATTTGGACGACCTGAGTAGCTCGGCCGAAACTCTCTCTATAAGGTCAACAACCAATCATAGCATCAACAACAACGCTTTCAGTCCTATCAACGATTCCAATGAAACCAGCCTAATACTCTTTGGAGACTCGATTGGATTGACTACTTCGCCCGTCGAGAAAAAGGAGAAAGAAGTCGAACCTCCAAATACCGATCAAGTCGTGAATGCTTTGGAATCCGTTCTGTTGGATTCTGACTGCAGGCCTCAAGATCTTCTAGTCAATCTGCAGCTCATCTGCGCCTTCTCTCCAACCAGCGTTTTGGATCTCAAAGATGAGGTGAGTTCGATTGACATGTCTCATAGTCTCATTCCTCCGTACTAAACCCGTCTCTTTTGTTCTTGTTCTATTTTTAATCTCTTATCTGCAGGGAAAGGCGATGTGGGATCTCTCTCTTGCAGCTCTCTCTTTGAAGAGAGAATGCGAAACTCAATCTCAGCAACTTGGAGATCAAGAATCATAGATCTTTTGTAACTCTCTTTCCGCGTTTCTGGATGCACCATTCACATTGTATAATTCACTTCTATTCATTCATCATGTTACTGTACTTCACATTTGCCACCAATTCTCATTTTGCTCTCCGTCCGAGTCTCTGTGACTCTGTCTGCTCTGAGAAACAAGAAGGAAGGTCGGAATCTGAGATTTGAGACTTCGAAGTGGCTTCACACAATCAGTTTTTGCGTTTGAGAAGACATTACATTTCGAACTTTCATCAACAAGAAACAACAACCAGAGAAAGAGAAAGATGGTGAGAAGGTTTTAAGTAGTAAGTGAAACAAAAGGGAAACAGATATAGGAAACAAGAAAAGCTCATCAACAACAGAATGATAGAAAAGGGAAAAAGAAGGGAAAGAGGTTGCATAGAGAATGAGAAGACAGAGCTTGAATTTGGAGGGAAAGAAACTGTTGTAAAGGGGGGTAAAAAGAAGACAGAAGCATTTTCTTCTTCTTGTTTTTTCTTCATTTCGTTTGTGATCTAGCTTGTTGATTTTTGATTTTGGCGTTTTGAATTGTTCTGTATTTCACCTTGAATTTCTCCTTATCCTCTCCTTCTCTTTCGCTCGGAAGCAGAAGCATGCGTTGGAGGAGCTTCGGCTTTGAGGCTTAATCCTGGAAAGAGACAAAGGCAGAGAGAGAGAGAGAAGAGCAAATAGATAGTTAGTGACTTGAGTGAAGTAGTTCTTCAAAGCTCTAATGAGTCGAAGAGGTTCATTTGAGAGCAGAAGCACTAACCTTGGAGTTCATCTTCAAGCATGGTCGGATTTGATAGAGACTTTTTTGTTGAAACTTCAGGGATCTCTGAATTGGATCGATCGCGATAAAGTGTAGTTCAAAGTATGCAATTCAGGCTTTGAAGGTCGAGAATTGGAGCAAGGAGCGACGTTGTGGATGGAAAAAGAGAGGAAAAGTTTTTTTCTCTCGAGGACGATGTTCATTTAGAAGATTGGCTTTTCTTCGAACCCCTTCCCGACGTCATCATCTCAGAGTAGACTACCTCCAACGACTTCCCTAGAATCCACTGCGATTCAGCTAAAGTAAGGTTCGATGAATTTCTTGTAATAGTTGGAATCGTTGGATGTTCAAATGGTTGCTTTAAAAGAAAGAAAGAATCGACAGAAGCAACAAATCGACGTCAAGGCAAAAGAGGCCTTGTCTCGCTGTCTTCTCTCACAAAATCCAAAGAGACTAGAAAGCCATCGATTCCAAAGCAGAAAGGTAAGATCGGTTTTCAGAAGATACAGCATTCTTTGGGGACAAGAAACATTGTTGAATTCACAAAGCGTTAGCAAGTTCAGCCGACCTCGCCTTAACTTTAGAGGAACAAGGATCTTTGATCGAAATGAAGCAGTAATGTTCAAAACAGAACTTTGCAAACACTTGAGGTTCACTAATGCCAATCTTTTCATCCATCTTCATAGCTCTGCCTGCTGTTTCGTTACACTTCTGCCGAGTAGGATGTACCCGGAACATTGAAAGTCGACTCCAACATTCACAAATCACAAAAGAAAGAGAAACTGATTAAAAGCTTGTGTATGGATGCGTTGAAAGACAGAGATATTAGAGAGCAGAATATTCGAGGGCGAAAGAGAAGAGTGATGAAAGAAATGAAAAAAATGTTCGAGATGAGTTGCTGTGGAAGGCTTTTGAGAAAGAGTTCGAGTTGATGTTCATGAAGAAGAGACAGAATTCGTCAAGGGAATCATTAATGGATCGTTGAAATTGGAAGAGAAAGGAAAACACGAAATCACGAGCTTCAGCGCCTTTATCTAAGTTGATAAGAAGAAGTAGTGTTAGATCTACCTGCTCCACCATTTCCACCCATTCCATTAATCTCATCTTTTCTAGATTTTCCATCATCGACCTTTTCGAACATATTCCAAATCTTAAGATTCTCATCACTTCCAACAGTAGCGACCAATTGACCATTAGGAGAAATACAACTCTTGAGGATTCTACCTTCGTGAGCAGTTTTGTTCTCGTGAATCTTTTGACAGCCAGGATAAGACCATAGATTGATTGAGCAACCACCTTCTTGATGAGAGTTTTGAGAATGACCATGAGAAGACATGATTTCTCTGTAATGCGGAGACCAGATCAAACCGGTGATCTGGGCATCGCATTCAATGGTATTGGCTCTTGCGTTTTGAGTGACGTTCCAGAAATGAATTTTGGAATCATTGGTTCCTCCTCCTGAAGCTAGGAAGGAAGGTTGCCATGGACACCAAGCTAGAGCCTGCGGAAGAAAGGAGAGCTTTGGTTAGAGATTTCCTTCGAGGTCAAGAGAAATTGGTGGTGGGGGGGGGGGGGAAAGCTCTCACCTTCACAGCAGCAGTGTGATTTTCTTTTCTCATCTTTGGAGTATCGGATCTTCTATCCCAAACCTTGACGATGTTGTCATTTCCACCACTAGCCAACAAAGCAGAATCCTCTCTCCACTCCAATCCAACAACACCTAATTGATGAGCATCAGCACGATCTTTAGTGATCGAGTCTCTAATTCTAACATCATGTTCTCTGATCAAACCTGAATGAAATCCTTGATTGAAAGTCCCGTCCATGGCCCAAGCCATGACATTGATATTCATAGAGTCAGGTCCTCCACCATCTTCAATCGAAGTAGGTTTCAAAGTTCTGGTCTTTTGAAGAGTTGAAACATCATAAAGTTGGGTGTAACCAGAATCAGTTCCAATCGCTAAATGGTTTCCGTCCGAATCCCATCTAACTGAAGTGATTAAAGCAGTTGGTCCACCTCCTAAACTTGATTTGATAGTTTCCAAATTACAGATCTCATCAGTTTGTCCAGTTTCTGAATTCCAAATATAGCAAGCAGAGGAAAGTCCAATAGCTAAATAACCAGTTGTAGACCAGTCCATTAAAGTGTGATAGAAGTTATCTCCAATTCCAGGTGCATCTAAAGTTTTCAAAGGTTCATCTGCTATTCTTCTTCTACCACCAGCTGTAAGACTTGAAGGTAAGACGTGAGACTTTGGTTTTGAAGCTGCTACTCTTGATCTTCCATCTGGAGCACAGGCCGAGGAAGGTGGAGCGGCTGAGAAAGAGAGTATTCTTTGTCCCCCTGGAACTCCACTGATTCCAACTGCTCCTGCTTCTCCTCCTGATTGAGTTAGATCTGATAAACTTGATTCGATGTCTGGATTGGCTGAGGCGATGTTGGACTCGATTCTTGAATGACCGTCTGAAGAGGAAGGTCGGCTGCTACCAGAGGAGGAACCAGTGTGATCCAAATCTGATAGAACTGATGCTGTTAAAGCGTTTGGTTTACTTGGAACTCTGTTGGCGATGTATCGATCTCCACGCTGGGGAAAAGAGATGCAGGTTGTGGGGAAGGAGAGGAAGAGATGAGCTGCTGGGGTTATCTTGGTCTTATTTTAGTACAATCCCCCTGATTTTTCTTTAGAGAAGAGTAATTGACTTTTTGATCGAAGTAATTTGAAAGTGAATTCAAAGAGTCAGAGGGTCGAAGAGGGATTATCTCCTCTTCCCAGCCTGACTACCCACTTTCAATCTCCCCCCCCCCAATCTGGCTTGCCAGGCCAGTGATTTGACTGGAGTTCGGGGAAAATGTTGAGTTCAATCCACCCCATCTTATTTGACATAGAGGTGAACTAGCTATTGAGCGCTGGTCTTGTCCTCCCTTCCCCTTCCCTTTGACCTCCAACTCTCCTCTCTACCTCTGTAAATGGACGACGCTCAAAATACGACTATCCAATGTAACAATAAGTTCGCGTTCCAAACAACAACTTTCGCTACGCCTGCTATGCTTTACTCACACTTGAACTCTTCTCTCTTGCTACACCACCTACACCTATTGGACCTTCCCAATCCTTCTTGACACTTGACACCATTCCATCAGTCACACTTGGTAGACTGTCCTCCTTTTCCACCCCTCTAGGTCTCAGAACTCCTCTACCTCCCATTCTGGCTGCACTGGCAGCGCCCTTCTTTGGAGAGGAATCCATTTGATGGGTTGTTTGACGAGGCCCATTCTGAGCATGGAGTGGTGAATCTTGCATCTTGATCAATTATTGATTCTTCCTGTTCAATCCAGATTGGAGATTTGAGAGTCAAGAGAGAGAAGAGAAGAACGTTGTGACGGTGTTGTTTGGAACCCAAGCTTCGCGTTCGAAGCTTCAGACAAGTCATGTGCAGGTTTAGCGCTCAGCACTCTATGAAGTTTCGGGTCTCGATTCTCAAAGTAATCGCTTCTTCTGATTCTAATGGGTGATAATGATAATTGGATTGAAATCAGAAGAAAGACCTGGGGACGTATTTGTGGTTGAGAGTAACCACTTCATAAAGCGCTTAGGACATCTCCAACCCAGTCGACCGCAGGACGAACTGGCCTGACAAGACCCTCGAGATCCTAATCCTATGTGATCTGGAGTTCAGAAAAGGGTTTAGTCTCACCAGACGAGGCGGAATGGATGCGCAGGTAATCTTCTCAAGTTTTGTTGAGTCTCTCAAGCTCTACTACTTTCTTACCTCTCAGTTTAATCAACCATCTCATTTCATAAAGAAGGGATTAGGACCAATCTCCTTCAGTCAAGAGACAGAACTCAGTATTGTTCCTTCACCCCCAAGACAACTCTAGACTCAAAACATGGCGACTCAACAAGTTGCCACTTGTCGCGTCTGCTGACGTTCTTTCAAATTGATCACTTCCATTCAGCTAAAGAATCAAATTACAACCTCTAAAATTGGCTGCACTCTCAGCATCTGCGGTGACGGAGTCTGCAAAGAATGCTTGGAAACCTTCCTCGACCTGCGTCTGAAGAAAGTAAAACAAGGCTCAATAGCGAAATTCTTTCCGATGCACTCTCCTTGCTGCTCAACCCCTGTTACAGAAGCTCATGTCTCTGCTTCGTTTCTTTGGATAGTATCGGGCTCTCTCCAGTCTAGGTACAATCAGCAGTTGTTAATTGACAAAGGGATCGTGGTGAGTCTCCTGACTGGAGAGCTGAAGCATCGAAGAGCCTGAAATTTGGCCTAACCTCACCTGAAATTTTCAAACACATTCTTGGTGCAAAAGATGTGGAGTCTTGAGGCGGGGGAGGGGAGTGCGAGTAAGCCTTTAAAACCTGGGTCGAGCTCAGAACACAAAGGCTTTTACCTTTCACTTTGTTCACTGTCATGCCTACCTTCCCTCTGACACTTCTGTAAATAGGCCACTATGTACCTCTTGTGAAGCTCGCTTATGTCAGTCTTGCAAAGAGGAGTCACATCCAGGCAGGACCTGTCAACAAAACCAGATCAAGCTCAAATCAGATTGGGAAATTGAATTGGCTTCTGTGGCAAGAAGGTTCGGCTACAAACAGTGTACCAGATGCAAAATCGCTATAGAGAAGATATCAGGATGCCTTCATATTATCTGCAGATGCTGCTGCGGTGAGTCAACTTGACCCCTTCTACTTACGTCTGTCTTCAACAGATTCAGATCTCAAGTGTCTCACCACATCTGTGCTTTTTCTTTTCCCTTATTCGAATCAGTTCACAGAATTCTGTTATACTTGAGAGTCGAACCAGGTCTCAAATACCGACACTTTTACCGACTCGCAGCTCTCTGAACCTGGCTTCTTTCACTTGCCTTCTCTGTTCCATTTGATCTACTCTGCAACTCTGAAACTTATTTCAGCTTTATGTTTCCATCAGTTGCCTTTGCAACTGGGAAGGAAGTTCCTGTATTCATCACTAGTAAACTGTCGTTTCTGTCGACCCTTGTCATTCTCTTCTACCATCCCCTACTTGTACTTTGCTTCTCCTTTGATTCGTTACAGATTGAGTTTCTATTATACGTAAAGCTACATCAAGCAAATGAGATTTCAGCCTGCCTCCGACGTTTTCATTTGCGGCATAGCAGAGCTAGCGGGAGAAGACATTCCTGACACATCTCGCAATTCAGTCATCATCTGTTGCATTGATCGAGGTCGGTGAGGAGCTGAATCATCCACTTCTTTCTCGTAAGAAAGTAGTCTTAGAGCGCGGAGGAGAGCAGAGAGCAAAATAGGTGTCAGGCTTTCTTCGGTTGACAAGAAATTACCTGGACCTGCGCACTCGAAAGCTCTGCCTACTCACGTCTCTAAAGTCTCACCGCAGCTGCAGTGAGAGTGTGATTCGAACTGGTTGGGTCCTTTCCAAGTCTCCCTCTCTTGTTCTGGGACTGGTGATGCGTCCAGTGCAGAATAGCCAGGGAGTTTCATGGTGTGGAAGCGAGCTGCACACTTCGGGTAAAGAGAACAACGTGATGGGGATGAAGGTACTCATACTCATCAGTCACCGGTTCAGTTTGTTCCAGATGGGATGTAATACTCACAGATGGCAGATCGATTGGCCAACTCGATCGGTGACGTTTGACAGCCTCGTCTCCATCGGAGAAAGCTATCGTTTACTCCAAAAAATGTGAGATTCTGATGCAAGACTAACGGCTCGAGAAGAAGCCTTCAAAGCTGAGTCTGGCGGTGAGAAGTTGTCTGACCCTTCCATAGACTGATCGTTCGAAAGGAGCTTCTTCTTTTGCTATCAAGAATACAACTTCCCAGCTGTAGAAGAAAAAAAGAAGGTCAAAGTGACGGAGACGGCGTCAAGTTTCGAACGCTCGTCAGGATGTAGTTTCGAATTTCGATCCCACTCACTGATACACAGTGCCTCCTTTTAATCGCATCCCTTCTGTATTCGGAACAGGATGCGTGATCGAGAACAACTCGTTTGCCTCGTATCCGCCACATGGAAACTTCCAACACAGGAAAGGAGGGGGAGAAAGAGATTAGCAAATTGCTGGGAAGCAAAGAACGTACGCCTCTTCTTCCTTTGACTTCAGTACCCTAGATATACACTTACTCAAGCGATTCATTCGATTCCAGAGTAACGGAAAAAGAAGTAATGACTTTGCCGTCTGCTTTCTCGGGAACGCTTAGATGAATTCTGGCTTGAACTTTCTGCCTGGGATTCAAAGCTGATTCTCCAGTTTCGACATTCGAGACATCTTTGGGATACAGAAAATTATCGTATGCCACTGTGGTGACACTTAGCTCCATACTCATATCTTGAACTTTGAGGTGAGGGGAGGATTGGGAATGCGAAATGAAGAAGTTCGAGAAAAGTCTCGTCCAGAACAACACCCTATAGTAATGAGCTATTCTGGATTTGGAGTCTCTCCAGGCAATGCTAGCTTTGTTAGTAGCGGCAGATCAAGAACTCCTTCATTCAATCAATCTACGACTTTCACTCCATCTCTCTCGAGTAGAATCAGGTTAAGGATTAGAAGTTCACCTTCAATTTCCAACTTTGCCTCGACCTCTACTCTTCTTCCTCCAGATTTCCCTCCATTTCTCATCTCTTTCGATGTTTCAGAATCTCCTCTATCAACTTTGAGGGCCACTATCTTCAACGCCTTGCAAGGATTAACAAATTCCACTTCAACATCAAACCTCGACGCTCTCAATCCAACCAACCTCATTCTTCAACTAGAAGGCTTCAGATTGTTAGATTCTACCTTCTCTTCAGATCTACTTAGAGATGGCGACATTGTAGAGTGAGTTCTAATAGTCAGACAAGATGCTCAGGAACCCTTCATTGACCCAATTCTAAATTCTTCATTTCTCAGTGTACAAACTGCTTCACGCCCTCCGGTCCCTTCGCTTACAGATTTACCAACTCTTCATTCAAACATAATCAAGAACAGACCTTCTCGAAGCCAGCGAGCTCAGAGGAAAGCACAGGAGTCACTTCTAGGTGTCATCCCTGCTCCTCTAGCTCATTCAGATGGAAAGGAAGGACGTAAAGGGCTACACAGAGTGGTAGATAGTGTGGGGAAAGATCAGCAGATGACTGAGAAGAGAATTAGGGGCATCAGGAGAAAGGGAAGGAAAGGTAGGAAAGGCAAGATGGAAGCAAACGAGGAGATTGAAGAGTTTCAACAGATCGAGCAAGAAGGTGAGTGTCTAGTGAAAGTTCCAAAGATCTTGTTGGTACTCTACTCGCTAGGGTCGCGCAAACTCGAGAGCGTAGGAACGGAAAAGAGGCAGGGAAAGGGAGGAAGGGTACGCTTCTGAAGCTTGCTCCTCTAGCACTGAAGTCAGGTCTAAACTCGTGTCCAAGCACCGAGAACATAAGAGTACTACTTCTCTCTGCAGATTGATGGTCACGCAAATTCATCGGCGCCTCAAATTCTGACTTTTCCTCTCTCTCTCAACCAGAACCTCCAGTGGCCTCTTCTTCGAAACTTCCTTCTGACAAAGTCAAACCACCATCAGACTCTGAAAGCTCAAGTGATTCATCAAGTGACGCGTATTCCAGCGACTCCGATTCTAGTTCTAGTGCTTCGGACTCCGAGGAAGAAGAAGAAGACTCCAACATTCAATCCGAGGTAGCTAGAATCAAGTTGTTAATGAGATCAGAACTAGGTCTCAAATCGAAGAAGAACACCTTAAACATAGAGGATGAAGATTACAATGATGAAGTACAAGATGGAGGAAACGATTTTCAAGAAGACGAAAGAGATGATCCTCTAGGTTTTCCCAAACCTCCTGCTTCTTATTCGATGACTACTCCGGGGAATCAAGCTTCTTCAAGCTCAAGTAGTGGCGCCTCAAGTTCAAGGAATACTGGCTTTCCTATGCCTGCACCTAGTTCTATCGCAAGCGGAGGAGGTTCGATGCTGCCACCTTTGGTACCGAGTGGCGGCGGAAGCGGGGCTGGTGCAGCTCTGAGTGCTTTTGATCAAGCTAAGAAGGCTCAATCAAGAAAGTTGAAGTGTCAAGATATCTTCATCATTTCAAAGGGGAAAGGAAAACAGGTCAATGAATCGAAGAATCCGACTAACGTTACTAGTAAAAGTAATCAAGCCTCAAAACAAAGGAAGTCAAACTCCTCTTCTTCCTCTTCCTCCTCATCCTCCGGAGATTCGAGCTCTTCCCCCTCAAGCTCAAGCTCCTCGGATTTGAGCACTAGTTCTTCAAGTTCAGCGGATTCCTCCTCATCTAGTTCAGATTCTTCAGACTCTTCGGATTCTGAGGATGATTCTCCAAAGGCCCATGTTTCGAAAGGTCTGGCTCCAAGTTCCTCGTCTCCATCCAGTCAAGATCCGATCAAGTTACATAGAGCCTCAACTCCACCAAATGGTTGGGTTCCTCCAGGCAAGGGTTCGAAGACAACCAAGGACAAGAATTTGAAACGTAATGAGAACAGAAAGCTGAAAAAGGCTAAAGCTAGAGCGGAGGAGTTCGAAATGATCAAGAAAAGGTGTCGTGGTCATAGGGAAGAAGATTCGACCGAAGATGGAGAAGGAGAAGGACCAAGTTGGAAAGTAGCCAAAGAAGGAGATGGCAGTGAAGGTATGTCGTCAGCTGAAGCTTATCGCAAACTTCAAGCCAGCTTTTCTTCAGTCAATGCATCTTTACTCCCTCCCGGAGGTGGAAGTTTGGGTATAGACGAGAATGTGATCTCGAATCCTTCCGTCGTTCAATCATTCAAGACCACGACTTCGATGCCTCCTCCATCTCTTCCAGCTTCAGTTTCTAAAGCTGGCTCTGGATCTTTGGAAGATATCGCAATGAAGATGCTTAGTACTCAAGTTACCAAAGCATCCTCTGGTGGAAAGAAGTCTAGAGCGAGGAGAGCAGAAAAGAAAGCGGCAGAAGCTTCAGATTCTTTCATCTTTACGCAAAACGAAACAGCTGAAGATCTAGGTGACATTAGCACTGCGAGTCACATTCAAGTTGAAGCTCCTACGGAAGATCCTCGTTTTAAAGAGGCGAAAAGTGGGAATCAAACTTTGATCGTCAAGAGGCCGATGGGAAAGGTCCCTCCACCTTCTGAAAGACCTCAAGATGAAATCCCAAAGAGACTGAAGATCGTATCTGTGGATTGCTTGGAGTGGTATGAGAAACTTTTGAATGGAAATTTGAACTCGAATCAACAGAACAAGGAGTATGAGGCTGGTCAGGAAGCAGCTAGGAAGAGAGTCAGGTTGATGCTGGAGGAGGAAAGTGAAACTCTGGAGATGGAACCGAAGACGGAAACGGATGGAGATGATGTTGGGATGAGAATCTCTACGGAAACTTCTAACCCAAGTGTCGTCATTCCTTCCTTTCACTCAAACAAGCAGCAGCTTCCTTACAATCCGAAGCCGTCACCTCAACAACCGCTAGTAAAAGGAAATGGAAAAAGGATGCAGGAAGAAACCGTTGAATTAGATTATGGATCCCCGGATCCAGAGCCCATCAGGAGTATCTCGTCCAAGCCCAAACCTCTAGCTCAACTTGTCCCTACCCCCGTTCCAGCTGCCACGGATTCCAAGATCGCACAATCGGATTGGAACACAGCAACGGAACAGATGGAGAAGATCAAAGCAATCAGACAAGCTGCTCTCGATTCTATGAAGCTCAAGAAGGCGACTAGTCAGCAGAACGAAAACTCGGTTTCAGTCTCAAATGGAGCTATCAGTAAGCCAGAGCCGACTACAGTGTTTGCGCCTGGACTGAACGAATGCCTAGCGATCGTTTCAGCTTGGGAATCTCGAGATCAAGAGCAAGTCAAAGGAAACCAAGTTCCATTCACTTTCAAGCCCTTGACAAACCCTTCTGATTTCAACTCAATCTTTACGGGCGATTCACTAGTGTACGAGACTTTGGTTTTAGATCCAATCCTATTTGTACCTTCTTTGAAAGGTGATGTTGCTAGAATTGAAAGTCTGGAATTGGTAGAAAAGGGAGTTGAGAAAGGAAGAGCAATGACTTTGGATGTTTGGAAAGTCCAATTGAAATGTAGATGTGTTGAAAAAGGAGAGGTGGAAGGTGAAGTGGAGAGTAGAGTGGAAAATAAAACTTTCAGAACAGATGAAGGATTGAAGGTTTGGTTGGTCAAAGGAAAGGTGGCATCTTAGAACACGTATCAATCCAAGGAGTTTTGTTCATCAACATGTAGTCCTTTGCAATTCCAATCCTTTTCAGCTTAAACTGGCTACTGATGCATCCGGACTCGCCAATTCTTCCAGCCCTTCAATCCTGACCAAAAGCCCTCAAGAACAATATCTATCGATTTCAGAGATTCGTGATACATTAGTACCGCAGAAACCTAATAAAGGGGTTGATAGGAAACGAAATTCAGCAGAAAGAACCGAGACCGCGATGCGGACCATAAGTCGACTGACACTTTCGACTGACACTTTCCTTAGAGATCAATGACAACCTCACGTGAAGCCTGCGTTACGTCATCTAACACCCTCACCAAGCCTTCGACCTTCGACAACGCTTTATTATCCAGCTTGTTCACATCGACAGTAAGTTACTCGATTGGTTTGATCTCGCCCCCTTCCTTACTTGCAGCTTCTCGGGCTCTAATCATCTTGATGAGGTCTTCGGAGTGAAATCCTACACTAGAGTCGATCCTGAGATGCTGTAAACTTGGAATGCCAGATTTGAGACTGTTTAACTCTCTCTTCAATAGAGAGGGATAGAGATTGTTCACCCAACCCAGCTGTCCTTTCAACCAAAGAACTCCAACTGACGGTGGAATTTCTGCATCCATTTCGATCTTTCTCATTGTCCCAAAGGATAAGGTTCTCAGACTTGGGCATTTGAAATCTCCAGGGCAGTTACCATCGCAGAACAGTTCCAATACTTGAAGACGTGGAAAGTGAAGAGGTATTGGGTTGGGGTTCTCCTGGTGGTGAGTTGTCTCAAAGATTCGTGGAGTATCTTCAACATTGGTTTAAATTAAATTTCTCGATCCTTCTCTTCTTTTCTACACAGATGAATAGAAAGACACTGCATGTAAACAGGAGGTGACATCTATTGCGAGGACTTGGGATTTGCGAGTTGGAGAACAGGAGTTAAAAGACCGATGACATTGAGGGTGGATGGAAGTGGAAATGAGAATGAGAATGAGGATTGGCAAAGGCAAGGAGTACTCATTAAGAGTTCGAGAAATATTTAGGAATGAAGGGATAAAAAGGAGACTGGATGGGAATAGGGATACATGATGCGAGCTAAAATCTAAGGGGGGTAGGATTGGACAAGAAATGAGAAATTGAAATAACGACAAGGTTTCTAAAGAGGGTTTTTCTTTGAAGAAGGCAGTTCGCTTTCCCTCATCGATCTTCTCTGGTTCAATGACTCTTTCCATTGCCGTTGCTATGACCATTTGAAATTCCATTAGTCTTGGAACGAGTTGAAGCGGCAATAGGTTTCTTCTCTGAGGTAGAGAGTTTGGAATTGGCTTTTGATATTGAATAAGTTTTTCGATAGACTTCGTGAAGTAAGAAATAGGAAAGAGAAGCAGCAGAGGGGGGAGAGGGAGCGGTGGGTTCAAAAGAAGCGTCAGCATTCTCTTCATCTCTCCCAAAACTCAACACCCCTTCGCCGGTCTTCCTCCTCGCGTACTCACAAGCAATAAACAAAACCAAGTAGCTACTCAAAACTCCACAACCAACCCAAGCACCATACTCTTCTCCAGCACAACCCCAACCTTTGAGGACTCCCCACTTAGTAAGATAATACCCTATCGTGACACTATAGACCGCACCTAAATCGATTATAAACTGAGTGACCTGAGCTATGGTGACCCATTTCTTCCAAGGGCATGAGATCTTGAGAGAAGTTAGGGCGTAGTAGAGGTACATTAGAACGTGAACTGCTAGGTTGAGGGAAATCACTAGCCAGGAAATTGAGGTTCGACCGTGGAGTTGTGAGAAACAAAGAAAGGCTGTTGCTGAGTGATGATAGACGTGGAGGAAAGCTGAGAGGGAAGGAAGGGAGAGGATGGGAGAGGGGGAGGAAGGAGCGAGCAGGCAGAGCAACAACAGTCAGCGTGGCGAGGAAATAGGAAAAGGTGAAAGAATGCTTACCTAGAGGCTTTTTCTTTAATACTAAGAAAACAGTGTCTAGAAGCTCGTAAAATTTGATCATGTAGTTCAAGACGTAGAGAGCTTCTAGAGTCTGTTTTTGAAGGATTTAGTTTCCAAAGCAGAGAGAGAGAAAAGAACAAGCGATTAAGCGAGGTTGAATTTAGGTTGAATTTGAAAGATCCAGAAAGTCAGAGTGAGGTGGCATGGAAGAATTCGAGGAGATGGAAGAATGAGCGAAGGAGGGTAGTTGAGCAAAGTTGAGATGTTCAAGGTTGGGATTGAAAGGTTTTGAGGACAGAGTTGACGAAATCAAAAATAGAGGATTTCCAATATTCAAAGAAGGGCGAAATGAGATGAAAATGAAGAAAAAAAGATGAAAGAAGGAAGATTTGAAAAGAAACAAGTCAGAAACAAAGGGTTTGGCAAAAATGAAAAAAAGGGCTCCAAGAATCAGAATCAACAAAGCGATTCTCGAATTCCACTAAAGCCCTTCAAACGAGTTAATTAAAGCTTATGCTATCATTGAAGTAAAATTCGAGGTCTCAGAATCTCGAGAAGTGGTTTTGACCAGAGATGACAGATTCTTGAGAAGGTATCTCTCTACCTCGAAAATCTCCAAGCAAAAGACCTCTTCTCCTTTACTTGTAGTGGGTATAGTAGCTTTCTAGTTCAAAACAAGATTTTCCAATCATGTTTCCAACCGAAGGCACATTGTAAATACCGCCGGTTTCAATTTCAAATCCACTTATTGGTGATAAGAGCTTGTTTTCCACTGAAGAAGAAAGCAGCCCAAGCTGGAGGCGTATGACAACCTTTCCCCTGTAATTTAAAGAAGAGAGAACCAAAAGAAAGAGAGAGCTAGCTTTTATGGGAAATGATAACTCTTCTCTTCTCTCTCTCTCTTCCCAAAGGTCTAAACATCCTTCACTGACGCTCTCTTAGCGTTTTTCTGCCTTCCAATCTTCAATGGAGTCTCTAATGAGATCTCCTATCCCTTTCTCTAGCTCTACCAGCCACCGACCCTCTTTCCATCTTTCCCTGCCACCATCCTTCCAAAAGAATACTGACCGGCGTCCAACTTGCCCTATCACAAACACTCCCCCAAGCACCTCTCTTCCAAAGAATAGGTCCAACTTCCTGTAACATCAGGAAGAGCAAGACCCCGCTCCCTGCACTCAACACCAAGTTATGAACCAAGAAAGGCCATTTGAGAAGTGGGTTGTTAGAAGAGATGGCAGGTCTTGTGGACATGTGATGTTGAAGACCGAAGATTGAGGAGAAGTAGAATATGAGAGCTAGAGACAGAGAAGAGATTGAATAGAAGGGAGTTGAAGGAGTGAAGGAGAGGAGAGGGGAAGGGAGAGAGGAGAGAGAGAGCAGGTGCGACATGGCGGGCTGCAAGGATTGAAGGCTGAAGATGGAAATCGAAGGAGGAGAAAGAATTGAAAACTAGAAGTTGAAGTGGATCCTTGAGAGAGGAACTTGGTGTTTGGTTGAGAGATGTTAAAATTAGCCAACAGAAGAAATGAAGGAAGTTAGAGAGTTTCCCTGAGTTTTCTGCACTTGAACCAGCTTGCCTTGAGGGAGACTGTTTACTCCTGGTTGTGTTCAAGTTTAGAGAGAGAAAAGAATGAACAGAAGAAAGAAAAGGGGAGAGGAGAGGCCTAAACCAGTGGAAAGACGAAGAAGGGGAGAAGAAAAGAAGAAAGCTGGAAGAAAGAAGCCGTGTTCGCAAAATGGAAGCACAGGAACGTATAGATCTATCTACACATGTGGTTGATAAGACTCACGAGGACAAAGCATATAGTACAAAGTGGAGATTCTTCGAATTCGAGAAAGAGAAGAAAGAAGTTGAGGGAGTGCATGAAAGGTAGAAAGGAGAAGAGGAAACCACAGAGAGAGGACGGCAGCGAGCATCCGGAGAGAACAAGATACAGACCGTAGGCCAAAGCCTCTGAATCAAGGAATTCTGAGATTCTGTTGTTTCATAGAGAATTAGAAAGGCTTGTGGTTTCGGAGTAAAGGTTCCATTTCAAGAAGATTGGCGACCTTACACAGCCTCAAGGGGGAGAATCCTTATCAGGCAGGCAATCGGTTCTCTTCTTCTCATCTTCCCACCCACCAACTACCACTTCAAGGATCATGTCTAACCCGTTCCTGAATCAAGATCCTCATCCAACGATTGAAAGATCACCATCAAAGAGAAAGAACACAAACCCATTCGCTGATTTGGGCACTGTTGGTCCAACTAGAATTCTCCCACAACAACAACCTCAAGATGTTCCCACTTCCACTTCCAATTCTCAACCTTTTGGTGAATCAAATGGAGTAACAGAGAATGGGAGTGGAATTGAGAAAGTATCTGAACAACTAGCAGGTTTAGATTTCAATCAGACTCAACTTGCAGATTCTAATCATCAGCATCTTGGCAGTACTAGTGCTGCTGACGAAGATGCTCAACCTAATACTCAGCCTCAAGTTTCAGAGAATTTAAATCAAGTGGATAGATTAGTAGATCCTCAGACTACAACTTCCAGCTTTCAACCAGAGTCAACTTCTTCAACTTCAAACAATCATCTTAATTCCGAACCACCTTCTTCAACTTTCGCCATGCCAACTCCAACTCCTTCAGACTCCAACCCAACTCAAGAAGTTCAATCAGAGACCGGAAGCACTCCAATAACCTCATCTTTCTACGCTGCACCATCAGGTCCACCTCCTCCAGAGAACAGACCTATCTATCAACCTCCAGCAGGCCAACCTCCCAACTCTACTTCTCAACCTCAACCTGAGCCTCAAGACACTCTCCTATCAGACGAAGCTCTAGCAAGGCAATTAGCTGCAGAACAAGAAGAAGAGAGAATGGCTGGTAGAGAGAGGAGAAGAAATAGAGAAGAAGCTAGAAGGAATCCAATTGGAGGTCATAATCCTCAATCTTCATCTAGAGCTCAATCTTCAAGCACTGGCTTCAATCAGTCTGGTGGAGGTGGTTATGGAGCTAGCAATGGAATGGGATATGGAGTTGGGGTGGGAGCTACGAATGGGCATCCTGATGGTCAAAGAACTGGAACTGGAGGCAGAAAGAGAATTCAAAGAAGAACTACTGGGGTGGAAGATAATGGAGATGGAAGTTGGGCGGTTAAGGATGTGGTCTTTGGAGGAGAGGAAAAGAGAATCGTCACTCAGGTGAGTGGAAAATTCAGATTCTGAAGGTGGGAATGAGCTTCCGGGAAGATTAAAGGTGCTTTCATTGAGGATGAAATTTGGGGTGCTTTCCCATCGAAGCTCAAACAGACTCGGAATCTCACAAGAGATTCTCCCTGAGTTGGCTCTTGCTTCTCATTCCGATATTCTTTTCTGATCTCCTGTTCCTTTCCATCTTTTTTTCTCTTCTCTCAGAACTTAAATGGTCCATGTTCTCTACTAGCTCTAACGAACATTCTACTCTTAACCTCAAAGATTCAGATCACTCCTCCAGATAGACCTTCAGTGACTTACGATTATTTGGCTAGTTTAATAGCTGATTACCTTTTGGAGAGGATTTCTACAAACCCTAAAGGAGAAGGAGAGTTAGACTTAGGAGAAGTTTTGAATTTATTACCAAAAACTCAAAAAGGTTTGAACGTCAACGTCAGTTTTGGGAGCGTTTTAGATTTCGTATCAACTTCTACTGGAGGATCTAAAGTCTCGGCAGGAGTAAGTGGAAATACTGAAGATGGAGTGGGATCAAGTGGCACTGGTGACAATGATGGTGGCATCCCACCTGAATTGGCACTATTCAAATTATGTGGAATTAAATTAGTTCATGGATGGTTAGCAGATTCAGATGATAAAGAAACTTGGAAAGCTTTAACTCAAGCTTCTAAAACAGGACAAGAAGGTGGAGATTATGATTCTTCAATTGAAAAATTGGTTGAAATCTCTTCTTCTTCAACTTCGAGTGCTGAAGCTCAACAACAATCCGATCTGATTAAGAATTACTTAGATTCAACTTCTACTCAATTGACTTATCCAGGTTTATTCTCTTTGAGCTCTATTCTTGGAGAAGGTGAATTAGTGACTTTCTTTAGAAATTCTCATCTAAGTGTACTTTATCGTAGGAAAGAAACTGAAAATCCTAGTGCTAGTGGAAATGAATTGCCTAGATTATTTACTCTGGTTACTGATTCAAGTTTCCTTTTAGAAGATTCAATAGTTTGGGAATCTCTAGAAGATGTAGATGGAGAGAATTCTACTTTCTTTGATGGGAAGTTTAGGAAGTCGAATTTGATCGGTGGAGATTTTGTTGGAGCGAATCGTGGTTTTGAAGGAGGTATGACTGAAGAAGAAGCAGATGAAGCTTATGCAAGACAATTACAAGCTAGAGAAGATGAGAGATTAGCTAGAAGTCAAAGTGCAGGTGGAAGAAGGGCTCCTCCTGTTTCTGCTCCTACTAGGAATGGAACAACTTCCAATGGTGGAAGGAATGGAGGTTTAGGTAGAGCTTTAACTGCTCTTGGTGGGGGAAGGAGAAATCAGGAGAGAAGTAGAAGTGGTGATCCTTATAATGAGAGACTGGCTGATGCTAATTTAGGTGCAGTTGGTGTCAGTAGAGAACAACAAGAATTGGCAATGAGGAATGCTAGAGATGAAATGGTGGTGATTGATGCTAATGCTGGTGGGAAGAAGAAGTGGTGGAAGAAAGTCTTTTGAGAGAGGTGGAAAAGAGATGAAAATTGCTCGATATTTGTTTTTTGGTTGTAAATAGTTGATACCAAAATGTTTTGTGAAGAAACGATGTAGATATTGAAATGAGAAGTCCGGCTCAAATTTCGTTTGAAGTACTGAGTAAGCTCTTATGGGATGATGGCTCAGTTAACAAACAGGGGTGGGTTGATCGAAGGAAGTGGCATCGAAAAAGCTTCTTCGAGACTTTGGAGGCAGGCAAGGAAAGTTCCTAACCCTAACTCCAGTGACGAAATTGTGTCTACAGCACTGACCAAAGGGTTGAGAGGTAGATGAGCTCTTTTGAATCACAAAGACTGAGAAGAAGGGGAGGATTAAGAAGAATTAGAGTTGTGAAGGAAGAAGTCAGTTGAACATTCCGCTTTGACCTCTAAAAGACATTCCATCGTGGATGAACTTACTTTTGTTTTCTCCCAGATGTTCTCCAGCTTTTTACCAGTAGCCAGACTTTTTTGATAAGCCCACAATTCGTCGTCGTCCAATTTGACTCCATTGGGGCTAGGAAGATCCCTCTGTTGTAATTGATCTAACTTTGCTTTGGCTTTTTTGAGAGATTGATAAGAACCGTAAGCAAGTGCTCCAAGCCCTGCAGCTCCAAGGGCACCCTCTGCGAAGAGTGTTCCTACCTTGGCGCCAACTGCGTTCAGAGGATCTCTTACAGAGAGCGAAGTGAACTAAGGTAAAGGCAAAGCAGAAGAAGGGGACAAAGTGAAGGAAGTCAGCTCGCTTTGCATTTGAACCATCATGGAATGACTTACTTCTTCTTTATCTCTCTTGTTCTCAAAGCCAGCCAAATCAGGGCTAAGAGATAGATCTCTACTTCTAGGTCCGTCGTTACTGTGTTTCCAGAGGTATGCTAGCAATGCAACTGTTCCAGCTTCCATGCCGACCACTCCGCCGATTCCGGCTACTTTGCCTACAGCTGAATTGAGGGGAGCCCTTTTGAACGATGAAGACTGAAGAAGTGAACAAAGACGAAAGTGGAAGAGAGTGAGTCACGAAGGAAGGAGTCAGTTGAGCAGTTCGATTTGCATAAGTCTATAAAGAAGCATCTTGAAAAGACTCCATAAATCTTACTTCAGATGCAGATGCTCTTCCCTGAAGATAAATTGGACTGGCAGCGGAAAGAGTTGAGACGCAAGCGAGTAGTGGTAAAGAGTACTTGATGTGCATCTTGAGAGGTAGTAGAAGAGGTAATGAGAGAAGTAGTAAGAGAAAAGAGGAAAAGGTTGAGAAAAGAAGTGAAGACCAGCTAAACGACTTGGAAGTTTGTTGAGAAGTGATTTGAGGGGATTTGAATGAAAGGTCACTGGAAATCCTCTCTTTTATGCTCCATCGTTGAACTGACCATTTCTCTTGGATCTATAGGCTAACCTTGAAAAACGACTTGGCTGAATGTTCAGAATGGATTAACTGAATGCGAAAGTTACGAGTCCTCGTAGTTTTGGTGGAACTTGGAATCATGGAGCTCGGAAAACTAAAACTCCGGGTCGTCGTCGATTCAGGGATGGGACCACTCATCTCCCATTCAACTTGATCAAATTCGGTCTGTACTACGATTGAGAACGATTCCTGAATCTTGAAAAATCTGAAGTCAGATCGCCAGACTTCGGTCTCAAAATCTGATCTGTAAAAATAGGTTTGAGAGAGAGGTTTGGGAAGAAAAAGGGGTAGGGATGGCATCTAAATGTCGAATTTTGAGCATTGCGCGAGCAGGCTATCTTCCACGCGATATTTCTCCATCTGTAACATTCTATCCTCGACTCAGTGCGTTGGTTTCAAATCTCGCTCATACGTCTTAACATTCACTTCTCATCATCCAGCTCCCTCATCCCTTATCAATCCTCCTCGAAATCAAGAGCAACAGCACTGACCCTTAAACTTCTTGCATGTACATTGATTTCACTGAGAGAGCTTTTCAATCAAGATCTTGGCCCTTTTTCCAACTAGATGGCGAAATGGTATATTTAAGTCGACCGAACCATTGGAACTTCCTTCTCTCAGCACCTCGCCCACCTCCTCTCTTTTTCTACTTTTCCACTTTTTCTTCTTCAGATAGCTGGACTATCTTCCTTTTGACAAAATCTTTTATCTGCTAATCCTAATTCTACCTCAACTTTCATCTCCAAATCTTTCAACTCGGCAAACCATGCTCATCAAGTTAGCTCTCCCCATTGCTTTCTTGGCCGCCTTGATTTCGGCCATTCCTTCACAAGCGTCCCAAGATCAGTCCATGAGATCCCTGGCTCGAGGTGTTGAAGACCAGGTGAGTCGAGAGAAGAGAGTCTCGAAGCTGATTTCCCTCACTAAGTCTTCTTTCTAAACCCTTATAAACCCTTAATCCCAGCCGTCTCCTTTGAATCGTCGTATCTTCGTAATCGGGCCATATCGCCCTGAAGCTCCACCTCCCGCCAAGCCGATCGTCAAGGTCGCTTAGGCAGTACTCAGCTGGCTTTCAAAGAAGGTGCGTCATGAGAAGGACCAACAGATGTCTGAGAAGCTTTGCTGATCTTCCCTCCTCTCTCTCGCCACTTCTTCCTTGACACCAGACTTCTAAGAGAGACTTCTCTGACGAAGACACAGACGCCTTCTTGGCTTCTTTACTCGAGTCTCGTGACCTATTCGCTACTTTGTTTGAATCTAGAGAAGAGTAGAGGGTGGTCTTTTTCTTTGTCGTAGTCATAACCTAGAGAGACAAGCTTCAATAAGCAAAGCTTGGTGACCATGTACTACTCTGATAGACACAAAGGCTTGCAAATAATGAATTTTCTCAGCAGAAGGATGATAGATGATCTACAAAATTTTCTGTTTCATGTCCCTTCAGTCGTTATTCCCCTAATCTGTCGCCAAACCGCATTCTTTAATTTGATCCCCTTCATCCACCCACTGCCCGAACATGTCCTTTGCCTTTGAAAGCAAGCAGACTCCACCCAAACAAAATCACAAATCGTCCCGGAAGTTTCTTTTTGCTTCAGAATCATAATCTTCAGGATGGTTTCTTTCATATCTTCTGTTCTTCATCTTCCAGACTTGTGAACTTGAGTTTGACATTATTAGAGAGCTGAAATTGGGAAATGAGACCCTTTCCGAATTGATTACTTGAAAGTTCTATTCCTTTAAGGTTTGAAAGTGGCATCTTGTCTTGAGAATCCGATTTCTCCTTGAGCAAAGGAGCAGATTTGACTAGCGCACCTTCGAGTTGCAGATAAGTCAAATGAGAATTTGAGAGAAGATACGACATCATGGAATTCCAGTCCACCTTGAGAGGATAATCATTTTGCCTCCTGAGGTTGAGTCGAGCTTGAGCTTCCTCGGATTCAGATCGTCCACCATCCTCTCTATGATTGCATGTGATACTGAACCTTTCAAGGCGATTCCCAAGCCATCGAGTGAAATGATCATTCCAAATGACGCTCCCCTCGTTTCCTAGCTCGATTTTCAAAAACTTTAATTTTGAGTTTTGAATCCTTTTGGAAATTTTGAGGACCCAATCTGGTCTATCGAAAACTGGTTGACCGACTTCCAGAACTTCCAGATTGGGACATTTGATAGCTCAATGTATGAATTCTTGAGGATCCGGCATGTTTTCATCTGCTTCACCTAAGAAAAGCTTTGTTAACGTTTTCAAACTGGTTTGAGCTAATTTGCGGTAATCTCCGTGACCTAGTTGACACATTGGTAGGAACTCTCCTTTGCTAATCCCTTGTTTAGTAAATCTAGAGACTGCTTGAAAGATTGGATCGTATTTCGCATAATAGAAAACTGATTCGATCTCGTCCTCCATGAAGTCATATCTCCACTCTCCAGAGTACTCGTTTCGATTGCAAGAGACAGACATTCTCTTAGTGTCAGATCTAGGCTCCATTTTGATAAAACATGTAGCTGAAACCGATAAATTTGAGAGATTTGGAAAAGAGGCCTCTAAATGATCCAGGAGCAAATGAATTTGATCACCAACAGTTTGCATGACTCTCGAATTGAAATCGACTCCCGGGAAATGGATAACCATGGTTTTGAGAGTTTGAGCTGAGAGTTCAAGCGTTTTAAAAACTTGAGATGTGAGACTGTTCTGTGACCAAGCGTTTTTGATAGTTTATTCTTCTGTATAGTTTTCCCTGCTGAATTCTGAACCTTCGTCTTCTGAATTCTCCTCTTCTGAATCCGCTTCTGAACTCAACTGTAGATCGTAGAAATCAAGAATAGCGGTCCTGAACCTGTTGTTGGAAACTTTTGAAATTCGGAAAAGGCGTTCCAGTATGGGCTCTTGTCGCCCACTTCGCATTGCGTGGGACCTTGAGGCTCAAAGTGTCAAAAAGGGGTGAATAAGATTAAATGGTTTCCCTCCATTGACGACTAGCTGAAGTTGGAGAATTTAATTGATATTGGGATAAGAAAGTGAAAATGTGAAGGAAACTCTCTAACGGAAGATGTAGGAGAGGATCAGGATAGGGTATGCTAATCTCTGCTTCTTTTTCAGGTTAATTTGACGACTTCTTTGACTTTTTACCCATTCTTGAGTCAAGACACAGTTGAGGCATCGAGGGTTGAACCTTTGAAGAATCGAAGCAAAAGCTAAATTGAAAGATGTTCCGGAGAGAGTTGAAAGGTTGCGACTGACAGCAGTTTCTCTATCCGAATTGCTCTGCTTTTGAGTCAGTTCCGACCAATTCGAGAGTCAAAGAAGAAGAATCAAAGAAGTTAGAAAGCAGTGGTGGTTCAGGAAGAAACACCTTTCGCTCTCTGCTCTTCTTCTTCCGTTCCAATATCGCGAAGTGCTTTGAATCTTGAGCCAAATCAAAGCATTCCGCATTAGACCAACTACTCCCGAACAAGTCTCGCAAATCTTTGAAAGGATTCTTAAAGAGAAATCATCGTCGTATATATTTACCGTGAAACAAGAGGAAAAGAGGTTCAGATCGTTGTCGATAAACGTTCAAAGAAGTTAGAAGGATGCGTATATAATGTGTACCAAAGCAGAGAAAACGTTTTCAAAGGAGTCGAGAGAAAGGAAGGAAATGAACGAGACTAACCACTACTTCCTAGCCTCGGTGAAGAGGGGAGAGCGGTTGAACCTAGAGAGCAAATAAGAGGTGGAAAAAGAGAGTAAAGTTTCGAGATGGAGAGGGGGAAATACGAAGGGAAGAAAAGAAAGGTTTCGTTTTTCCATGGTCATGATGGAAATGGTATTATTATAAAGGCCTTGAAGAGAGAACAGAGAGATAAAGTATAGTTTTAGGAAATCTTGAGAACCAAAGTTTTTAGAGATATGTATATATGGATTTTGAAGGTGTCTTTAGATAGAAGATAAAGAGAAATTCTAAAGCTTAGTATTAATCAATTCTCTTAATACTTGTTAGACCTTCCAGTACAACATCCAATGATGTAAGGAATGAACGCCAATACACAAGCTGCGAAACTAGCCCAAGTGAACCAAAGAGCATTACCATAGTTAACATCTAATCCAAGATCATCTGGAAGAGAGTGAATAGCTTTGTAGTAAATGGCAGTTAAGATGGCGGCTCCAACTGCTAATAGAGCAGCAGCTGCTAGAGAGAATAGAGCAGCTAGGAGGAATGCTAATCTGTGAGCTAGGAATCCAGTTAGGAAAGCTAGACCTGCTAAAATGGTTCCGATTAAGATGACGTAGGAAGCTGCGTGAGAGTACCTTCCTAGGTAGGAGGAATCAGTGAAGGTCTTTTCTCCGATAAGGGAAGTGATGGCTGAGGAATATTGAGATCCAATGTCTTGTTGACTGAAGGGGGAAAGAGGAGAGAAACTTGGGGTCAGTGGAAGGTTTGAGGAATAGATGGAAAGGTGGGTGATTTTGAAGAGAGAACTTACAGAACTTGAGCTGGTTCAAATCTGAATCCGATTTCAGAGTCAACACAATCGCGATCACCGGAGGTAGATTGTCCAGCACAGAAGGCTGAAGGCGGGTTAGACAAGGGGTTTCGAGGTCAGTCTTTCGTCTCAAAAGGAAGATTGCTCAGAGGCTTCCTTGCCCCCAGCTGTATTTCTGTGATTGTCGTCAGTTTCAATAACAACTTAAACCAAAGCGAATCAAAAGAATCCCTTGTTGTCAGATCCCTTGTTGTTTGACCAGCCGCTTCCATCTTCACTAGCGCGTCTTCCCCTATGCCAACACTCAGGTTCAAGAACCCTCTTGATTCACAGCCACCTCCTCCAGTTCCCTCGTTGCTAGTCTTTTCCTTCCCAAAGGATAATCTCTAATGAGTCCTAGAAACTCACTGTAAAGACCCCACTGGTAGTTGTACTTCAATCCATTGCCCGCAAGTTCAACAGCACCTTGATCATTTGCATAAATGTTTTCAATCGTAGTTCCAGTAGTATTAGCTCTCAAGCTAGCTTCCAAGTTGGTAGTATCAATTGAAACGTACCGAATGTTACGAGATACGACGTTGTCTTTTGTGAAAGGAGAAGACGAGGAGCGGAGTAAGAAAATGTTGGGTAGAGGACCACCAAGATCGGAATGCTTCAAAGAAAAGGAAGAGAGATACTCACTAGTAAGTTGACCAACGTTTGCTAGAATCATTAAGACCATAGCTCCAAAGGTCAAGAATTCACCAATTCCTGTGAGGAGAGAGAGCAGGAGCTGGTTAACAGTGGGATGTGGGGGTGGCTGGATGCGATCGAGAGAGCTTTTGGAGAAAGGATGAGACACTAACCAATACATAGTAGGACCATTTTTGCTTGAGGATTTGAAGTTGAAGTTGAGGAGGTTTGATTACAGGAGAATTAAAGACTGAAAAGAGAGAGAAAGAGGTGGGTGGAGAAGGTTAGTGAAAAGTGTCAAGGAGGTCTCGATCGAGGACAGGGCGATTTGAGATATTGATTCAACCACCTTGGACGTCAAATCGTTGAGGTTGAATGGACAATCCTGCTGGTAGCTTTACTCACGAATTTGAGAGTTGAACAGAAAATATAGAGGAAGATGAAAGAGGAAACGAAGGAGAACGTTTTAAACCTCGATATCTCGATTGCACCGCTTGCGCTTCCTCCACTTCTCCTAATTTCAGGTTTCAAGTACCGCCCCTCGCCGATGGTGACGTAGTTTGCTCCTTTTTTTTAGTCGACGTACCTCGAAGTTCTGGACCTCAATTTGACAACTTTGGGACCGATATAAGATACATCTTTCGTCATCGAGGACAAAATGAAATGGTTGCAAACTTTCTTGGTTGTTGTTGTGAAACCCCTTTTTAAGATCCACTTGGTTCTCTTTCTTATTTCTCCCTCAATTCTCTGCTCGTCCCTTCCAAATTTCCCTTACAATACAACCGTGGAATCTCTACCTATGGCGCCCAAATCTCGACCTCAAAGTCGCATCGCCTTCACTGCCTCGTTGCTGTCTTGGTCTCCGATTCTGAGGCAGGCAGAGGCAGTGCAAACCTCGAAGCCCACTTGAGTTCTCACTGTTAGCATTAACAAGCTGGGTGGGAGAAAGATACAATCATCTCTCAGTTTAAGGAGTGGATGAGTAGAATAGGGAACAAAACCGATTTTTTTGGGATGGCAGGTGGTGGAGACACGGGACCCGATGAAAGCAGCATCTTACGAGACCTGAAGAGAGCATCATGGAAGGGGGCATAGCACCTACGGGAAAGCGGCGAGGGAATGAGAACGTCTTTCCAACCTCGTGATCTACGCAGTCGTCTTTCAACTGATTCTCTGGTTTTGACCTTCTTTCGTTCGAATCATGCTATCGTTCGTCTTCTTCAACACTTCGAACAAATACCAAGTAGTTCAAGTCCCAGGAAAAGGTGAAGGTTCAATCGCAACTCAAGATCTGAAAGCAGGGGAAGTGATTCTTACAGAGACTCCACTCATTCAAATTTCCGGGCAGGAAGCAGAATCCCACCTTTCGACCGGAGACCATTTTATGAAGGATCTTTTCGACGCATTACCAAGTGGAAAGAGAGACCAAGCTCTGAAGCTCCACAGTAAAAAGGGTTTGAAACTTGGAGCCAAAGGTTTAGAAGATGATATTTTCCTCACTAACGATTTTCAATGCGGAAATGATCCAGGGCTCTGTTTGAACCTCTCAAAGATAAACCACTCCTACAACCCTAACTCAAATCATTGTTGGAGAGCCAATTTACAGAAGAAAGTAGTTCTTCTAATGAGGGACATTAAGAAAGGAGAGAAAATCACAACCAGTTATTCCAATATCAATGTAGCACCTAGAGAGGAAAGAAGGAATTTCCTGTCTCGAAACTGGGGTTTCATATGTGAATGTGAAACTCGCTTTCTGGAAGGGGTGGAGCGTTAAAGAAGTGACAAGGCGAGGAAATTCATCCATTCTGTAGTGAGTGGTAATATGTTGATTTACTCTGATCCAGAAAGAGTATTGCAATTGGTTAAGGTGGCAGAACAGCTGTTCCATCAAGAGAAACTCTTGTTGGATACAAGTGAGTTCACATGACCGCAGGAAGATCATTCAATTCTTCTCATCCAATCCTGCCTTTCCTCCCATCAGCCTGTACGATTTTGCCTTTGAAGTGTGCACCGTTTGGACGGATTACCAAAATGCAAAAGTTTGGGCTCAAAGGTGAGTCAATTCAATCATTTTATCCACTCTAGTCCCTCACCGGCCCCCCTCATCTCATCTCCCCTCTTCTCTCTTTTATCCTCATAGCTCCCTTCCGGAATTTGAGAGAGAGAAAGGGGGAGAGTCAATAGAAGCCAAAGAGGCAAGAGACTTGATAGCCAGACCAGACAGTCACATCGATTTTGTCAAGTACTGTCGAGTTGAGAACCCAATCACTTCTCAAAGGTTTCATTTTCCCGACCAAGTTTTCTAACTCGCATTTTCTGTAAAGCTCATATACCTCAACCATGCCCCTGCAATCAACTTCTCTCGGTCCCGTCTTGAGGTGAAGGCAGCACTCGCCCAACTCTCACCGATCATCCACAGCCAATTAAACAGTCTGCAAAAAGAATTCAAAGGCCGTGATTTCATTTACAATGTCGAAGAGTGAGAAGCGACGTGCTGAACAAGAAGGAGAGGGAGGGGACGAGGTGACAAGAGAATGAAAGTAACAGAGATGAGAGAGGGAAGAGAGATAGGAGGTGCGGTTGAGTCAAAACGACCAAAGGGCCCCCTACCAAGTGTTGGAAGAGAATAGCGAAGAGGGGAAAGGAGAGAGCGAGAAAGCGAGTAGGGAAGGACCAAAACGTTGCAGCTGCTTATTCTCCGAATAGCTGTGGAACAAGAAGGTGAGGAAAAGGTCCATAAGGTCAGTGAAAAGAATGATTAAGCGGTACAAGAGGCTTGAGAAAGGACTTTGAAGAATTCATTTTTGAGAGCTCTTGATGTGAAAGGGAGACTTGAAGAGAGTTACGCACCTTCTGAACACGCTTTAGGACACTGTCTTTCGATGGATCTAGAGAGGATAGAGTAGTCCAAAAGAGATTGAGTTGAAGAATGAGGGAAGGTTTATTTGAGAAGATGGAAAAGAGGGGAAGGGTGAGATCAGAACCTAGGTACGAGAATGGGACGAAAGGTCCTTCCTAAGCCGCCAAAACCTTTCCTTGATCTCATATTCTAGCTACGATGATTACTACTGGAGCTCAATAGAAGGAGTTTGATGGAGTCTCAGATCCCCCTGCAGCAGCTCCCCCTGTCTCCAAATGCAGCTGGATAGATACGTTTTCAACCACGACAACTCGGGTCTCGCAGTCATGCGAAATGTAAGACTTTCCCATATTCGTAAAGCAGACTCGAGCGTTTCTTTTGAGGTCTCTCCTGTTTGCTAGGTTTCATACAATCTCCACTGCTCTCCACCCAGCTGCTCTCAGCTCTCTCCCAACTTCTCCTCTCCCGTCCATCTGCCAACTCACCATAAGGATGATCCTTAGAAGGAATCTCCAGAAGAGCAGGGAAAGCCTGAGTATACCTATCCACTAAAGGACGAATCTTATCTGCCACATGTTGATTTATTAACAGAATTGCAATGTCCTTACGTTCTGAAACGTAGGATTGGAAAGCTGCTTCTATAGCTGAGACCTGAGTCTAAATAATAGGTGAAATTATTCCAATACGACCAGTATGGAAGAGGGAAGGTTGGATCAGAGAGAATCAGATGAGAATGGAGTAGCTAGTGTTACTGACCTTGTTATCGACTATGAAGAAATTCTTGTCTCCCTGTTCATTGATGTCACCAATTCCAGCTAGAAGCAATCCAGTTGTGGAATCCTAGAGATAGAGATAGAGAAGGAGAGAAAGGAGGTTGAAGATTGTTGAGCTGATAGGAGACGTTTGAATAGAGAGAGGGAGAGAATTGGAGATGACTGACCTCATCTGCTATTAAAGCTACTAGAGTTCTATTAGCTGCTTGCTGTTGAATTGACATCCTTCTTTAACAACCCAAGCTTTCAACTAATTAAAAGCTAAGAATTCGCAGTCGGGGGTTGATGAGAGGTTGAGAACAACATAGGCCACGAGTTGCACCTTTCTCCTTCTCCTCGTCTTAATCTCACTCTTCACTCCAACTCCAACCCTTCACCTTCAAAGTTTAAAAATCGTACTTTCTAAGGGAACTCTCCTCAACTACGCATCAAACATCCGCGAAACCTCGATTCTTCAGGTTATTAGAAGTGTCGTCTTCCTCTTTCTTCTCTTCTATATCTACTCGTTTCGTTGGACCTTCATCCAATCCTCCTCTTTCCAAGTTGGTCGCCTTTCCAGTTTTGAGATCATTCAGAACTAGAACCAGCTTCTACTGCCATCAAACGAACTAGATCTTAAACCGTAAGTCTCCCTCTGCCTTTCAACTTTCTTTCGTCTTCGCTTTTGCTCTTCCATCGATTCCAACATCCCTCTCTTACACACTCTCTCTCTTTTTCCCTCTTTCCTCTTTCAGTCTTAGCATGTCATCCACTTTCATTCCAACAAATCACGATCAAGCAGCTCCAGGAGGAGGACAAGCTCTTCTAACTCCAGTTCCAAAATCAACTTCTTCTTCACCTTCACGAGTTTGTTACTTTTTCGACTCTGACATTGGCAACTATCATTATGGTCCAGGTCACCCAATGAAACCCACTCGTATCAGAATGGCTCATTCTTTAGTCATGAATTACGGTTTATATAAGAAAATGGAAATCTTTAGAGCCAAACCTGCTACGAAAAGAGAAATGTCTCAATTCCATACAGACGAATATGTGGATTTCTTAAATAGAGTCACTCCCGATAATTTCGATGCTTTCGTCAGAGAACAGGCGAAATGTGAGTATTTGAAAACGCAGGATGGAAGGACTCTTCTTTCTTCTTTCTTTTCCTTCGTGTTACGTCTGCTTCTTCGTAGTTGTCTTTGCTAGTAGATGACTTTTTCTTCTCTTACTCACTACATCTCTTCTCTTCAAATCGAAATCTTTTACTGGTCTCTTTGGCGCTGACCTTTCACAACGTCTTTTCTCTACTCTCTCCCTCCTCACTTTGCCCGATTCTACCTCATCCAATCTCCTCTCTTCCATCAAGTCAACGTCGGAGATGATTGTCCGGTCTTTGATGGTCTATTTGAATACTGCTCTATCTCAGCTGGAGGATCTATGGGTCAGTCCAACCCAAAGAAGGCTCGTTTTCTTTCGTTCAACATCCTCACTGACCCGTTCTTCTCCGCTTCCTTCATTACCTTCAGAGGGAGCTGCCAGATTATCTCGTGATAAATGTGATATCGCAGTCAATTGGGCTGGAGGTCTACACCACGCTAAGAAGGGTGAAGCCAGTGGTTTCTGTTATATTAATGGTGAGTGGAAGAAGTGCTTCTTTGAATCGAATCTTCTCCTTTCTCTTTCCTACAAGACATTTCGGGTCCTGGTTTTCTTTCTCATTTCAAAGATCGAAATTGATATACGTTGTCTTTGATTTAGGGAAAACACTGACACACTTCTTCTCGCTTCTCGCTCTTCGCCGCTCTATCTCAGATATCGTTCTTGGAATTCTGGAACTTCTACGTTATCACGAACGGGTGTTGTATATCGATATTGATGTTCATCATGGAGATGGAGTCGAAGAAGCTTTCTATACGACGGATAGAGTCATGACTTGTTCTTTCCACAAATATGGAGAGTTCTTTCCGGGAACTGGAGAACTGAGGGTAAGTTTCTTCAGTCCCTTCCATACACGATCTCTGGAGACTGTATTTTCAAAATCATTCTTCGTATTTCGAAGACTTCGGTTCTCGGAAACAAAATCTTGCCTCCCCCCACTCTCCTGACATTCACTCTCTTCTCCCTCACCTTCTTCAGGATATCGGATTTGGAAAGGGAAAACATTATTCTTGTAATTTCCCTCTTAGAGATGGAATCACCGATGAAAGTTATAAGAGCGTTTTCGAACCTGTAAGTTCAATTTCAGATTCCTGAAAACCTCGAAAAAACCTGCTTTTAACTCACAATGCTCTGCCTTTCTCGAACTCTTCTCATTTCTGCAGGTAATCAGCAAAATCATGGAATACTACCAGCCAACAGCCATCGTTCTTCAGTGTGGATCCGATTCGCTTGCGGGAGACAAACTTGGATGTTTCAATCTTTCGATGAGAGGTGAGTTGTCAATCAGTTTGAGACCCTTGACACTATCTGAGGGTCCCGACTTCTAGCTCCCTCTCACACACTCCCATTCTCTCTTACTTCTATCAGGTCATGCGAATTGCGTCGAGTTCGTGAAGTCTTTTGGTAAACCTCTATTGCTACTAGGTGGAGGAGGTTATACGATGAGAAATGTCAGTCGAGCTTGGGCTTACGAAACTGGTCTTGCAGCTGGAGTGGAACTTAGTTCTCGTGAGTAGAAGATCGTTCTTTCCATTCTCCTTCCCCTTCCTCATTTGCCCGGTTCCTGACTTGTCCCATTCTCCCTTCTTCCCCGCCAACACCAACTCTCATTCGACAGAGGTGCCGGTCAACGAATACTACGAATACTTCGGACCAGATTATCGTCTAGACGTTCGACCAAACAATATGGAAGACCTCAACACACGAGAATATCTCGAAAAGATCAAGATCCAAGTTTTCGAATCTCTACGTAACAGTGGATTTGCTCCTTCAGTTCAAGGACACGAAGAACCAAGATTGGCTCATGATTTGGCTTTGGAAGATGTAGATGACGATGGAGATGATCCAAACTTCAGAGCCGGAAGAAGTCAAAGAGAAAGAGATGGTAGAATCCAAAAAGATGGAGAAATAAGTGATAGTGAAGATGAAGGTGAAGGTGGAAGAAGAGATAGAAGAGATCACTCAAATGGAAATGGAAGTCAAGAAAAGAGGAAACCTGGGATTATGGATCCTTTGTTGAAGAAAGAGACTAATGGAAGAGTTAGTTTGAGTCCTAGACCTAATGTCAATGGAAATGGAATCGGAGAAACAAATTCTACTGCAATCCCTTCAGCTCCAATTCCTGCAGCTGCTGCCCCAGTTGCCGCTCCAGCTACATCAGCAACTCAAACCACAGCTCCAACGACAGTTGAACCTCAATCAGCACCTACAGACGCTCAGGGTGATACGGAAATGAATGAAGCACTCTCCGCAAGTTAAAGCTCTCTCAGGTCTTCCTTCAATCATTTCAGCCATTCAGCCAATACTGCTCTCTCAGATTCTAGCATCTTCCTCCTAATTTATCTCTTTCGCTTTTTCTGTTCTGTTCTGTTCTTTCCTTCTCTGCTTCTCTTCTCGACCCGCTTTTCTCTTTGGGGTTTCTTTTTCTTTTGTTGTCTCTCGAATCTTGTAAATCTCACATCTCATTTCTGAATCATGTGAAACTTCAAAAAATTGCAATGCAGAAATTCTCCAGACCTTTCTTCGATTTTAGAAATGATGGCTAGTATTGTACAAGTACAGTCTGGTTTGCTGAGAAGCAACGATCTTCGAGAAGAAGAGAAGAGAGCAGGGGGCGAACGAACCTAGAGGGGAGATGAGGGACCAGTAGAGGAGAATGATAGAAGGACAAGGAACTTCTACTGTATCCGAGTAGAAACTGAAGGTGAAGGATGGACCTTAGTTTTGAAATCGCGGATGTTCATCGTCTCCACATCCAGAGTACGATCTGAGGGAGAGAAGAAGGGGGGAGGGGGAGAGTCAGAAATTGCGGACAACGCTTCTGTAGAGAAGAAAAGAGTAGTCAGGAGCGGGAAATCAAGAAAACTTACGAAAATGAAAATGACGAACAAGATGAAGATCATCATGTTACAGAACCAACCTCCTTGCCTCCTTGCCATGACATTCATCCTTGAGAAAGTGTTTCCTAGGATGGCTGATGTATTCGAGAAGGCTTCGCTCTGATTGGAGGCGACAGGAGGAGAGAGAACGAGAGGTTAGTGGCGAGTTGGGAAGTTGGACGAAGGAGGAGTGGAAGCCGAATGGGGAGAAAATGGAGATAGACGAAAAGAAGAGGTTAAGAAGAAGATAAGATCAGATTTTCGGAAATGCAACTTGAGAGTTGGAGAAAAGAGAGGGAAGGAATTTGAAACTCACCAAGGTTGACAGTTCCAAGGTTCCGTCTCTGACTTCGCTCCCTATACCCGTTGTGATCTAGATTTAAAGTTGAAGATTCAAATTTTTCAAATTGAAGGAAGAGGGAGGAAGAAGGGGGAAAGATGGGTAGAGTGAGAACAGATGTGAGCTACCAACTTGCTCTCTCCGCTAGATTCTCTACATCGAGCGCTAAGAGTTGATGATCTCTGAAGTGACAAGAATTCTATATACTGCAGGACCTCTTCCTCATAGAGAATAGAGCACCCACCTGCAAGACTGAAAGATGAAGTAGCAAGGCTTAACCACAGCTTCATCTTGCACTCTTCTGTCCTCCCATCTCAAACCATCAAATTCCTAGTACCTAAATGCTATTTGGAAGACTGACGCACTCCCCCGAGTCGAAGCGGACCAGGACAACTGCCTAAAGAACCAGGTTCATTCTCGCAACTTCCAGTCACTCACATCTTTCAACATCCTGACTTTAGCGCTCAATCCCTCCAACTTCAAATCATTCTGTTCCTCCAGATCTTGAGCAGTTCTATTCCCAAACTGATTCCCTCCCATTCCGTTGCCATAAGCATTGCCACCAGCAGCTCCATTGGTACCAGCACCATAACTGCTGGCACCCATTCCAGTTCCACCATAAAGACCTTTCTTGCTGTCTGCTCGATCGTATTCGCTCAGGTTGTATGGGTCGTCAGATATTGAAGGTGAGATTGATCGAGATGAGGTTGGATAGGATGGAGTTGATAGTAGAGAATGTGAATGAGGGTTCCTATCGGAAACTCCAGGTCTTCGACTCATGATTGTAGAAGGTGATGAGGTTAAGAGCTTGCAGGATCGTTGATCTAATGATAGATGTTGTTCTTGATAAAGTTCTCAAATGAAAAGGATACCAATCGAGTTGTTGGATTTGTGGTGGTGGGGGATTTAAAGAAGAGCCAGGAACTTCGAAGTCTCTGGCGTCTCTGCTTGCGACTTGCCACTGCCTCAACAATCTTCCCTCTTCGCCAGATTGATTTTCCACGCCTAATGAGCTTGTGAGTCATATGGCATTTAGCTTCCCAGATAGTGAGGACCTCTAGTGCTACTGATCGAAAGCCTGTCAGCTCGTCCCGTTTGGCTCAACCTACGACCTCTATGATCAGGATCACTCCGTGTTGACATTTCAAGGGTATCGGTATCTTAGTACTGAAAAAGACTTGAAAGAAGAGCTCGGTCATCAGTCTTATGATACTTCCAACTTTGCCGCAGACGAAACAGATGTCAACAAAGAACGTTCCATCGCCGCGGTAGAAGGTGCATCTTTCAATTTTAATTTTTTCCTTTGGGAAGAGGCGAAGAAAGGGCTCAAAGAACAGTTCGGACAGAGGGAGAAATGTGAAGTTTGGGAACTAGGAGACACTCGAGTAAAGTGAGATAGATCGACGCTTCGAATTGGGAGAACATGCATCGCCACGCTCAATTGAATCTCTCCATTTGCACGAGCATTCAGCCATGCAGCAGTCGAGGATTTATCAAATGATTTTTCTTTTCTCAAAAATTCTCTACTTTCACTGGGAATGGCGTTTTAAGCTGAGCTAGTGTTTGGCCAAGACGTTATAGGTTCTGCATTCCTTCTTCTGTCCCCCTCTCTTGCGACCACTTGATAGTCGAGGAGTGAAGCATCGAACTCTTTTATTACTACACACACGGAGCTTTCAACGGGGAACGATTCGATAGTACTTTCAGAGCAAAGGAGGGCAGATTAAGGGATGGGTCCGTGGGTTGAAACAGCCGAGGCGCACCGCAGGGATCAAATTTCTTCACCCTTCACTTCTTTTCTGCTTTTTCCCAACCATCTCACTCTTCTGTTGGGTTCGATTCACTTCATCTTCCTCTCTTCTTCTATCTTTCATCTTATCATTCAATCCAACCATGGATCCAATCAAGTCGCTGCCTTCAGAGCTCATCACGGAAGCCTTTTCCCTTCTCTCCGATCCTCAATTCGCTATCGCTTCAAGCGCATCTTCTGGCTGGAGATCAAGACTTTTCAATGATTCATCCATTCATAGAGTTTTAGATCTGACAGATTTAGGCAAACCATTAGAACCTCAAGAGCTGATCAAAGTGGGTCATCGTCTAGCCTTCCTTTCAACTCATCCGAGAAACGAAATCCTTCTAGATTTAACTTTCCTCTGGAAGACGCATGTGGAAGCAAGGAAGTGAGGACCCTCAATCTGCTACCAATGGACAAATATTTTAGGTTACGGATTGCCAGATTATGTCTCATTTCTCACAAGCATCGCTTTGGGGACTAATGGAAATCTTTCGAGACTGTCCGTCAGCGCCATCACTTCCAGCTTAGACTCTCCCCAGTCCCGATTCCTCCTGGTGGATTTTAGTGCCGCAGTTATTCAAGGTGGACTGCAGCTGAATACAAGCATAGAGTATCTGGGAGAATTAAAGTTCAGAATCGAGTTTCCAATCGCCCTGGATTCAGTAGGCTCAACAGGAAAAGGTTCGAAGAGATTTGCAATCCTCAGAAAACTAGGGGGAGTCTGTGGTTTTATCAAAGATTAAGCTTCTTCAAATAGTCTTCAGGTTTACCGGAAACGGCTTGAGGCAGCTCTTTCTCGACTCTCGTTCATTCATAGACACAAGATCGCCAACAGAGCTGCTTCAAACGCAATTTGAAGGCTTCAAGCAGCTTCTGCAAGAGGTCTCTGAGTCCAGCCCTGTTCTGGAGCAGCTCGCCTTTGTGGTGCATCTGGATAGGATTCCTTCCGCAGTTCTCGAGTTGGTCACATCATGTCCAAGACTTTGCTCCCTCGAGCTTTTCTTCTGCTCTGGTTCAGAACAGGCGAAGTTTCCAGATCGCATACAAGCTTCCCACCTTAAGAGATTGAAGATTGCCTCGGCTATTATTTCTTTCATAGATTTGGATTCTTCTGCCTTTCTGAGATGGGCGGGGACGGGACTGGAACAACTAGAGCTTGTCTATGAAGGCCAGACGTCTGACTTACCCACCATATTCATGAACACTTGATTATCTTTACTGAAAGTCAATTCATCCTTAAAAGTACTCAACTGACATCGCAACTGTGAATGATAGTGACCCGTCTCCTTCTGCTGCTAAACTTTCTTTCACCAAACCTTCATTTTCTTGCTCTCAATTCGAGTGATCTCATGGAATGCAAAATATTTCTCAACTCTTTCATTCCAAATCTCAAGCACTTAAGAATCAGAGCAGTACCTTTCAGACCAGAGGAACAAGAAAAAGTTAAGAAAAAAAGGAGAACCGGGTTCAAAGACATTCTTGGTCTCTTGGAATGCAGTAGAACCTCTGTGGAAACTTTAGACGTGATCCCGGAGAATGAAGAGGTGCTTTTAGAGGATGAAGAAGACTTTGGAGACCAGAGATACCTATGCTTCTCCACTTTAAAGGAGCTTTCTCTCAAAGGAACTTCCACTACTTTCACCAGATTAATCAGTCACTTCGACGTACCCATCTTAAAGGCATTTAACCTTCTCTCTAACTCATCCAATCTAGTCAAGACTTCAGCTCTGCTGTACTCTTCCAGTCATTTACAATCTGTCACTCTGGATGCTTCTTACGAAAGTTTTATTGGCCCACTGGAGCCTCTAAAGAGCTCAGAATCCCTCTGCTTTCCTTGCTTGAGAATACTACGTCTATTGGGAAGTGGTCTGCATGCTCTACCCATTTTTACCTACTTGACTAAGCAAAATTTGGAGATCTTTCTCGCAGCATCAAAGGAAGGATGGCAAGAATGGGAAGCAGAGGTCTCAGTCGCAGTCATTCAAATCCTCAAGTCGAACTGCAATTCCTTGAGAGTCAGTAATTTAAGGCTGGATGGAAGGATCAGAACGTCTCATTGGAGGACGAATCAATCTCAATGCTAGCTCTGTCGTCTCTTCTCATCTCAAATTCCTCTGCTTTGTCGCAACACCTCCTCAAAAACATTAGAATGGAGCTTTCAATGCTCAAAATTAGAGTCGAGGAGAAGTGCTCCATTGATTTAGCCCAACTCTCAAATTTTCTCAAGTCTCAATCAGAAACGCTTCGGGCGCTCAAGCTTGAAGGGATCGAGTATCAGGAGGAAGAGGTAAACTCGAGTAGCGAGAAAGAAGAGCAGTGGACGTTCTCAAAGTTGGTCGATATGGAACTCAACTCCGGGTCTCTCTCTCGCTTTCTTTGTCGCTTAGATTACCCAGAACTTATCAATCTTCGCCTTCAGCATCAAGAGGAGAGCGAGCTTACGAGACAAATGTGGAATCAGAACGCCCCGAAGTTGGTTTGGAAAGGGGGTGAAGGGGGTTTAAGGGGTCAATAGATAGACTTTGGTTGTTTGGAAGGGGTGGGTTTGGGTTGAAGGTAGAATCGAAGGTCGAAGAATAGCGCTTGTTAGAGACTGACCATCAAGACTTTAAGCAGAGGGGGCGGAAGCATTATCGTGAATAATGTATTTCAAAGAAGCTTAATTTTCTCTCCTCATGAGACGGCGTGTGTTGAGAGCTGAAGATTCCGTTCGAGCCAGCATCGACAAAGTGAGACAGGAGTATCTACTCGTGTACACTGGCCATGGCCGCCTCAAGAGGATTGAGAAATCGAAAGTATCTCTAGAATTCAGGAACTTGTAAAATCAGGGGAGGGAAGGGAAAGAAGGGGGGACTTGAACCGGAGAGACAGGAAGAGAAAAGTGTATCGCTGAAGCAAAAGAGGGGTAAAGGCGAGTGCTGGGTGGATCGAAGGAACCGAAGGCATGGATCGTATGGATGCCTGAGTCGATTATCTGAGCTTGATAGGAAGTGAAAGCTAAAGAGGAGAGAAGGGAAAAGAAAAAACCAAGCGCGCGGAATTTGGGAAGGCACTGAAGAACTCGATCTTTCAGTCGTATCTCTTATGATTCAGACTTTCCAAGGCATCCTAAGCATCTTGTAGTTTGAGAGCGTGTTGCTATTCGGATGTGATACTGTTTGCAGCAGGTTCTTTGTCTGCTTGCGAGTCACGTTGGCCCTCTTGTTCATCTTGATGTGTCGATAGATCCCTTACGAGAGTTCTGGAAATCTCATTTTTCGTTCTGCAAGTAGAAGAGAAGAAAGATAAAAAAGTGAGAGAAGAATTAAGAATCTTTCGTCCTCTTCTCTCTCTTTGTGTCACATGTCACCTCCTGCGACTTTTTCAATTCGTTGAGCCTCTCTAGATAAGCTATCACTATATCACTATACTGATTTGTTTTCGATTGATTTCCAAGTCTGTGCCGCTGTCCCACAGCAGCGTCCTCGTCCTCGCCAATTTGCCAGCCAACTCTTTCCCTTCGTAGCAAGCTTGTAAGATCAGAGCACGGATTCTTAGAGAGAAAGATCGAGAAACGAGTATCAGAAGCAGAGAACGAGATCACTAGAGAACAGAGAAAGAGAAGGTGGTAGGAGAGATGAGAAAAAAGGGGTAGAGTCGGAAGACAACGTTAACGTTGAATTCTAAGGAGCCGGAAAGAACTAGAGCAGCGAGTCAAGGGGAAGAAACAAATTTGTACAAAGAAGAAGAAAAGAGAGTGGGCGTTGATGTGTGTACGAGATGGGGTTGGGGAGTGAAGAAGGGGGATGAAAAACGAGGACTTGATGAAAACAGAGGGTTAAGAACTCGAACGATTATGGAGAAGAATAAACCAAAGGAGGATTAAAAAGAGAGCTTTGAGGATAGTCATTGAAAAGGTAAAGACATGCAAAAATGAGGAACAAGTTCAACTCGAAAATTTGCGTAAACCTTTGCTGAATCGATAACGATGAATAATGACTCGAATAAATCCTAAGCTGTTGACTACTTTGTAAGCGATGGTTTGAATTATAATTTGAACCTCTTGATGAAGTAGAAGTCAAACCAAATCTCTTCTTGAAGTTGTTAAGGTAAAGGAAAAAAAAAGAGAAGTAAAGATAAATCTCTTCATATTTCAACCTTAAGACATTCCAATTCCTCTCACTCTTCTCATGTCTCTAGCCAATGAAGAAAGAGGATGAAAAGAGATGACAGACGAGATATTGAGAATGTCGTCACGGCCGTTTACTTAGCATAACCTATCAAGGCTCAACGCTTTTGAAGACGGAGACTAACAAGAAGGCAGTACTAAGAAGCTGAAACCGGGCGTAAGCTGATAATCAGGGTTTGGGGTTTGGGGGTTGTCGCGGAGGGCTCTGTGGTGGGAGCGAGTCCGGGCTAAGGTTTGCGGGGTGGTTAAACCGTTCGAAGATGCTCGACTGAGAGGGAAAGGAGACGGTGATATTGACGGTAGATTAGTTAAAAGTAAAGACAAGGGGTTGAAAAAAGAGGAGATACTCACATTAAAAGTTAGAAGTTTTGAAAGTGAACCTTGTTCTTAGACACAAGGTTTCTCATCTAAATCTTCTTGATTTAAATCTGCATGAACGGTTTTGAAATGACGCTTCAAATCTGATTTTCTACTGAAACCTCTTTGACAAGAATCGACTTTACAAACGAAAGGTTTAGAACGTTCTTCGACTGAAACGTGAGTTTCTAAATGTGTCTTTAGGTTGAAAGCTCTAGAGAAAGATTTAGAGCAATGAGGGCATTTAGATAACGTGCCACTTTCAGTTGAAGGTTTTCTACCACGTTTCTTAACAATTGAAGGAGTAGTCGAATTGATAGAGGAACGAGATTTAGTAGAAAATTGATCTTGACGTTCATTTGGAATTGAAAGGTAATTAGGTGGTGGAGTTGATGAAACATTAGATGGTGAATAGTTTGAACGTTCATTAGATTGGTTCATGTTGTCGTAAAAGTTAGGACCAACATTCCAATTTGGACCAGAAGTAGATTCACCGTAAATTCCCATGTTCTCAACATTTCCCATCATCTGACCACGAGATTCCTTTCCTAATACTTCTCTTAGAGTCTCATCAGAGACTTTGATTCCAGCACCAACTAAAGCGTTAATCAAACTTGAAACGCTCTGCCCTTGACGGGTACGAGCGAACTCACGAATGAAGACGGTAGCTAACCCATCTAATGCGCCATCTTGAACTTGAGAAGGTGGTTGTTGTGAGATTGAAGAACGTTGGGAGATAGGAGTAGAAGAGCTGAAAGTAGGAGGATTCTCTAGGAAGGATTGAATGCTCATTCCGATGTCTAACTCTTGCTCTGGTTGAGGAGCATGAGGAACAAAGGAAGCGACCTGATCTTGGTTTGAAAGACGGCGCGCATCATCGTAAGGTTGGAAAGACGTTGAAGAAGTTCCATTCCCGACAGAATTGAAGAGTGGAGACCAATCTTGAGATTGAGTGGGGAAGAGTGGTTGATCCAATCCTGCACCTGATGGTCCTGCTCCTCCCTCTGTTTCGCATGCGAAATCGAACATTTCATCCTCTGACACTGAAAGTAGTTCTGGAGAATAGAAGTCACGAGTTGATGCTGGCGAGCCTGAGTAGATTGACTCTTGATTTGAGATTGGAGGAGATGGAGAGGAGAGCAGAGAGGAAGAGGTAGCAGTGGGTAGACCTTGCTGAAGAAAGTAGTTCAACTTGTCAATGGATAAGACATCGTTGTCTGGCTTCTCCATAGATGCGAAGTGAGACTGAATAGAATAGAAAGGAAAAGAAAAGAAGTGAGAAAAGAGAGGGGAGAAAGTGAGTATAGGGGTAGCATGATAAAACGGACAGGGAAGGGTGGGAGCTCCAAGTAAAGATTGATACTCACGAATTGGGAAGACTGAGTAGGTTGATAAAAGTCCATCATAGTTTGAAGAGCTTACTGAAGATTAGATTTTGAGAGTTTTCAGAACGAGAAAGAAGGATTGCACTGAAAGATGGTGGTTGTATGAGAACACAGCTTTCAACTTTTCCTCTGGAGCGAGGTGATAGACTGCGCAGTTGCACGTGGAACGTGGAACCTCTCCCCTTCTTCAAGTTCTAAGAGGAGTGGTGTTAGTATTAGTATTAGAAAAGAAAGAAGTTCAAGGTGGAAAACGGAAAGAAAGCAGGATGGAAAACACAGGGAAAGAGCTAGGAGAGGATCTACATGGACAAGAGCATCGAGGAGCGAGAGATGGCGGCTTTAGAAAGGTGAGCCCTGGAAGGCCCAATTTTTCCCTGGTAGATTTATTTCATCAATCAATGGCCTGGGGAGTTAAGCCCGATGAGAGCTGGGGTGTCTCAAAAGAGTTAAGATAGAGAAGTCGACGAGCAAGCCGTTTTCAAGAAGCTGCGAGGACAGCTAGCAACAATGTGAAGCAGGGAATCCACTTTGAATGCGAAGAGTTGATGCATTTGAAAAACAGCCAGATCAAAAGGTACAATCAGCTAAAGTTCAACCTTGCCCGCCATGATCCTCCTTTTCCCCCTTCATCCCTGATTTTTTGTCCCTCCCCTTCGACCCTTCGACATTTCCTCTTTCTTAGACAACACTCTGAGCTTTTCTTCTTCTACCTCGAGTCAACCTTTTCAATTCTTTCATCCCCTTCGCCTGGGCTCTTCCAGCAGCTTCTCTCATCGATTCTGATTTTGAAGCTAAAATTTCCTCCTCTTTCAATCTGGATTCTTCGATATGACCTTCTTCCATGAACAGCGTAAGACTTGAACACCAGTGAAAGTCTTCTACCTCTTGATCCATCGTTGAGACGCGTCCTTCATGAGCTAGACGTCTGCTAAGAAGAACTTCTGCTAGAAGTTCATGGTCATCCACCTCGGCTTCGATGATTAGTTGAGAGAGATTCCGACACTTGGCGCCTTTATTTAAATCAGCTTTGAGGTAATTTAGTAGAGAATCTAATAACAGGCAGTCACTGACAAAGTCTTGAACAAGACTTAACTCTCTTACGACGGACTGGTGATGCTGAACTGATTGGACCAAAAGTTGCTCTTCATCTTCTCTCACTACTCCATCTCCCTCCCAGAGCTCGTGCTTTAACACGGTCCTGGTATGCTGTTGAAAGGTAGATTGGAGAGGTTGTGTAGCTCGAGGAGAGGTCCTGGACGCCCATGGAACTCTCTGAGATCAGGGATCTGTAGATCGTCGAAAGTTCCCTTATCTGCGCAAGTTTGACGCAGGAAAATTTTAAGCTTGGTAGTAGAATCCTAGAATTTCCATCTCTTTTGACGTCTCGTCCTGTATCGCAACTGATTTTGAGCTCCTCCAATGTCGCACCTCGAGGCTTCCACATAATCTCAAGAAGCTGTGACGAGTCACCAAAAGAACGAAAGACATCAGGATTATCCAACAATTTCGGATGAGAAATAACTTCCAGATCTCATCTAGGTTTCAGTACTCTGATGGCCCGCAAGTCACAAAGAGAAAGAGAGAGAAGGTAGTTCTTTCTTCAAGAAGACGGAAGTACAAATGAGATGAGTGCTAGATGACGGGGACCAGAGTTGTGAGGATGAATAGGTAGAGAGAAAAGAGATGAAGCAAGTGGAGAAGGGAACCAGGATGATGCCATGAGAGGTATGTCTAGAAAGAGACGCAGAAAAGAAGGACTTCCAGGGGGAATGGGATGAGAGACCGTTCCCCTGACTATCAATCATCGCTTTTGAACGATGGGAAGCTCTGTTCTTTCAAAAAAGAATCAGTTGTAACCGGTCGGAAGCTGGAGAGAAAATTTGTAGGAGGAGGAGAGAAATGGAAGAGAGAGGAGAGGTGTCAGTTGAGTTGGAAGTTAGACTTGAACCACGAGCTCTCGACACAGACATAATTACGTATAAGGCTAGAGCTCCAAGAGCCAGGATATTACAATTGTTGATGAATGCTGTGCAAGAGACGAGGGTAGAAGAGAAGAATGAGGTAAGACACTGGCTGTCGATCGAAGACGAGGGGAGGACTCTGTGACAACTCACCTTGCTTGGCTCCTGGTCCCTTGGCTTTACAGAAACGAGTTTTGACATTGCACTTGTAGGATCTGCTGAGGTAACAAAGTAGCATGAGAAGGAACGGTCAGCATAGAATTAGAGGGGGATGGTAATTGGTAGCCAGCGATCAAAACACTCACTCTTTTGGGTGGACTGGCTCATCGTCATCTTGGAGGTAGATGTGACACGATCCAATGTGCTTTCCAGTCTTTGAGGAGTGAAGGGAGTACTCAAAGTTCTTTCCAGAGAATGTTGGAAGAAGCTGAATTCCGAGGATGCGACGGTCTGGAGGGCAGAGAAAGGGGAGAAGAATGAGTGACGTCAGTAAGGTGCGTGATGAAAGAGCGATCCAAAGTTTCGAAACTTACCAAGATCGACAGTCTCCTCAGATTGAGCTTGAGGAGCAGCAGCCACGAAGGCGAGGGAGAGGATGGATTTGATGGCGACCGTTTTGATTTTGAGAGGTTTTTCGTAAGGAGAGGAGAGAGAGGAGATGAGGATGAGAGGGAGGATGAAGATGATGAAGAAGATGAGAGAGAGTTTTGTGGATGAGGAAAAGAAAAGAATGAAGAGCGAAATGGCTCAGCTTTTATACCTTTTTGGGACTACCCCTTGATTCCTTCAACGGCCACCAGTCCCGTCGTTTACTGTGTTTATTGAACTTCCTAAAGTAGAAATTGTTTCTGGAAAAGAAGGAATTCGATGGGAGCAAAAGTAAAATCGAAAAAAGAAGGCTGTCAATGCACCTCACCCCCCCCCCCCCCGGGGGTTTCGATGCCTGTACTCCCTTTCCCCTTCGCCTTGCCGGTTCCGAAAGTCGAAACTCGCCCCCCCTGAAGATTTTTCATTCCCCCGAGCATCTATCAGGTTCGTTGACTTTTTCTCGGCCTTGCAAAATTGAATCGAGATCGATCTTCTAGTGGATCTCTTGCGGGAGCGAGAACTCAGATCAGAGGACAAAGGAGTCATGCCCCCCTTCCTGATGTGTCGTGTCCTCTAAATGTAGGTACTTCAGTTCAAAGGGATCAAAGAGAAGTCGAATGTAAGCAGAGCAGATTGAAGTGGAAGAGAATCGGGTGGGAAGAGGAAGCCAGCTCTCGAGTTGCGAGCTGCTCAAGCGTACGATCGTTCAAAAATTGTTTCAAAATGGGTTTTGATATGAGTTTTTGTATTGACACTTTTTCTTTTGGAAAGTATGAATATGCGTGACTTTTAGTAATCTTTGAGAGAACCGAGAACGAGAAACAAAGGAGTCGGAAAAGTAGGACAGGATAGGTCAGATGGAAGGCAGAGCAGAGCAAATGAGAAGAGGTGTAGAATAATCGAATCAGATTTTAGAGGAAGGGGTTCTACTGCTCGTGGGTTGGGATTAAACGTGGAAAAAGCGTCGAGAGCAAGAGAAAAAGAGACTTTTTGATGGAGATTTTGACCGGAAGTTTTTTGCGTTGAAGAGATAGTTGATCTTGATAGAAGACGATAACAGAAGAATTGGATGGGTTTTCTTGAGACTTGTTGGGACCTGCCAGACTTTTTGGGTTGGAAAGAGCAGACACACTCGAGACCTTAGAAGATGAAGTGAAGATGAAAGCTTTGAGGTTTTCATCTTTTGGGGAAAGGAATAGAGATTCAAGAATTTGGAGAAATAAGAAAATTGATTGAAGAGTCGCAAGCGGTCGCAATTGAGTCCTCGTTGTTTGATAAAGTTCATGTGTTTGCGATAATGAGAGAAAGAGGCACGGTAATCTGGAACGTCTATAGATTGCGATCTTTTGTTGAGGTTGAAGTTGGTAATAATGACTTGATTTGAATCTCAAATCCGATTCCATCCACATCTCTTTTCCGGTTTAGTTGAGAAACATTCCGTTCTGAAATGAACCTTTCTGACTTTGTTCCCATCCAAAAGTCTCATCATTAGTCAAGTCGTAGTCTCTCTTGTCTGAGGGAGAAGTGGATCCTTGACTGAAGTTGAGTCCTCCAGCTGGAACCTCCTCGTCGAAGAAGCCTCTTGGAGCAGAACCACTCTCTAGCGGAGTGCGAGGTTGACCTGCAAGGGATGGCATCTCCCAAAGGGAACCGACTTTTGGAGCATAGCTAGCTCCACCTTGGATTTGAGCTTGCTGCTGATGGTAGCTTTGAGGACCTGGAGCTTGAGGAGTCCTCCAAAGACTAGCAGTCTGAGCGATTGAAGATGGCTCTTGACCAGCCAGAGAAGGTAGGGTGAAGCTGCGAAGACGTTGCTGAGGCTTGTCTTCTCCGAAAGCTGGTTCGAGTCCAAATCTGTTCGACCCATTACCGATTGCTAGAGGCGACGAGGCCTGTGCTTGTGGAAGGAAGAACCCGGGAGGTCTAGCTTGGGCTTGATGAGGTTGGCGGGCTTGTGATTCTTGAGGTTGACGAGCTTGTGAGGTTTGAGGAGCGTAAGGTTGGAATGGAGAAAAGCCAAATCCTCCCAGAGTTGTTGGTTGAGGTTTCTGTCTATCTCTGAAGCTCTCCAGAGAGGTACGTCCAGTAACCGCCTGCTGTTGGAGGTAGTTCCCACGAAGCTCCTCTTGAGAAGAGAAGGATTCACCGAAAGAAGGAGTCGAGTTCGAAGACTGATGACGAGCTCCTTCAGGTTTGAACCCAACCGTTCTAGCATCTCCGATTTGCTCTCTGCTGGAAAGATGAAAATCGTCAAAGATACTCTTTAACTCTCTGCGAGCGTGAGAGGAGTTTCCGAAGAGATCATGTTGACGTCCATCGCTTTGAACAGGAGACAATTGAAGTCCCAGTCCAGATTGTAAGCGTTCGTTGGCGCTGAGAGCACTCTGTAGAGATCCACTTCCAATCGATCCGAACGACGATGGCCAGAATCCACGCTGCTCTGGAGAGTTGAAAGAAGGAGCTGTAGCAGTGGGAGAGATCGAGGATCGAGGAGAGTAGATTGATGCCGAAGCTCCAAGATTGGAGTAGCTGTGTTGACGAGAGATTGGAGAAGGGGAAGGGCTGCTGGAAACGGCAACAGAACCTCCTCCAAAAGCGGACCCAGAAGAAGAGCTAGAGAGATCTCCACGTCCTATTCCAATCAGGATCGAGCCAGAAGAGTTCTCGATTGAATGAGCTGAGGAGCGGCTGAGTGGTGACGAGGAATTGTCTCCAGCTTGAGCTTTAGAAGCACTGATTCTAGCGAGAAGTGGACCACGCTCTACTGGCTCTCCGCTCAAAGGGGAGCTCTCATCCAGAGTAGTATGAATGAAGCTGATGATGGAGAGAGAGAGAGATATACACCGGGTGAGTCGCTGGAATTCCAAGCGCCCTAGTTCCGTTCGATACCTTCGTACTCACCAACATCTAGCACCGTAAGGACAAGTTCCCTTGCTTCTCCAGAAGGTACGGCAAATCTCGGTACGGTGCTGTAAGGTAGAACGAGTGAGAGAAAAGCGTCAGAAAGGGCCTCTGTTAAAGCATGATGCTTCGTCCTCTCTATCGAGTGAAGCAATGAATCAGAGACCTGGTCTTGACCTGACATAAACGTATCCATCTCAAACTCACCTTGGGATGTCTTTGAACAGGACGAAGTTCACCTCCGTGAGCAAACTGACATTTAGCACCATATCTACACTTTCCAGATTCTTCCCAAGAGCGACATCTCTCCGTCTTGTAAAGGCTCGCCTTTCTGTTCGAAGGAGAAGGACCTCCAATTGACGAACCACCATTAACCAATCCTTCGAAACCATCTTGCATCATCTTAGCATTCCAAAGAGCTTGTTGATGTTCCTCTCCCTTGGAGTCAGCTAAATGGAGCTGCTGTTGGAGAGTCAGATGAGGATTGTGAGAGTCGAAACCACCACCGTAGAGTTGAGAAGAGCTAGAGAGTTCCGAGATTGGAGAACTAGGAGAACTGCTGGATTGAGCTTGACCGATACTAGTGGTGGGAGAAGAGACTCTTTGTCTCTCAGCTTGAACTCCGTGAAGCTTAGCCTGAGAAAATTGAAGACGTCTAATCTGTTCTGTGTAGTGTTCGATTTCCATCTCTATCTCTTGTTCGTTGTCGACTCTAGTAACTTGACGAGATTGACTTGAAGTTGGGTCGATCTTCAGTGAAGAGCAGAACTCTACTAGCTTTGGATCTAGACTGAGATTAGAGCAAGCGATCTCATTTTGAGTCAATTCATGTTGGAGTTGAGCTGCAGTTGGAGTAGCGTACGGTCCGTTGAAGCTCAAACTTGGAGATACTCTTGGTCTTGAAGCTTGAAGGGGTGAAGTACTTGGAGTTCTGATAGTATTGGAGTCTTGATCTCTACCTTTTAAGTTCAGAAATCCTTCTGCTCCTTTGACCGTAGTTGGACTAATGGAAGGAGAATCCAAGTTGCTGCGAGGAAAGAAACTTCCACTCTTAGCATGAGCCAGAGTCAGCTCGGTTGCAGGAGAAGTAATTGGAACTGCTGAAGATTCACGAGGAACGACTACTCCTGTTCCATCTCCAAAGACACTGACGCCTACACTCAAAGGTTTGGCAGTGAGAGTCGACGCTGGCGACGCCTCGGAGACTCCAGCCTTCGTTTCCTTCCCTTCGTCAACTTCGTCGTCTCCCATAGAGAAGAAACGAAGAGGAGGTCCACTTGATTGAATGGAGATTGATCTTGCTTTGGACGTGATGATGTGGGTAGCGGAAGTGACGGGTGAGACTGGAGATGGTGCTGGCGAGCGAGGGTAGAAAGACGAGGCGGAGGGACCTCCCAGGGACGAAGAACCTTGGCTGAACCCTCTAGCGGCTAAGAAAGATGATCTAGTCTCTAGGTGAAGAGGGTTTGGAGAGCCTGAACTTGAGAAGGCTCTGAGAGTCTTTGGAATGGGAGAGGCACCGTCCGACTCTGCTACCTTCGCTGAGGTCTGTTCCTTGGAGTCCAAAGAATTGGTATCGACCACATTGAGAGGATTGAATCCAGCTTCATCCCTAGAGATGCTTTGAGTAACACCTGAAGGTAAGATCGTAGAGTCTAAGGGAGATGAGGGATTGAGAGAGAGGTTAGTGCAGGTGCGGAAGGAGAATAGATCCATCGACTCTCTAGTCAAATGACTTTTTGCCTTCTGCAAACAAATAATGAGCCTTCAAAGTTTTGTTTCCAGCCGTTCTAGCGCCGGAGAAACCTCTCAATGGTGACCTATGATGTCCAACTTCGCCAACCTCTCTACCGTGCCCTGTCTCCCTTTTGACACTCTCCAACGACGGCGACTCACCTCTGACTTCATCAAATTCCTCCAACATTCCATTTCTATCATCTTTGAATAACCATTCTCTTGGTTCTTTCATCTCTTCTTTCTCCATAGCCTCTCCAATTCCAGCATAGCTCTCATCTTGATAGTTCTCACCGATCTCATCGTAGCTAGTCTGAAAAGACGAATCTTCGCTCAGAGCTGGAGTATCTGGCATACTTGATAGAGTAAAAGAACGTTCACGACTTTGAGAGGAAGAATCTTGAGAAGGATCACTAGCTGGAGGAGTGGCGAGAGAGTCTGATTCTTGAAGAGCTTCTTGACTGAGATTGGACTTGGTTAGTGGATAGAGAGACTGCATTTTAAAGATGGAGAGGTACGGAATATGGATGGAAGTACCAATTCAATGGATTAAAAAGGGTGTGGAGGTGATAAAGGAGGAGATAAGGCAGCTTTGAAGTCGATAAGAAGAACAAGAGAGGATAGGGCTTGGTGTTGAAGACTTGTAGGTGGTGCTGCCGAGGTTCTAGAGGTTGATATGATGCTGATTACAATCTCCAAATAGCTTTAGGGATAGATTTGAAATGGTGAGTTGATGAATAAAGTAGGAAATAGGATGAGAAACAGCGTACTTTGGAAATGACGATGAAGATGATGCTGGAAGGATCTCTCTTAAATCGATGAGAAAATCTACTCTGAACTTGATGTTGTAGCCTCTTCAAGACGTTGAAAGTTGGGAACGTTGTCAGTGAGAAGATGATTGAGCGGAGAGATGAGGGTGGGGGGGGGGCTGATGGAGGGAAGCGAGAAGAAGGTGGAGTGAAGTTATAAAGATAGATAATTTATCTTTGTGGCTAACAGATGATTTGATGAATTGAAAGTTAAATCAAAAGATAAAAGAATCAAGAAGTGAGTGAGAAAGTTGAGAAAGAGCAAAGTTGGAAGAGTTGTGGGTGGAAAGGAAGAGACGAGGGAGAAGAGAAGAGGTGAATGTCAATTCTCTTGCTTTTGTACCACAGGCTATTAATCAGCTCGTATCCCCGGCAAGGCCTTTCTACCGCGACTCTGAGATTGAGTTCATATCCACTCACATTGAAGGGGTTGTGATTCTCGTAATTGCTTGTGGTAGGAACGAATCGTTGGAGTGAAGGGGCTCGTTCGAAGAATGTCTATGCTCTTGATCGGCGAATAACGCAGAAAAAGGGAATTCAGGGACGCACAACCCGTCACGATGACACGTGAAATAGGTCGATTTAAAGATGAGAAGGTTTGCGAAGCGGATTTGAATCCCAGAAGTGGAAGAAGAAGAAGAGAAGGAAGAAGAGGGAAGAGACAAGATTCTCTTCCTTCTCTTCCTCTTGTCCTCTAATTCTTCTGTCAAGAATTTCTCTGTCCTCTCTGCTTTATATCCTTCTACCTCCTGCAAGACTTGCATGGCGTGACCGGCATTGAAAGGCATTGCCACCCGAAATTTACCATCTCAGGGGTTTGCCTCATCCCTGAAGTCCTCAGTAAAACCATCTCTGACCCTCTTGACGGACAATTGAGTTGGCCGTGCGAATCGAAATTCGGTAGAGAGTTGACCTGCCTTGAAATTGGAGATGAAAGGAGAAACTTTGAGAGAAAAACAAATCTTTGTGGCAGGGATTGAAGAATAACACAGGCGGCTCATGTAAAACAAGGGGTTCAATCTCAGGGGGCCCGGTCGAGAACAGCTCTTGCATTTGGAAGCCTCTCTCAGTCTTTCGTAGGGTCGTTGTTTCCTGAACTCCCTTCCTTCCTTTTCTGCCTCTTCCTTCTTTCACTTCGCTCAAGAGATGGTACAGATCTGCGATAAGACTTCTTCTTTTGAGTGAGTATTTACTGAGGCTCATGAGAACAGAATGATGACGTTCTCAAAGAAGGAACTCCTGCTCTCCTTCAAAACTGTTATCTCTCTCGGACTTTCTATCAATAGATCTCTCTGACATCATACGATACTGTTTATCTGTTTCTGTTTAATTACTGAACTATACATCATCTCCCTCACTCCACCTCTCTCTCGCAGCGTTAATTTCCCAGCTTTAGTTCGAGGCTACTTCCTTCGATATCCCAATCCTTTGGCAACTCACGTTCTATCAGTTGACATAATCGATAGACAAATCCTCAAGAAATCTACCCCTTCTTACTCTTATTCAAACCTCAATTCTGATTCCTCGGAAGAAGAAGAAGAAAGTCAAGATGATCCATTGATCCTTCGAACCACCAGATTGATTCTCAAAAGAGGCACTTTACCTAGATGGGCTCCAAAAGGTGTGATCAAGAATACTCTTTCTTGGGTTTTGGAAGAAAGTGAAATCGAACTGGATCTGTACGACTCTTTGAACGCAGCAGCAACAGCTTCAACTTCTTCCTCAACAGATTCGAATAACTTGGGAGACGCCGTTTTGAATCCACCGGAGGGGTTACCTGGTAGAACCATGAGGGTTTGGACTAGAAACTTGGATCATACTACTGCAATGGCGGTGACGGAAGGGATTTTGATGAAAGAGAGTGTTGAATTTCAGGATAGGAAGGTTTTTGAGAAAGCCAAAGGGAAGGGGAAGGCTAGGGAAGTGGCTGGAGAAGACGGTGAGATCAGTGAAAATAGGTGAGCTTACTCAACAAGGTTTCATGGGAAGAAGAGAAGCGAGTTGAGGGTTTGGGAAGGAGGAGGGATAGCGGGAGAGAGGAGGGAAGCTTTTCCAAGCGATGAAACCTCCTCTAAGATGATTAGTATTGCCTTCAAGACTAAAAATGAGGTCTATTGGTCCCCTGAAGATGCTAAGGAATGCGGTGGAGGAAGCTTTTCAGCGCATATACTCAACCGTCCAATTCTCATCTACTTCTCAAGCTGACTCCCTTCCCCCACCTTTTGTCCCTTTCTCAGTTCTGATGGATCTGAATCACAATCCTCTGACTCTAAGCTGATGCATGATGGATTCCCTGTATCGCTTCCTCACACTATGTTGCTCACCACTGGTCACGTCGAATCTCAAGTCGGATTCTCCCTCCTTCGAAGGCGGATAGAGAAGTTTGGAGTTAATCGAGTGGGAGCTCATACCAAATCTGTGAGTATTTTACCTCATCCTTCCGCATAAGATGAAGAAAGCAGATTAGATTGACTGCAAATCAAGGCAACCTCTCGAAAGCACGACCTCTGACGTTCTCTTTCCGTCTTACCCTACTCTCTTCTCTTCAGTCACGAGATGGAATCTTACATGTCCTCTCTCATCTTCAATCATCTTCGCATGGTCAATCCGGTTCAAGCTCCTCGGGATCGTTCTCTTCTTTATCGACTGCCGCCAGTAAACCTCGAAGACTTCTAGCAGCCCTTCGACCACCTTTCTTAGATGGATATCCAGAGTCACCTCTTCAAAGAATGAAGGATTGGTGGAGAGGAATCAGGGAAAGAGACGGTGGAAGTCAAAGGATTCGAGACATCGTATTTCAACGACTGCTCTGGGATAGGGAGAGAGGGAAGAAGTTGGAAGACGGAGAAAGAGCTAGACCGGAGCAGGAACGATCCTAAAGAACTTACTGAGACGTTTGGTTAGGTGCTGTGGTCGACAATCGATTTATTTTCACCTTCGATTTCTCTCACAATTTTCTCTTCGAAATCCCTATTGGCAAAGTTTCTCTAATCACACATCTCATCTTCAAGCTGTATTTTTAAATCGCAAATTTCACAAGCAACTAACTGTCGATCTGTAAGGTGGCATTTTGAAAAAGGCCAAACTCGACACGAATGAAGAGGTGACGTGAAAAGGGGTTGAAGCGTTGAAGTTGGATTTGTGGCTCTTCAACCCCCTGATCGCCAATCTTATATTCTAGGGGATGATTTCCCCCGGTCCGAGGAGATTCCAATACCTTGCCACCAAGAAACAACTGGCCCAAACAGCTTGCAAGCTGATTGATACAAACAACTTTCAAAGAGAGGCAGGAACTCCAACTGTCGTCCGCGGAGGAACTCTTTGAAGCATAGGCGTGGTATTCGTTTCGTCTTCAACAACTTACAAGAGTCGAAACAGGTGGCTCGTTCCGTTCGGAAACTGTGCTCCATCGAGGAGTCTTGATCATGCAGAAGTGGGAAGTAATCCTTCCGTTGAGGCCGATTTCGAAGGAACACCTTCAATCAGGGAGGAGTTCCCCTCAAAAAAAAAGACCCCATCACACCCCACGAAACAAGACTCTGTGGGGCTCCATTTAAAAGTTCTTCCGTTGCTCAAAAGGTATAAAAGGGAGAACTTCTGCCTTGAATTATTGACTTTCCCCCCTTCATCTTTCTCTCTTCTCTTCCTCCTTCAACATCCTCTCTTTCTTTTCCCCTCTCCTCCCTTCCTCTTTTCCTCTCTCTCATCATGGGCTTCAGACTCTCTTTGATTCAAGCGGCATCCGTCATTGGAGTTAGCACTCTCTTCTCTTCTCAAGTCGCCGCTGCACCTTTCGAAGATATCGTCTCTCAGCCATTCTTCCCAAGAGAGAACTCGAACACCAATTACACTCTCAATCTCACTACTGGAGGTACTTGGACTTCTGGTTTCGCCAAGGCCCAAGCTTTAGTGGATCAGATGACTATTGAAGAGAAAGTCAACGTCACCACTGGCTACACTGGAAAATGTGTAGGCTTTTCCGGCGAGGTGAGTGAAATCAGTGGCTTGACTCAACTTCCAGTCCCGTTCTTTGCTAAATCGCCTCCTCTTCTTTTCTTTCTCCAGGTCCCAAGACTTGGTCTTCGAGGTCTCTGTCTCCAGGATGGACCTTTAGGTGTTCGCCCAGCCCGTCGTGTCTCTCAATTCCCAGCCGGGGTCACCGTCTCTGCCTCTTTTGATAGAGACTTGATGGCCAAGAGAGCTGAGGCCATCGCTGAAGAGTTCAGAGACAAAGGAGTCAACATCTGGCTAGGACCTGTCACCGGAGGACCCTTAGGTCGTGCCGCCAGAGGTGGAAGGAATTGGGAAGGTGAGTCGACGAGCATTTCTCTCACTCTGCGTTTCCGAATCTGACTCCTTTTCTTTGCTTTCTCAACTCCAGGTTTCGGAAGCGACGAATATCTTCACGGGGAAGCGTCTTATCTGTCCGTCAAGCACGCTCAAGAGAAAGGAGTTCTGACTTGTGCTAAACATTACATCGCTTATGAGCAGGTGAGTGAGGGAAGGGTCAATTGCAAGAACAAGAGCTAGTCAAACTGACTTTCCCTTTTCTCCCATTCGAACTTCTCAGGAAACCTTCCGTAACCCATACAACTTAACCGAGCCCTACTCCATCTTCGATCCTCTAGAGCAGAATCCAATCTCTTCCAACATGGACGACAAGACTCTTCATGAGGTTTATTTGCGTCCATTTTCAGAAGCAGTCAGAGCAGGATCAGGTACCATTATGTGCGCTTACAATCAAGTGAGTGAGAACAGTGGCCTGAGGGATGAGAAGGAATCCACTACGAGAGGAACTCTCTGCGACTTCGCTGTTCTCCACGAGTCTGACTAATCTCCAAATGACTTTCACGTTTTTTTCAGGTCAACGGAACTACTGCTTGTGGTGACGATCACAGCTTGAACAAGATTCTCAAAGGCGAGCTGAACTTTCAAGGTGCTGTCATCAGCGAGTGAGTAACCTATCTGAACACAGCTCTATCTTTCAGCGGACTGACTCTTTCTTATTTTGCTTTTCTTTCGCCAATCAGTTGGGGAGTGAGTAGCTCGATCTTTTGGCGAAAAGTGTTGACAGTTCGTGAGAGCTGATTTTCTTCTCTCCTTTTCTCCCTTGTTTCTTTCTGTTCCGAAGGGTACTTTGTTAGTCTTTCTTGTCTCTATATATCTTTTCGAACCTCTCGCTGACTCCATATCTTCCTTCCACATCGTTGCAGCGACACGATAAAGGATTCTCAGGGGGGTTTGGATGTCACGATGCGTGAGTAGAACAGAGAATACACTTGCTCGACAGTCTCTTCCCGTTGCTGACTTTTACCTTCTTTAATCTCAACTTCACCTCTGTCTTCACCAGCTGGAACTGGTTACGCCGGAATCTTTGGAGCTTTCTTTGGTGAGATTTCTCAACCCGCAATGGCGGCTTCAAGAAACTGAGTACTTACTTAGCTTCTCTATCCAAAAATTCTAGGTGATGAACTTGTTCAAGCCGTCAAAAACGATTCAGTGTCCGAGACAAGGCTCAACGGTGAGTGCGAACCCGAGCAAGGCTGACGTCAACCGATTCTCTAGCTGATTCTCCTTTCTCTCACGCTCCTCTCTCAGACATGGTCCTACGTCTTCTGGCTCCCGCTCTTGAGCATCAAGACCTTGATACTTGGCCCCAACCTCAATTCGACGTCAGAGATCTGTGAGTATCACTTTCTCCGCTCTTCTCCAAGCGCTCTCCCCTTTCACTGACTCCCCCTCAAATTTCAATATCAGTACTCTTCCAACGAACAACGTACGAGGCGATCATCACAAGATAATTAAGAAGATCGGAGAGGAGTCTATCACCCTTCTTAAGAACGAAGGAGGTCTTCCTTTGAAAGCCAAGGAGAACATCCAGTCTAGTGAGTCCATCTTCTTCGCTGTTGTCGCCTTTGGAGTCTCAACTGACCATTCATTTCTTCCAGTCGCCATCATTGGACAAGATGCAGGTGATAACCTAGTTGGTTGGACAAGCTGCGGCCAAAGTGAGTTTGAATCCGGACGAATAGGAGACATGTACAGCGTTCTGCATCGTTCTCTAAACCTTTCCTTTCTCCTTCTCTTTTCCTGCAGCTGGTGCATGCGGAGAGGACGCTTTCAATGGAACTCTAACCAGTTCAGGAGGTTGTGAGTTCAGAGAAGAAGATAGACGACATTCGAAAGAGTTGGAAGAAGAGGCTGCTCCGTCTAGTCATTCTTCGTCACTCTTCCCATTCATCTTCACTCTCAAAAAGCTGGCTGGGCTTTCCCACCATATACCATCTCTCCCTTAGCCGCCATTCAAAATTACGTCCGTTCAGCTGGCCCAGACATCAACATCAACCTCGAAAATTTCAACACTTCCGGAGCCATCGCTCAAGCTGCTGCCTCTGAGGTCGCCATCGTCTTTGCCAATACTTGGGCTAGGGAAGGTGCCGATAGACAGAACTTGACTCTTTGGGCCAATGGAGACAGCTTGATCAAGGACGTAGCTGCGGTCAACAACAACACCATCGTCATCATTCACGCTCCAGGTCCAGTTCTAGTCGAGGAGTGGATCGAACACGAGAACATCACTGCAGTTCTTTTCGCGTACCTTCCAGGTCAAGAGGGTGGAAACTCTCTTCCAGGAGTTCTGTTCGGAGAGAAGAGCCCTTCCGGAAAGGTGAGTCTTCATTCGATCTCTCTTTGCACTCATCTCGTCCCTTCTCTGACCTTTCTCTTCTCGCACTTCAACAGTTACCTTTCACCATGGGAAAGCAAGAGTCCGACTGGTCGCCAAACGGAATCGTCTCTGACGCTGTACTAGAACCTCAAGCCAACTTCGACGAGAAGCTTCTAGTCGACTACAAGTGGTTCGACGCAAAGAATATCACTCCTCGTTTCGAATTTGGATTCGGTCTCTCTTACTCTACCTTCGAATTCGGAGACGCTTCCATCTCTAAAGCTTTTAAGTCCGACAGCACCTCCATCCAACCTACCGCTGAGAAGTTCGCTCAAGACGAGTTCAAGGGTGAATCTCTTTACGATGAAATCTTGGAGGTCAAGGTTGAAGTCACAAACTCTGGAGATGTCGACGCCGCCGAAGTCGCTCAACTTTACGTTCAGGTGAGTGGTTCTGTCGACGTTCGAAGTTCTTCTCTTCGAGACTAACGTGGTATCTCTTCCTTCTCTTCCACTCTCCCAGTTCCCTGAGTCTGCCAACGAGCCACCTTCTCTTCTTCGTGGATTCGAGAAGCTTTGGCTCTCCGCAGGCGAATCGAAGACCGCCACCTTCCCTCTTCGCCGTAAAGATGTCTCAGTTTGGAGCACTCTCGCTCAGAGATGGGAGATTCCTTCTGGAGACATCACTTTCAAAGTCGGATCTTCAAGCAGAGACTTGAAGACTTCCACCAAATGGTCCAAAGCTTGAGTGTATCTCTTCTTTTGTATTCCGCTTCCCAATTTCATCCTCATCTTTTTGCACTCATATGTATCTGTAAGACTCTTTCTAAGTGCTACCTATCACCTTTCAATGTTCTCGTGTATCTATCATCAGCCACTCTTTGTAGACGATCTCGCAACATGAACTGTCGTCGCAAATTGAATTTTCCTTCAGCTATCCTTCAATGTCTTCTATATTCTTTTTGTGAGAAATCTCCACCAGACCATGACTTTTCCAACGTCATTCGATCAATAATGAGTTGAACTCTCAAATCAATTCGACACAAGAGGAGAAGAAACTAGAATGAATCAAAGAAAACAAAAAACAAAAATGAGCAAGAATCGTTTTTACAAAGGTCGCTCAAAGCAAAAAAAAGAAAGAGTACGACACGAAACACTTCTTTTTTTGAAAAATACGTCAATCTTTGCAATAAAGTAAAAAAGGATTCGAATCTTAGTAATCTTACTTCCACCAACATCCAACTCTCAAAACCTTCTTAACGAGTCTTAATAATACCCGCCGCGATCAATTTCTGAACTTTTGCCTTAATATCAGGATTCTTCATATGATCTTGAAGAGCAGCCGGATTTCCCTGAGCTTGTTGTAAAATGGATTGCATAACCGGATCCTGCATGATTTTAGCCACTTCAGGATCTCTCATAGCTCTCTCAAGAGTTTGTTCATCTGTTTCACCACTTCTCTCGGAATACATGGCTTGCATGCATTTCTGTTGCTGTTGAGCGATTTCTCTAGAGTTGGGTCCTTTAGATGGTCCAGACGTTGAAATGGCATCATCTAGATCAGCTGCGATTTGACAAGATTGAAGAGCTTTTGAATAGTCTTTCATTGAGAATTGAACGTTTGAACGACGGATGTAGGCTTTGATGAACTGTCGAGTTGGTGAGAAGACAAGGGGGTAAGAAAGATGAGAAATGATTGGAAGTTTGGAATCACTCGACTTTGGAACGATGATGAAACTCTTCTTCTTCTTCTTGTCCACCGAGCTCTCAACTCACTTTTGGATCGACCTTAATAGCCTCCTCACAATCCTTCAAAGCTTCAGGCAGAGCTGCCAACTTAGTATAAGCACTAGCTCTATTAGTGAAACCTCTAGGATCCTCTGGATTTCTCTTAATACTTTCAGTATAAGCAGTGACACTTGCAGGATAATCACCCTTCTTATAAAGTTCATTTCCCTTATTCCTTTCCTCATCAGATTTGATCGGATCGATATAAGCTCTCTTGACTCTTTCCTTCAATTCCTTTTCAGTCTCTCTCAATTTCGTCAAAATCTCAGGAGTACGATGTTCAGTTAAGCTTTTCTCAAAGTTGGAAATTGCATTTTCCAATTCCCCTTTCTTTAAATAAGAAGAGCCTATTCTACCAAAAGCCTTTGCGATCAATTTGTAATCGGTTCGAAGAGATCTACCTTCGCTGATCGCTTTTTCACACGTCTTGATCGTTGAATCGTAATCTCCTTTTTCAAATTGACAAGCTCCTAAATTGTTCAAGAAGGTGATGTCTTTGGGATATAATTCCCATGCTTTCTCATAATGTGAAATAGCCAAATCAAATTCTCTTTTAACGTAATTCCCATTCCCAAGTTTCTTTTCTTCTTCAGCTTCTTTTTTAGCTTTTGGTTCTTCTTCTTCTTCAGGTTCCTTCATTTCAACGTCCTCTTTCTTCTCCTCTTTAGGTTTCTGATCAAATTGCTGAGCTTGAGCTTTAGTCTGTCTTTCAATCTCTTCTCTATTTCCTTCCATTCCTTCAGGTAAATCGTTTGAACCTTCAGGTCTTTCGAAAGCTTGCATATCCACTCCCATTAGAACTCCCATCACTTGAATCATACGTGGATCTGACATGGCTGCCATAACGTCGTTTGGATTCGATTGGATTTGCTTCAACTTGGTCATGAAAGTTGGATCGGAAAGTAGATGAGAAGTCTTTGGGTTTGCTGCTAATTTTTGAAAGAGTTGTGGATCGGAGAACATGTTCCCTAGACCATCTCCTGGGTTTGCTCGAGAGGAGGCGGAATCTGAGAGGCGAGAGGTTGGGAAGAGAGGGTTGGAAGAAGTGGGTCAGTTGAAATGCTTGCTGAACTTGAGGCTCTCGATCCACCTGGCCTGCTACCCTTTTCTCTTCTAGTATTCATGTACTATCCAAATCATGCATCGCCACCTTTCAGCGTAGCAGTCGAGCTTCCCACTTCTCGCATCCTCCGTCCTTCCACTTCCATCTTCTCTCAACCATCCCCACTCTCACTCCCCCCAAACCAAGCTCGCCCATCTCATCAACTCACCCATAGCTCTCTGAACTTCCTGCTTTCCCTTCTGCAAGGCGGCGTCGGCTGGAGCCAACTCTAGACCCTTGTCGTAAGCCTCGATGGCCTCTTCGAACTTTCTAGCACCATGAAGAGCTCCACCTTTACGTCCGTATCCCTTCGAGAAGGATGGATTCAACTCGATGGTCTGATAGAATGATAGCAGATTCGAATTAAGGATCGTCAGAAACAGAATTGGTATGGATTGAGACCTCCTCATGTCTCTGCTTGCTTCTTGCCATCATCTCTTCATGCTGAATCTCTTGCAGAGTCTTGCCCCATTCATTCAAGGTACCTCATCTCTCACTCACCTTATCAGCATCCTTTTCAGCATTTTCCCAATCCCTTAAACCAGAGTAACAAGCTGAACGATTTGAGTAAAGAACATGAACAGCGTCTGCTTGAGGATCTTTGGCAGCTTCGATTGCGTCTGAATAATGTTTGATGGCCGTTTGGAAATCTTTGGCTGAGAAGGCTTTGTTTCCTAAAGCTTTCAATTCTGCTGAACTTGACATGGTTCCTGGAGTTAGAAATGTAGAATCGGGTTGAGTGTTAAAGGTTGAGTGGACTTTCCTGAGTCTGTTGTTCTCTCCTCTCTCCTACTGAATGGAATCTTCTAGAAATGGAAAGCAGCTACGATGCCAATCAAACTTTTATCGTTGCATCAAACTCCAATGGAAATTTTACAAGATAAAGAAGCCAGACTTTCACTTTTAATTCAATTCTGCATCTTCTTAGCTGTCATCCTTCTTGGGGCTTTGAACCACTTTCACTTCTCAAATTCACAACTTAGTCAACCCTTCACTGATCAACAACTCAAAGGTCAAAAAACTGAAGTTGTAGCAAGAATTCATTCTATTCATGTTTATCCTATCAAAAGTTGCGCTCCAGTTCAAATCGCAGTAAGAGGGACAGTAGAATCAGCTGGAGATCCAAAGGAGCAGTCAATCACTCAACAGTCACAGCCACTTGAATTGGAACTGGAGATCAAGAAGAAAGGGTTTCAATTCGATAGAAGATGGGTCATAGTGGATCGTCAACCTGGTTCAAAGAATCAAGGAAAGATCCTTAGCCTGAGGGAAGAGAATAGAGTGAGTTCAAGTGGCTCCATTCTCTCAATTTCTCAACCCATAGATCTTCACAGCTCCAAGTACATCGAGAAAAGCGAACTCGAGATCGATTCAGTGGGAAACTTCGATTAGCTTAGAGGGCAGGAAGGGAGTGCCTTTTGGCTTTCTGTAGTGCTCCATGGTTCCGATGCATCTCAAGACATCGCTTTGCAAGCTTTGAGGAACCCTTCTACCTGTGAAAATGGATAAGTGCTTCAAATTAGTCATCTGAAGTGAGGATGGTCAAGCTGAGATAGTTCAACGTTCAAATGAGGACCTTCTCATCGAATACACTTTCAGCTTCTCCGGATCGATTTAGATCTCACTCTACCCACTGCATTTGATTCACAAACATATGATCATGTCTAAGAGACTTTGATTGTCCTAGGAAGTGGGTGTTTTTGAGAAGCAAGTTCCCTAAGGCAGAAAGGAGGGGAAATTTTGAGTATGGAGAGCTCTCTCACTATTTCAAAAGCTTCTGATCAGATGTCAATCTCTTGCTCTACTTGGACCTTGGGAAGTGGAGGTCATGAAATGGAAAGATGGGACAGTGCGTTGCATCAGAATTAATCGAGGGAAGGGTGGCGAAAGCTCATGGGAGTGGAGTTGACCCACCCTTTCCCCAAAATCTTAGATGAAAGCCCTTTGATGCCTTTCGATAAAAGGTCATTTTAAGACGGAGAAGATAAAAGAATTTAAAGACATCGGGGAAATTCGAAAGAGATTTCGTTTCCAACAGTAGCCTTTAGAAGCTAGTTCTTGTGCAATCCTTTCTTCCTTCTCTCTCTACACCCTCTACTATCTTGCTTCTAAGATCTTCTATATCTGTCTCGACTTTTTCCTGCGCCAATTTTCTCCACGGACTTTTTTTTCCGCTCTTCCAACTATTCCCATAGAATCCAAGACTAACGCCTTTCTCTCCCCCATCTCTTTTCTCAGTTAACCCTGATTCAACCTTCGTTCTCCCACTTCATCTCTTCAACCTCCTCCACTCCGATATCAACTCTCGAACTTTCAATCTCACCCTCTTTCAATACCTCAAATCTACCTTGCATTTCGATCCCTCTAGAACCAGATTCCAAAACTCTAAGTCAATGGGAAGAAGTTGAAGTTGAGATCTACGAAGATAGGATCAAAGGGAAAGTGGTTGAGAAGATCGAGGGGGATTGGAAGGGATGTGTTGGAGATTGGATCAGTGAAGTGAGTCTACGCTTGGTTTCATTTTCCTATCAATCTTTGAAGTTCTAGACTTTTGAGAGGGGCTTTCTCTTCTCTTTTCGGTTCCTTTTCTTCGATTGACATTCCTATCTCTGCGCCTTCTTCTTTCTTAGTTCCTAGGCTACCAAGTTCAACTTCTTCAATTCCCACCTTCAAACCCATCTCAATCAAGTTCAACCAACAGGAAAGCATTCCCCCTCTACAAACCTCCGTTAGGATTCGAAACTTCTCAAGGAAATTTCTCGAGCCAAGTTGAAAAAGATGAGTTGTCTGGTAAAAGAGGGATCGAATTTCAAGATGAATATCCATTTTTGGTAACCAGTTTAGAGAGTTTAGAAGAGGTTGATAGACTTTTGAGGGAGGAGGGAGAAAGGGTAGAGGAGAGAGGTAAAGAGGAAACGAGAGGCCAGAGTCAAGAAGAAGAGAACGAGAAGGAGAAATCAAGACCGATAGCAGGGTTCGAAAGTGAAAAATGGAAGAACAAGAAACTTCAAATGAAAAGATTCAGACCTAATATTGTGATTGAAAGCTTGGATAAAGAGAATCCTATCAGTCCCTTCATGGAGGATAGTTTGGAGAGTTTGTTTCTTCTTGAAAATGATGGACAAATTACAACTAGCAAACCAAGTCTAGAAGAAACTCAAACTGGAAATTTCAATTTCAAATCTATCATTCATCTAGTCTCAAGATGTGAACGTTGTAGATTAACAACTGTTGATCCAGAAACTTCTGAAATCGACAAAGCTGTTCCGCTCAAGTTCTTAAGTCGTCATCATTTTAGGATCAAAAAGAAAAGAAATGGTCCTTGTTTTGGAATGTATGGAATTCCCATGCCGGTCGAGAAGAGTGAGGATCAGGCGGAAGGAAACAATTATGGTAGGATTAGGGTGGGTGATTTGGTCATGGTGAGATGGAGACCTTATAATTTAGATGATGAACCTGGTAGGAAGAGAGATTGAAGAAGCTCCAAGGTTGGGCTTTTGTGCTCGCTCATGAAACCATTCCGCTTTCGTTCGAGAGCTATAAATCCGTTGTATCTTCCTATTGCTTGAATAGAAATCATAGAAGGTCTTTGAAGATCTAAGTCCCTTTTTGGTTTTGTAGTTTGGCGAGGACCCACGTCTTCCCCTTCTCACTCCAACCGCTGGTCAATGACTTAACACAATCAGACGCACGCATCTCGATTGTTTTCTGACTAGTTCTAAAATGAGATTCGAATAAGCTGAAAGAGACCTTACAATAGAGGACTTAAGTTTCAGATCCTCTTGACTTCACTTTCGACATCTCCCTCCTCTATTTCCCTCATCCCAACCCATCGTTTGCTCAAGCTTCCTTGCTTAATGATGGTCTTCACCGTGTCCCTCATCGTGGTGTCCGTGGTGTCCATCCCATGGGTGACGAAGACCCTGGAGGTGTGAAAAGGTAACGGGAGGAAGGCGAGGGGAAGAGAAAAGATAAGGAACAAGACAGTGGTTAGCTCACACATATCAGATCGTTTGACGAAAAATTCCACTAGCATACAGCCAGCTTCTCTAAGCAGAGAAAAGACTGCAACCCTCGCAGCTCGAAGGGAGGGAGGAAGAGGTGGACTTCTCGGGTCTCAATCTTCCCATCTTTTACCATCTACTCTTGCTCCTCAACATTGGAGCTGAACCCAAACACATTTAGAATGAGTCGTCTATTCCTCGTTTGACCTCTCTCATTAAATTGAAGTGGCTACTCATCCAGAGCTGCTCCTACTCCATCTCTACCCGTTTCCTCGATCCTGTCATGACTCTCTCTTTCCAATCTGGACTCATTCATACCAAGCTTATTCTCAGTTTCTCTTGTTTTCCTTCATGCTCTTCCGACACTAACCAAAAGAACGGGACCATCCTGCTTAGCACGATAGAAGATCCAGAACCACATTGTAGCACCTAAAAGTTTGGAGGCAAATCTATGTTTGAAAGCTGGAGGGTGAGGTGCGAAACCTGCGTATGGTCGGTAGTAGCCTGTGGCTGGTCCATGTCCTGCCGGTCCTGCCATGATTGAGGAGTTGAGTTTGAGGAAAGGACGTGGTTGGTTGGAAGCAGAGGGCGAATCAACTTGGTCCTCTGCCAAAAGGACAGATGAACTTCTTGGCTCCTAAACCACACATCGTTTTCACTCTTTTGAAAGACGACGATACAAATTTCGACAGTTAGCATCTAGAATCAGTCGCACTAAGAATCAAGAGATTCGAGGTCGAAGTCCATTATTTGTGTGAAGAGAAGAGTACGCAACGGAGGGGCTTGTATTTTGGAATCAATCGATAGAGCATCGAGCGTCTACTTAGGAGAAAGAGAGAAGAGAGGCTAAAGGAAAGTAGAGAGTGCTTTGGGTCACAGATACAAGTTGTCGAATTTAGGTGCGGAAGGTCATGAAAAATTGGGGAGACTGAGATGTTTATTTATTGGTTGGTTCGGATTCAAGAAGCAAAGAAAAAGGAATAGGGTAAGAGGGGATTGAAAACACAGAAAGAGTCGAACAGGTTTGGGAACGGAGGGGAAGGGAGGGGAGAGGAGAGAGAGAGAGGGGGGGGGGGGATGCAGAAAAATACGAGGATTTGAAAAAGATTTTCTTTCTGACCCAGTCCAGATTTTTTTGCGTTGTAGGACATGAAAAGATTAAAGAATCAGATGTGGCATTGAACAGATTGAGGAAGGTCATCTAGAAGAGAATAAAAAAAAGGATCTTGAAAGAGTTTTGAAGTTTGGATGAACTGAAAGCTTAAAGACTCTTGCAGAAGGAGCAATTTAATGGGTTCTGCTCAGAGATGACTAGAGGCAGAACGACCAAAGCAATGAAGACTGCAAAGGCGAAGATGAAAAGGATAGAATATCTGATGACGATACTCCTCCTTTGTTTCCTCTGCCTCAAACTGAAGATTGGAGCGTGGATCTGTCTTGAAGGTCTGAGCCAGAATAGAGCGGTAGAATGAAGTCTGTCGAAGAACGGAATGATTAGAGGGACAGCTAGAGCGAAGAGAAGAAGATGACAAGCGATGAAGTCTGCTGCGAACAGAGACATCTCGATGATCTTGACGACGAATTCTCTTGCTGGTTGACTGAAAGCATGACCTCCTAGACCTCTTCCGTACCATCTTCCAGTCCACCAAGCTCGGTTGGTCTCGTCGTGCTTCAACTCTCTCGATAGCACCAAAGCGATAAGGATCTTGAAGATAGCTCTTTGGATTGCGATGACAGCTATGATTCCTAGGACGGCGTGAGAAGTCTTGTACAACTCTAGAAGCCATAGAAGCTGGAAAGCTCCGACCATTCCTACGACCGAGAGGATGTGAGCGATGGAAGCCATGACTGATCCGAACTTGGCGCAGCAGTTGTTGAGAGCTGGTCCCAAGAACATCGAGATGAGGAAAAGAACCAGTAGGACGGCAGCGTTCCAGACGATTGGACCAAGAGCGATGATGGCGATGCGAGTGATGGCTCCCATGGGTGGATCTCCTGTTAGATGGAAACTCTTGACGAAAGCGTAGGCGATGACGAAGACGACGGCGATGACGAAAGGTCCAATTACTTCTCCGAAGAGGATGGTCCTCCAACCTGCTCTTGGAACGTCTCCAGCTAGCTTTTCACTTGGGTGACCTAGACGCTTCTTCTTGTATCCAGTGACCTTCGTACGTGAGAGACGACAATATCCGATCCAAGAGTTGGCGTGAGATCTACTGTTACCACGAGACATCCATCTGAGGAATTCACGGTAGTCGATGATGAAGTCCGAGAAGGAGAATTGATGTGGATTGAACAGGAAGGGAGCGATGCAGAGAGATAGAATCGAAATCCAGAAGCTATTGAAGGAAAAGGGAAAGAGCAGGTGACGTCAGAAAAGAAATTGAGAAAGGAAGGAGAGAAGGCTTAAAGACTCACTAGATCAGATGCGGAATCCACAGAGTCAAAGTAACGTAGAGAAGCATGATCAACATCCTCATTCCAGTGTAGATCGAAGGACCAGCGAATCTTGAGTAGAGTAAAGCGAAACTTTGACGAGTAGTAGCGAAACCTCTTCCAGTAGCGATATACCTAGCACCACCGAAAGTCAAATTGGAGACGATGGAGTGAGAGTAAATCATAGTGGAGAAGACTTCGAATACAGGACTCAAAGACAAGAAATGCTTTGCCAAACGAACCACAGCCGAGACTGCACCACGTTCGCTCAACTCTTGAAGGAAGAGAGGTAAGAAAGCGATCATGAAAACCAGGAAGATAGAGATGATAGTACGTTTGATCCAGAGGAAGACTGGGTTGATGAAGTAACATCCACCAGCTCCAACAATATAAGGAGAGTTGGTATCCTCACAAACTGGAACTGAAGAGTTGAGAGAACCGATGAAGACCATAGCGAACATGAAGAGTTGGACCGACATGATGACCAGAATGTTGTTGATATGGAAACCTGGATGACCGTAGTAGAAGGTTAAGAATCGATCGACAGGCAATTGAGTTCCGAGGTAGTAGTATTCTCTTGATAACATCTGTTCTCCCATACCGTTTCCTAACTTGGTGGTGAAGTTGAGAATGGTTCCGAATCCTAGATCACGACCTTTTCCACACTGGTAGTACTCGCAATGCTTGATCCTTCCTCCTCTACCGAAAGCAGTCATACCAGCATAGATATCTTCGTTCAAGTGCAATCCCTTTTGAGCTTTCGAAACTCCTCCTCTGGTAGTCATGAAGAGGGCGTTCAGGAAATCAGGATGACCATAATGAAGTTTTCCACCGATTTGAGCCAATCCACGACCAGCCATGGTACCGAAAGTCTGTTCCTTTCCAGCGGCGACGTCTCCCAAGATTCCGATGTTCTCAGAGAAAATGTATTCTCTGGCTCCAAGGATAGCGACTGGAGCCTTGGCGAATTCTTGGTGACCTCCTCCGTAAGGGTTCTGGTTAGAGACGTTGAAGTTTTCGAATTCTCCGAGGACTGAACGGATCTTGAGACATTCTTCGAGATAGTTGTCTTGATTAGCATCGATAAGTTGAAGGTACTCTCCACGGTGGAAGACGATAGCGTGGTTCTGATTGTCTGACTTTCCATCTCCTAGAATTGGGTTACCTGGTAGCTCGATTCTGAACTTGGGTCTTCTCTTTCCGTTTGGCAAGATCTCAGAGTGTCCGTCGACTAGAGCAGAGAACCATCTTGATTCCCCACCTTCCTTACGAGGAGCCTCCTCGTCCAAGTAAGCGATTTGAAGATCCGGGTAGGCTCTCAACAAGAACTCGGCGTTCTCATGTTCTTCCTTGTTGAACTTGGAGTAACGTTGCATAGAGATGACGAACTTGAACTTCCTTCTTGACATTCTTTCCAACTCTCTTTCCAGCTTCTCAGTGTTTCCACCGAAGAGTTGAACGACCTCTGGGTTCTCGACTCGGTAGAGCAACTTGATAGCCTTGGCGTAGTTCATGAACCCAGAGACGGTTCTGTAGAGAGTTTGGGCCCTTAGAGAAGACCAGATACGAGTACGAAGAGTGTATTCAGGAGCAGCCGACTTGAAACCGATACAGTAGAATGGAAGATCGTCAGTCTTGGCGCTTCCAGTCTTTGATCCCTTTTCGTCAGTGTCTCCTCCGAATGGAGAAGATCCAGCGAATCCACTAGTCTCCTCAGCCAGAATCTTGGTGTCCTTGACGAAGTTGTCCCATTCCACTGGATGAAGCTGCTTGAGGTATTCCAAAAGAGTGACCCTGGTATTCTGATCCTCTTCTCTGATAATCTCTCTCAAGGAAAGAAGAATCTTCTCAGAGTAATGAGGAGTCAAGACGGTGAAGGTTGGCATAGCGTCGATTGGAAGAGGTTCAGGTAGAGCGGTAGTAAGAGATTGAGCGAAGAAAGAGATACGACGTTCTGCTTCCGATCCCTTGGGGAAAAACTCTGGCTTGATTCCCTTGTCGGTTTGAGAGATGAAGAAGGTTGGAGCACGAAGAGTACGCTTTCCTCCGTCTCCGGATGGAACTTGATGGTAGAGTAGCTTCTGGACGTGATCGATGGATAGAAGATGTTCACGGTACATGGAGATGATGATGGCATTCCAGACTTGAGAGACGAGAACCTTAGGCTTATACTTGATTTCCATATCGGCGGTGGCGAGAAGCTTGGCGTAGATACGTTTTGGAAGACGCTGGAATATATCCGACCAAGGAGTCCAGATAGAAAGACCCATTTGGAAAGACCAACCGATACTGAAGACAGTGTTCCAGATGACGTACCACTATTGGAAATGGAAAGAGAAAGAATAAAAAGGTCAGAGAAAAGTCGAAGATCGAAAGCAGACGGAGAAGCAGAGAACTTAGCTTGCCAACTCACCAAGAAAGTATCCAAGAAGAAGAGAACTAGATCCATGATAGACATGGCGGCTAAAGCGAAAGCTGGCTGATGAGCACAGAGTGCAGAACCAAAGTACTTGTCTGAACAATTTCTGATCACCATGTTAACCAGAACGGCCAATGGATCTCTGAAAGAAAGAGTCAAGAAGAAGTAACTTTCAGTCAACTTACAACCAAAGATCAAAGACCACAGAATGATAGAAGCAGCTCTGTGGCTCTTTGTCAACGGAGCGTAAGAAGCAGTGAAAGTCTGGTTGGCCAAATACTTTCTAGCTTTACCAGCCACCCTATCTCCGAACATCCTTCCAGAAGGAACGATGGAGAAGAAGGCAGTGATGCAACCAGATACGACGATGTGAGCGATAGAGACGTAGAGAGGAATGTTTGGTGAAGGTTGATCGTTCCCTACGAATCCGAAGATGTAAACCGCTGGAGCGATGGTGATTCCAAGACAGATTGCCAAGAAGATCAATCGACGAGTTAGATGAGAGGTATTGTTCCAGGTAGTTGGGATATAAGAGAATTCAGCCATGGTGGCGCAGATCATCAGGAAGGTTGAGACAGCTCCTCCTAAAGCAGATCCAGATAGAAGTTGAGCTGGAGAGGAGTCTCCGGCAGGTTGATAAATCTTGGGAGCATTGTAGCTGAGATGGAACGGAATGAGGGCGAGGAGTTTGGAGGGTCAGCAATTGGGTAGAGATGGAAAGGGGAGAGGAAGGGGAGGGGCAGAGTTGAAGGGAGAGATTGGCTAGTCGCTGCTGACCAATTCGTCTCAGGTAGATCAGAGCACGGCAGATGACAGCTCTTTCGAATCTCTCTCATTCATGATAGACCCAGAAAGATGAAACGTCTGCGCGCGCGGTTGGAGAAGCCAGCTTCAAAGAGCATGCAAGCTGCACGGCCCTTAGCTCCCTCATTTCTCCTTTCCGTCTCAACCCTTGATCCGCCATCCATTCCAACCATTTGCACCTACTCCCCTCGTTACTCACGCAGTGTAGTACCAGAAGACCGAGATATGAAGAATCCAGATACGATTGAAGTTAACCAACAAATGAAAGAAAGATCTCTTCTCCTTGTAAGTTTTGAAGAAGACTCTATTCCAATCAATCTTATCAAATTTCATAAACCTTTGAGTAGGAGGAACGTCAACCAATCTAGTTTTATCATTAAGAGTGATTCTAGCGATCCCTTCAGGATACCAAAAGAGTTGATTAACGTCATCGTAACCAATAATCTGATCATGATCTCTTTCCTTCTTTACGAATTTCCCATCAACCACTTCAAAGACTTGATCTCTTAAGAATCTGTAAAGTGGTTTGACAACGGCTCTAAGATATAAACCTTCTGGAACTGGTTCCATTCGATTCTGACATTCGGGAGAACGGTAATAATCATCTGCACATTTGAAGATGAAACATAAACATTCAGGTACAAATCTGACTTGACCACCTTCACCCCAACAAAGTAGGTATAAAGCGATCTGTCTTAATCTATCGTAATCTGACATTCTGTTCATAGCTTCTCTCCATCTATTGGCAGCAGATTGAAGGGATTTGCTTGCAGCACTGGCTTGAGCAGCAGGTGCATTCCTTCCCTTTCCACCTCTATTAGCTAAAGAAGCAGCTCTAGCCAGACCTGGATTTTGAGCTTTCCCAATAGCGTCATCTAAATCCAATTGAGCAGCGAAATACCACTTCCTATAATTAGCATGTTCTCCACCAATGTAATCTGCATGAAGAGTAGCTAAAGCTTGAGAAGGTGACATTCTTGAAGATCTTGAATCCAAAAGAATCATAAGATGATCATACATGTTTCTCATACTGTCCCTTTGGAAACCAAACTTGTTAGTCAAATCAATGAAGATGTCTTCGATCTCCTCCTTTGCTAAAGGGATTTGATGTTCTGCCGTCCAAGCAGGATAAGGTTCTCTCTGCCGATAACCACCTGAAGGCATATCTGTATAAGGAGAAGAGATTCCAGAAGGGGCATAACTACCTGGACCACCTTGCATCATTTGAGGACCACCACCACCTCCCTGCTGTCCACCCATACCTGGACCACTCCTTGGTCCGTTGTTGTTCGATGATTCATGAGAATTGGAGTAATTGTCTTTGTAATTGCCTTCATAAGAATCAGCATCATAACCTTGACCTGGAATGAGATCTGCTACTGAACCTTCAGATTGAAAGGTATCCCTTCTCTCTGGTTGACCAGCGAAGTAAGAAGCGTCAGATCCGTTGTCATCTCCATAACCACCAGCAGAGAATGGATTAGGTGGTGGCCCACCAGGAGGATGGTTTTGATATGATCCCATTTAGAATGAGAGTGGGGAGAGAGAGAGGAGGATGCGAGATTGAGATGGATAGGAGGCGGTGTGATGAGGGAGGAAGGGTTCGGCTTGAGAGCGCTTGGCTTAAGTTGTGAAGAAATTGAAGATTGTCCTTTTGAGTTGTTGCCGTTCGTTGATGAATTGAGTCACGTGAAATTGAGATTGAAAAGGGGGAGAGAATGATATGAAAGAAGAAGAAGAAGGGGAGAGATGGGGGGTGAGATGAGGGGGAAAGGGGAGAGGAGAAAGAGGAAGAGTTTGATTGGATTCGCTCCTCTTCCGCTTCTAGCTTTGATGTCTCGTCTCTAACTTCTTGATGAGGTTCACTTTACTTGTGACTTGAGTTGTCAATTCCTTTCGAAAGTTTGAAAGGAAGAGGAATCAAAAGAAGCAAGGATGGGTTGCCAAAAGAAAGAAAGGAGTTTCTCAAAAGCTCTCTTGGGTCCGCTCAGACTCGTTCTCGTCTCAGGGGATCCGACGACGTCCTCTTGAAGGAGAATCTCCTTTTCCAAACGAAGCTCAACAAAATCAAACAAAGTCGAGTTCAAGTCAAATCGAATCAAGAAGAAATCGTCCAATTCAAGAGGCAAGATGTGAGCTTGTCCATGCTGAGTCTCTCTCTTCGCCCCTCGATTCATCCGACTACAAGTTACGTCTCTTCACTCATCGTACTCATCTTTCTTTCTTCTTTGATTCGATTGAATTTGATGTCATCTGAAATTCTGAAAAATCAAACAACACGTCATCTCTTCACCTCATTCCCCCATTGACAGAAGTCCTCTTCTTGGCGCCACGGTGGCAAAAAGAAAGCTTTTACTGCGGTCAAACTGTACGTGATATTAATGAGAATTAAGATGCTAGCTAGAACAGGTATACTAGATCAGACAGAAGAGATTAGAAGCCTACACGCCACTCCACCAGCGTTTCCCCTCGAACTGCTTCATCTCCGTCGCTGCCTCTTGTCTACGAGCGGTGGTGACTGAAAGGGAAAAAGAGGGAACAAAATCAGTATCATTCAGTACTGCAAAGCTACATCTCGAAACTCACGAGTGATTTCATCTCCATCAGCCGTCAGACTTGTCGCCACAGTTTGAACATTAGGCTTGCCAGCTTTGACTGGGTTTGCAACCCCTTCGAAACGATTGTCTAGCCATTTCAAAGCCATTGGTAGCCCTGTGAAGATCAAGATTACATGACCCTGTTCGAAGAAAGAGGTATTTTCAGTAACTCCTAACTCTAATCCTCAATCTTTGAGCGTCAGAACTCACCGAAAGATTATCTCTGACATAAGAGATGGTAGCACCTTTCTTTCCCCAGAGCTTGACCAAAACGTCAACACTTTCGAAAGGGACTACTTCGTCGTGTAGACTTTGATAAATCAGCATTGGAGCGACTGGAACTTGCTTCTTGTCCTTCTTCGAAGCTTCTCCCATCTTGTTCTCAGCCATGAGATCTTTGGCGATGGTTTCCTTTAATGGATGAGTAAGTAGATTGAAATAACTCTCAGCTTTATCATCCTTCGTGATCCCTAGAACATCGGTCGAGAAAGAATCTACCATGAAGGTACCAAAGCATTGAGTTTTAGCAGCTTGGAAGAATTTAGCACCTTTAGAGTTTGAGATTTTCCTAAGCCAGGTTTGAAAATCTGGGTAGGTGTTTGCCTTTTGAGAGCGCGAGAAAGAGAGAGTAGAAGAAAGAGCAGATCGGTAAGACTCGAGACAAAAACATTAAATCGTCGAAAGAGAAGAACTCACCAATCCTTGCATTACTCCAACTGTGAGCCCCGAGACAATAGTGTTATTGATGTGATAAGCAACAGCTCCAATATCGCATGGCATTCCACCACAAGCATAACCAATGATCTTGTCATTCAATTCTGGAGCGTAAGAATTCTGTAGTTGAGCAGTCCAACCTGTTGCAAGCGCTCCTCCAGAGTAGCCCCAAGCCTGAATCTTGACTTTGCTCTGATCTAAACCAAGTTCTGAGAAGGCAAGAACCGCTCTCATAGAATCTAAGACTGCGTGTCCGCTCTGAATTCCAGCTCCAAATGCATCATTTTGAGACTCGTAATCTGGGACTGATACGATCCAACCTCGATCTAAGAGTGGCTCGATGAAGATTTTCTCCGAAGTAGCTGCAAACAACAAGAAGATAGATTGAAATCAGAATAGATTTTTTGGGTCCCCACTTTATAAGGACTGCTTACCCATTACCCCTGAGTCAGCTGCATCTCCGTTCAGTCCATAACTGGTTCTACAGTTCGGTGCTGCTGAATCTGTCTTCGGTTGATAAGAAACTATCTTATCTTTCTTTGAATGGCTAGGTAGAATCACTGTAGTTATTGTGACTTGAGGTTCATTCTTAGGACCTCTTGTAGAGTACGCGACTTGCCAACTCTGCAACGTGTACTTGTCCATTGAGAATGGAATCAATTTAGATGGTCGGAATCGGATAATCGTTCCTGGAGCATAAGATGAAAGAGATTCAGAGTTATCCAAGTAGCCATAGAACGGGTCGAATTCTGGCGATGGAGTAGTAGTTGTGAGACCGAGGAGGCTAATAGGGAGAAACGACAGAGGTAAGCACGTAAGTTCTTCTTACTCTTCTAATCCCTGATAACTCACTCTGTGGTGTATCTCAGCCAAGTCTTTTCTTTTTGACACATTTTTTTTGGGAGGATGATTAGAAAGGAGATGGAGTTTGAGGAGAGAAGAGAGAAGGTTCAAATTCAAAGGACGGGGAGAAATGCTGTTGCACGCTAACAGTAGCCCCTGAGCGCCTGAGCATCTCGAACTTCTCTCCCTTCCCCTTCGTCTAGCAACTCTTTTCCACTTTCAAGACAGGTTGATACTCAAATCATTATCAAAGTCAATTTCACATTAGAGACTGCTGATCTCGAACGTCTACATCTCAACCGGACAGTATAAACGCCTTTCTGTTATCCGTCGACAACACTTTGGAAAAGATCCTTCATTTCTAGCTAAAGTTACAACACTATTCTATCCATCAGAAAGATCTACTCATTCCGGCGACTCATCTTTCGAATGGTTGCGATTCCAGTGAGAAGTGAGATCTTTCCATTCGAAGCAATTCTTGGGACACTTTGCACACCGATGAGTACCGTGCTTTTCATTCTTGTGTCGGGTCAAATCTCTCTTGTGAATGAAAGTCTTCTCACTCAAGTCACAGTGGAATGCTGGTTCTTTCTCTACGTCCCAATTCCTCTTGGTGGACGTTCTCCAGGTGCTTCCGGCAATTCCAAATTGTTGTCGATATGAGCGAACACCCTTCGACAGGACACAGATACTCCTTTCCTCCTGATCCATCGAGTGCATCTCGCTCTTTGATAGCCCTGACGAGAGGTTGCTCAGAGAGGGGGGCAGGGGAAGAGGCTCCTGGACCAGGGGTGTTGGAAGTGCTGGCCAGAGAAGTTGCCACCGATCCTGACTCTTCCAATCCATCTGAGATCATAGTGGGATTCTCGATTCCCGTCACATCCTCTTCTGAGTAGAAGTCACTCAACTCTCGGTGGTGACCCAGTTCTGTCATTTCATCTTTCCATTCCTGGGGTAACATAGAGATGGTTGTTCTTCATCGGCCCTCTATAGATCTCTTTTCTTCAGTAGGGAACTCACTTGATTTTCTTCTCTGTCTGGCTCAATCACCCAGTGGTAGGACGAACCAATTCCGCCTGTTGCTGCCTCTCCTGCTTCTCCAAAGTCAAAACGGTCGCTTGTCGAGTCTTCGCTTCCCATTGCCATTCGAGAGGCTTTGAGATTCTTGAGACTGAAATGTGGTTGAGGTAAGATATTCGGAGGTAAGATATTCGAAGGGAAAGAATGCTGAAAAAATACGTATTGTCATTGGCGAATAGACTTTTTGAAGAAGTGAGAGCACAGGTTCCGCAAGCTTCTGCGCAGGTCGGCCCCTGAGCAAGAATCTTTTACGTTCCCGACTGTTGAGAAGTGCACTGAAAATAGATTATAGAGAAATAAATACAAGCAACCATCTAAATGCGAAATGACAAAATGAACTGTGACTCGAGGTTCTTCTCTTCGACATCTTCCCAGATCTCTAACTAGGCGGCCCTTCTTCGAGCCACGCCACAATATTCTGCATTCCCTCTCCGCCATGCATCAATATCTCTCCATGGCTGGAAGGCGGGGCAATTTGAGGGGAAGAAAGCAGAACAAACGTCAGAAAGAACTCCCAAGAACTTGACTGACACAGATGCCTCGACTTACACAGCATTCCAGTTCATGAACATATTTCCACCTTCTTCAACATCTTTCACTCCATGTTCTCTCAAATAGTTCCTGGTTTCAGGAGCATTCAAGATAGCATCTTTACCCGCAAGAAAGAATCTCGTGTGATAAGGAGATCTGATGTTCGGAATCTCATCTTCTGGCCACAGAATGTTGGAACTGAGGAAAAAAAATGCAAAGGCGAAGAGACAAGAATTCAGAGTGAGCAAGAAAGAAAGCGACGAGATGCAGCTTTCAGAGCTGCGTTTCTACTTCCAAGTTCCCTTCTTTTGCCGCTTCGTTTTTTCGGGCCAAACAAACAATTACCTCCAATCGAAATACCGAAACTGATTGGCAGTTCCTAACTCTCTTCCAACGAACCAGCGCATGACCAGCTTCACGACATCGTGTCTGCAAGGAAAATAGAGAAAGTTACCGCATACCCATCCAATCCAAAGTTGAAAGCAAACTGTAAGAGATCCAAAATTGAACAGAGAATGAACGGAGGTTCAGCAGAGCCAGAGTGAGCTTCATTAAGTTGTACATAGCTGTCATCTTCTGACGATAGATCTTACCCGGATCAACGAAGCAACTCCTTTTGACGAAAGAACCGAGGGACTTAAGGACGTGAGAGTGGCGGATAGTCCCGAACGAATGTGAGATGATCGAGACTCCACAGGTTTCCCAACCTTCTTTGACGATCAGTCTATGAAGGCAATCAGTGAACTCGTGATGTCCAGGTGGATCGAGCCAGTCTTTGGAGAAGATGTCTTGACTGATGTGTGGTTGAAGCGGAATGACGATTGGGTGAGTTCTTCGAAGTGTCGAATCCAGAAAAAAGTAAATCAAAGCAGCGTACTGAGCGAGTCCTTTGAAGGAGAGGTAGAGAGAGGGAAGTCAGCGAAAGGAGGCTCAAGAAGCAGCGGGACAGCATAGAAGATTCTCTCCAACGAAGGTCAATCCTCAGATCGACCACAGATGTCATCTCACAACTCACCGATTCCTAATCCATGAAAGAACCATATTGGGACGTATTTGGAGTCCTCCTCAGCCTTTTCTCTGGTCCAGCCATCAGGTCTTAAAATCAAATACTCCAGTCTTCCTTCTCTTTCCTTCTTGAAGCCTTTTCTGCAAGCTTTATAGATCGTAAAGTATGTCAAAGCATTAGTGACTAAATAAAGAAGTAAAGGTCTGCTCGAGACCTTCACCTTATCGATGGTCAACCTCATGCTTGGGACCTCTTCTTGTGGGACTTCTTTAACCTGTTTGACTCCATTAGTGATAGTTTCCTTCTTATGAACTACTTTGATAGGGAAAGAGAAGCCTTGTCTAGCTTCGACTAGCTCTCTGCAATACATCAAGAAGTCATATCGATCTCCATCGACTTGTTCCCAATCTAATTCAGCTTCTTCATTTAAACGAGATTCCTGTTGCATCTTCGAGAAGGTCGAAGGCTCGACTTCTGGAGACAAGAATCCATCCCTGACGATTCTTGAGGACCTTGATTTAGGTGGGTTGGCTCCGAAAGATGGAGTCGTAGGAGGGATAGGGGAAGGAGGGGGAGAAGTGTCTGGGCTGTTTCCGAAGTAGTCGTCTCCTTGGTGGTCCCGACGAGCTCGCTTCTCCAGAAGTTGGGCTCTTTCCTCTTCGATGGCTTCCAAGCGGACTCCATAAAGCGCCCAGGCCAGCCAGGTCTCCATGTCTCGACCTAGAGGGATGGAAAGAAAGACATGATCAAGACATGAGATAAGAATGAATTCCAAAGAGAGTGAGGTGAGAGGCAAACACTGGACACTCACGAGTGATGATTGTCTCTGGATTTGGCTTCTTGAACCAAAGAGATTGCAGCTAATTTAGGAGAGGAACACAAGACAGATGATTAGAGAGTGAGATTGAGATCCTTGTACCCGCCTCGCCTTCTATTCTTTCAGTATCTTTCGAACTAACTCCTTCGACCAATGGTTCCATTCTCATTTACTTTGCCTCTACCCAACAATGTGAACCTTCCTACAACACTCACCTCGTGAAACCTCTGAGCTCTTGGGTCACTTTTGGTCAAAGGTCTTTGAACAAATTCTGGAACATAAGAATTCGCTCTAAGCCTCACGACTCTCTTAGCAGCCCCAGGAGTCAATGGAGCCAGTGAAGGCGAGAACATGGGGAAAGCTTGTCCCGAACTCGAGATAGAAGAGGAAGTAGCAGTTGGAGTCATTGGAGTTAATCCAAAGGATTGATGATTCCGCTGCCTAAGATTGTGTCCACCTTTGTTCTCGTTCTTGTCCAAGTAACTTTCGATCTTCTCGGGATTAGCCTTTGAATGTTGTAGATGAGGTTCCACATGAGTGTGGTTTTCAGGATTCATTCCAGAAGAGAGGGCTCTTGAGAAGACTTGCCTGAGGAATCTCCTCCCATAAAGAGGCGCTGGGCCAGGCGCTTGAATCCTTCTGACTTGAAGGAAGTGCCATATTGAGAAGGATACTTCTAAAGAGGAGTAGAAGAAGATGGGATAGTGGATTAGAGGATGAGTGTTGTTGGAGATTGATTGAAGAGGATAGATAGGACGGAAAGGTGCCAGCCGATGAACCGAAAGAAGAAAGTATGCCCATGATAATGGAATGATTGACCAAATTGAAAAGATGATTAGATTGACTAAGATGAGAGCAAACTTGGCCAGTGGCTTTGCCATTTGGTTGAGGATTGAGTGAAGTTGTGCTTTGTTTTGCTTGCAGAGATGAGAGTCAATACTTGAGCTTGAAAGATGGACAGCTTGATAGAATAGAGAATTTCGAATCAGAATTTAGAAGAATAGAAACGAGATTATAAAAGAGTGTGAAGAGGAGAAAGATTATAAAGACATCCTTGATTTGGTTGGGAGAAGAGGAAGATCCCATTCCCCAACACGTAAACATAACACTTTAATGAGACCCGTGCGAATCCGTGCGAGCATGAATGGGACTGCCGACTGACTGCCTTTCCTGAAAGATGAAATGTAACTTTTTTGAGAGAGGTGATCAAATTACAGAAAGAACCTCAGGGCGAGAAGCTTCAAGCTTCAAGGTGACAGCGTGACAGGTTTCCTCCCACTCGAAGAGGGAAGCTCGTTGGCAGCAGGCAGATCCAGGGGCTGGCAACGTCAGGCGCAATAATTCAACCTTTTAAGTGAGTGATTATGTAGAAAAGATGTGGTTTTGATTGTGGATCAAGCTGAGCAACTTCGATAGTGTCGACGTCTCAATGCTCGTGACTACCGTCTTGAAGTTCAAGACCTCGTCACAAAGTCACAAAATTCCAACTCCAGTCTATCTTCTACAAGGGTCTGGATAGTGGCTTGAGAGAAGGTCAGCTGGTTTTCTGGAGGGAGTAAGGAGGGAGCGTGTACTCAGCCTCCTCATCCACCCACACTCTCACTAATTCACCTGACTATTGTGCTTTCTTCTTCTCCCTTCGATGGGCCTGATAGGTCGATCTTTTGTTCTTTCCGCCGGATTCTCTCTGAGCCCGAAACTCGGGCTTACTAGAGCATCAATTTCTAACTTCTGTTTCATTGTGGCAAAATCAGACGAAGAACACACACTTCGTGGAAAGGATCCAGAAACAAATTCGTGCTCTCTGATCAATCTTAAAGTCTTCAGCGTTCTATGCCTCGAATGGTACCTTGAAGGTGGGGGGGGGGCGGGAGAGAAAAGAGAGGGGGGGTCCTTCAACCAGAAAACGAGATGTCACGATCGCAACCGCAGTCGCCCCGCAACGTTTCCTCTCAGATCTTGACATCTTGATCTTGTGGCTGAGCTTTTTGAAGAGACGACTACTGTACGTACCTTCAGATTTTAGAGATCAGAGGGATCAGAGATTCAATGAGAGGCCCAGATGTTGAATTGCGGTTTTCAACTCCTTGGGCGTTTTTTTAGCTCGGAAGGAAAAGGGGCTTAATTTTCTACTGAGTCTTTTCCAAAGATTTCCTTCCTTCTCCCTTTCTTCCTCCCACACATTCATACGAAATGGTAGAATCAGTGCCTTCGAAAAAGTTGCTCTTCATTAGCAACGCCGAGTATGGGCAGGCTTCAATTCACTGTTCAATAATCAAGGATCTGCTTTCCCGCAGCGACCAAGCACTAGAAATCCATCTACTTTCATTTCCTTTTCTCCAATCCAGAGTTTCTGATTTAGTTGACGCCTCAAACAAAAACTCTCTTCAATTTCATCCGATTCTAAGTGCTCCTAGTTACCTTCAAAAACAAGAAGAGAAAGGTGCTCTCTCCGGGTTTATACGCCACGGAACAGGATTCTTATCAAGTATCGCCAGCTATATGACCATAGGACAAGCTCTCCTTCCTTGGACTGGAGACGAATATCTCAAGCTATATCACGAGATGTCTAAGGTTATCGAAGAAGTGAAGCCAGATCTGGCTATGGTTGACGTGCTGTTCGCTCCTGCAATCGACGCTTGTCTAGGTACAGGACAAAAACACATCATTCTTTCCCCAACTCCTTTCAAAGGAGATCAAGGAGGAAAAAACTTTAACTTACCAGCGTGAGTCATTTCACTTGGAAAAGCACTCGTCCCCTCTGTCGTACTTACCTCACACCTCTCCTTTGACCTCACAGTTGTTCTTCAGGTTATCCGTATCCTCTCCCTCTCATGGTGAAGCCTCTAAATTACATTCTATTGATTACCCTCACTTTTTGTTTCATGTTCGGTGGGGTTTACCAAATGCTCAAAAGGGTGAGAAAAGAAAACGGAATGACACATCCCTTACCATCTATCGTCGACCCCAAAAAAGAGCTCGTCATTAGTGCCTCAGCTCCTGAATGTGATTATCCTTTCGAACCTAACCCAGCCTTAAGTCTACCTGTCGGCCCTATCGTTCAACCCATCCAAGATTTAGAAAAAGTTGACCCTGAACTCTTGGCTTGGATTTCCAAACGACCTACCATTCTACTAGCTTTAGGATCTCATGTTCACACGACTCAGAAGATGAGCCTGGAGCTCTCATTAGGATTTAAAAAGGTTCTAGAAAAAAGAAGGGACGTTCAAGTTTTATGGAAGGTTAGAAAGCCTCATGGAGATGAAGGTTTCGATCCTCTCGAAGATATCAAGAGAATCTTGGGGAAAGAATTGAAAGATGAGAGAGTTAAAATCGTTGATTGGTTAAAAGCTGATCCAGTTTCTATCCTAGCGACTGGCCATGTCATTTGTTCGGTGAACCATGGGGGAGCGAACTCATTTTTCGAGAGCATTTAGTGAGTATGTGGCGACGAGGTGATCATTTCTTGTTCATTACTGGTACCTTTGACTAATCAGAATCATTACTTCTTTTCTACAGTACCGGAGTTCCACAAGTAGTGCTAGCTTGTTGGTTTGATACCATGGATAACGCTGCGAAGGTAGAATTCCTCAAAGTAGGGACGTTTGGAAACCGGAGAGCAGCCCCTGACGCTGAATGCGAGGAATTCTCTCGAAACCTTCTCAAGGTCATTGGAGATGGAACAGCCCAAGGGGATTTGGATACCGCTCAGATCAAGAGAAGAGCAATCGAAGTGGGAGAAGCTTCTCGAAAGAGAGGTGGAGCGAGAGCTGCTGGGGACAAAATCATGGAGATGGCGATGGAGGGCTGAAGTGACTAATAGATAGAGTTTCCCACGATTTTTGCAAGAAATCTCATGACTTACTATACTTCATCTTTCATTTTAGAAGAGTCTTTAGTCAGACACACTTTGGAGAAGCGATCGTCAGTCGATGGAATAGAAAGTACTACAACTCGAACCTATTCGTTGAGATCCCAGACTTTCATACTGGTATCAAAAGTTCGACAAATCATTTCTTCTTCTTCTTCTTCTTCATCAGAATCAGAATCAGAATCCGAAGGTTTCATCTTCGGTCTCTCTGATCGAGATTCCCAATGTCTAGCACCAGAAGTAGTGAGAAGATATGAGGAAAGAGAATGAAGAGAGGCGGAAGTAATGGCGTCTTTTGGAGAGAGAGAGAGAGAGAGAGAGAGAGAGAGGAAAAGAGGGGGGTAAACGGGAGGAAAAGTCAGCGAATGGAAAGTCCACTTTTCGATTCAGCGGTGCGATATTCAACAGACGTTCCAGCTGGCTCACCTTCATGTGCTTTCCAGCTGAAATCTGGCTCGACTTCAACTTCCTGAAGTGATCCGAGCGCATCTACATCGCTTGTCTTGGAATCTGCAACTTCCCTTGAAATAGCCTCTTCTTCCGTCCCATCTACTTCGATCGACTCTTGACTTAAAGCAGCATAGCTCTCGATCTTCCAGGCATTTATTTGACCTTCTCGATTCCCCGCTACTAACCATCTACCAGAGTAATCTATCGAAAAGTAAAGCCTCTGTTGGGATTCTGACTTGCTAGCTTTGTTCAACTTCTGCTGAATATCAACTTGCTGATCTTGAAAGTTCTTGTCATTTTCTCTTGTCCTTCCAGAGAATCTTGCCATCACCGGCCCATCTCCAACTGAGGCTATTCTCAAATCTTGACCCTTCCCTTTCGATTTCGATTTCCAAGTTTGACCAGCTAGTAACCCGAATCTAGGTTTCTCATTGACATGATTCAGGTCATAGAGGATAACAGAATTGTCCTTTGATTTCCTACAGCTAACAAAAAGTAAATTTGGATTCAAAGGGTGGAATTGAACCTATGAAAAGGGTCGAGAGTCAACAGCTTTCATTTCTTATCTCTTCAAGGAACTCAGCCTTGAAGTCTTTGTTAAACTCACCTGAGAAACTCCATCTCCAAATTCTTCTTTCCAACCTTTCAAACAAGTCAAATTTCCAGCCCTATCGGGATCAAAGCCTGAATCCCAACCACCGAAATCAAGAGAATAAATCCCAGTGTTTCCAGAGAAAGTTCCGATGGCTAGTAATTCGAGACCAGTCTCTTGATCTAAAGTAATTGCTATCGAAGAAATAATACCTTTTTGAGAAGGCAAAGAATGAAGATGTTGAACGTTTAGACCTGGAGTTGAAATTGGTAGGATGTAGAGTTTCGAGTGGTGTCCTCCGTAGAGCCTGTTGAAGAGTCGGAAAGGAGAAAGATTGCACTTTTCAGTGTCAAGAGGGACAAGAGGTAGGTAAGAGGGAGTAGAAGTTTCGAGAACAGAAAGAGCTTACCGAGTTCCATCGAGAGAGAAAGATAAACATTGAGGACCTATGAACCTTTCTACGTGATCCATGATTCCGTACGATGCTCTGACCTAAGCGATTTGAAAAGAAAGAAGTTCGTCAGTAAGTATCATGAAGATGGTAAAGAAGATCGAGTAGCTATTCACTTTGGCAGAAGAGGCGTCTATCAATTTGACAGGAACGTCTCTTGAGCTCATCGCGAAACACCAACTGGCTGGATCATCTTTTCTGGCGAATGGGTACCAGACTACTTCTAGTAAAGGTGTGGGACTTTGAATGGATAGTTGATGTTGGAGATGTTGATTTGAAGTAGAAGTAGAAGTAGAAGTGGAAGTGGAAGTGGAAGTGGAAGGAGTGGAAGGATGAAAAGAGAACAGATCTATGGAATGAGTTGAAGATTGAGCTAGGACGTGAGTTCCATCTGGAGACCTGTAAAGAAAGGAATAAAGGAGAAGCATTAAAAGGTGTAAAATGAATGAAGGAACTTGAAGCTGAGCTCACCAAATGGCTTTCCTCCAGATTGACTGCTCCTTTCCACGATGGGTACCTGAAGTGCCGTTCGAGGTTTTTCGTTTGCTGGATAAATGATCATGTGTATCTCGCTCTGATGGGTTTATGGAGGAAAGTAACTTGGTAGAAGACGGACAAGTTTCGGAAGGGGAAGGGAAAGAATAAACTGGGGCAATCCATTGCTGAATCGGTTCTTCTTCGCAAACTTGCGTCATCTTGTAAGATTCTATTTCTATCTATTTCTCTTGTCAATTTAAAGAGGTTTAGATCAGATCTTGGAGGAGTCGTCTGTCGTCTGGTCTGGCTTGAAATGTGAAGCCGCCGATGAAGCGATGAAGCCACTTTGACACTGTTGAAATCTCCTTTGTCTGGTGCCCATTGATCCCACCATCCTCTCTACTCAATCTTCCTCTTCTCTTCTCTTTTCATCGCCTTTTTATTGCAATTTAAGTCATTCAATCCAACGCAAGGCATCAAGCTTGAGAATCAACAAGAGGTTATCACTCTCTGCGAGGTCCCCTAGCTCAGCGCAGCTTATTACCTCTGTTTCTCGTTTCTCCATCGCGACCCAACCTCACACCTGCTCCAAGTTTCCATTCAAGGTTGGGTTCTTCTAGAAATCAACTCTAGAATTCTTAATCTCATTCGATTTCAGAGATGGGAGCTCTTTGCTGTAAACCAGAGGTGAGTCCAGGTTTTAATCAAAGCGCAAGCTGCATTCATCCCACCTTGAGAAACCAATCCCAATCCCAATTCCCTTCCAAGACGATTGAATCTACTTTGAATCCATCCAATGAGTGACTGAACGTTGACTCTTATTCTTTATGCTCCTCTCTTACCTCCCTTCTACATCCAGGTGATTGACTTTGATGGACCTGTGGACCTTTATCACTTCTACCTACTTCGCGCTGTGGGTAAAGGCGCTTTCGGAAAGGTCAGAGTAGTACAGCATAAGCAGACAAAAGTGAGCATATTTCAAGCAGATTTCATGTTAGATTAAGGATTTGTGGTTGGAAGCTTGTTCCATCAGAAGGTTGGGCGATCCACATTCGGATAGACATGAACACTCATTCAATTCAAAGATGTCCATCATTTCTCTCTCTCTCAAGGAAGCTCTGAGAAGGGCCGAGTATTTCTCAAGAGATCTTTGAGAGACTAATCTTTCTCGATTATTAGATGTGGTCCTCATGTTGGTTTCTATTCTTACCTTTCTTTGCCCTTCAACCCCTCTTCAGAATCTTTATGCCCTCAAATACATCAACAAACCCAAATGCATCAAGATGAGAGCTGTTTCAAACATCATTCAAGAAAGGAGATTGTTGGAAGAGATTGAGAGTCCTTTCGTTTGTAATCTGAGAGTGAGTATCTTCTCTTGGAGAAGATTGGAGAGGAGGGTCATGCATCGAGAGTGAAAGGTTTGGAGATGAGAAATGGACTCTAAGATCCCTGATGGCGGATTGGATTCTCTAAAAGAGATGCCGGTCTTTCGGAATTTCATTGGGACTGAACGTCGCTTGAAACTGATAAGCTGTTGGGGCCTAAGGTGTGAGAGAGCTCACAAGCCTCCTGAAATCTATACTGATTTTCTATCCTTCAACTCTTATCAATTTGTTCTCACTTTTCTCTTTTTCCCCCTTTTCAGTATGCTTTCCAAGACGATGAAAACATGTTCATGGTTCTAGATCTAATGTTAGGAGGAGATTTAAGATTCCATCTAGACAGATCCGGAAACATGAAAGAAGAAGTCGTGAAATTCTACGTCGCGGAATTAGCAGTTGGATTAGACTATCTTCATAAATTGCAAATCGTTCATAGGGATTTAAAACCAGACAATGTACTTCTAGATGAAAAAGGACATGCTCATTTAACAGATTTCAACATAGCAGTTCATTTCAATCCACGTCGACCTTTAACATCAGTAGCAGGATCAATGGCATACATGGCACCAGAAGTCTTAGCGAAAAGGGGCTATCTTTCATCAGTAGATTGGTGGTCTTTAGGAGTTATGACTTACGAACTCTTATTTGGTAGAAGACCTTTTAGAGGGAAAACCAATTCTGCTTTAACTCATGCTATTCTCAATGATAGATGTAGTTTCCCTGAGAATGTCTCTACTATAGTTTCCAGAGATTGTGTCTCTTGTGTTAAAGGTCTTTTGGAAAGAGATCATAAGAAAAGATTAGGTTGTAAAAACGGAATTGAGGATTTCAAAAACCATCCTTGGTTCAGTGATGTTAATTGGGATGCTTTGGAAAGGAAAGAGGCTACTCCTCCTTTTGAACCTGATAGCAAGAAAGCTAACTTTGATGCTACTCATGAATTGGAGGAATTGCTTTTGGAAGACAATCCACTTAAGGCTAGGAAAAGGAATGTTAACCAAGATTTGGATAGTCTGACACCAGAATTGAGACAGATGGAAGAGCAGTGAGTAATGGTTCGTTATTCGAAAATGACATCCAAAACTGACTTTGCCTTCGCCTTTTCCTCACAGCTTCGCCCCCTTCGATCATCTCAAACAAACACGGCGAAGTTATTTCAAGCAACCCCGTCGAGATGATTTTGGAACTCAATCCCAAGTCTCTACTTCAGGTCCAGGATTAGGTTTAGCAGATCAACCACTTGCAGAAATGACGAATCAAAATGGAGCTAGTAATAGTAATACTGGACATTCTTTAACTAACACTCCTTCATTGAATGATCGAAGTAGAGCTACAAGTCCAATCCCACCTCCGATGCATGAACAACAGAATCCAAACCAACAAGAAGTGATGGATGGAAACCAACCTTATTCTACTCCAAATGGCAATGCTCATAGGAATGAATACGTTTCCGAATCGGAAAGGAGAGGGTACTCAAGTTCTCAAGCTTCTGGTTATGCTCAAGGTCAGCAAGGTTATCCTCCTCAGCGAAATGGTTATACTGAAAATGAAGCTTATCAGATGGAGGAAAAAACTGGTTATGCTACTTAAGTTATGATTTACTCAATTCAGTCCTTAGTTTGCTCCATTTTCGCAGGACAAGTCTCCCCTTTTCAGCAAATCTAAATCTGTAACCTTTGTTCTTTACTCTCTACTCTTCTTCGTTCAACTTCTTCAAGTTAGCCAACCTTTTCAAAACTCATCAATTTCCTCTTTCTCTCACGAACTTCAAAATGATACCACAGATTATTCTAATATCTCCAAACTACACACCATCCCATCCCCCCCCCCCCAAAATCTCTTTCTCCTTCTCTCCCTCTTTATTCTCGTTTTCTCCCACTGCCAACTGTTAATAAGGTCCAATTGAATGTCAGATCAAAAGTTTGCTTCATTGATTTGGTTATCCCTTCGTGCGATCTCAATCTTTCACTCCTTCCACACAAACACAAAACCCTCACTTTCTCCCTTTTCTCGCTCCCGTTTACCTGCTATCTACATTCACTACATTCTTATAAATATTTCAATCTCTTTCTTCAAAACATGAAAGCTTCTCACTCGAATCTTTTTCTGTGTGAACCCCTCCCTCCGAAGATTCGTAACCTTCCCCCCTTTTTTTCTCCTTTTCCTCTCCTCTTCTAACAGGAAGACTAAGAAACAGTTACTATTATGGATTTGAAGAGGGATGGAAACAAACTTCATGATCCATAGAGCTCAAATTCGTCGATCTTGAGGTTCTGGGACTCGGGGGAAGAATCAGTCAGGTAGATTCTTCGCAGCCTGCAATTTGCGTGGACCTGGCAGGAAGAGTCGAGGGAGGGAGAAGACTCAGGGTTAGATCAGGTTTGTGAGAAGGTAAGTACGAGCAGAAGTGTTTGAATTGAGTGTCAGGTTCGATGGATCTTTGTTTGAACTTTTTTGAATGGCAGTTCCTTCTGAGGGGTCAAAGTTGCTTAGTAGAATCGAAAGGCAGCAACGCAGATCTGAATAATCTGTCACTTACCTTGACATAGGTTAAGCTTTCAAATCTATCGAATGGAATGAGTGCTGGAGAAAGAGAGGATCTATCCTCGTCCGTTCGAGCTTCAGACATGGCTTTAGCAGTGTCCAAGGATAGTAGGCTTGGATTATGTAGATGAGGCATGAAATATGGTAGATTAAGAGTAAATGAACACCATTCGGTTAAGACATTGTTCTCACGATTAGGTGTTTGAGGTAAAGCAAGCGGTAGATGGAGCAAGGGACTCCTGGATTCTTTCACTTGGAATTCTTGATCTTCTTCTTCCTGACCTTCAGATTGCTTGCTAATTCGATTGAACAGATATAAAGTAGGTCTGGCTTGAAAGTTACTGAGTCTTATCCGTCCGATTTGACCTTTGAAATCTTTTACTCCAACTTCGATGACTAGAGGTCTTGAATCTAACGGCTTGAGCTGAAAATGAATGCACGAGTTCGTCAAACCTAGTTCATTAAAGTGATTCGTGTGATCTGTGGTGGATTTGAGTAGAGGAGGAGATCTAATGTAGGTCGTAGCGATTGTTGGCGATTGAAGATGCAAAACTGTCTGAGTTATCGATTGAGGCCTCCGATCGGTATTCTGTTCATCTTTTTCTTGGACGTCTACTGACTCATCTTCATCTTTTAGGTTTGAGCTTCTGAGCTTGAAGTTTGAAGGATCTCTGAAGATTAAAGCTGCTTCGTTTGCTTCTAATTCCTTTTCTTCATCCGTGTCATCCTGAACGAGGACGCAACCAGAATCTTCTGGAAGAGTTGAATCAATCTGAACTGAGAATAGAGAGAAGGGATTTGAGGAAGTTGAAGAGAAGAGGGAGAGGGGTGAAGAAGCTAAGGTCTTTCGAAACATTGCGGTGGGAGGGAAGAAGAAAAAGAATACAACAATGAGCGCATGAGCTCGTCTCTTCAATCAACATTTCAGCGGACTTCGCTCTCACATTCTCTCAAAAGCAAAATGGATTTCAGAAATGAAACATAGATATAAGTCAGAAGCGAGAATCGGGATAACAGTAGTGATAGCAGAAAATAAGGCTAACAAGGAACTAAGAGATATCAACAAGGAGGATAACAGAAACGTGACACGGAAACAGAAACAGGAACAGAGATCAATTCGAGATCATGACTCGAATAGAAGAGAATTAAAAACCTTTACTCCCACCAAACATCGACGAGAAGTTGCCAGAGCCACCGCCAAATTTGTTTCCAGGAGGTCTCATAGCGTGAGGATTGGAAGATTTCAAAGGAGATAATTCCATTGGAATGTCTAGTTTAGGAGCAAGAGAGGATGAACCCTGATGAAACAAAAGACAAAGACATGAAGATAGATGAGTATTTGAACTGACGGTGCAATCGCAGTTTTCCTGCTGCGTTTGATCTCTGCACTCACCTCATTGTTCCAACCAGACATTCCACCACCACCACCTAGTAGCTTGATTTTCTTCTTCTTAGCTGGTTGAGCTCCATCACCAGCCGGAGCGGTTTCCTTCGACTCCTTCTTGCTCTTGACTTTTGCGATCATCGGCGTAGCCTGAACATCAGCCATCTGCTCCAACGATTTCTGTTTAGGAACGACTCTAGAAGTTGAGCTTGAAGCAGACTTGACTTTCCCTTTAACAGTGCTCTTCTTAGGCTGTTCAATAAAGTCATCTTCATCATTCTCTTCCTCTCTCTCCGCAGCAGGCAGTTCTTCAGGTTCTTCAACTCGTTTCTTGCTTGTTGATTTGGATCCACTGGTCGCAGTAGGTTTACGAGAAGTAGAAGAGGAAGCTACCGGGTTCTTGCGAGGTGAAGGACTGTTCTTGGCTTCGGTTTCAGCTCCAATTTCATCCTCTTCCTCGATCGGTTCTCTTCCTCTCTTCTTGTTGAAAGAGACTGGAGGAGAAGATCTGAGATCGAAATCAGAAGCTCCTTGCATTGGATCCCTTCGCTTGCGCGGAGGAACTTTGGCGACTGCTTTCGATTTACTTGATTTCCTCGGTGATTCCTCGAATTCGTCTTCTGGTTGTTCCTCGGCTGCTGAACCAGCTTCCTCCTCCGAATCTTTGGAAACGTTTTTTCGTTTCTTGGTGGCGGCAGCTGCTTTACCAGTAGCTCTGCTGGCTTTGGACTTCGCAAGTACGGCAGGAGAATGTGGAGCAGCTCGAGAGGCGATCTGGAAGGGGGAGTGTTTTAGAGACAAGTCAAAAAGCGTTCACCTTGCTGGTTCTATGGACCATAAATCAGAACTCACCTGTCGTTCCAACTCTTCAACTCTACTCTTCAACTCCTCCTTCTCCTCTTCGTCCTTCTCTCTGAGAGCCTCGAATTTCTCAACCTTCTTGTTCTCCTTCTCCAGATCTTTCCTGAACTTGGCAGTTTCTCTCTGACTAGCCTTCAACTCTTGATTCAGTTCTTTGATTTGGCTTTGAGCCTCACCGTTCTTTCCAGAGTTTTCCTCGCTCTTCTCCAATTGTTCTTCCAAGGCCAGATTCTCATCTCTCAGTTCATCAATCTCCAGTTGTTTCTCAGTTGAAAGTTCTTCCAAGGTTTGTTCGAATTGCTTGATCTTCTTCTTTGCCTTCAATAACCTAGATTGCAGTTCAGAGCTAAAGTATTGTTCTTCTTTCATCTTGATCTCGAATTCGATTGCTCTACCAGTTTGATAAGTGATTTCATTTCTAGATAAGACCAATTCACAATTGGCGTCTCTCAACTTTTCCTTGACTCCCATCGCTTGAAGAAGCCTTCCTTCGTCCGAGAACTTGCTTTCCACCCTAGCCATTTCTGCATCCTGAAGACGCCTCTGCAGAGATGAGTTCTTGCTCTCTAGACCAGCGATCTCGTCTTGATATTTGGTTTGGTTCTGTTCACATTCATCCTTCCACCCCTCTGCTTCGGTTTGCCAGTCCACCTTCTTTCCTTCCGTAGTCTTGAGCTTCTTTTCGGTAGCGTTTAACTGTCTCTTGAGAGAGGCTAACTCTTCCTGGGCTTTGGCTAGTTCGAGGCTAGCTACTCTTTCAGCTCTGACGACTGGATTGTACTTCTCGGCAGGCGTCATTGGAGTGTTTATTACGTTCGGTCTAGCTTTGAGTGGAGATACTGATCGATGAGAGGTAGTCGAAGCTGAAGGGGCGAAGTTGGGGTTCTTGGAGATAGAGGGAGGTGGAATGGGACCATTGTTGGAAGATCGAAAGGAATTGATGCTGGCTGGATTCGTAGTAGAATGAATTGCTCTTGGGATTTGAGATTGGATTCTAGGTTGAGATTGAGGTTGAGCAGAGGTAGAACGAGAGGTAGGAGCTCTCTGAGATGCTTGTTGTTCCTCCTCCTGCTCCTGCTCCTGCTGCTTCTCCTCTTTGATTTCACGTGAAGGAACTCTAGACTGCTTTGGAGTAGATACGTCTCCTTGATTCTCCTGATTGAATGATTGAGGAGTCCTCTCACTTGGCTGAGCTTGCTGAGGTTGAGGAGAAGCAGAAGGGACTAGTACGTCATCCCTCATAGCATCCCTACGGCTATCCTTGAAGGCGTTTGGATGATCATCGAAATTGAAGTTGTATCCACCCCCACCATTCCCACTGATTGGCCTCTCATCGTAGTCGACTGGCTTCCTATTCGAGGTGGATGCCATTGGTTGTTCCTCTTCTTGCTGCTGAGACTTACCACCAGTCTCTTCATCATCCCCTTCCCTCAAAGATTGCAGTTTCCCATCCTTACTTGAAGTTACGAAAGGATTGTTCTGAGGATCCGACGCGGTTTGCTTGTTGGAATGGGAAGTAGAGGATGAGGATGTAGCATGTAGACTTCTAGCTCTGGTTGGACTTGACTCTATTAGATTGGAACTTGATGTTGGATCCATCGATAGCTTCCTCGGTGATCTTCGCTTTGCGTTTGAGGGTGGAGGCGTTCTCTCAAGAAGCGCCATCTTTAAGAGAGCCAAAGAGGTGTGTGGGTGGTGGTCAAAGACAAACACAAACGCGTCCACTCAACACTTCAGTAACACACGTGAAGAAACGAGAGTGAGGTGAAAGATGATACGGGTGACATTGATTGGTTGTATTTGTATTCGATTGTTCGCTTTGTTTTCGAAAGTCTTCTTTTCCCTATATCCTTTGCCCATCCCGTCCCTCGCCTTTCCCTCTCTTACTCTTCATCCAGATCCATCGCATCCCCTCTACCTGCCCCTCTAGCTCTCAGACTGGTAGGAGATCCCACCTCATCACTTCCATTTCGATTCCTCATTAAGCTTCCCTCCTGCTCCAGTACAGCGTTCCCTTTCCTCAAAGGACTCGAAGGAGGAGGACTGTCATCACCCCAAGACCCCTCTCTAGAATCTCTTCTCCTAGTCCTATCCGGTTTCGGTGTACCTTCAGTTTCACTTTCCAGTTCCTCCATAGGTTCCTCCGAGTTCTTGCTCATTCCAAATCGTTTCGAAAGGGTATTTTCATGATGAGAATCATCTCCAGTCATAGCTAGACTTGCTAAATCTGAGTGGCTAGCTGAATAAGCTCGTCCGTCAGGTTTTAAACTATAAGGATGAGAACCCACCGTTGAGCCGATGCTGTTGTTCTCATTTGGAGAAGGAGATAAAGCTAAAGATGGATTATGAGAATGACTTGGATTGAAACTAAATCTACTTGAAGTTGAATTGACTCTTTCTCTTTGAGTTGCAGTTGAATCTAAACGATCTCTCCTACCGAAGGGGGAGGATACTGGTGTACTTGAAGGTCTACGAGAATTGAAGTGACCACATCGAGGGCAGACGTATTCTGAAGAGTGGAGGGAGGAAAGGTTGGTAGTCGAAGTCAGTCGAAAGCTCGTATGTTTGCAGTCTTTGAGATTTGATCTCATACAATCTACTCACGAATCTCCTCGATTTCCTCCTTCAACGCTAGACCGTTGTGAGCGTAGCAGGCACTGCAGACAAGAGCGTATCGTTGTTCAGCAGTCATTTGGGAAGGATCTGCACCTAGTAAAGCATCACCTAGTTTATCCATCCAAGTCCTTGGTCCAGGAGGCTGAACAGGCAAAGCAGGAGCTGCCATTCTTTCCGATTGAGAATGAGCAGATCCAGTTGGGAACCTATTCGTACCTGAGGCTGGAGCAGAGTTAGGTTGTAGAGGACCTTGAGCTTGAGGGCCACCTCGCCGAGGAAAAGCTGTCGATGAAGGAGCATTCCCACCTCTTGCTAGAGCCATTGCATCTGGAGTGGAATGTCTGTAAGAAGTTGCGGCATTTGGTTTCTGTTGCTGCTGCTGTTGTCTTGATTGGGATGAGGAAGCTGCTTTGTTTGGATTTTGAGAAGCTGTTGAGGTCTTGTTTGAAGGACCATCATCGTATTTCTCTAAGAGTAGTCTTAACCTATCGAACCTAGTTGCTGCTTTGATTTCATCAATCTTGTCTCTTTGAGTCCTACGAAGAGTTCGAATGTGAGACTCCTCAGCCTCGGCTAGACGATGATACCACCAACGCACGATGCGACGAGTGAAGAAGATCCTACAGATAGAGATGAGTAGAGTAGAGTATAAGAGAAGAAGCATGGAGATTAGTTGCAGCTCCATTGATCTTGGAAGTAGCTGGCATTCCTGTGTTGCTCCTCCCTCACTTCCATCTCACAGACTACCAAGCTCCATGCTATGATGGTCGGCCAATCTCTTTCCTAAATTCCATTCCAAGCTACCTCTTCTCCTTTCCTTTCCATACTCACACGACAGGGGCCAAAGCCAAAGGGATCCACATCAAAGTTCTTTTAGCTCTAGTCTCTGGATCCTCTCCTTCTCTGAGTTCCCAAGTCAAGAATCCCATTGACCAACAGATAGCCACGACTGCTGACCAAAATGCTAGAGCATATAGAGTGAATAGAACGCTTGCTCTTGCGTCTCTTGTTCTGACTTTGGCTAGACGAGCTTGACTTTCCGAGATGTCCTTCTGTAGTCTCCCAAGGATTAGATCGTAGTCAGTCTCTGATCTTCTTGAGATCAAGGACCACCACCATGAAGGTCTGAGGAATGATAAAGTTACCAGAAAGGATAAGACTGTCATCTTGAAGAAAGGAAAGGAGATGGATTGAGATTTGAAGGTACGGCTCTCTCTTCCAGAGCTTCTTCTCCACCGGAGAAGAGTACTTGCTGGCTCAGGCGTCTACAGGTAGAGCTCGACCGGGATTGAACGTTGAGGATTGGATTGAAGCTATTGAAGCGATTCAAAGGAGAAAGGATTGAGTCTTTGAGAAAGACGAGGTATGAGTATAAACGAAGACTCGAAAAGCTGTCAAGACGCAATCCAATCTTTTTTCCCACTGACCCGTTCCATCCAGATTTCAACCGTATCCTGATCATCTTAATCCTTTACAATCCATTAGGTCACATTTTCCAAGTCATTCGTTTTACCTTTAAGGATGGCGTCAGCCCTTCAAACTCAATGCAAAGTCTGCAAGCAAGAATTCTACGATCCACTCAATCCAGAAATTTCAGAAAAGAGAGCTCAAACGTTAGCAAAGACTCATTGGGGAAGGCATTGTAGAGAATTCTTCGTAACAAAGCTGAAATGTTTAGGAGGTCAAGATAGCGTTTGGGTTAGAGTCAATGCGATTAAGAGAGCAGAAGGTGATTTCGAAAGTCCAAGATGGCCTTGTCCAAGCAAAAATTGCAACAAAATGTATCAAAGTCAACATTCTCTTCATGAACATTGGAACAGGATTCATGTGAATGAAGATAGGAATTCGGTAATGGGTCAGGTCCAAGCACCCGATAGATCGGCAAGAGGTTCAAAACGGGGAGATGGAAACGAAGAGGAGAGCGAGGATGAAGAGGATGACGAATCGAGTCGGAATTGTGAGTCACGAGACATCTTACATTCTTCTCTGTCGGGATGAAAATCTTTCTTTGAGATTATTCGATTGTTAATCTTTTGATTTCTTATCCTCCTGTCCTCCCTCATAGCATCCACTTCCACTCCTCAACCCCACTCATTCGCTTCTCCATCTAACCCAGGTCCTAGATCTATCAAGCTCATCAATTCTTTTACAAAACCTCCTTCTTCATCATCTTTGATGCCTGATTCCACGTCAAGTACATCTCAAGCATCTCTTCAAGCTCAATTACAAGCCTTGAGAAGACAACACCTTGCGCTGGAATCAAGGTTAGATAGAGCAGAAGAAGAAGTTGAAGAAGAAGAAGAACTTACAGATGTCTTGAAATCCAAGACTCATGATTTAGAAACCAGAGCTTTCAGTTTAAGAGATCTAATCGACAAGCAAAGGGCATCGAATGTAGAGTTTAAACATTTGACCTATTCAAAACAGGTGGAGAGTTCAAAGGAGATTTCTACTTTGAAGGAAAGACTTTGGAAACAGAAGGCTTCGAATAAGGCTAATATGAATGGGGTAAATGGAGGCAGTACGAGTTACAGTGGTAGAGAGAGGGCAAAGTTCGAATTGGGACAGAGTAATGATGAAACTGAAATTGAAGGTGAAAATGGTCCAAATTTAGAGGCTTATCTTCTACAGAGAATTGAAGAGAGGAAGGTGAGTTCAACCTAGTGTTACAATCATCGTCAAAATCGGATTCATTGACTCCTCCGAGGCCTCAACTGACTTCTCTTCTTCACCTTCTTCCCCTCAGGCTTTGGGTCAAGGTTCAGCCACTTATACGAACGCATCATCTTCTTCATCCGCTTCAAATATCAGACCAGCTGTTCCTGACAAACCAGCATCTCATCCAGGTCTCAATGCGCTTCGAAATGGTGAAAGCTTGGAATCACCTCCTTCTACTTCAACTGAAAATGAAAATGAACCTCAACTCGACGCTTCAGCTTCTAAAATTTCTTCTCCGACTAAATCAACTTCAAATTTTTCGGACTCTTCTCCTTTGAAGCGTAAACATCCAGAAACTGATTCAGACACAAGACCAAGTCCAGAGAAAAGATTTCCTCCCTACAAAGACCCGTTGCAATCCGCTGAACCTCTACCGAATCCTTTCGCCAACCTCAATTCAGCATCGAACCCACATCCCCACTCAACGACTAATGGATCTTTGTCTCATGCTGACACGACTCCGAAAGTAAATACCTGAATCTCGTCTTTTCTTTCCCCCTCATTCTCTCTGATCCCTTTCCCTTTCATCATTTTTGCAAACCAAACTCATGAACTTCTGTTGACCTTTTCCTACACTGTCTCTTCTATCAAATATTTTCCCCCAAGATGTAATTCAATTCTCAAATCATAGCACACGAAAATTTATTCGAGAAATGAAAAACATAGAAGAACTATTGGTTTGTGATTGCGAAAGGAGAGATAGAATCACAATCCTTCTCGGATAGTATCAAACTCAACTCTATAGAAGAAAAAAAGGACCAGATGGGGAGGGGGGACACAAAAGCTTTCTTCTCTAAATCCTAAACCTTCGTTCTCCTTCCCAAGAGAAAGACTCTCTTCTTCATTTATTGGGTAGAGAGACATCGAGATTTAGTGACCGGAATGGCCGTGGGATGAGGTATCGAGTTTGTATCCTACAATCGACCGCCTACCGATCTGTGATTCGAGAGATAAGAAAAGGAGGGAGAAGGATCAGTCTGCAATCGAAATGGTCCTGAAGAAAATGTCCGAAAGCATGTATTCCAAAACTTCACTTCTCCTGAGATATTCCTCGTTCTTCTCCCTTCTCCTAGTTTGCTTCTTCCCTCCTCTCTCAAATATTCCAAAGGAAGATTTCCTTCTCATTCCAATCAACCTGACTGCCTTCCTCTGCTCATCGAAGCACTTCGAACTACTCACCATTTCACCAATAGTAAAGATTCCAAGACCCTCAACTCCATAGATGGCCAATTTCTTCCAACCACCGTTCTCAATAGTCTTTGCCCAATAGCTTGGGTCTTTAGCACGAGACCAAAGGGTCTTGTAAGCTGAAGAGACGGTTTGGAAAGAGGTTGGTGGAGCTAGACCTTCTGCGATGTAGACTTGCTTGAAGAGAGATCCTGCAACTTTGGCGTTGTAAACTACTGGTTCGGAGTAAGCTGAGAGGAAGAGGAGAGGAAGGAAGGAGAAATTAGCGATTAGCGAGGCCTCTGGGTGGGCTCAGGTTGGAGGCGCGAAAAGGTTGGAGGGATAGGTTTGGATTCAAGTAGCTTCTTCTTGGGGAAGCCGATGAGATTAAGGGAGAGGAAAGGTCTGAATGAGGATGGAGGAGGGTTTCTTCTGAACCATCTCTAACCTCACTCTCTCGTTCGAAAGATAGGATGAGCATCTTGTGGGCTCTTGATTACGATCCATAGTCTGTTGATCAAAGATCTTCTGTTGCATTTTCACAGAGCCAACCATCTCAGAAGTTGAATGGACTCATTCTCACTTCTTCCTGACCACCCTCGCCCTTGCAGCTAATCTTGCAATCTCCTCCACCATCATCCCTCAAAGGGTTCCATGAATCGATTCTCCGCAATTCTTTCAACTAATACAGTACTTACCACCTAGTAGTCCCTGAGCTCTAGCAGCCAAAGGGCCACCCAATTGCTTGGCTTTCTCAGCAGCTGAACCCAAATGCTTTTGAGCTGCTTGTTGAGCTTTCTGAGTGGAAGAGGCTTCGCTGTTGGCAGCTGTTTGTGAAATGAAACGTAATTGAGTTCTACTCGAAGAACGAATCGAAGTTGAAAGGCGAGAGTATAGCATCTTTAGGGGAACTCTGAGATTTGAACGAGTGGTTGGCTGGAACTTGGAAGGAACGATTCTCTCCGATGTTCTCGCTGTGTGCTCGCTGAGACAACCTCACAAAGTCAAGCCAGAATAGAAAAAAAAAGATATTGTTCTGAAGTGAACGAAGAGAGTATGAAACAAAATGATTAACTAAAGTGTATTCTACATGAAGCCAATGAAAAGTCGGAGAGAGAGAGAGAGAAGAGATTATACCTTGAGAAGTATTTACAGCAAGAACTTTCAATCGAATCAATTATCCCCCATAAACAAAGTGATTAGAACGTAACCATCTGCCAAAACGATGACAGCGAAGACAGCCCAAGCCAGAACAGCGATAGGCAACTTATTATGGAAAAGATGTAATTTCCCCGTCGAACCTCTTTCCAATTCTCCCTCTCCTTCTACCTCTTGTCCTCTTGATTCTTGATTGGCAACTGATCCTCTTCTTCTCAAAGGTCCTTGATCCTCACTTGAAATTTGAGGTTGAGTCTGATTCAAAGCAATGTCACTTTCACCACGTCTACCTCCAACCTCTTCATTCTGTTTAGGTTCCCATAGTCTCATCCATAATTTGCTACCAGTGATGTAGATGAGTGGGAAAGTTACGAAAGGAAGAGCCATTGATAAAGCCACTTGACTTGCAACCAGCATAGTATCCAATCCGTCTTTCCCAACGATTGAAGCTACTAGTAAAGAAGGGATTAAAGCGATTCCCCTGGTTATTACTCGTCTTGCGAAGGGCGAGGTTTTCCAGTTGATGTAACCTTCTGAGATGATTTGACCTGCTAAAGTGACTGTTAGAGAAGCTGATTGACCGGCTCTGTAGAATGTGAGAGAAATAGGGAAGAGAGAAGAGTCAGTCTCGAGATGAGCCTACAGAAGCTTTCCCGCATCGAATGGAAGTGTACTGACGCCAAAAGAGCAATAGCGAAAAGAATCCCGAAAGGTTTCCCCAAAGTATCCGACAGTAAGACGAAAGCATCATGAAGATCAGCTACGATTTCCTGTCCAGGACTATCGGCTCTATAATAGAAAGCAGCACCAGCAACTATCAGAATTGCAGAATTTATAGTGATGGCAAAGAAAACCAAACTCAAAGCTACATCCCAACTTGCATGTGGAACATGGAGTTTGACATGTTTCAAAGCTGCTTGAGGTCTTTTCCCAGCACCTTGTAAATAATCGATCTCAGGTACAATCGGTCCACCTGTTAAACCTAAAGTCAAAGCGAAACCTGAAACGTTGTTTCTGGCGGATTGGAATTTTGATGAAGCTCCTATCGGAGCGATGGCTGTCATATCGATTGAAGGGAAGATTCGGTGGATGAAGGCTTGAAGAGATGTGATCCAACGGTGACGAGTTGGAGAATCATCTTCTGAGGATTGATGGATTTGGGGTGGTAGAGAAGATGAGGAACCGTTGCCGGTGATGGATGCTGGTGTGATGGGCTTTCTCTTGGAATCACCTGGGAAGTGCTCTTCGTCTTGGTCTTCGTCGAGATCCTCTCTGGAAGTATCGACCATGTTAGAAGAGTTCGATGCTTTCTGTTCTCCATCATAGGCGGTATCAATCCTGGTTGTCAAAGCACAGTGACTACCAAGAAACATTCCGTGAGGCATGACAGTAGCCTTTGAGAGGTCGATAGAAACGGAGACGGTCAGCTTGGATGGGCAAAGCAGCAAACCCAATCCTCTCTCATTTCAGATTCTTGGAATCGTTACTACTCACCCCAAGAATTCCTACGGAGACATACAAAGCCTTACTTCCAACTATCGTAGAAGAAGGTACGTATCCATGGAAGACGTCAGCCCAATTTGGATCTACTCTGACTAGTAAAGCAATGAAGCACGAAAGGACTATCAAGACCAAGAATCCGATCAGAAGTTCGAATGCACGGACTCCACTTCCTGGACGATAGATGAACAGGATTAGGAAGACGTCGAAGGAAGTGACGAGAACTGTTCAGGGACGGGAAGGATCGAGGTCAGACGGCTGTTACGGTTGATTTCGAGTGGGTGAGAGAATCATGTTACTCACCTCCACCCCAGAGAGGAAGGGAAGGGAAAAGCCTGGGCAGAGAAGGGCAAGGAAGATGGATAAAGGGGATGTGAGGTTTAGGAATGCTGATCCGTCTCTTACTATCCACCAGACACGATCTTTTCTGTGTTCTCGAGGCAGCATGGTCTCCTCCTTACTGTGCCAGAACAAGTCACCCGCCTCCTAGCCCTTTTTCAAAGACTTGTAGCTGCTTCTCCTGATCTCTTTCTACTTCGACCTCTCTCTCATCACTTGCTCTGCCACCTCCGCTTCCTACCCATTCTCACCACTCACATGTTCAAGGCAATAGCACTCCCAATCAATTCCGCCAATTCAGTGGCAATGATAGCCCCTTCAGCTACGATGTAAAGGATCCAAAGAAGCACCATTCTAGCTTTGTAATTCTTCGAAGACTTGTCGATCTCCTTTGCTTTGGGTTGAGCTAGAGGGTATCCATCTGGACATTGTCTCTTGTAGTCCACGGATTGTCCAAGAACCAATTGTCTAGTTGAACGTGCTAGATCCAATCCAGTTACAATTGCCAATCTGGCACATTGAACTTGTAGGAGAATTGCGAAGAGACCCGAAAGTAAGACTATGAAGAGAAGTTTGTAACCGAATTCACTCCCTGCTTGTAAATCTGTTGCCCAGTTACCAGGATCTGCGTAGGCGACTGAGAGGGAGGAGAGTTGAGAAGGGAAGAGAAGAGATGACATTGAGTGGTGGAGTCAGGATTAGACGTCATGGTCTCTTTCGCCTCGGAATGAGCTGTATAAAACTCACCCGAAGCAATGATTCCAGGACCAATGAATGAGACGCTTGAAAGATAAAGAAGAGGGAGACAGAATGAGATGAGCTGATTGGTAGAGAGGAGGTTGGAATTCCGACCAACAAGCAAGCAACTCAGACTACTCACTGATTCCTCAATGTCTTCTTTGTTGCTTCCCAGAAAATCAACTTAGGATTAGAATGATTAGAAAGAGGTTCATCATCATTCGCTCTTGAAGTCTGGATAGGAGAAGTCGTTGATTGATTCTCATTCCCAGCATCCCCTCCAGCTTCATTTCTACCATTGTCATCTTGCTCTTGAATGTCTAATGCTCCTTTCTTAGCATCTATTGATTCTTGATGATTGAAATCTGGCCTTGAAGGGTTCAAAGAAGAAGTAGATTGGCCTCTTTGAAGCTCTGCGATTGCAACGTCTTGGAAGAAGAAGGTTGATTGGTTCTTCCTCCCTCCGAAATGATCGCTTGGTAGATTCATCTGGCTACTACTGCTACTACTACTGCTACTTCTTTGACGTTCTTTCTTTGCTTTCTACTTTGTTGCGATGAGAAGTGGGAAGGATCTGATGGTGTTAGGAATTGGCTCACTTCCTGGTCGGATGTACACGGAAAGAAAAAGGGTCCGCGTCGACACATCGAATCATTGCCACCAAACCATCTAAATCACAAGGAGGCGGTTGCAGAGAAGACGAAACGGACTATTTACAAGTCACAAAGAGAAAGAGACGGAGAGGGAGAGAGAGAGAGAGAGAGAGAAGGTAGTTCTTTATTCAAGAAACGACGGAAGTACAAATGTAATGAGATCCATGTAGATGACGGGAAACCAAAATTAAAGAGTGGGAGGATGAACAGGTAGGAAAACGAGAGATTGAAGAAGTGAAAAGGAGGACCAGAATGATGCCACGAGAGACGCAGAAAGGAGAAGGACTTCCAGGGGGGAATAGGATAAGAGATTGTTCTCCTGACTATCGACCATCGCTTTGAAACAATGGGAAGCTCTGTCGAATCAGAAAAGTATTAGTTGTAGCCGGTCGGAACCTGGAGAGAAAACATGCAGGAGAAGCAGAGAAATGAGTTAGATGAAGTGGAAGTTAGACTTGAACCACGCAACACGAAGGTACTCACGTATAAAGCTAGAGCTCCAAGAGCAAGGATGTTGCAATTGTTGATGAAGGCTGTGGAAAAGAGAGAAAAAGAGAGAAAAAGAGAGAGAAGGAGGAGGACGGTGGAAGGTAAAGACACTGGCTGGCGTTCGAAGACGAGAGGAGGACTCCGTGACAACGCACCTTGCTTGGCTCCTGGTCCCTTGGCCTTACAGAAACGAGTTTTGGTACTGCACTTGTAAGATCCGCTGAGATCACAGAGTAGATTGAGAAGATAGAAGGGTCAGCAAAGAGTTAAATGGGGATGGTAATTGTAGCCAGCGATCAAAGCACCCACTCTTTTGGGTAGACTGGCTCATCGTCATCTTGGAGGTAGATGTGGCAAGATCCAATGTGCTTTCCAGTCTTTGAGGAGTGAAGGGAGTACTCAAAGTTCTTTCCAGAGAATGTTGGAAGAAGCTGAATTCCCAGGATGCGACGGTCTGGAGGGCAGAGAAAGGGGAGAAGAATGAGTGACGTCAGTAAGGTGCGTGATGAAAGAGCGATCCAAAGTTTCGAAACTCACCAAGATCGACAGTCTCCTCAGATTGAGCTTGAGGAGCAGCAGCCACGAAGGCGACGAAGGCGAGGGAGAGGATGGATTTGATGGCGACCATTTTGATTTTGAGAGGTTTTTCGTAAGGAGAGGAGAGAGGGGAGATGAGGATGAGAGGGAGGATGAAGATGATGATGAAGATGAGAGAGAGTTTTGTGGATGAGGAAAAGAAATGAATGAAGAGCGAAATGGCTCAGCTTTTATACCTTTTTGGGACTACCCCTTGATTCCTTCAACGGCCACCAGTCCCGTCATTTACTGTGTTTATTGAACTTCCTAAAGTAGAAATTGTTTCTGGAAAAGAAGGAATTCGATGGGAGCAAAAGCAAAATCGAAAAAAGAAGGCTGTCAATGCACCTCACCCCCCTGTTTCGGTGCTTGTACTCCCTTCCCCCTTCCCCTCGCCGTTCCCAAAGTCGAAACTCGCCCCCTGAAGATGTTCCATTCCCCTGAGGTACTGAGGATTAGTTATGGTTCCTAGACCTTTTCTGGTATACTGTATACCTATCCATATACTCCGGGCTCTTTTGAAGCCTCTCGCGGGACCGGTAAAGTCAATTTAAGTGGCAGAGGAAAGGAAAGGGGGGGGGACAAAGGAAACTCAATCTTGCCGCTCTTCCTTCGGGACTTCCGCTGGTATCTCGTACATACAAACATATATCCAGCCAAATTAGACAGATAAGAAAAGAGAAGGAGGAAAGCGGATTTAGCTGACTCTTTGCGCTTTGGAAGTGAAAAGGGATGAAAAAAAGGAAACTGGATGAAGCTGTTAGTCCAGGAGAAAAAATTGAGTTTCCACGCTCTGGTTGTGTTAAAAAGGGGAAGAGTTATCTGTAGAATGAATCAAAGAGTAGAGAAAAAGAAAGTGGAAAGGAAGGAGAGTACTGGATTGCGGCTTAGGGAGGTCACGGAAGCGACAGAGGCACTGTTATTCAACCCCATTTATGATGAATTTTCCAGTCTACTCGAGTTTAAAACCTTTAGAACTCCTCCAGAAATGTTAGATGGTTTAAGTCAAATTTCATCACCTTCCTTCGAAACTCCTTCTTCCTAGCCATCTCACTCTTTCATTCATTCACCTTCACCTACTCTTCTTCTATCTTTCATGAAATCATTCAATCCGATGTATTTTCTCCCTCAAGAGACCCAACATCCTCAATTGGAAGCTTTCAGAGGCCTGCTAAACGAGACTTCGCTCGAAGTCGATCGACATTGGAGGAACTAAGTCTTACATTTCAGCAACTCCAAGACTCACTTCTTTAAGCGGAAAAGCTTTGAAACTACAGCTTCTCAGAGATAAGAGGGACAGGCTCCAGGAGGCTAGATTAAAAGAGAGGAGCTGAATTCCAATCCAGGTGAGGAACACTCCCAGAAGTGCTGAGAAGCGAGGATCTTTGACGGAAGATGTTTAGAGTATGAAGTTATGCATTATTTAAGGATTGAGAAGAAGTTTTATTTGGTAGCTGACTCATCAAACTTCCGAGGACGGTGAGGCCACTTCTTCCCTTTCGGGCTCAGCAGCATCCACTCTACCCTCTACTTTTTCTGTAGCATCAGAAGTTTGACATTCATGGATTCTCATTTGCTGATTTTAGTCAGATAGAATGAATTTTTTTTTCATCATTTGCGAAGAGACTGGAAGAGAAGATTTGAAGCTGACTCTGAAGAGAAACTCACCTTTAAGAGCAACGAGTGAGAGAGTGAAGACGTTCAGGGTTTGGAGGAATCCTGCGAGGGAAGATGAGAGGAAGATGAGATGAAGAAGAGCGAGGAGAGAAAGTTTTGGATAAAGAGGAAATAGATTTTCTTTGGCATCCAAACTCAAACATTTGCATTTCACGTGAGACTGAAACAGAGTCGAATCGAGGGTTCGTTCGCATAGTTTCTTTCCCCTCTCAGAACCATTACCGCACCACATTTCCTCCAAAGGACCTGTCAAAACTCACCGTCAAAAGGCTTGTTAGTTGGGAGAAGTCGAAAATTGTTCAAGGTGCGTGATTAAGAAATCTAACTCAAGTTAAAGCGACATCCCCCTGCTTCTTCCAACAGCTGTAGACTTTATCGCCTCCTTGAATAGATTAAAATCTTTCAGGTGAAAACAAAGCTTTTTCAGCCAAGACTATTGACTAATTGGGTCTGAACAAACGAGATCCAATGCATGAGACATGAGGTCGAGAAAACTCAAGAGGAGACTCGAAGAGTTCCTTGTTAGAGACTTCCTTCTTAGGTGTGACCTCTCCTGGTAATTTCTTTCGGAGATACAATTCTCCTGTTTACAGACGTCTGAGATTGCGCTGTCTTGCTCGCAGATACGGCGAGCTCCAAAGTCTCGAACTCGATGTCGTCTTCACCACGACGACATCTTCCCCTCCTTCTCTTCTCTTTAGTTTCAAATCATTGGAAGTTAAGAGAGAGATAATAGGGTTAATCACCAATCACCAATCATAGTAAAGTCAGTCGAGCGCTTGCAGTCAATCCCCTTCTAATCGGCCTCTACTCTCAATTTGAAGGAAGCTGTAATTAGTACCTGCTCTTCTGGGAGCTCCTAGCACTCGGTATCGTATTGATCAGAAAACCTTTTTCTTAGATTTCTCTTAGATTAAGTGTGATGTAATTTCTTGTCTGAAGTGGCTGGTCTCAGCGATTCACGTCTCTCAATTGCGCCTCCCTTCTGACATCACACCTCTTTCAATTCATTATCAAAACTTCATGAGAACTTTGCCTCTAGGTTAAAATTCTGATGAAGAACATTCATACTTTGAACACTCTATCAGGTGGCACCCCTCCAGGCCTTTCTCAATCTTCACCTGAAGATTATGACTATCCTTACTACTCCAAGGCTCATGGATTCGACTTCCAAGCTCCGCTCTTCCCTTTAGTGAATTCATTTCCAGACGATAGAATCAGCTTGATGAACAGAGCTATACCGCAGCTGAAGGACACTGAGAGACAGATGAAGGAGATCCACGTGGGAAAAAATGGAACCAAGGAGCAGAGAAGGTAAGTCACACCCTTAGTTTATCAGAGGCTGTGATTGGGTTCGAAGGTTGCAAGACAGACTGTAAAAGAGGATATGGGTTAGCAGAAAAATGATTCTAAGAATGCAGAGCTATGGATAGAGGAGGCAGAGGCAGCATGCTTCTCTTTGCCCTAGCATCGAGCTAATTCCAGAACGTGAGAGAGTCGTTCTTCGCGCTCAATGCGAAGCGGAGACTGGCTCGAATCCTAACGGCAAGAAGATCATGCAAATTCCAGAGAAGAAAAGGTCAACCGTAGGAGACTACGTGACCGACAGTGAAGAAGAGGCAGAATTGGTTTGCATTCAAGCCAAGTACGACTTTGAGAACAGGCCTGAAGATTCAGTAGTCCCAGCTTGGAGGCTCGGAGCTGCTCCTGAACCTATCAGGATTCGAGATCCTCAAACGAGAGAGATTATATCTGGCCATGCTTCAGAGGCTACAACTCCAAGAGTAGAACCGATTGAGAAGAGGAAGAAGTCAACAACCTCTCCCAAATTTCCTCCGAAGAAGAAAACCCTCTCTCCTAAGCAAGTGGAGAACGACAGCTCTGAAGATGAGAGCGTTGGAAAGGGAATCGAGAGAAAGAAGAAGAAGAAGATCAAGGTCGGAGTCAAGTCGGGAAATTCGATTGCTTCATCGAGGGAGGAAATGCGTGAGCGTGCTCCAAAAGCTGCTCTTGCAAGGTTAAAAATGGCAGGAAAGAAGAAAGCGTCATCGATCTCTACCATGGTTCCAACTATAAAGAAACAAAGCTCTAGACAGAAAGACGAGATCGGAAGCGGTCAATCTCGAAGATTCCAGTCAAGAGTGAAGGTCGAAGAGAAAGAGGAGGATTCAGTCTCGGAGGACGAGGTGAAATTGAATTTTTTCTTTTCATTATTTCTTTCTTCCAGCTGAATTTCTCTTTCCAATTTCTTCTTTCTCTTCAGGAGTGAATCCAATTGCAACAATTAGATCCATTTTCTATTTCAACGAAGAAAGCTTACAAATCAATGTAAATGCTGGGGCTACTTTCAGTACTTGTTCGTCTCGTAGACTTCATTTTCGACGAAGGCAGAGCTTCTTAAACAAAACTTCCTACCCATCACTATCATTAACCATCCTGTACTTTTAGTCATCAAAATCACTGAAAATCTTTCCAGTCAGATCTTTTGCGTGGTCAGAGGCAGGAGGATTGAAAAACGACTGAAAGCCTTTCGAGCAACAGAGCGAGTCCCAAAGTAGAGAACCGAGGTAGATCGAGGTGTCTCTTGAACTAGATGGCCTCGTAAATCGAGGAAGATCTTGTCGAAGAGAATGCTAGGCGAGATGATTGAAGGATGTTGATCGAAGATGCAAAAGATGCGATGGTCAGGAAGGAAGAAAAAAGAGGCCAGATTTTTCGCTCAAATTTGAGCATAGGAAAGCAGGATCAACGGATTCATTTCTATACTATTTTAACAAGACAAAGACAAAGCAATGGTGTCTTGGAGGGCTAATCTGGAGAAAGAGTTGGAGAAAGGAGGAGCGGTACAAGGAGAGAGAGAACTCGGAACAGCAAGCAACAGTACAAAGAACAAAACCAAAAGACGAAGGGTGCAAAGTGGAAAGAGCAAGGAAGAGGAGAATTGAGAGGAGAGTAACGACAGATTTGGAAGGGGAGTTCTGAAGATAGAAGCAGGTTCGATTCCTAGAACACTTGAAGGTTCGAAAATCTCATCTCACTGCTGTCTAGAATTGACGTTCTGAGGAGTGTAAGGTTGGAATTGACCTTGTTGCATCTGGGGAGGTCCAAATTGAGTCCCAGGGGATTGCTGTTGTCTCAAGTTCATCTGCTGATGAGGTTGTTCTTGTTGAGGTTGAGGATGATACCCCTGCATTTGAGCTTGAGGTTGAGGAGGTCTGTAACCATTTTGAAATCCATTAGGAACTCTCATTTGAGGATTAATGTTTTGATTTATTCCATTCGGGTTTTGGTTCCAAGCCGCCTGAGGTCGGACGTTTGGGTTTGGTGAACCGTAAGGAGGACTTCCAGCAGGTCTAAAACTATTCACTTGATTCATACTTTGACCTCCAGAATTGACTCTGAATGCTGGATTGACAGGAGTTGTAGTTCTTTGACCTGGAGGTTGATGTTGCATATTAGTCGAATAATTTGAATTCGTGTTAATAGGTCTGACTTGAGTTTGATGATTGACTTGAGGTCTATGGACTCTAGGGACTTGTTGATTGAATTGTTGAGTTTGATAATGTGGTTGTTGTTGAGGAGGAGGAACGACTTGTCTTTGAACCGGAGGAGTTGGGATAGGAGCAATTGATTCAGGAATGTTATGTTTGTCATCCATTCCATCATAATTCCTTGAATCACCAATCTTTTCTAAAAGTCCAACATTCTTTTCTTTTGTGATGATTCCGAATGCTGAACCGCTCTCTTCTGCTTCCTTCCTCTTTGTCTCTTCACAAATGGAAGTCAACCTGAAAGTCAAATTGTCAACAATCGAAGGAACTGAGCTTGGAGTTGAAGTTTCAGGAACATCCAAAGTTCCCCAGAATCCTTGAGGAACGTTGTCAGAATCTGGAATAGCAGAAGAAGAGGCTAGAGCTCGTAATCCGTTAATGTCGACCATCCTACTATTTCCATAATTCCTCTCCTTCAATCCAACCAATCTACTCAAGCTCTCCAACAATTCTTTCGCTAAACGTCTCTCTTCATCTCCAATCTTGATAGCCACCTTACTCCTATCCTTCCTTTTCATGGCCTTGACCACTTCCTTCTCTCCAACCCTTCCGTTCTTATTTTTCGGTAGACTTTTGAGTTCTTCCCTGATCTTCAAGTCTTCCTTCCTATTCCTAGAGTATTCTCTCCTCAACCTCTCCCACTGGTATTCTTGAAGCTTCTTCACAATCTCCAAATTTCTACTCAATTCTTTCTGCAGCTGTTCCTCGATTTCGAGTTGAGCGACTGAAGACCTGAGAATCTCAACTTGAATGCCTTCAGGAAGAGGTCTCTCCAAAAGTTCTTCCAGAGTGAGTTTCTTTGACTTTGAACCTTGATCGGGATCGGGATTCGTCATGTTTGAAGCTGGAGCGAGGGGGGGAGGCTGCATCGTCACCTCTTTTTCCCCTTTGATCCTCCATTCTTCAGCTTTGACTCCTTCTGGATCCCTCCATTCGTCTCCATACCTAAGCCTTCTTTCATCTGTCTTGTATCTTGAGACCACTTCTGAAGCTCCAAAGGACATGCTGGAACCTCTAGAATCGTAACTCGGTAAGAACGAAGAGAATTCTCCGAAAGAAGCAGCCTTCACTGGCACCAGAATGTTGTGTTTCTTTTCTAGCAGTTGCTGGGAAGTTGCTTGCATTGGAAGAAGTGAAGAATGAGATTGAAGTGAGAGAAGAGATCCCAGGGTTGGAATCGAGGTAGGGTTTGAAGAGTGAGAAGTTGAGAAAGTTGAAGTCGTTGGAAAAATCTCGATGAGGTCGGCATTTCCTGGTAGTCGAAGGGAAAAGTAAAAGCAGAGAAGGAAGTCAGAGTCTGAAGCGTGTCTCGCAGAGCTGGAAGTCGGGGACGTTAAAAATCTCCCAACCTACTCTTACTTTCCATTCCCTTTCGAAAAACTCACCAGTATCCATCTCTTCTAACACATCCTCACTAATCTCCGCCGCATTAGTAAAGTAATCTCCATTAGCCATTCTCATATGAAGAGAAAACTTCCTAACTCTCTCCTCATCTCCCCTCTTGACCTTCTCCTTCTTAGGTTCTTTCAATCCCAGCATGATTGCCATCTCTTCCATTTCTTCCTTTGCTCCAATCGATTTTGCCTTCTTCCATTCCTCCGTTTTACCTTCCTCGCTCTTCTTAGATCCATCCTCGTTGAGGTCTCGTAGCAAGTCTACATCTCCAGCTCCATACTGAGTCGCCAGATCCTCCAATAATCCGCAGATCAAATTCAAGTTAGACAACCTATCCCTTTCTTGAGTTAGAGTCTCTGAATCCCTGAGTTTGAAAGTTGGACCAGCTGGAGTTTTAGAAGTCCTTTCTGGAGATTCGTCTTCTGAATCGTCTTCGATGTAAGTTAGAGAAGAGGATTGAAGTAGAGGTTGGATTAGAAATTTCAATCGGAGCTGAAGTGGATGGAGGAGAAGAGTCAGAGGGAGAACTGAAAGAGGTTAGAAGATAACTATGAGAAGTTGAAACGTCTTCTAGAGGAGAGAGAGCCCGGAGAGGGAGGGAGCAGAACACACACACTCTCTCTTTCCAAAAGGGAGGTGATTGAAAAGGTCTGATTCGACTCAAATAGGATATCAATCCTCTCAAAGACGTCCTGACCTGCCTCCCAGGTTCTCACGAAGCAACTACCCTAAAGTAAACTCACCACCAATTCCTTCATATCAACTCCACCTTCCCCAACTTCAGATTCCAACGCTTTCCCAAGTGAGATTCCAATTGGTTGTTCCGTCGACTCATCCTCGTCCAAGTGTGTAAGGCTCGGTAAAGATTCTTCAAGAAGAGCAGGGTCGAGACTGGAGAGGGGGAAGGAGAGGAATCCGAGGAGGCAAAGGAAGGTTAGAAACGCGTTTACACACTTGAATCTGCTTTCCTATGAATGGTTGCATATCAAGAGCTAGCCCCCTCAGTGGGAGAGAGGGATAGAGCACCACACTCACCCAGAAATCACCACCACCAACTTCTTCCTATCTTCAACTTTCAACCAAAGTTTCCTTTCACGCCCACCTTCCCCTTCATCTTCTTCATCGTCATCTCCATTCCCTATCGTTTCCAGTTCCAATAGAGGTCTACTCAATTTCTCGAATCCATTTCCTTTCTTCCCTCCTCCTTCCCCTCTTTGCCTTTCCTCCTCCTCTTGTTGTAAAGCGAAAGCCGCTTCTCTCTCCTTCTTGAGTTTGCCTTTTCCTTTCTTCTTTTTATTACCACCGAAGATGGTTTTGGGTCGTTGTTTCTTTGCTTTTGAAGGTCTGGATTGGAATTCTTCCGCCTCCTCCTCCTCCTCTTCGTGGTAGTCTACTTGCATGTCCTCTTGAACTGGTTCTTGTGATTGAGATTGTGAAATTGAAGGACAACCATTTGAAGAAGAAGGTAAATCTGACAAATCTGAAGAATAAAGGTTGGAATCTTGTGGGATTTCAAGATGATTTCCGTTGAGGTTGGCTATGCCTCCTCCGTTGATGGTTGTTGTTGAAGGAGATCGCTTTCTCTTTCCGTTCGGGTTGCCATTCATATTCAAATTACTTTGAGAGTAATCCGTAGCAACAGGGGAGCCAAATTCCATGCTTGGCTGGCTGGCTGGCTGGATTGAATGGGATCGGATCTCCTCTGGGGGGAGAGGGAGAGGGAGAGGGAGAGGTTGAGGATGATATCTTCAAGTGAATTGAACTGAAGTAGGAGAGGAGAGGAGAGGAGAGACTCTACTTTGGTTCGGAATCAAGTGTTTGAGTTGGATTGGCTTGAAGAATTGAGTTGAATTTAGCTGGCAAGATTGGATTGAGATTGAGAATTGGGTGTTGAGGAAAGAGGCCCTGCTGTCTTGAAATCTAGAGATTGACGTTCAGTCCAATTGAATCAAAAGTGCCGTTCTATTGAAACTGTTATGTTCTTGAAAAGTGTTGATCTCTCGTCGCGTTGAATTTTCTAAATGACGTGGTGTGGTGCTGCTGATGGTTGGAAAGAGGAGGAGTCCCTTCTTCAGTGCGCTCCTTCAAATTCAAATCACTTCGTGTTCAGAAGCATAAACATTTCTAAACGATTTCAAAAGAACAAAGACCAAGTAACATTGAAGAACAAAACCAAAGGAACAAGACAGAGTGAGAAAACATTGATGGACGAGGATAGAGAGAGAGAGGAAGGCATCAAGACCTTTGTAGGAGCGTGAGATTTCGTTGCAGAGATCATGAACAATGAGACTTCATAGGAGGATTGTTGATTAGAGTAAGAGTGGAGATTAGCAGTAGAATCCCACATGTGATTTCGTCATTTCTCAAAACGGTACAGAGCCTATTTCACTATCCCTGATGATTATAAACCCCTTGATTTTGACCCTGAGCAGCCATAGCTTGCTGATGAGCTAAAGCTGATGCCTGTCCAAACACAGAAGGGGGGGGGGGATCCAATAGGTCAGCTTACATCCCCTTTCCCAGTTCCAGTTCGCATTTCGCAAACTTCATCTCCTACATCCCCATCTACCTCGGACTCGCACTCTCATCTAAAACTTGCACTTGCACATATACTAACCTGTTGCTGAGCCTGTTGAGCAGCTCTCTGTTGTTGTTCCCTCTGAGCCTGTTGTTGATAAGCTTGACTCGATTGCTGCTGCTGTTGACCTCCTTGTTGTTGTCCAGAGACAGCTGCGCTGGTCGTAAAGTAAGGGTGACGTAAAGCTTCATCGGCTGAGATCCTGGCGGTTGGATCGAACTTGAGGAGTTTTTCTAGGAGGTCGATGGCTGTGAAACGATTAGGTTGAAAAGGAAGGAGGGGAGGTGGGGAGACAGGCCGGGAAGAGGCAAGGGCAGGGGAATGTGAGGAAGAGAGAAGAGAACAAAAAAGAGAGGAGGCGGATCAAGTGGGTCAGAGATGGGATTCGGATGCAAGATAGCGAGGAAGGGATTTGGGGAACGAGGACAGCCTGAAGAGGGCAAAGTGCGCAGGCTTAGAAAACTTACCTAAAGGATGAGCCTTTGGGTATAGCTGTTGGAAAGGAACCTTCGGCATCTTTGGGAATGGACGGACTTGAACTTCAGGCTGTTCGTAGGTGGTTTGGTTTTCGAAGAGGTTGGATTGAAGAGGAAGGGAATCAGCAATTCAGCTACTTTTCGAGACTGAGACAAGTCTTCAGATTCTGAGAACCTAGGTGAAAGAATGCAATGGGACAAGAGGACTCGCTCAGCACAGAAAAGCTGGAGAAAGCTGAACTGGCAACGTTTCGTTGGGGTTGGAGAACAACAGATTGGAGAGGCCAAAGAGAAGGAAGTGTTCTCCCAAGCCTCTCGACTCATGATCAAATTGAGATTGCCTCAGGAAATCATCACCTTAAAAGATGATCGAAGCAGATCCTCGAGCACTCTGACCCCTCCTTTCCCAATCTCTCGCTATCTTTACCTGCCCCCCATCTCCTTCTCCCAAAATCTCTTCCTCTCTAAGACGCCAATCACCTAGGTCCTTCTAAGATACTCACAGAATCATTGACCAGCCTCTTGATCATTCCCTCATCCGGAGTCCCCAAGATCCTCAAAATCTGATTCAACTGATCATTGTTATCCCTTCCTCTAAAGAGAGGAACTCCACTAATCATCTCCGCCATAATACAACCAGCACTCCAAACATCGATGCTAGTAGAATAAGTTCTGCTTCCAAGTAAAACATCCGGAGCTCTATACCAAAGAGTAACCACCTCATTAGAAAAAGTATTGACTGGAATTCCAAAAGCTCTCGCCAAACCGAAATCGGCCAATTTCAATTCTCCTCTTTTATTAATCAAGAGGTTTTGAGGTTTCAAATCTCTATGGAGAACTCTATTCTCGTGACAGAAAGCCGTACCTTTCAGAAGTTGGAACATGAAAGAACGAACAGTTTGAGGAGGTAAAGAACCACGATCTCCATGAACGTCCATGTATTTCTTCAAATCTTGTTCCATGAATTCGAAGACTAGGAGTAGTTTTGCTTCTGTGTGAATGACATCGTGAAGTTGAACTATGTTGGCATGTCTTAATTCTTTCATTAGGGAGATTTCTCGAATGGCAGTTGATGGAGTACCTTCTTCTGCGTCTAGGTGAATCTCTTTTAATGCAACGATTTCATTTGATAATCTGGATCTACCTTTGTAAACTGTTGCGTAGGTTCCTTCTCCTAATTTCTCTAGTTGAACGTAGTTCATGTTGATAGATGATAGATGATAGATGGGGCTGCTAGCTGGCTAAGAATAGATGATAATTAGTAATGCTTTTGAAATTGAGGATGAGGGATGAGTTGAATTAGATGGTAGGATCGACAGTTGATGGAAGAAAGAAGGAGTGGAGTGGGAGTTGATGGTGGTAGCAGGTGGAAAGAAGGAGCGAGAGAAGGGGGAGAGAGAAACAAGGGAGGCAATCGAGGCAACACTGCGTCTGGTTCTTAGAAGAAGACCAACCAATCACCAATTTAAGTCTCAGTGTCTTTATTCAGAATCGAGGATGTCCATGTCGGAATCGGCATCAACTGCAACTGCAGGTTCTTCATCTTCAGTGATTCTACGTATCAAGCGTAAACGAGATCAAGATCCAGTTGAAGCGCTTCACATAGATCAATCTCAAAGAGCTTTAAAGAGAAGAGGTAGTACAAGCAACAACGAACTCAGTCAAAATGCTCAGCAATTAGATGCTCAAGGAGAGCCAGCTGAAGCGGAGGGGAGAGAGAGTGGAGAGACTAAAGGAAAGATGAAAGAGAAAGGGAAGGAGGATGGCAATAGAGGTAAGTAGCTGATGTGTGTCTAACGTCACTAGAACCATGTCCACTGGATCCGAGAAGTTGTCATAGGAAGTGGAAGCAGCATTGAGGGCCAGAAGGAAAGCTACATCTGTTCTGTTGCTGCTGTGGTATTGCCCTTCATCAGACCTTGCTCTCTTCCCTTCCGGCTCAATCCTCCGTCGTGGAGATTGGGGAGTGCTGTCCAGTTTTACTAAAATTCAATCATCATGCGACAGATCTTGGGCAGGAGAAAGAGGCGGCCCAGCTCCGAGCTCTCTCTGTTCTCATAGGCTCTCCCACTCATTCTACCACTACTGCTTTCTTCCCCTTTCCTTCTCTCTATCTCTTATCTTTTCTTCTACACTCCCCTACTTGATTTTCAATTCTCTCTCTCTCTCTCTCTCTCCCTCAGGATTCTTCCGATTCGCCGAAACCGTCACAGTATCCTCCTTCTCATCCTCAACTCAGACAAAAGAACTTCGCAAAAGAATCGATTTACTGAGTAAAACCAAAACTTCGAGATCCCAACCTTCACAATCCAGTCCTTTAAATCCGAATTCAAGCTCCAACTCCAACCAAGTCTCTAGAGACAGTTCACCTTCTCTACCTGAAAGTAAGAATTCGGAATATGGCATCTCGAGTCTTCCAACTCTCCCCACTTCAGCTTCTAGTGAGAACAATCGATCAGAATTTCAGAAATCATATTCTTCATCTTCTTTGAATCTACATAAAAAGACACACTCTCTCTCTGGAACTTCAACTCCAACTTTCTCTACCAACCCTTCAAGGTTCAAAGTCGTCTCTTCCAAACTTGCTAAGGGTAAATCTGGAGTTTTGGGCTTGGGAGTTGGAGGAAGTAGACCTGGAAGTAGAGCAGGTAGTAGAGCTGGAAGTAGGAGAGGTAGTCTGGTCGGAGGTGCTAAAATACTAGAAGGGAAAGCTAAGAGATCGGTTGAGGAGATGCCAGGAAATGAGAAATCGATTCCGGTGGTTGGGACAAAGGGAGCTAGTAAACCGACCAAGGCTGATATGAGTAGTAGTTCTAATGAGAAAGGGAGATCCAAAAGCAAGGAAGGATTTGGAAGGATTATAGATGCTATTGCTATTGATGAAAGAGAGAAAGAAGGTCAGCAGAAGATGAAAAGCAAGAAATCAAAGAGAGAAAGATTGAACTCTAAAGGGATTCAAGACACAGAGATGAAAGGTCCGGAGGAAGTAGATGCTTATGCAGACATGTTAGCTTCTTATCTGAAGTTAAGTGATTTACCTCCACCAACAGATCTGCATTCCAGAAACCACTCCCAAATTCAAGTTGATTCTTCAGATGAAGGTTCCTCTGATGAGAACTCAGATTCAGAATACGTCTATGACATTTATTATCGAGATTTTGGGGGAGGAATTGCAAGTCACATGCCTTCAAGAGCTGCTCCTTCTGGAACAGGATCCTCTGAAATAGGTTTGAAACCAAGTTCTATCGTTGGTGGAGATTTTTTGCCTGCTGAAACTTCTCCTGGATTCTCTTATGATGAAATTGGAATTTCAAATCAAGAGAAATCCGGGGCTGGTTTAATCACTGGTACTTATGGTCATTTAACTTCTTTCGATTCTGAAGATGAAGATGAAGAAGATGAAACTGAGGGTTTGGATTTCTCTAACCCAAATTCTAAGAGTAAGAATGGAAATGGGAAAGTTGGAGTCAATCCTGAAGATGGAGATTCATGGGATGAAGGTGAAGATGAGGATTCTAATGATGAGGACTTTTATAGGAATGATTATCCGGAACAAGAAGTTGATGATGACGATGAGTTTGAAGATGGAGATGATGGGGATAGCGATGTAGATGAAGATGGATACAGAAGGAGAAGAGATCAAGAGGATACTATCGGGGGAGATAACTACGATTTGACTGAGAATGATTATGGAGCTGAGGATTACTCGAATTAAAGGGATGAAGATGCAGGTAAGTAGGCTCAAGGATGAAGAGTGAGCTTGTTTGCGCATTTCTCACCTTACTCTTCACTTTCTCTGATACCCTCCTTTTTGATCCCTGGAAGATTCGGACGAGTCTTCCTGAAGATCTTGGAGTTAATATCCAGGCTCAGTGAAGGGTGTTTCTGCTTCACGGATCATTCAGGCTGCCTTGCTTTGAGATTTCCCTCCCTTTTTCTACCCCTCTTTTCTGTCATCCCTTTAAAACACTGAGCCCTCCAATTCTCCCTTACTTTCTCCTCTCTCTGTTCTCCTTTCAAATTAGTCAACCTTAGCAATAATGTACAACAACTGGCTCATACAACCTCACATTCCCATCTGACATTGAGTTTCGGCCTTGAGCTAAGGTCCTTAAGAGGACTTTCTGCAATACGCGTTCTTTTTTGGATCAGTTGTGACAAGAAAAGGAGAAAAGAAGTCTGAGGTTGGCTCAGTTTGGCGACACTGTGTGCATGGATTGAGCCTTCCCAAGACGCAATCAACCTTCCTCTCAAGAACCACCCACTGTGGCTTCAAAGCTGGGATGGATTCAAGGTTGACCTGTTTAGTCGCTTTGATGATTTTGACTCTAAGAAGTCTGCTAGGAGCAACTTCAGAATTCTCAGGCAAGGACAGGATCCGCCGCAAGCAAGTCAGTCAGTTCAACTCTTTAGCAGTCAGAGTGGACTTCCAGAACAACATTACTTCATCAAAGGGCTCAAGGACTTGGTAAATGACACATTGATGAACTCAGATGGAGGACCTGAAGATCTGTTCGAAGCGCAAGCAGGAGCAACTTGCGTTGACGACAACAAATTCAAGACTAAGAAGGAGCAAAACAAAACATCAACAGCAACCTCTTTCACCAACAATTCTCCACTTCTCCAGAATGATTTCCATCATTCTCTTCATCCTTTACTACCAACTCTCCCACCTTCCAAGCTCGTCAATTCAACTCTGTCATCTTTCAATTTCAAGCTCCTTAACCTCACCCTCAAACCTCAAAGCACTCAGAAATTCAATCATGCAAAAAATTGGTCCACTCTCAAAGGAACAAAAGGAGCAAATCTGCAGACTCAAATTCGAGAATACTTTCTGCCTCTGCTGTGGAAAAGCTAGTTACCAAATCAAAGATCATCACAAACTCAAGCGACAGAGACTTCAAGCCACAAAATCCAAAGTCTCTTCCAGCCCTATTCCCTTATAGAAGACACTTTACTCGAAGCTCAAGCAGAGGAAGAGCCAGCTTGGGGGTCAATACATTTATTCTCTATCTTTTTGTGAAGGAGCTTTTCCGAGTCTGGCAGCTGGTAGGTCAGGCTTGACAAGGATTTTTGCTATGAGCTGAGCAGACACGAGGAAAATCCAGATCAACCAGAGCAACCTCCTCAGAAGACGCTCAGAGAATGATCTTGGGACTTTCCTTTGAAGTTCTTGCGACGAATTTCTCTAAAGCAGACGAAAGAAGGGGAGAAAGCTCCCAAGAACGACGATTTGGACCAACTCGAATGTAACTCTCCCAGCTTCTAACCTCTTTTGTCTTAGGACGGGTCGCGATCTCATTGTAGATCAACAAAAAGTCTTGGATCTGATCTTCGATTGCCTTGCCTCTTGAGATCGAGGTGGCTGGATAGGGGTGTTGATTTGGTAGGACAACTGAAGTCAAAGCTTGAGTGAAATCGATTTCGAATCAATGCTAAATAATTTGAGGTGTAGATTGGGATCGAGAGGGGTGGAAGCTATGCTGGGGATGTGTACATCTGTCTCCTTGGATTGAAACTTTCCAAAAGAAGGAGGGGTTAGGAGTGCACAGCTGACGTGGTTGGGGCATGTTACTATTTATATTGATGCTCTATTATCGAAATTGTCTTTATAGGGATACAATCTTTTTTCTTTCTGATTGGTACGCTGCCTCTCCTCTCCTTTTTTCCTTTCTCTTCTGAAACTACAATCGAATCAAGCCACACTCTGCTCTATCAGTGGGTATTCTTAACGAACCTAAGAGTTCTCCTTTTCATTCAACAGCTCTCATGTCATGTGTTCAATCTTTCATCTCAGTCCAATTAGTAAAGAGTTGAGAGGAGCTCTACTTTCCATGTTGTAACCTTAATCATTGACTATTGAGGGAGAGGAGAGATCCACGAAACTATTGAAAGGCAGCTCTCGCCTTTGGACTTGTCACCGACTTGAAAAAAAGGAATCGCAAAGTCAGACGGACGTTTCTCATCCTTGAAGAATCACTTCTACACAACCCACTCACCTGTCTCTCCTGCCTCCAAAGTCCACAGCTTGACCTTTCCGCTCTTGATCCTCTCTTTGTCTCTTAATGCTTTCCTTCCTTCAGCCAAAGTCTGAAAGAGCGTGGAGAGTTCACTCTCTTCACCGATTGGCTTAGAAGGGAGTGCGATTTCTGCCAAGTTTGGCAGAATATCACTTGGAATAATATCTGAAAGAATACTCTCTCCTTCAAAGTAGTCATCCCTTGGCTGAGACTCTTCAAACCAGTAGAATGGAAGATGTAAAATCTCGGCGCTTGACAGCGAAGAACCTAGTTCCCCTATCCTTCATCTCGGACAGAGGCAGACTCAAGGTCTGTAGGTTCGTAAAGATTGAGAGATTCGTATTGCTAAAGTGCGAAGGAAAGAGAAGGATAAGGCGAGGTATTTGATTGAAGAATAAGAACTGCAAAGACTTGAGAGGCAATCTATCGACATTTGAAAACCAGAGGAGTACCACTTCTCCGCCCACAAATTCCAGAGAATCGAGAGAAGTGGTAAGCTGAGGAAAGTGATAAACCGCTGTTGTCTCTAAATTCCTTCTCACCATTTTGTTGTTCCATTTTCTTCCTAACCATCCCCTTTCGTTTGTAGAGCCATCGTCCCAGATCAACTGTGGAAGAATGGCCAGCTGCTTCACTTGAGAAAGATCTTTAAAGGCCTTCGATTACTCACTCCAGTAGAAAGTAATAACCATCCAGCTTGTGAATGAAAGAGAGAGAGAGAGGCTTGACGTAGATGAGGGACAGAAGACCAGGATCCAGATCATGCTTTGATCAGTCATCATCCGCTCAGAATCGGCCACACCTTCCAGATAAAGTCTCTTTAGAGAGTGCGTCAGGAAATGGAAGGGAACACCCGTCTACTCTGTGAGAGGGAAGCGGTAGATGCTGCCGACTAGGATCAAAGTCTGTAGGTTTCGGCAGTTTTGAAGAGTGAATCCCATCATAATCTGTTCAGGTCTGTAACGGGGTTAACTAGTAGAAGATAGGATAGGTAGAGTGCTAAGGAGGTAGACTTGAGACTTGACAAAGGCTGAGGGCAGTTGGGAATCAGCGTTGGGAACTTGGTGGCAAAGGCTAAGGGTGGAGTGGCAAAGACTTGAGGTTGAGACTTGACTTAGGGGACTAAGGAACTTGAGCAGGTAGAAAGGACGTAGGAATTCAATATCAGATGAGGAACTATCTATGTACAATTGGGGAGTGCCTTATATATGTTTGAGAGTTAAGAACAAAGGGGTTTAGGAACAAAGGTTGGAACAATGTAGCGCAGGAACAGGGGCAAGGGAACAAGGGACAAAGATACATGGGGACAAAAGGAAGAACAAAGGGGTCCTGGGTACCAAGGATCTGTGACAGTCATCCATTAGTTCTCTTGTAGTGAATCTGTGGTTGTGTGTTGAAGTTCACCGAATTCTGTTCACTCCCCATTGTTGTCTTGTTGCTCTTCTTCTGTTCTCTACTTCTTCATCTTTGCTGACTGTTCTTTCAGGTATACAGGTATGTTCACACATTGAGCAATGGAATAGATGCTATTTTTGTCATAGCTCACATCATTCAATGTTATTTGTTCTTTCAGCATCTTTCCTCAGTATATTCAATTTTCTGTAGGTTAGCAGTTAGCAGGTTTCCTTACATCAGTTCCTACCAATCTTTTCACCTTCAAAAGTGCCTCATATCGAGTCTTGAGGTCTCGATCTTCTTCCGTACCAGTCTATCACAGTCTTATTCCAAGACCACTCTGCTTCTGCAAGTCTGACTACTGCTCTCTATCAATGGTATCTTCTACAATTCAACTCTCAGAACAGACGATGATCTCTCAAGATGGAGTTGTAGAAGAACCTTCTGAGAAGCCAACGAGAATAGTCTCTGCCAGCTGCCAGCGGAAGAAGCAGTATCAAGAAGAATGACCACGCGAGGCTCTCGCCTTATAAATCATCTGGATGTGCATTGAAAGACAGAACTATGGGTGTGAAAATGAAGGGGAGGTAGCAAAGCAAGAGTCCAGCTCAAGTAACTTGCCCAAATTCCACAACCCGCCCATCTCGTTCTCAAGCAAGAAAGGAGTGAAAGACTCATCAATGAAACAGGCGCCAAAATAAAGTCCCGCTGTCGTTCTCTCGTTCTCATTTAGAATCGTGTCTGGCCGTTCTCTCCGACCTTGATGACTTGACGATCAATCCTCTCATCGACCCTTCACCATCCTATCTTCCACAGCTGTCAGTCCATGAACTCTTCCTCTTTTGACATTTTTGCCTACAGCCTCCCCTTGAATTCGCTGACTGATCTTGAACCTGAGCTCGACCTGCCTGTGGGATAACATGTTATTTGCTGCTGAACTAGATAGTAGAGTAGCATCTGCAGCCAGTCTTGACTACTTGAATGTACTTCTTTCATTGATTTTCCTCTCTTCTCTTCTCTGTCTTGAAGGTAGAGATCATTTTGAGAATAAAGTTGGAAGGTAGAATGGAATCAAAGAAGAAGAAAAGAAGGATTGAACTTTGAGTGGTGTTAGGTCAAGATGAAGAAGTGTTCCCCTTCTTCCCTCGCTGACCATTTCATCAGACTCTTCGTTTGGTGACTCTTCTTCTAGAGATTGATTGGATTGTAACTAGGTCTTCAAATTAAGCTTTTGAATCTCAATTCAGCCAGGTGAGTCCACAGAAAGAGAGCACAGCATGCTGGTCTTTGCGAACTCGTCCAAGCCTTCTGGCGCTTATTACCTTCTTCTCACTTCTTTGTCGTGTTATGGGTCTTTTGTTCAGGAACTTTTTGGACTCAAACTATTCTTCTTTGGACGTTGCTCATACCCACCCACTCGTCAAAGAAACCCGACTTTGAAGGATAGCTTCTCCAAATCGAAACGAATCGAACCACGAAGCCTTGCCTTCTGCTCGTTCCCTCTCCTCTCTACTCTTGTTTGGATCGGGTGGTGTGCATGTTCAATGGTCTCTCTTTTCTCTGACTTCTTTCTCTTCTCTACTCTTCCTCTTTGCCAATTCATCTCGCTTTCTCAGTCCTCACATCTCTCTCATAGTCCTCATCTACCAATAAGGCAGTGGCATCAAAACTGAGACGCATCAACGAGACTCTTCTAATCATCTTTAAGACCTTGGAGACCAAGAAGGTCGTTAAAATTAGAGAGGTCTGCAAGCTGTGGTCAAAGCTGGTGGATGAGAACAGGGCATTCTGGAAGATATTATTACTTCCAGAGGGAAAATTGAAAAGATTGAGTCTACTGTGGACCAGTTTGATGAAAAAGAGTGGGTCGACTCTGGAGGAGATCTCGTTCGTACTCAAGCACAAAGATTTTCAAAACCTCGAGCAACTCGTTCGATTGATCCTCAAATCAAAGCAAGTTCTCAACTTGGTGGATATCAAGTCAACATCTCTAACCTATCTGGGACTACAAGCTCCCCAAACTCTCACTGATTCACTCCTTCTAAAGCTTCCCAACTTGTTCGACTTCCGAACTCTGATTTCTGCCTCTAAGGTTCGCCTCTAAGGTTCGCCTCTAAGGTTCAACTTCAACGGGCGAGTGCAATCAAGTCTGGATCTCTATAATCCTTCTCTTCAATCATCCTCTTCCAGCCTTCTCCACGTCAGCAATCCGATCGTCTTCCAAACTCTCACTTCCACGGAACTCTCATCAACCTGAGGAGGTGTTCACTCGCACTCTTCTCAAGCATCTTTCTCTTTAGCTCAGTAGTTTGCTTGCAACAGAGTTCTCAACTTCCAATTCTTCCAACTTCTCAACTCCTATCCCATCCTGTAAAAGAAGCATCAGTCAAGGGAGGATCAAACAATGGGGAGTTCAATTCAATCTTTCAAAGAGAAATCGAAAGGAAGAGAGTGCTTTTGGGAGAATGAAAAGTCGACTTCAATCAACAATTCCAAGTTTCTATCTTAAATGGCCAAGACATATTCTCTCCAGATATATTCAAGCTGAAACTGGTCATGAAGATTTCAACGAATACCATCTCGAGTTCAACCATCCTCTAGCAGACGGAACTTGCCCTCATTGCGAGAATGCCAAAACCTCCAGATTTCATCCATCCACCTCATGCCAAGCATTGGAAGGATACCAAGACAAGATCTTGATCTCCCCTTCAACTGGAACCAGATTAGCACTCTACCAAATTCTAGATTCAAGGCTAGGAGCAGCTTGCTTTAAAGAATTTGTTGAGAAGAAAGACACCTATCAAAGAATCCCCAATCTTCCAAATCCAGTCATTTCTCCTTCCTCATCCACGTCTTCGGACCTACTCACCCTTCTTTGCCTCAGAAGAGCAGTAGCAAGAAGAGAAAGCAAGAAGTCTCAAATCTCAAGCCCAGTTCAAAGAATCAAACCTCAACATTTCTTTTCAATTTTTATGTTTATCTATTCGAAACCAAATCACCAATCAATCATCTCTCACGTTTCTTTTCCCAATTTTTTATTCAGACCCAAATCACCCAATTGAGTATCTCAGTGCACAAATAGAACCAATTTTTCAAAGTGTATCCCATTCTCCTTCTCTTTTTTCTCTCCCTGTTCTCTGAATCACCATTTCCAGAACCAATTCTCCAATTGTTCCAGATACCCCATTGTATAGAGATACAGTCCCTTAAGCTGTAGCTTCGCTATAGCTTGGAGCCCATTCAGCTTTCCATCACCATGGAGCTACGCTGAAATAACAAACAATCTTTATAAAGTGTTTCTTCTCAAATTGGACCCTGTCACAGATCCTTGGTACCCAGGACCCCTTTGTTCTTCCTTTTGTCCCCATGTCTCTTTGTCCCTTGTTCCCTTGCCCCTGTTCCTGCGCTACATTGTTCCAACCTTTGTTCCTAAACCCCTTTGTTCTTAACTCTCAAACATATATAAGGCACTCCCCAATTGTACATAGATAGTTCCTCATCTGATATTGAATTCCTACGTCCTTTCTACCTGCTCAAGTTCCTTAGTCCCCTAAGTCAAGTCTCAACCTCAAGTCTTTGCCACTCCACCCTTAGCCTTTGCCACCAAGTTCCCAACGCTGATTCCCAACTGCCCTCAGCCTTTGTCAAGTCTCAAGTCTACCTCCTTAGCACTCTACCTATCCTATCTTCTACTAGTTAACCCCGTTACAGAATATCAGATCAATCCAGCCAGTTCTGAATCAGCAAGTCATGTCCGAAAACACCAATGTCCCAGAGTTGGCTCAATTCCTGCAACAAGTCATAGAACAGAACAACAATAGCTTGCTCACAGGCTTTCAAGAAATCCAACGTCAACTACAGGATCATCAAGCTCAAACACTAGCCAAGCAAGACAAACAAGAACCCTATGGGGCAAGGCTCCCTAACACACCCAAAGGTGCCATGCCTGACAAGTTTGCTGGTTATGCCAGATCCCAAGCCGAAACGGAGAACTTTCTACGTTCATTAGACGTCTACTTCCACACAAGTTCTGGGACCATGGATCTGCCTACTTGCATCAACATGACCTATACTTTCCTAACTACCAACTCCCCAGCGCAAGTATGGTTAGCTCAGCAGCTTGATCTTGTAGATAAGAACCAATCACCTGAATGGATGAGAGACTGGGCTGCTTTCAAGAAAGAGTTCATCAAGCAATTTGGAAATCCTGAAAACAATCGTCTCATCTACCAAGAATGGATACAGCTCCGCCAGAGCACCTCTGTCCACAACTATGTCAGAGAGTTTCGCAGCCTCTTGGGACGTTTGCCCGACTCCTTACCAGAGTCCATTCAAAGTGAACATTTCCAACAGGGCCTCAAGAACCACATTCGTATGGCATTAATCAACTTTAAGTCTGACAACTTGGCCTCTCTCATGCAACAAGCTGAGTACATTGAGGACCAAATGACCAACGTCGGATCAAGACGACCTCAGAACAATTGCATCTCAGCCGTACACCCTTTCAATGCTCCTTCTCCCTGGGACAAGAACACAGGCATCAACACTTGGAACCCCAAGCCGGTACAGCCTCAACCCTAACCCAACACTTCCTATGCTCCTATGGATATCGACACCCTAGCCAAGACTACTTGTCGCGGACCACTGACCACAGAAGAGAAACAACGCAGAAGGCAACTAAACAAACCTCTGCCTATACTGTGGTGCAGGGGGATATATGGCAGCCAATTGCCCTGCAAGTAAACGACGCTTCTTCAAAACCGAAGTGTATGACATCAAGTCTAGCAATCCAGATTTTCCCAAAGACCAGGAAAGCCAGGAGAACGCCTGAGTCAAACTTTGAAAGCCTCTCCTATTCAATCCCTAGCTCTAGAACCCACCTCTATGGACTGAATCTTCCTACCTTGCCAACTTCAACATCAAAATATCAATGTCTCTAGCCACGCACTCGTTGATGGTAGTGCAGAAGTCGACTTGATCCATAAAGATCTGGTCCTTTCAAATCACCTACCCATTTTTCCACTTTCAAAACCTTGCCAATTCTACTCAGCAAATGGAACTCCATTTGCCTCCCCAGTCACTCACTATGCCACCCTTACGCTCAAGATCAAGGAACACAAAGAAGTTCATTCTCTCTTTGTTGTTGAACTAGATCACCTGAAACTCATTCTCGGCACCCTTTGGTTAAAGAAACACAATCCAGACATCAATTGGCGCTTAGGGTTAGCATTGAACTACTACCATGTTTCCACCCCAAAATGTTCCAATCCTTCCCACCCAAAGAAAACCCCCAGACAAAAACAAAAACAGAAAAGATAGCATTACGAAGACTGGAAACAACCCTTCA